>CM060306.1:115960703-115998203 GCA_030674185.1 Monoplex corrugatus | reverse complement strand
CCAAAACTGTGTACCTGTCTTGTCTGGTTGTATTAAATGCGCTTTCTGATTCTTTGTTTCTTTTTTTTTTCGGTTCTTGCCTCTATTTTGATTGACAGTGAAGCTCCGTCCAGATTTGTTCTTGGGGACTAAGCCATCTGCATGTTCCATCAATAGAATCCACGTTGGATTATACTGCTTTTCATTGTTTTGACTATTTTTGAAGTCGATTTTTGGTTTTAGATAACACCTTTACTTGTGTGTTTCACTTCATGTTTTGGTTGCAGTGAAGAAAAGTCAAGCAGATACCACATGGTCGCCGTGGGGTTGTCTATTGTGGTTCAAAGGATTACTGTCTTTGATTGATTCTGCATTATGTCTAGTTTCAAAACGCTGGTCTATGACTAAGTTGTGGGTACACGTTTATTGTCGATTACACTCTGTATTACTGTTTGGAATATCTGTAAAAAAAAAATGCTGTTTGCTAAAACAGCACACGAAATATATATGATGATGAAATTAACATAACATACGTTTGAAATTAATGTCTTTGGATATACAGGGTGTTTCAAAATGAATACGCCAAAATCATCACGTGATATGTCAAAAACGAAAAAAATTACAAACCTCTAGCATGAACACATGTGTTGTATATACATTCAAGTTTCATTTCATGTTTTATAAGTGCTCAATGTGGCCACCACCGGCAGCGCGGACAACATCAAGCCGATATGAGAATTCCTCCCAAATGCGCCTCAGCATGTCACGGTCCACCGTGTTGATTGCAGCTGTTATTCGATCTTTCAAGTCATCGATACTTGCTGGAAGTGGTGGAACATAAACTTGGTCTTTAACATACCCCCACAAGAAAAAGTCACACACAGTGAGGTCCGCGGATCTGGCAGGCCAAGCACAGAGAGCAAGGTCTTTAGCACCTCTCCTCCCAATCCATCGCTGAGGCACGTTTTCATTCAGATAAGCTCTAACCCCGAGATGCCAATGGGGTGGTGCTCCATCTTGCTGAAAAATGAAGTCATTCGAATCTGCTTGCAGTAAAGTGAATAGCCAGTTTTGGAGCATTTCGAGATAGGATTGTCCTGTAACGGTGTTTCCTTCAAAGAAAAAGGGACCATAGACCTTGTCTTGAGACACAGCACAGAAGACGTTCACTTTAGGGGAATCTCTTTCATGCTCAACAGTTTCATGTGGGTGATCTGTTCCCCAAATGCGCACATTGTGACGATTGACTGTGCCGCTCAAATGGAAAGTCGCTTCGTCACTAAAAACTAAACGTGGAAAGAGAGTTTCATCACCTTCCTCCATCTCCAGCATTGACTCACAGAATGTCCTCCGCATCACCTTGTCATCATTAGTAAGTGCTTGGACGAGGCTTAGTTTGTATGGTTTCATGTGTAATCGTCTCTTTAACACACGCCAGACAGTGGTATGAGGGATGGCAAGCTGAAGACTTGCTCGACGTACGGACTTACGTGGGCTGCTCTCAAATGCATCATGAATCCTCTCCACTTGCTCCTCTGTAACACGTGGTCTTCCAGGACTCTTTCTTCTTGCACAGACACCCACTCTCTTTAAACTGTCTAACCCACCGTCGAATGCTCTCACGATGGGGCGGATCAATGCCGAATTCTGTTCTGAAAGCACGTTGCACCGTGACAATGGCGTTTGTATTCGCGAACTCAAGCACGCAAAACGCCTTCTGCTGAGGAGTCGCCATTTTGATTGATCTTCCCACAATTCAGCTGCACCGGAAGTTATACTAACGACAGCGGTGAAACTGACACCCAATCAAACTTTGATAACTACTCTATCAAATAACCACTGATTCAGTCCACTACAATGCTATAGACCTGAAAAAACTGCGTAATGATTTTGGCGTATTCTTTTTGAAACACCCTGTATAATATATATATATATATATATATATATATATATATATATATATATATATATATATGTGTGTGTGTGTGTGTGTGTGTGTGTGTGTGTGTGTGTGTGTGTGTGTATACATATATATAATTGTATATATAAATATATATATATATATATATATATATACATATTGTTAAGTAACATGTAATGATAATTACGACAATCAAAGTATCCCGGTATGCATAATTATGTCCATGCACAAACAAGTATGCAACAAACTACCTTGAAAACTAATTAACAGACATGTTTTGATATGAAAAACAATCACACAAATGTGGGAAATAGACAAGAAGGCAGACACACACAGAGCTGTAACTGATGGAGACAGGGAGACCAACCAACAGACGACAAACAGAATGACAAAGACGCAAAGCTGCAGACAGACAGACAACAGACAGAAAGACAAACAAAGTTAGAAATGAACAGACAGGCAGGCATCTAAGCAAAAAGGAAGATATACAGACAAACAAAAAGTGTACAGCAAAAGCGTTGATACGTAAATTACATTTTTTCAAAACCTATCTGAATTGTGACAAGAAATATGTTGAAATATACAGGCAGACGTATGAAGACAGGTGAGACGGAAAGAGGAAGAAAGAGATTTTTCTTGACGATAAGAAAATTTAATGTCAGTAACTGAAGAATCTATCGACCTTGGGAGAAAGTCATGAATTTCCAAAATCTTCTATCAGCAAGCTCGAGAGAATGTTTATTGACATTTTATAGGCATCAGCATTTAGCGACCTTACTGTCAGGTGGTTTAGTATGCTGCATACCAGCAATGAATAGAAGACAAATTCAACACAAGTAGACAGACACAATAAATAATAAGTTACCACATGTGTTTTCATTTTTTTCTAAAGAAATTTCATTATCATGATGCACAAGTGTCCAGATTAAACACTCAGTACAATTAAATGACCGTCCAACAATTGACAGTAGAACATATCAAAATTCAAGTACAGTTTCTCAATTTTACCACCCGACTCTGACCAGCATGTCTTTATAATCTTACCAGATAACAGTTAATATTTAAAAATCAGTTTCTCTGCAACATTTTTTGCCATATTTTCTTCGATTTCTAACAGAAAAAAGAAGGGTCAGATGATGTTTCAGTTAGAAGTGGATTTAATAGTTTCCATTTCAATTTGACAATGAACATGGTTGTTTGTGTGTCGGTTCGTGGGTACATCTCGCACCTGGTCCACGATGGTGATATGCACAGGTTAACAACAGCTTGTAGTTTCTTTTCTCTGTCGTAGCTGCCTACCTAAAGCACCCCCGAAGCTACATTCACCAAGTTTTATTTTTCAATACGCGTAACTATAGGTTTTGACAGATATAATCAAGACTCTCAAATGTGGATAAATCAAATGTGAAACTGTCGCACGCTTATTTTGATGTTTGAAAAATTGTATAAATCATTGATTCATTTACATTTTTGCATATAAACTAAAGGAGTACACCATCTTTGTCGTTGGCCATTACTCTTGAGTCACTCCACTTTTCTTTATCTTTGATCATTATTCGCCTTAAAATCATATACTATATACATATGAGAAACACATGATGTCAAGATGCACATATTTTCTTTTTTTTTTATTTGTATGTTTTGAACCACTTTTATTTGTTTTTATTTATCATTACATATACAAACAACGCAAGAACAAGTGGTTTTCTCGGGATTTGCAGAAATTTCGTGTCTTTTTAGAGTATCGTTGTATATCCACGAAGTTAAATTAAACACGTTTTGATATCCAGCAGTTAAGAACCGATGTGCCATAATGGCTGATGTGACACATCTAATGTTCTGGCTAGTGACTGTGCGCTTGTCAGCTCTTGCTTTCAGCCTGCACTGCTGGCTAGTACTGCTGCTTGAAGCTCTGCGAAAAAGAGAGCACAGTGCGCAGTTTTCTCTCTGTCAAGACATATCCTCTCTATCAGCAAGCCCTACAAATTTCTCCCCGTGGCGACACACCATAACTGAGCACCTCACGGTCTCAGGCTGAACCCTCAACGGATTCAGAGAAGGTTTGGCTCTCAAACATGTGACATGCAGGCTAACACGCTGGTGGCCACGAACCAGACCCCCACCTATGGTAAATAGCCACCACTGCCTTGTGGTTGCCTTGGTTGGTTGCCTCGGGAGAGACCAAGGCTAAGAAAATAAACTCTGACAGAAAATCACCCCCCACCACCACACCCCCACACACAATTGGAAAAGCTCAATACTGATGGAAAAGATCTGAGAATAATAAGAGATATGTATTGGAACAAGCAGTAGCAATAAGTGTACAAAATGATATAAGCTATTTTTAAAAATATCAAAAGAAGGGTTCGACAGGGATGCGTTCTGCAACCAAATTTGTTTTCTTTACAAAGAAACAACGATGAGAAAATGTCTGGTGATAAATGTTTGGAGGAAAATGATGAACAAACTTCGTTATGAAGATGACACGCTCTAATCTCAAGAATGAAGAACTAACAAAGTCGAGTGAATATGATAGAAATTGAAAGCAGAAATAAAGAGCTAGACCTAAATAGTAAGAAGACTGAAGCCATGGTAATCATTAAAGACAGGAAATCCACTCATGTCAAATAGCATCAAATGACACAACACTGAGACAAGTTGATAAGTTTAAACATCTGGGAACTGTCATCTCATCAAATAGCAGAAGTATATTGGAAATATCCAGCAGAACTGACCGAGCTAAAACAGCATTCAAGAAAATAAAAAAAAGATTTCTTATCATTAAATGACTATCAATTAACATGAAGAAGACAGTTCTTCAGTGTTACATAGAACCAATACTGTTGTAGGGATGTGAAGCTTGGGAATCAACATGCAAAGTCAGAATATGATTGAGGTAGCTGAGCTGTGGTTTCTAAAATGATTTTTTTAAAGATTTCCGTGGACAGTTAATACAAAGTAAACAAAAACGACACAGTCATGACAGACGCAAGCACAAGAACATTAATATAGAAGATTAGGAAAAGACAAGCAGCATTTATAGGACATTTTATGAGGCAAGAGAAATTTGAGCACCCAGGCACAACAGGAAAGCTAAACGGAAAAAGAGCACTAGGTAGACCAAGGGAGAATATCTTAGTTTTGCAGAGTTATTGAAGACAGAACAGGTAGACAGATTCGCGTGGAGGGCCATGATCGCCAAGGCCATGCAGCTAGCTTGGCACATGATAGATGATGATGATGATGATAAATTGATGATGATGACGACGACGACAACGATGATTATGAGGAGGAGGAAGAGGAGGAGGAGGAGGAGGTGGAGTTATGATCAGAGTACTACCTGCTTGACTTTTGTTGTTGGCAATTTCTTGTTTGCTGCAATTTTTCTTTCACCAATGATCTGAACACATGTATGTATGCATGTTTGTGTATGTATGTATGTATGTATGTATGTATGTATGTATGTATGTATGTATATGTATGTATGTATATATGTATGTATGTATGTATGTATGTATGTATGTATGTATGTATGTGTGTATGCATGTATTATAAAACCACAGACAGAGGACCGAATTCATGGAGTTGGCTTTGCCATCAGATCAGCTCTCCTGAAGAGCCTTCCTGCGCTACCAGTCGGAATCAACGAGCGCTTAATGAAGCTCCGCGTCCCCCTCAGCAGGTCTAGACACGCCACAATCATCAGCGCTTACACCCCCACACTCACTAGCCCGGATGACACAAAGGAACAATTTTACCAACAGCTAACCAAGCTCATTCAATCCACTCCAAAGAACGACAAGATTGTCCTACTAGGTGACTTCAATGCCCGCGTAGGAAAAGATAACAGCAGCTGGGAAAATGTTCTTGGGCCTCATGGAGTGGGCAGAGTCAACGACAATGGTCTCCTCCTCCTCAGCATGTGCGCTGAACATGGTCTGTGCATCACAAACACCCTTTTCAGAATGGCTGACAAGTTCAAGACTACTTGGATGCATCCCAGGTCGAAACACTGGCACATGATCGATTACGTCATTGTACGCCAGAGAGACAGGAAGGATGTCCACCCGACTAGAGCCATGAGAGGGGCCAACTGCTGGACAGACCATCGACTAGTGAAAACTGTCATGGACATGCACATCCAGCCACTTCACCGAAAAAAGCCAAAGAACCCCAGAGTCTCCTACAACACAACAAAGCTTGAAAGCGAGTTCTACAGAAACAAGTTCGAAGAAGCTCTCGAAAAGAAACTCAGCGAAGATCCCATTCCTACCGGTGACTTATCTGAAAAATGGACTTCCTTCAAAACAGCTGTCAATGAAACTGCCACTGCTATACTTGGTCCGAAAGCTAAAACACACCAAGACTGGTTCGATGAAAACAATGAGCAAATTCAAGCTACTATCCAAGCCAAGAACAAAGCCTATGCAGAATGGCAAAACGACCCCTCATCCCTCCCCAAAAAGGAAAGATTCAAGTCCCTTCAAGCTAGAGCCCAGAAAGATCTACGTGAGATGCAAGATTCATGGTGGAACAATAAGGCCGAAGAGGTTCAACTCTATGCTGATACCCACAACTCCAAGATGTTCTTCAGCTCTCTGAAAACCGTCTACGGCCCAACAACCTTAGGATGTCCTCCCTTGTTGTCCTCGGATGGCAAAACCCTGATCAAGGACCAAGAAGGGCTCCTCAAGCGCTGGACCGAACATTTCAGCTCTCTTTTGAACAGACCTTCCACTGTTGATCAAGATGCTCTCAATCAAATCCCCCAGCAACCACTTCCTCCTACTCTAGATGAAATCAAAAAGGCAATAAGCAAGACCAACTCCGGCAGAGCTTCTGGAAAAGACAGCATTCCCGCTGAGATCTTCAAGGCAGCAGGCCCCAAAGCCCTGGAAACCTTCCATGACATCCTGCTACAGGTCTGGGAAGAAGAGCAAATGCCTGCTGATTTCAAAGACGCGCTCAAGAACAAAGGTAGTAAAGCAGACTGCGGAAACTACAGGGCATCTCTCTTCTCTCCATAGCAGGGAAAATATTTGCAAGAGTTATCCTCAACAGACTGATAACCATCTCAGAACAGATCCTACCAGAGGCTCAATGTGGCTTTAGGCCAGGGAGAAGCACTGTGGACATGATCTTTGCTATGAGACAAATTCAAGAAAAGTGCATAGAACAGAATAGGCCTCTTTACTCATCTTTGTTGACCTTACCAAGGCTTTCGACACGGTCAACAGAGAAGCCCTGTGGACTGTCCTAGAACGGATTGGCTGCCCTCCCAAATTCCTAAAGATCATCCAGCTCTTCCACACAGGCATGAGTGGGCAAGTTCTTGCAAGTGGCAACATGACTGACGAATTCAAATTACAAATGGCGTCAAACAAGGCTGTGTCCTGGCACCAGTCCTCTTCAATATCTTCTTCACCGCCATGCTTTCCCACGCCTGCAAGGATCTTGACAAGGGAATATACCTAAAGTACCGCCTGGATGGCTCCCTTTTTGATCTACGTCGCCTGCAAGCCAAGACAAAAACCAGCACAGAACTCCTTCAGGAGGCGCTCTTCGCCGATGACTGCTCCTTGAATGCTCACTCTGAAGCGGACCTGCAAACAATGCTCAATCACTTCGCAGAAGCCTCAAAGCTCTTTGGACTTACAATAAGCATCGGGAAAACTGAAGTTCTTCACCAGCCTGCCCCACAAACTAACCCACTGTCTCCAAACATCACATCGATGGCAACAGTCTGAAGAACTTTAAATACCTTGGAAGTATCATCTCTGCAGACGGCTCCATCGATCAGGAAATTGATTCACGAATCAGCAAAGCCAGCCAGGCTCTCGGTAGGCTGAAAAACAAGGTACTAAACCAGCACAATGTCCGGCTGTCAACAAAAATCAAAGTGTACAATGCCGTTGTGCTCTCCTCCCTCCTCTACGGTTCGGAGACTTGGACACTCTACAGGAAGCACATCAACAAATTAGAGCAGTTCCACCAAAGGGCTCTCCGCAGCATACTTGGCATCCGGTGGCAAGACCGCATCACCAACATTGAGGTCCTCAACCGATCAAGCTCACAAAGCATAGAAAGCCTGCTTGTCAAAGCCCAACTGAGATGGGTCGGCCATGTCATCCGCATGGAAGACCACCGAATGCCCAAACAACTGCTGTACGGCGAACTCACAAGTGGCAAAAGAAATCTCGGGAGGCCAAAAAAGCGTTTCAAGGACACGATAAAGGCAAACCTCCATTTGCACAGGTTACCCCCAAAGAACTCGAAAGAACTGCCACCGAAAGGAACGCCTGGCGCAGGGCCGTCCATCTTGCCAGCAGAAACAGCGATATCAACTACAGGGAGAAGCTGACTATCAGAAGAGAGAGGAGACATAATCCAACCACCCCAACCACGACATTCCAGTGTCCCCACTGCAACAGACATTATACATCCAAGATCGGATTGCACAGCCACATGCGCGTCCACAGATGAGCTGCAGGATTTCATCGTCATCTTCGGCAACGAAGGACTACCATCATGTATGTATGTATGTATGCATGTATTATGTAGTACGTATGTATGTATGTATGTATGTATGTATGTATGTATGTATGTATGTATTTATGTATGTATGCATGTATGCATGTATTATGTAGTACGTATGTATGTATGTGTGTATGTATATATGTTTGTATATTATGTATGTATGTATGAAATAATACATGTATGTATATATATATATATGTATGTATGATGTATGTATGTATGTATGTATGCATGTATGTATGTATGTATGTATGTATGTATGCATGTATGTATGTACGTACATAGTCATAATCACACGCGTACGAACATGTACATAAGTACGCACGTACACGTACACGTATCCCTACACATGCATATACGGTAACATGCGTATAGTACAAATACATGCGCGTGGACATGCATACAAACACGTACACATGCGCACACACAAACAGAAATGCGCACACACATATTTTAGCACACACAGAAACACACATACACACATTCACACGCACATACATCCACACACATACACACAAATATGCACACACGCATTCACGTACGCACACATGCATGTACGCACACACACACCCGCATTCACACTTGCACACACACGCACACACACACTACACACACACACACACACACACACACACACACACACACACACACAACACACACACACACACACACACACACACACACCACGCACACACACACACACACACACACAAACACCACACACACACACACACACACACACACACACACACACACACACACACACACACATACAGAGGATCAATATTGATGTATGTTTTTATTGAACATGAGGATCGCTCGACATGATGCATTCAATGGACATGTAAACATGACATGTTTTCATAATACCACACTACAACCAGTCTTCACGATGGACAGACAATACTCATAGTCTGTGGACACCAAGACTTCGTTATCATCCGAAGTGAAAGACACAATCATGTCGTCATCGTCATCTACATCCAATTTCGCTTAGTTTAGCCTGTCCTTTTCATAGAATTGATGATGAATGTTATCACACAAAAGAAAAATGTTTTTGCTTTTCTTCTAGTAATGGGATGAGTCGAGGAGAATGTTTTCTTAGATAATACGAGCTAGGTCAGTTTTCAAAGCTTACACACAAATCTGTAACCTTCTTTTATTTTGCATTATGCTTTTACTTGCTGATCGTCGTCTTCTTTTGAACTTCGTCAATTTCCACAACAGCTGTAACGACCACTACTGCTACTACTACTACTATACTACTACTAATACTACTGTTGCTGCTGCTGTAACTGTTACTACTACTGTTACTATACTATTACTACTTCTACTACTACCATCACCACCACCAACACCAACACCACCACTACCACTACTACTACAACTCCTACTACTATTACTGAAGCTGCTACTCCTGCTGCTGCTGTTCCTACTGTTTCTGCTGCTACTACTGTTCCTGACGTTCACTGCTATTGCTCTTACTAGCACTATTATTTGTATTACTATCACTACTGCTAATAATTACCCTGCTACTGTGTAAATGAGTAAAGGCAAAGTAGAGATTCATCGATATTGTGAATTTTTTACTTTAATCGTTTTGAAGTGCAAAACCAATTCTTGCATGTGATTTAAACTTAGTGCGTGAAATGCCAGAATCCCATAAGCAAACTCACGTGTTCAGGAGAATTTCAGATTTTACAACACAGCATATTACAGACAGTAATTTTCGGTAGCACTCACATGCATTGGATATCCTCTTTTCTTCCCCTAGGACAGACCAAAGTAATTTTGTTGATTTGGGTAATGGTGAAGGAGCTGAATGTTAACTTTAGTACCATAACATACAGAATGGTAATGTTGTTCTATTGAAGTGACGTCCTGTCTGTGCTGTTTTGTTCGGTCCATGTTGTCGTGATGTGTAGCAGTCCTAGAAAAGAGAAGAGCAGAACACTTAGTGCTTGAAGGGACGTATGCATGTATGTATGTACATGTATGTATGTATGTATGTATGTATATGTATGTATGTATGTATGTATGTATGTCTGTATATAAGTATGTGCGTGTGTATGTATGTATGTATGTATGTTGTCTGTATATAAGTATGTGCGGTGTAGTATGTATGTATGTATGTATGTACATATGTATTTATGTATGTATGTGTATATGTATGTACGTGTGTATGTATCTATGTATGTATGTATGTATATATGTATGTACGTGTATATGTATATATGTATGTATGTATGTATGTATCTATGTATGTATGTATGTATGTATGTATGTATGTATGTATGTATGTACGTGGTGTATGTATGTATTATGTATGTATGTATGTATGTATCTATGTATGTATGTATGTACGTGGTGTATGTATGTATGTATGTATGTACGTGTGTATATATGTATGTATGTATGTTATGTATGTATGTCATGTATGCATGTATGCATGTATGCATGTATGTATGTATAAAAAGGAAGGCCACACTCACACTGAGCAGGCTGGTATTCCCAAGCTCCGGTCGAAGGCCTCCAGATTGAGACCAGTCTTTGTGAGTAGAGACTGACTTGGGTGTTCCTTGGAACATAGCCATAGCCGTGATAAGCTGGGTCTTCCCAGACGTTAATGTTGAAATACAGGCCATCCAGATACCAGCGAATGTGAGGAACATTGTCAGACCAGTTCTGGTTTTGGTATTCCATCCGACGATCGTTAGCGTTCAGGATCACCTGGCTAACCTCACCTGCATCAAAAAATTGAGATTTCATGACTTCGTTGTTGCTGCACCATCTTCAGTTCGTCTAGAGTGGTATTACTCTCACCGCTTTCGTTTCTGACTTCCTAATAAACCAGCATTATGCAGATTTATTCTTTTTTATAGATGAACCAATGCAAGACATATTGACTAGTTGGTAGAGAATTTTCTCAACTTCTGATCTGCGTTTGTGGATTTTCTAGTGCCAGACGCAACGTGTACAAGATACCACTTACTATGTTTGGTACTGGCAACAATCTGTGTCTCACCTTGTAGTCAGGCAGTGACAAAGAGTTCTGCTTTCATGAACTGGAATATAGATTCACACATAACCTACCCCTTCCAAAGACAGTCCACATAAACACACCCTCACCTAAACAAGAAATCAAAAGTAGAAACCAAAAGAGCGGTTTGAACAGACTACACACGCTCATTATTTATAATGCTTTGGTTATAAAATAGTATGCTGATATTATGGAGCTGCATTTTGATTTGAATTTACATTGATTGCGCTTTGAGTTTTAGTATATTCTGACATGACTCAAGCATCAGACATTCACTAACACATATAACAATAATGTGCCATGCTGCATGGCGTTGGCAGTCATGGCTCCCCCACACGAATATATCTTTTGTCGTTTCAGTTATATCTTCTACCCTATCTGTCCCCATCCACTCTGCAAAACTGTCTAATATTGTCTCCCTGAGTCTACCTGGCGCTCTTTTCCCTCCAACTTTCCTGCTGTGACTAGGCGATCAAATTTCTCTTGCCTCATAAAATGTCCTACAAGTATTAGTTGTCTTTTCCATATCTTCTTTATTAATGTTCTTTTGTGCTAGCTTTTTCAAGACTGCCTCGTTTGTTTTCTTTGTCGTTCATGGAACTCAACGTTTTTCTTAGAAACATTCCAGCTGCCTCAATCTTGTTCCGACTTTGCTTGCTAATTGTCTAGGTTTCGTGTCCACACAACAATATTGGTTCTATAAACACTGAAAGAACTCACTCCCTGCTGTTAACAGATAAGCATTTGTTATTTTAGCTTGGCCAATTCTGCTGGATATTTCTAGTGTGCTTTACCACTGGAGAGATGACTGTTGAACCTAAATGTTGTGCCATTTGCTATTTTTATGTAAGTAAATTTCTTGTTGTTTTTTTTTTTTACCGATTACCATGACCTCAGTCTTCTTGCTATTTAGTTCTAGCCCTACAATCTGCTTTTTAATTTGTTTTGTATTCAGAAAGCTTTGTCAGGTCCTTTTCTTTTTCTACAACCTATATCTCAAGGCATTTTTCGAAGTTTCTCAGGATGGCTTCACTGTAAAGTGAACACAAATCTGGTGGCCTGGCTGACCCCTCTTTTGATATTTTCAAAAGAGCTTATATCATTTTCTATTCTATTGCTGCTCTTTGTTCCCAAAACACATATCTTATTATTCTTAGATTTTTTTTCTATCAGTATTGAGCGGTTTTGGTTGATTGATCAGTTTTTCGTGTCTTTCTTGATCAAAATTCTTGGCATGATCAACAAAATATAAATACACATCTTTTTTCAACTAATTTGATTTTCATTGAGAGTCCTCAAGATGTATATGGCATTAACAGTTTCTTTTCTTTCAAAAAATCTACATTGTTCTTCTGCTATTTCTGTTTTGATTCTGTTTTTTGTCTTTATCATGATTGTTCTTAATAGACTCTGTCACATGATTCATCAAGCCGATTGTACGATGGAATTTGCATTCTATAATCCCTGCTTTTTTGAATGCAATAAGAGCTCAATGAAATGATTTTGACATCTCTTTAGGGATTTTACCAATATCATAAATTTTATTAAGGAGGACTGTTACCTTTTCAGTCTCAAATTCATCTAGAGCCTCAATAACTTCTATAATAAGATAGTCTGGTCTGGGTTTCTTCCCGTGTTTCACCCATGCTTATTCTCTTTTTATGTTATGTTACTATGAGCAGATCCTAAGTTTGTGTACAGAAGCATTGAACACGTTGCTCACAGGAAAATGACATGCACACCAACTGGTTGATTGAAATCAAAATATGGTACGATTATTATGGAAAAGGCGAACTAGTAGATAGCTGGGGAGAGTACATTGAAGACCTGTTTAAAGGTAACAGAAAGGAGAAACACATCATAAGAAAAAATGTTGAAGCACCTCCAATAACGATAGAATAAGTTAGAGCACCGTTGAAAAAGATGAAGTAGGGGAAGAAACCCAGGCAAGACTATCTTATTATAGAAATGATTGAGGCTCAAGATGAATTTGAGATTGAAAAAGTAACAGAGGACTGAGCCTGAAATACAAGATGTACTTGTGAAAAGACACATCAGAAATAAACAGCCATAACAGCCATAGCCATCGAGGTGCATAGGGAAAGCAAGGCAATACTATTAAAGATGCAATGAATTCATAACAGATTGAGAAGCATAAATTCCATTGAAATTGTATCATCTTTGAGGCGGTATTTTGGAATTGTAGAAAACGGCTGTTTTCAATCTGTGGATTTCAAAATGTTAGTTTAAAAGTCAGCAAGTTGTAATGTTCCTCAACACAGGTACAGAGATGACTGGCTCAGGGGGTAAAACTCTCAAAAGAAATCAAAGATATTTTATTAGTTTTTGTGGCTAACAGCAACATGCATCAGTAATATACTATTTGAAATATAGTTTTCATCCTCGTTTATCTTAAAATCTCTGTTTACTTGAGGCTTATGGATTTTTTCAGGTTATTGCATGCAGATTGGGATGTAGATTAAATTGTTGCTGTGTGGTGAATCCCATATGGGGGTGTGTATAAAACTTTTGTGTAGTTAGTCCTCACTAAGATTTGCTTAATATGCATTCCAGGCAAAAGATGTGGTAGAGATCAAAAGAAAGTCAATAGAAGGTCACAAAGACTTCTCTGTTGGAACCACGTTCATTAAACAAATACTGATACAATCTCCGAGAGTCTCAACTTATTTACACAGATCTCGCTTTGGGCAAAAGCCTGCAAGTAACCCAGCTGTCCTGAAAGGGCGTTCATCAGTACTACCTTCAAAATCTACTCATGAACACCAAGATCTAGGAGACAAGACGAATGCAACATATACTACCGTCTATATACAGGTCGGTACACTGTGCCGAAACACTGCTATACATAACATGTTGCAGGCACGTAGCCTGTGGATTGAAGAACGGATCAACCAACCAGAAAGGCTCAATGTTGATGGAAAAGATATAAGAATAATAACAAAATGTGTATTGGAAACAAACAGAAACACTGAGAGAGAAAATGATATAAGCTCTTCCCAGTACATCAAAAGAGGGGTCAGGCAGGAATTTGATCTGTCACTAGATTTGTCTTCACTTTACAGCGCAACCATCATGAGAAACCTAGCAGAATACCTTCGATAAAGGTCGGAGGAAAATTGATAAGCAATTTTCGCTACGCAGATGACACCCTTCTAATTGCAGAAAATTGAAAAAATTGAAAATACCAACAAAATTCTGTAAATATAATAAATAAAATAGAAAGCAGAAGTAAAGGGCTGTAACTCAATAGCATATAGACGAAGTCACGGTAATCAGTAAAAAAAAAAAAAAAAAAAAAAAAAAAAACCACACCCAAGAAGGAGGGCCATGATCGCCAAGGCCATGCATCAGGGCACATGATGATGATGTTGAGTCTGTGGATACTGACCAAAGTCTGCTATACGGGAAAGTGGACGGGCTGAGGGCAATAGAGTTTTGAACGGTGATATTCATGTTGGAGTTATTGATGTTATATATAGACACAGACAACTCACTACGGGTTTCTCTCTTCCTGATAGATCCCAGCAAGGTGGCGTATCTCACATCTCACAACAACGTCTCAGAAGGCATCACACTCGTTCTTGTTGATCTGCAAGAAAATGCACACACCATGATCTGAAGATTGAAGCTCTCATCAGTTTCTTAAATGGTGATAGCATATTACATCTTATTGGAACATACATAAAAATGCTTTTACACCTAACTCAGTCACTGTTAATTCAAAGAATACTGATTATAATAACTAAAGAATACAGGACGTTTTGTTAGTATGCCTACTTTTAACGAGTCTTGATATAACTCAAACTGTTGGGGACTTGCATCACATTTGAAACGCAGAACGTATGGCGTATGTAATTTTAAAAGCTAATATATCCAATATTCAGTGTTAAGGAGATGTTAAAAGCTGTTTCTTATGATTTAATGCCACAGCTGAACAGCATCGTGATGTACATGTTTTTAGGCGTACCGCGGTGGAAAAAGTCACATGTATTTTCTGTGTGAATTTACTCTAAACCGCTTTTTTTCATAAAGCACTCACGAGTGCTTGTACGGGTCCATATTTTCATGGAAGAATCGAATTTGAATTAAAAAAAATATGATACGCACCTGTCACATGAGCAAGGTGGGGATGATGGTTGTTGACAGGTCTGTTAACATTAAATGGGAAATGATGGCCATCATGGACGAACCAAACATAAAGACAACAACCAGTCTCTCCACAGTTCCACCCAGGAAGAAGTCCGCCACCAACACACAAATCGTTGAGCCCACGTTGGTATCCTCCATCTTGATCTGATGATAGAAATACTGATATGCCAACCACATGACCAATTATGACTGAAGACAAACAGTATGACAGTAAAACATTTCTTATTTGTATTCGCATTCTCTCCTCTCTCTCTCTCTCTCTCTCTCTCTCTCTCTCTCTCTCTCTCTCTCTCTCTCACTATGATAGTATGATATGTCTAAATGTGAAAATATGTCTACTACAGAGATTTCTTTTCCACGGAAATGGGAATTGGTCTAAATTCGCTAACATGGCAAGCTTTTCTATTTTTTTCTATTTATTGATTGATTTGTAGGGTTCGGCTGTCGCCTTGAATAGGGCTATTGTAAAAAAAATAAATAGATAAAAAACAAGAAATGAAAAAAGACGATATAATATAGCAAAAAGCCATGTAAACGAAAAAAGTCTGAAAGATTTTAACGTAAATTTCATTCCTCCGGAATTTTCTGATGTTCGTTTATCATTCGAAGGCTAAATTTTCTGTTGTATTTGTTCGCACTTTACCGAAAGTGACAAGGAAGTCAGTGTTCCGTGCAATGCCCTCTACTGAAATCACACAGCCTATCTTACTGCAAAAGCTGATTTACTTCCCTTTCTGTTGGCCTGATCTGTGCAGCGCTCTCTATTGAAATCACACAGCCTATCTTACTATAAAAGCTGATTTACTCCCCTTTCTTTCTTCTGATCTGTATATTGAACTCAACAGCCGGCTACATTAGTCCAATAGAACAATACGTCAAAGCCATATATTTTTTTTTTAATTTGATAATGTTCTTCTTTTATTAAATACAGGCGTATTGTTACGCATGCTTTTGAAGTGAAATTTATTTCCTGATATTCTTTGTGTGGCTTGAGATGTGACAAAAGTAAGATACTGACTGATTTTGTCTATGTAGCAATGGTACAGAGGTAGGTAGCACTGACTGTAAACAAACAAAAGTCTTGACAATACTATTTGCATGGACTGAATTACTTGTCAGGTTCACAATGACGGAGATACTATCTGAAGTTAGCGTGTGTATATGTATGTCAGAAGAAACAAACAGTGGAACATGTCCTAAGCTCTTGCAAAGTAGCGCTAGCCCAAGGAAGGTATACATGGAGGCACAACCAAGTTCTGAAAGTGATCACAGACGTGGTTAGCGAAAAAACCATGACCCCAAACGCACCAATTGCTATGACAACGTTCTACAAAGCAGGAGGGAAACAGGTCTGGCCCGAAATTGCTATGACAACCAGCACATTGCCAAAGGGTCTTCTGGATGGAGCAGTCGACTGGGAGTGTACAGCAGACCTCCCAGAGTGGAGAAATTACCCAGATGTCATCAGCAAGACAGGCATGAGACCAGACATCGCTCTCCACTCTGACTCCTCGAAACAAGTGATTCTGATAGAACTCACTGTGCCATACGAAAGCAGAATGGAAGGAGCACATATCTACAAGACCGAAAAATACGCCGGTCTTGCCAGCACCCTGAAGAAAGCAGGTCTGCGGGTCAAAATCTTCGCCATAGAGGTCGGGGCAAGAGGGTTTGTGGGCACCTCCGCTTATGATCTCATGAAACAACTCGCCATTTCTGGGAAGAAGAGGACTAGAGCCCTTAAAGCGATGGCAGAGGCAGCAGAAAGGAGCTCAAGCTGGATCTGGGCAAGGAGGAACCAAAAGTGAACTTCATAAGGATTAAATTCCCTACAGATGATGTGTGCCCCGTTAGCACATTGGTAAAACCGCGTACCGCAGTTCTGAAGCGCAGAATCGCCCAGGTTCGATCCCCGGCGTGGGGAAAAAAAATGTAGACAACAGCAGAAGGGCATCCAGGAGTCATGACCTGGATGTGGCCCGGCCCCCCGAGAGTGTAAGGAGTTCAGGGCCGAAACACTTGTCTAAAGGGGGTTACTTCTCTGAAGACCTTCTGTTGTCTAGCTCTCCCTAGAGTTTCTTTCTACCTGTATGTATATATGTGTGTATATAAGTGTGTGTGTGTATTGATGTATGTATTTATGCATGTATGTATGTATGTATGTATGCATGTATGTTTGTATGTCCGTCTGTCTATCTGTCTGCATTTATGTATGTATGCATGTATGTATATCTGCTGTCTGTACGTACGTACGTACGTACGTACGTATGTATGTATGTATGTATGTTTGAACGTCTGTCTGTCTGTGTGTCTGTATGTATGTATGTATGTATGTATGTGTGTATGTATGTATGTGTGTATGTATGTATGTATGATGTATGTATGTATGTATGTATGATGTATGTATGTATGTATGAATGTATGTATGTATATATGTATGTTTGTCTGTCTGTCTTCTGTCTGTCAGTAAGTATTATGTATGTATGTATGTATGTATGTATGTATGTGTACGTGAGAGAGAAAGAGAGAGAGGGGGAGAGTCAGAGAAACAGAGAGACAGAGAGAAAGGAGAAACAGACAGACAGACAGACAGACAGACAGACAGAACTGACCTGGAGGAGTTTCTCCTTGAAGTGCCTGATGGCGGTGTACAGTGTGTTGATTGCTCTGTCCTGCCTGACGTCCACTTCTCGTTCTGTGGCCCACAGATTCTCTGCTGTCAACTGCAGATGGGTGTTGCCTTCATTCAGCCCATTCAGGTCCTCAATGTGTTCGTACAGGGTGACGTTCTTTTTTTCGGCTGGCTTGGTCAGCTGTCATGACAACCGTTCCAGGAGTAAAAGCGTATTACATCTATGCTGATGAGTTTTGGAAATTGAAAATGGAATTTGCTTTATATGAAACGACTGTTTCACTTGTTGAGATTTGGAAATTGAAAACGGAATTCACTTTATATAAAGGTGATATCGTTTCACATGTTGAGATTTGGAAATTGAAAAAAAAGGAATCTGTTTAATATGCAATGATTGTTTCCCAAGAACCCAAGAATGTTTACTGTTTACAATAGTTACAGCATCTTCTGCGTACAGGAAATAGCAAAATTTTCTTGGGGTTATTTGTTGTTTTACAATATATGATAATGTTGCAGTAGCAGACTCCTTGTACCTACTTGAATGTACTGTATATCTTTAGATTATGTCTGTATGTTTGGCTTAATTCGAGGACCTCTGTACTTATATGTGCATGACCATTAAATGTTTTATGCCTTTGCCATCAGTAACAAATAACGCTAAATCAACACTAAGTCAAAATCTAAAACAATGGCTACATTCGTCTTTAACGGATTTCTCTGTGTTTCTTTAAAAACTAACTGAAACAAGTTAACAGAAAAATGATAAATTGTTTTTGTACAGCACTACTCTTAATGCACATTCAGACTCACTGCGCATTGTACATTTTACAAGACACAGAATACAACACATACGTAGAAGCACTAATATAGCACACATACATGGGAATGCACACATTATGACATAGCACAAATGGATATATACCAACAATGTCTAATCGTACATAAACATATATCTACGATGTATAACTTATACGTGCATAAATGACAGTATGATCCACATGAACGGTGGTCAGAAGTGGAAGTGCCCATTTGTCGATAAATGCACATTGGTGGATAAGCATCTATGATATCAACAACGGAAGGCTTGGGTGAACAAGTGAACATTTAATCATGACTTGAAGTGTGAACAGCTGAGCAGATCCCTTAGATCAGCCAGGGGTGAGGTCCAAGAAGATGGCATGATGAAACTTAAAGCACGCTCACCAAATGATTTAAAATTGATTTTGGTAGAATTAGAACATTTTGTTTTGAGGATCTATGAGCAATAGTCGTGTGAAAGGTATGATGGTAAAGGTCCATCAAAATGGTCGTACGCAAGGCTTGTGATTTTATACTGGCAGCAAGATTTTTTGGTAACCAGTAGACTTCTTTGAGTGATAGTGTTACATGACCACGCCTTCGTTTCTTTATCGTTTAGCGTGGTACATTGTTCTGTCGAGAAATTTGCTCTGCTGGTAAGCCAGACAACACAGATTTACATCAGCCTAACCAGAAGGTTATTATAGCAGAGACAAGTGCTTACATTCTGTTTGGGACAGATATGGTCTGATGAAAACAATCCTTCTTTTGCTTTAGATAAGAAAGATGGCAGATGTTGCTGATATGTTGTTACATAAACCAATTTCAGCCAGTCTTCACCCCGAGGAATTTCACCGAGCTTTGGAAAGAAATGTAAGTATCATCAATAGTTGCACACTCTCTGCCAATCTTAACTGAGAAGTTGTGCCAATAGGCATTAAGGTCTGTTTTGTCTGTTTGTTCTTCTAGCTTCATCTAGGACAGCACATCATCAATACATGTCTGAACCTACTTTAAACGAAAGATGATTTTTTGAAGACCTCTTTGACAGTTGAGTGTCATCTGCATATTTGACATGTAATGTAGAACAATTGCTTAGATTTGATTTTATCAAGATTTTGCGCTATATAAAATATTGTATATTGTATATTGTATATATCATACAGAAGATATAAATATATTGCAAATAAAACGTATCCCAGAACAAAACCTTGTGGTACACCATGCTTGAGAGGGCACTGAGTAGATTCACCATTTTGTTACAGTGACGGACTCGAAGCGCTTATAGACTTAGGAGATAAACCACTTAAGGGCATTGCCCTGAATCCTGAATGTAACTTCTAGTCTCTTCAGCATAAAGGAATGATCAAAAGTATCAAATGTTGCACTGATGTCAAGCAGAGTAACAAGAGACAAGATTTTTTTCATCTATTTTTGTAAGCAGTTTCTGCGCTGTGATCATGCTGACTGATAGATCTCAAGTAAACCATTGTCAGAGATATGTTTCAGCAGTTGTCACAACTTTCTCAAGTGTTCTTAAAATAAAAGGTAGATTAGAAGAAAGTTTATACTTTTCATTTTATTTTTGCCGAGTACAGTTCTTTTATCCAAGATCTTAGTGACAGCTGCTTCCTTCAATTGCATGAGGAAATGCCTGTGGAAGTAATAAATATGGCAATCATCATCATCATCATCATCATCATCATCATCATCATCATCATCATCATCATCAAGTGCCTTGCCACATGGCGTTGGCCATCATGGCTCTCCATATGCATCTATCCCATGTTGCCGCAAGCACATCCTCCACCCTCTCCGTCTTCAATAATCAACGGAACTAAATTAGTGCAGCACTGTTTAGTCAGAATGGTAGAACTGGATCAGGTACACAGCTGTGTGTAGATGAGTGAACAATAATTTTATGTACAGCACGTTCACTCACTCGTTGAAACTCAGAGAGCATTGAACCTTTTTTGATCGAAGATTTGGATGATCACATTTACATGATTCTAAATCCCTTCTTATGGCTTTGATATTTACTTCAAACAGGTCTTTGAAAAGTTAAGGTAACTCAAATGTAAAAACATGATTTGGGAAGGCGTTGGTTTGATTTGCTTAGGTCACGAGTCATAGAGAAAAATCGTTTGCATGAGAGTCTACACATAAATTGATTGAAAAATTACAATACTACAAGCACGATGTTTTCAAAAAGGATATTTTTTGGTCACGCATAAATTCTATGCAACACTGATGACTATTCCCATTGATTTTAATATCATTTGTAATCAAAGTTCTGTAAGAGTTCTAATTTGGACAGATTTATTCCTGATTTTTCTGTTGTTTTTTTTTAATGATTTTTGCGCTGTTACCATACCGACTTGAGATCCAATATTCTTTTGTCAATTGGCAAATGGATGTTCATCAACTAGTCACACCTTTTCAAGTAGAATATTGTTGTTGTTTTTTATCCATTTTCAACTTTATATCTCGGCAAAGCTTAAGGAAAATAAAAGTGTTTAAAGTTTACGTTGGATATACTCACACCTTTTGTATCAACGTCTTCCCCATTTTGGTGCACGAAGATTTCCGTAAAGAGGAGAAACAGGTCAGAAGACAAATAGGCAGAAACTGGTCATCCGTGAACACGGTGCTCTTGCTTCAACTCTCTGTACAGGAGCATCTTGCGTTCTTTGGGATGCGGTTGTGATCCATATGGACGACGTGCCGGGTCCAACTTAGCTAACACATGTTGAATAGACGCTCTTTTCTTGACAAATCATACTCTTGGACACTTGATCTTTATACATAGGTTACAGGATCTTGCGTGGACATCTTTGGTGGAACCGTTCCAGCTGTTGAACATACCATCGGAAAGTAGTTCTGGTCTCGCAGCGGTGCAGGAATACTGGTCTGTATACAGAAATCTTTGTGGTCAGCCTGATCGATGGTCTTGCCACAAGAGTCAGCCTTCTAAAGGCAGAGCCGGCCTTAGAGACACGTTGCGCCACCTCAATGTTAATGAATCCATTGCTGCTCACTGTGCTGCACAGGTGACAAAATTTGTCCCTGACTATGGACTGTGTAGTACATTACTTGAATTACGCTGATTTGGTCTCAAAGGCAGCATTTCAAATTTCTAAAGACTTCTCTCATCTTCCTAGATGTTGATCGATTTAGTAATTATTCAACGTATCATTTTACGAGCATGTTCTTTCATTTAAGAAAAAAAGCAACTTTGCAACGAACAGATCCACATAAGTTTCTGTGCTTGGAAGTTACACTGTTTCACACCGGTTTGGTCTTCAGTTCTTCTTTCCACTTTATAAAACAGGTTCACGAACTCATTAAGGGGGAGAACTCTAGCATTATGTACACTCCTTTTGAAAGCGAGTGGCAACAGGCGTCAATAACCACTACCATTTCTATCGTTGAAATGAACGCTGTGATCTGATATGCAGTACAAGTCTTCTCCATAGTGCAGTCACTTAGTGCGGCTCACGGTCGGTCGACAAAAACATAAAACTGCCACAGCTGAATTAGTTACGTTAGGCGTTCATAATGATCTTTTTATGAGTATTCATTTCAAAGTTTTGCGGCACCGCCCGAAAGGATCTGTTTTTTATGTTTCTTTGAATACGTTGTGAGCAATAAAAAAGTTCTTTCATGTCACGCGAAAAGAATAACGAATGCGGTTCTTTTCTTTCCACTTATGTACTTTTTAGCAAAATGGTTCAACCACAGCGCCTGCACACGCACACACGTGCACGTACACGTTTACTCACACTCAGTCACACAAACACACACGCAAACACACACACACACAAACGCACAGGCATACCACATGCGCACACATACACGTACACACATACATACAAACGCACACGCACACACATACACATACACAGACGCACACACACAAACACCACACGCACATACACACACATACACACTAACACACACACATAGACAAACACGTACGAGCACACGAACAAACTCGCACACACAAACACGCGCGCCCACACTTGCACACATTTTTCAGTGTCTGCAGTTTGTTCAAGGGGGATTTGAACTGCATTTGGACGATCAGCCGGCGGCGTTCTGGTAGACTTCTTAAAGCAAACCTTATGCCTTGACCGGGTCTTGAAATGGCAAGGGGAACGGAACTATGAAAACTGACATCAACAGAATGATTGGAGCTTTAAGATTGAAAGCGGGATTAGACATGGATGTGTTCTTTCGCCAGATTTGTTTTCACTTTACAGTGAAACCATCATGAGAAACTTCCATGGACAGCAAAGAAAACAAACGAGACAGTCTTGTAAGAGGCAAACACGAAAAGAACATTAATGAAGCGGATAAGGAAAAGACTAGCAAACTTTATAGGACATTTTATGAGGCAAGAGAAGTTTGATGACCTGGTCCCAGCGGGAGAGCTGGAGGGGAAAAGAGTACGAGGAAAACCCATGGAGAAAATATGTGACCTCCCACCACGAAATCAGTCATAACTCGCAGTCAGTCGAACAGCACTAGGAGCTGAAAAGGTGACTGAGGGTCTATCTGGGGTGTTTTGACTTTTTCTCAAAATTGATTTCTGTGGACTATCATCTATCCCCCACAGAATTTTTATCTTGAAAAAACATTGATAATCAATTTAAAATGGTATTTTAATGCACTGATCGCAGCAGACAGAATGCAATTTCCTACCAAAAATATCTATTTTTGTCTCTTATTATGAACCGTAACCTGTACAGTACCCGCACATGTAATATACTGACGGAAAGCTCTTTGGTGCACCTTTCAGATAATAACAGCTAAAATTATAAACAAACTGGGTCAAAGCCACCAAATAAAGAAATTTAAGGAAAATGTTTAGGTGAGCACACAAAAACTTTAGAGGCCGTTTTCTTAAAATGGCCGTCATACAACTTAATGACTTTAAACATACATAACTTCTACATTTTTTTTGAGTACAAGCTTTATTCGAGTACCAAAATAATCAGCAGAATGTACACTTTCCAGTGATATGTATATCTCAAAATGCCCAAAATGCTAGTTAAGACTGCTTTGGTGCTGGCAGATCAAATATTGGGTGGTTTTGTGGAGTGTATGAGGACAGGAGTTGGGGATATACTTGCAGCGACAACTGATAGATTTGTATGGATGGCCATGATCGTCAAGACCTTGTGGCATGGCATTTGATGATGATGGTGACAAAAAAGACAGCTGACATATCAGATAAATGAGTGCATCATATTCCGAAGATACCGAAAGCAAATTATTCCGTACACGGTTACGTGCTTCAATCATTTCACTAAAATTTGATCTGAAGACTCATCTTTTTCAAACGTGATCTGTGTGTGTGTATGATTACGTGCGTGTGTGTAAGTGTTTATCTGCATGTGTGTGTGCATGTGTGTGTGTGTGTGTGTGTGTGTGTGTGTGTGTGTGTGTGTGTGTGTGTGTGTGTGTGTGTGTGTGTGTGTATGTGTGTGTGTTTGTTATATGTATATATACATAATATATATATATATGTGTGTGTGTGTGTGCGTGTGTGTGTATGTGTATGTTTGTGTGTTTATGTGTGTGTGTGTGTGTGTGTGTGTGTGTGTGTGTGTGTGTGTGTGTGTGTGTGTGTGTGTGTGTGTGTGTGTGTAAGTAAGTAAGTAAGTAAGTATGGAGATTTTTATAGCGCTTTCTATGGACTCAAAGCGCTTCACAAATTTGAAAAGGAGGAGTAAAGTGGTGAAATGGGAGGGGAGAACACATTTTCAACAAAATACATAATACAAGAAATACACATAAACACATACATGCAGGCATGCACGCGTGTGCAGCAACGAATGCAGACACACACATGCACACACAAACACACCCACACACAAACACCCACGCGCGCACCCACACGCACACACACCCACGCACGCATACAATAGAACAAGAAAATTCAGGTTTCAAAAGTACTGGCGGAATAAGTGAGTTTTCAGGTTGGATTTAAAGGAAGAGAGAGAGGGGCTGTGGCGGAGAGAGTGAGGCAGGGAATTCCACTCAACAGCAGCAGAGTATGAGAAGGAACGACCACCATGTTGCTTTCTATTGAATCCGGGGACACGGAATATTCTGTCGTCAGAAGCGGAACGTAAAGAACGAGAAGGAACATAGACTTGAAATAGATCAGATATATACGCTGGACCAGTGCCCGAGATGACATGAAAAGAAATACAAGCAGATTTGTACTTAATTCTTTGTTCGATCGGAAGCCAGTGGAGTTGTTTAAAGAGAGGTGTGCAATGGTGTGATTTGCGAGCTTTGAAAATTAATTTGGCTGCAGAGTTTTGAACCTGTTGAAGGGGTTTGAGAAGAGTCTTGGGACAGCCGAGAAGTAAGGAGTTGCAATAATCTAATCTGGACAGAATACAAGCAGTTACAAGTGTTTTTGTTGCTTCATATGTGAGGTAATGACGTATGGAACTGATTTGTCGGAGTTGGATGTATGCGGCCTGACACGTTTTCATGATCTGATGTTTCATAGTTAGATGAGAATCAAGAAAGAATCCAAGATAGCGTGACTGTTCAGAGAAATCAACAATAGAATCTTCGAAACGAATGTTAGAGGGAAGGTCAGAAGAGATAGCAGGACTGGGAGAAAAGCGCATTGCTTCGGTTTTTCCTTGGTTTAGCTTGAGGCGACTATCGTCCATCCAGGTTTTTATGTCAGAAACAGAGTCTTGCAATGATTGAATAAGTGAAGAGTAATTTGAAGGGGATTCAGAGTTGTTTAACTGTGTATCATCAGCAAACATTTGATGACGAATAGAATGATCAGTGATAAGATTTGAAAGTGGAGTCGTGTATAGTGAGAAAAGAACAGGGCCCAGTGTGTGTGTGTGTGTGTGTGTGTGTGTGTGTGTGTGTGTGTGTGTGTGTGTGTGTGTGTGTGTGTGTGTGTGTGTGTGTGTGTGTGTGTGTTGTGCACAAGCCTGTATCTGTGTTTGTGTTTACTTTACTGTGTATTGAGAGATACGTACATTTCCCAGATCCCTCCACTTGAGGCCCAATTAGCCTTAGTGCCTTTCTGAAGTCTTGGTCATAAGACAAAAAACAAAAACAACAACAACAACAACAACAACAAAACGAGAAAATGTGTGTGTGACAGGGAAGATGACGACTTAAAGCAGGGGTCATTCGTCGAACAGGCTTGAGTGTAAAGTAGCTCAGCATCTTGCATGTGTGTATGTGTGAGAGAAGAGATGATGATGGCTTGAGTCAGTGGTCATACGCCCTAATCCCCTTCGGTCTTTAGCTTTCGTCTCCCAGTCTGAGTTGCTTTGTGCCCTGGGGAGTTGGTCATTGCTGGTGACTGTTTTGGTGAATGATAAGAGCGTGCGCCTTGGTTTGATTCTTAAATCAAGATTTGGCGCTTTATAAATATCATTATTATTATATGTGTGTCTAAATAAACGAGCAGTTGTGTCTGCAAGTGTGTGCGTGCGCGCGTGTGTGTGTGTCTGTATCTGTGTGTGCGTGTGTGTCTATTTGTCTGTTTGTCTGCTTGTGTGTATGTGTGTGTGTGTGTATCTCTCAGTCTGCGTGTTCGTTCGTTCGTTATTTCTTTTAACGTCTGTTCACATATGTGGTTTTAGACGAAGAAAAAAACAACAACAACAAAACTCCAGACAGTTTAACAGTCATATCAATTAACATTAAAAAAAATTATAGGACAATAGAAAAGCAATCATAACATTAGAACGATCAGGCTTTAACAGATTGCTCAGGGCTGTATGTGTGTATGTAACCGCGCGTGCACGCGCGCGCGTATGTGTGTGTGTGTGTGTGTGTGTGTGTGTGCGTGTGTGTGTGTGTGCACGTATACTCACGCGCATGCAACGAGCGTGTCCCGTGCTGGGTTATGACAAACCATCTGTGATTATCTGGTGGGGTAGAGGGGTAGAAGAGGATAATCTTACCGAATAAAAACATTCTAACAGTCAAGGAGTAATGATAAATCTAACAAGCAAACAAACAGAGGTAGGTGGGAGTTACAGGTATAAAAACAATCGGTCTTAATCAAAGAAAACGACCTACAGGACTGTGCAGTAAATGCCTAGCAAGTGCAAATACAAAGTGAAATCAGTGTGTTTCTGTTTCAATTTTGAAAATGATACAGGGAAATAAGGTCGCATTCGCTGACAACACAAAAGGTGTTTAACTGTTATAGACTCACTACAGACACATTTGATGGTATTATTGAACTTAGTCCGAAGTGAGTTCAGATATAATCTGTAAGCTAAAGTTATTTCTAGTCTTGTAAAACCCTGGTAATTTACGATGAAGGGGCGATAGTGACATTGCGCTTTTACTTTCTTTTCTAATATAGCATTCATTTCATGTTCAGAGAGTCGTAAATCAAGTTTAGTACTGCCTGCCCTATTCATTGCTGCACTTTTAGCGATTCTATCGACTCGATCATTATTTATGATACCACAGTGTGATGAAATCCAACAAAAAGTAACGTGAATATTTTTTGTTATTAAACAATGAATTAAAAAGTTTATCTGAAATATTAACGTACTATTTATTTTACATTTGCAGCTCGTCAGGGATTGTAATGCAGATTTCGAATCTACACATAATAAGATACTAAATATATCTATGGGTAGATCTACTATATATTTCAGTGCCATTAGGATGGCAACTAATTCAGACGTGAAGATTGAGTGTCCGTGTCCTAAAGAGTAAGCCTTTTCTACTTTTAAGTTTGGAATTATACATAATATACATATGTATAATTATACACAGTCTGCGTGTGTGTGTGTGTGTGTGTGTGTGTGTGTGTGTGTGTGTGTGTGTGTGTGTGTTGTGTGTGTGTGTGTGTGTGTGTGTGTGTGTGTGTGTGTGTGTGTTCTGTGTAAGAGGGATTTTGTTGTTGTTGTTGTCTAAATACAATTTAGACCCAAATGAACTGAAAAATTACCGGCCTATCTCTAATCTCTCTTTCTTGTCAAAACTGCTTGAAAAAGTTGTCCTCAACCAACTGAACTCTCACCTGTCTGCCAACAATCTCCTCAATCCTTTCCAGTCAGCCTACTGCCAGTGCCATAGCACTGAAACTGCCTTGCAACACATTCTCAACAATCTCCTCCTTGCAACTGACACTGGCAAAGTCTCTCTCCTCGCACTCCTTGATCTGTCTGCAGCCTTTGATACCATTGATCATGGTATTCTCCTTTCTAGACTTCATCATACTTTTGGCATCTCTGACATTGCTCTCTCCTGGTTCACTTCATATCTATCAAACAGAAAAAAACTGTTCTCATCAATGGCACTTACTCTCAACCTGCTTACCTGACCTGTGGTGTTCCACAAGGATCTGTCCTTGGCCCTGTTCTTTTCACTCTTTACACCTCCCCCCTGTCCACCATCATCAACTCCCACTCTATAAAACACCACTTCTATGCTGATGACACCCAACTTCAAGACAGTGACTCACCTGACAATATACAGCGCCTCCTGACTCGCACCACTGAGTGCTACTCGGACATTAAAAATTGGATGACATACAACAAACTTCAGCTTAATGACGACAAGACAGAAGCTATCCTCATTGGCACCCGTCAGAAACTTTCTCAGCTGCCTCCTCTTTCTCTTCCATTATGTAATACATCAGTCCCAATTTCTGATTCAGCTAAAAACCTTGGTGTCTGCATTGACTCTACCCTCTCCATGAACAACTTTGTTTCTCAAACTGCCAGATCTTGCTACTATCACCTCCATCGTATAAGCCTGATCAGGAAGTATCTCTCTGTCGAAACAACTGCAAAACTCGTTCTCTCCTTCATAATGTCTCGCATTGACTATTGCAATTCACTCCTGTCCGGTCTTCCTGCCTCCACCATTCACATCCTACAGCGCATTCAAAACAATGCTGTACGCCTTGTACTCAAAAAAAAAAAGCTGACCCCATATCTCCTCTCCTGGCACACTTCACTGGCTCCCTGTATCAAAGCGCATACAGTACAAACTAGACACCATGTGCTACAAAAGCCTCAATAACGCAGCCCCCGATTACCTGTCAAGCCTACTTGAGATCTATGATCCCTCACGTACCCTCCGCTCTGCCTCCGATCCTCTGACTTTTCGCTTTCCACGCACTAAGCTCAATACCTATGGTCCACGAGCCTTCTCTGTTTCTGGTCCGCTCTCCTGGAACAAACTTCCTCTCTCAGTCCGTCAGCAGCCTACTTTTGTCTCCTTCAAGTCCGCTCTTAAAACTCACCTTTTCTCCTCTGCATAAAATCCTGACCTCACTCAATCCCCTCTGCAGCCTGTCTCCACTCGGAGGGGAATCACATTGTAATATATAATTGTATATAATATGCTCTCTATAATTTTCCATTGCTTTTATTCTTTCTCCCCATTTATAGCCGTGTGCGTGTGCGGTGCGTGTGCGTGTGCGTGTGTGTGTGTGTGTGCGTGTGGTGCGCGTGCGTGCGTGTGTGTGCGTGCGTGCGTGTGTGTGTGTGTCTGTTTCAGCGCTTGGATTTGATTTTATCAAGATTTTGCGCCATATAAATATTGTAATTATTATTATTAGTTATTGTTGTTGATATTATTGTTTTCATAAGTGGATGTGTCAGTATAGTTCCTAACGAGAGACTGCGGAGAAATGGACAACAGCAAGTCTTCAGAGAAGAACAACCCTTAAAGGAAGTGTTTCGGCCCTAAACTCCGTAGACTTTGACAGGGCTGGACCGCATCCAAGTCCTGACTGCTGGATGGCCTTCTGCTGTCAATATTTCTCCTGGGTTCCGCTTGTGTCTCCAAAGTGATCGGCTGTCTCTGCTGTGGCTAGGCCTGTATTTTGTTTTGGGTTTGAACCTGCGTCTCCAGCGTCTCAAAGCAAGTAATCTTCGTGACGGATGTCATAACCACTTAGCTATCAGCTGCAGCATATAGGGAAGTTCACTTTTGTTCCTCCTCGGCCATGTCTGGCTGAAATTCTTTTCAGCTGCTTCTGCTATTGACTTTAGCTCTGGTTCTCTCCTTTCCAGAAATTGACAGTTGTTTCGTGAAGTCATACACAGTCGTGCTTACCATGTCTCTTACTTTTTTCCCTCGGCATTTGACCACTATTTCATTTTTGTTGATCTTAGTCTCTGTCTATTGGTTTGAGTGTGTCTTATTATTTCTATGTCCTTAGGGCTTTCCTTCCCTGCGTCCACTGCCTTTCGGACTTTCCTTTTTCTGCCAGACCTCATCTTGGGTTGGATTGATCTCACAACCTTATCTCCCAATTCCATCTTCTACTCCTCGACGATGGGTTTTAAGTGTAGCCTCAGTTTGCCTGGCGACAACAGAGTGCAACGTCAGTAAGACCAGTGGTACACTTACACCCCACTTACCCCCCCCCCCCCCTGTTTTTTTGCGTATCTTTTTTATACTGGCCTCCATTGATTCCACTATCCTAGTATTCATATAATTTATAAGTAGACGTTAGAAGAGCATGTAACCAAGATTATTCCAGTGGTAGGCTGATAAAATACCAGTATAAATATAGACTAGGTAAAACTTAGTCTAGGTAGGGCCTCAGGACCTGGCCAGCTCATGGGTTTATGTGAAGGCTTGAGGCATGTGACGTTAGTGCATATGGAATTCGTTCCAAGCGTGGAGACGTCATCTTGAGAAACTGAAACTGAAACTAGAAGAGCTTTTAAATCAGCATGAACTGTAGGCGCCAGACTTAGTGCTTGCCAATAAACCCATACCGGTTATTACTTGCAGGTTTCTCTTCTGCCGTTTGCTCAATTTCCTTATTCCTTTTTGAATATTCCAGAGAGCCATCATACCGGTAACCTTCCAAGGCTTTTGAATGGTTCTTCTGCCACTGTTGGAAGGTTTAGCTGGCTACAGTAAACGTTCCTGATTTAGCTACTTTATTTTTCCGCAGTAAGAGGCTCCATGATTTCATTGGTTTGAGACTCATTCTGGATGAGGCCACTAATTCATTTTAACTGCTTCAGAATTCTGTGTGTTTCCTCTTCTTTTGTGGAAAGTACTGTTATATCATCATGAAGGTTTTTAGAGGAGAATTTGGTATCCGTTTTCGAGATCAGCTGGACCTCAATTGCTCACTGCTCCTTCCACGATGATGTTCATTGCCAACACGAAGAGTGCTGAACCGAGAATCCATTTAAGTATTTCTTCAGCATTTTTCGGATGTTCTTTAAGACGTGATAGCTCTCGAGAGCCATTTGAATCATCTTGTGTTGACTGATCCATACGCATTTGCCGGACATTTATTTTTATTGCTGCCTTAACATTGCATTATCACGGATCATCTGTTTCCATCATAGTGGTAAGGGATGACACTCATCTTTATGTGGATCTTTGTCTCTCACGTCTTGTGAAACTCGTATGGTTCTTAGGAGGTGAGGCGCTATGTAAATAGTTATGATTATTATTATTATTATTGTTGTTGTTGTTGTTGTTGTTGTTGTCGTTGTTGTTGTTGCTGTTGTTGTTGTTGTTGGTGGTGGTGTTGCTGTTGTTGTTGTTTTCGTCTTCATTACCATTATCATTATTATGAAATGTTGACAAAAGATGATGCATTACCAATTTGCTCTTTTAATTGGATACAGAAATTGCGAACTGATGCTCCGTGGTAAAAAGTATGTATTAATTAACAGTGGCGGCAAATTCTTACAATACATAGCATCCCTGGAACTAAATGTTATCCTGAAAGAAATGAGATATGTAACAGTTTCTCCTGTGACTTTTGTTTAGAAACAGAAGATAGCATAGATCATATCTTTTGGAAATGTTTGCGTATCAAACAATTTTGGAAAAGATTGAAGAACTGTGAAAATCAGAATTTGTTTTGGTGCAGATCTATCAACTGAAAACATGGTCCCAGTTGGGGTCGATGAAAACATGCAAACAGATTCGATATTTGATGTAATCACAATTCTTGGAAGATGTCTATCTATAAATGCAAATTTGATAACATTCTTCTAAACACAACTTTCTTTAAAAACTTTCTGGTTTCAAAATATTGACTAGATTCATACACAATGCAAAATTGTTGTGAAACTTCCCAGCTGTTATATACACTCTGCCTAACTTATCATTAATTACAGCTAAAACTTTATACCGTTTCTTGTTCATTTGTAACACAAACAGTATCCAAACACATAAGAGAAAAATTAACAGTGTATTTGATCTTTAAATGCCTTACCCGCTTATGTTCTTATTTTCTTTTCATGTTTTGTGACTGTTGTTAATGCTAAATTTTAATGCGTATGTCCTATTATAAACATATAATTCATCTTTTCGGGTATGTAAAATTTCAGACTTCATGTTGTGATTGCAGTTACTAGCTTATATTTGTGCGTGCGTTTGTATTTGCACTTTGTCAAAACATACATTAACAAAAAGTCTGAAAGAAATAAGAAAAACAGTCACCTGATGATGAACAGTAGAAAGTTACCTCAAAGCCATGAAACACACAAAATGGTGTACCACAAACAGGTTGATCCAGATCAGACAAGACTGGAGAATCTTCGTAGCTGTCCAGATGTCAATGGCATAGCTGGTAGAAACTAATATCAACCAAAGGACATAATACTTGAGAGTCACGTAGGAATTATCTCCCATGTTGTGAAACTTCTCAAATCTAACATAGTTTGCGCTATTGCGCAACATTGTATATTGTGTACAGCGCAAACTATGTTAGATTTGAAAATGGTAAAAACTAAGTTCTTTGGTTATCCCAATTGTGTTTCATACCAAAAATGCTGAAAAGATAACTGATGAAATGGTCATTAAAAATACTCACATAGATGCAGACTACTTCATCTCCTTACATGTCCAACCCGCTCTGTGCCATCCACAACACTGGAGCAGTTCTCCTTTGGATCTCTGTAATTTGCATGTAAAAAAACAACAACGATGAATTAATAGTTTTCATTGTTAGCCTCCATGATTCCAGCGAGGCTTATGATTCTGTATACCACGACTTTCTCGTCCATTGTCTATAACATATCTTTGACATATTTGTCATTTCCATGACTGTATTCGAAAAACAGTATGTAGATATACTAAAACGTGACTGCCAGGGGCTATCCATTTACATTAGTGACGATAGGTCTAGACGCTAGCAACACATTAACGAACAGTTTCTGACTTGGTCATAGACGCCTTAAACAGAAAGAGACAAGATGAGAGACAGACAAACAGACAGACAGACAGACAGACAGACAGACAGAGACACAGAGAGAGTGACAGAGAGACAGAGGGATACGGAGAGAAAGAGGAAGAGAGAGACAGACAGACAGACAAACAGACAGAGGGGAGAGAGAGAGAAAGAGAGAGAGAGAGAGAAAGAGAGGAGAGAGAGAGAAAAAGAGAGAGAGAGAAAGAGAGAGAAACAGAAAGAACAATACCTTTGAATGAGATATTTATACGTATCCATACGATACGATACGATGCAATACAATACAATACGATGCAATACAATACGATGCAATACAATACAATACAATACGATACGATACGATACAATACAATACAATACAATACAATGTGTACACACATGTACAACACGAAATGCTAACGTTAAAGATCCTTTACGGACATGTAATGTCAATGGCTGGCTTACGGGAGAAGGCAGACTGTGCAATAACATTGTACTGTATATTGTGGTCTGCTCGCCTAACAGTTTGAGGTCTCCGTGCTCGACTCAAAAATAAAGGTCTGATTATGTGTAGTGCGCAGTGGGTTTAACTCTTTGTCTCCTGCACCCTGTCTACCAGCATCCTGCATAGTCAACCATGCAAGCAAAGTGAAAACTTAACCCTAACCCTTCGACTCTCTCACCCTATCCACGAGCTTCTTGCGGGAAGCTGGTGGAAAGGGTGAGGGAGTAAAAGGATAAAGTATTTGCAAATGGAGGATAGGGTGCAGGAGCCAAAGGGTTAAATGAGTTTGGAGAACAGAGCTTGACAGGAAGATTTACAATAACATTAAAGATATCATACACATCAGTAGAACACACCCACTCCTGAAAGCAAAGAAGAGACCAGATCGAGCGTAGTTGTCGAACGGACAAGTGACCAGAATCTTCACCTGGCTTGAACACAGCAGAATTGGTCTCCCAGCTGTAAACAGACACCATTTATTCTTTTTTTAAGACTTCTGATGGATACAGTATATGGAGCACCTCTTTTTTTTTTCAGTGTCGCACATCTTCTTCAGTAGTTTTTTTGTAGTTTTTTTTTTCTTCTTCAGTAGTCCTTTTTTCGTCTTTTCTTTTCTTTTTTCTTTTTTTCTTTTTTTTTTTTTTTTTGGGGGGGCGCATTTTTTCCAGTGCCTTTCCAGCATACTGCATTTGTTATATATATTTTAAAACATGATCAGACATACAGTATAGATTTCAGTCTATGGAATGTGGACAATCTGATATTTCCTCTCTCTCTCTCACTCTCTCTCTCTCTCTCTCTCTCTCTCTCTCTCTCTCTCTCTCTGTCTCTTTCTGTTCCTCGGTTTCTCTCCGTCTCTCTCTGTCTCTACATCTGTCTCTGTCGGTCTGTCGGTCTGTCGGTCTGTCGGTCTGTCGGTCTGTCTGTCTCTCTCTCTCTCTCTCTCGCTTACTCTATCTATCTATCTATCTATCTATCTATCTATCTATCTATCTATCTATCTGTCTATCTATCTATCTATCTATCTATCTATCTATCTATCTATCTAAATAACTGACTAACTAACTACCTCTCTCTGTCTTCTGCTTCTTCTTCTTACTTTCTTTCTAGCTCTCTCTCTCTCTCTCTCTTCCTCTGTCTATGTCACTTTCTGTGATGGACAATTTTGCCAGTTTTTGTTTGTTTGTTTGTTTTTGGTCAGTGTCATTTGCTTCCTTCCAGCAGACATCCCCATTTCTATCCAACCCTCTCTCTCGTTCTTCGGACCCCCACGCACTCTTCCCTGCTTCTTGGAGGGAGGGTAAACCAGCAAAAGACAGGCGATAAGCACTGCCTCTCAATGCTCACCTGAGAACCATTAATTAAGCGTCTGACATCTCTGAGCCAGGTGGACACTCGGTGGAAAGTTTAAAACAAAAGCAGAAAAGAGTTGGGTGTTTTTTTGTTTTTGTTTTTGTTTTGTTTTTTGTTTTTTTGTTCTAGGCACTAACAAGTACGACTTCCTGACTCATCACGTGCTAATGGTTAATTTGATGGGGAAAAAACTGCTTACTCATTGTGTTGTGTGTGTGTGTGTGTGTGTGGTGTGTGTGTGTGTGTGTGTGTGTGTGTGTGTGTGTGCACTCGTGTTTGTGAGTGTGTGTGTATGTGCATATGTGTATGTACGCGTGTGTGCGTGTGTGTGTGCGCGCGCGCGCGTGTGTGCGTGTGTGTGTGTGTGTGTATGCGAGCTTGTGAGTGTGTGTGTGTATGTGCATGTGTGTATATCTATGTGCGTGCGTGTGTGTGTGTGTGTGTGTGTGTGTGTGTGTGTGTGTGTGTATGTGTGTGTGTATGTGTGTGTGTGTATGTGTGTGTGTGTGTGTGTGTGTGAGTGTGTGTCTGTGTACATGTGCATGTGCGTGTACGTGTTTTTCTGTTTATGTTTATAGGCGACAGTATCTCTGTATGAGTGAATGGAAATGTTAATGTACCGCGTGGCTGAAATATCAATGTGGCTGAGAATGAACAACTTAATTGACACTGCACTCTGTCTGATACCTTTGTTGTTCCACCAGCTTACCTCATGTTTATCACATTGTCCAATTTAGTGCCGTTTGGGTTCGTGTTCTGTTTAGTAAATACTCTCCCTGTGGCAATCCTGTGTATAAAAAGGGCAGCTGTGTCCAAAAGGTCTGTGTCAGTGGCAGCGAGTCCTGAAAATCACAACGACATCACCATGAACGCCTTAACATTTCTCTGCGTTGCTGCTGTCCTGCTGGGTGTCGTGTGGGCCGAAGGGTGAGTGTTGCAAGTGTTGGACCTGTCTGTAACCAGTAGACAGCTGATAGGTGATGATTGTAGTCTGTTGGGTTTGTCTGTGACCTGTGGTCAACTGAGGGGTCAATAAACTCAGCTTAAATCAACCTGTAGTTAACTGTGTGTATACAAACACATCAGTTGCAGTAGCAGTATTAAGATTAGTAGTAGTAGTAGTAGTAGTAGTGGTAGTAGAAGGCCTCGGTCAATCAGCGTCGACTGTGGATGATGTGCCCTAGTGTCATGTCGAGTTGAAGCCTCTGGAGCAGTGTCGCCTGTGGCTGGTAAGGCAGTCTCTGCGACATTGGATGCATGTATGGTTGCTGGCTATGGGATTGCCTTCACTGGAGCTTGCTTTCCGCCTGGATCTCTTTTCGTCGGCTAAGGTCTGGATCCTCTTTTCCCCAACCTGAATTGTTTCTGAAGTACACTGCGTCATCTGTTGCGGTCAGCTTCTGTGTCTTCCGAAGTCTCTGTGTTGATGTCCAGAATTTTCATATCGCGCAATCAGACGTTTTTGTATTGTAGCTGGTGGCGGCCAACAGGTGTCTTGCCAGAGACTAGTTCAGCGTAAAGGATATCCTTTGGGATATGTCCATCTTCCGTCCAGCGCACATGGCCATTCAGCGCAGCCTTCATTGTCTGAGCAGTGTGTGCATGGTTGGGAGTCCAGCTCATGCTAGGACCTGAGCGTTTCCTATTTTTTCACTGCTCTAGCATTTGGAGACGAACCAACACGACTCCGGCGTATCGTATGCCTACGATGTTCAGTACGGAAATGCCCCTATAGTTGTTGCTGTCGTGTCTGTCTCCCTTGTTCTTATAGAGGGTGACGATCTTGGCATTTCTCATGTCTTGTGGTACTACTCTTTTTCTCTAACACTGACAGAGGATAGCGGCTGAGGGTGTTCTTGCAGTGCTTGATGAGGTCTGGGGTGTGCCATTATAACCAGGTGCTTTGCGACAGGCTAAACTGCTAAATGCATTGCGGAATTCTCCTAGTGTTAGTTTAGCATCTAGCTCCTCCATGATGGGCAGAAGTTTGGTGGCATCGAGGGCTGAGGTGGTAACGAAGTTCTCCCTGGAGTATAGCTCTTAGTAGTATTCCACCCATCTCTCAATCTGCTTGCCTTTGTTGGTGATCACTTCCCTACTGGTGGATCTGAGGGGGCTGTTCAGCTAAGTATTGGGCCAATAGTTTTTTTGATGCCTTCGTACATTCCTCTTATGTTCCCTGTAGCTGCTGCTGTCTGGATGTCTTCACTGAGCTGTTGCTAGTATTGGTTGGCACATCTTGCTGTCTACTGCTCTTTGCTCTTGGCGGCTCTGAGTGCTTGCAGGGATTTCTCTCTTGGCAAGCGCTTATATTCAGCAAAGGCAGCACGCTTTGCTTCAATAATGGAAGTCATCTCACTGGACTTGGCTTCAAACC
>CM060306.1:115948203-115955703 GCA_030674185.1 Monoplex corrugatus | reverse complement strand
TAAATGGGAGTGGAGTACTGTAAAGGAGTTTTGATAGATGGGAGTGGAGTACTGTAAAGGAGTTTTGATAAATGGGAGTGGAGTACTGTAAAGGAGTTTTGATAAATGGGAGTGGAGTACTGTAAAGGAGTTTTGATAGATGGGAGTGGAGTACTGTAAAGGAGTTTTGATAAATGGGAGTGGAGTACTGTAAAGGAGTTTTGATAGATGGGAGTGGAGTACTGTAAAGGAGTTTTGATAAATGGGAGTGGAGTACTGTAAAGGAGTTTTGATAGATGGGAGTGGAGTACTGTAAAGGAGTTTTGATAGATGGGAGTGGAGTACTGTAAAGGAGTTTTGATAGATGGGAGTGGAGTACTGTATAGGAGTTTTGATAAATGGGGGGTGGAGTACTGTATCTGGTCTGATGCCACTCGAGCTGATGGTTTTTGGGTGATTTTTCCCCTCCTTTCTGACAGATCTTCTGCTAGTCATCCGCTCCATTCTGAAGACTTTCATGTTTCCCATGTGACAGATTTTCCAGGCCATATTTAGTTGCCTCATGCCGTGTAGAACGTTGCTGGGGCAACTGGCTGAGTTGTTTTTCTCATGGCAGTTCTATTCGCTTTGCAATATCTTTAAGTATTCGATTGTGGCTCCATGTGTGCTCCTTGGGCTGGCGCTACTTCGCATGAGCTGAGGACATGTTCTATTGTTTGTTTGCCTTGGCAGAGCGGGCAGGCAGAGCCATCTGATTTTTTCCATTTCACCAAATTTGCATTTGAGGGCAGGTCATATACGGATCTGAGGGTGAAATCCATCCACAGTATTCCAGCTGTGATGTCTTTGACGTGTGCTTTTCCACGCTGTCCATTGTTCTTGTTGGCCTTGCTGGACTGCCTTCTGGGTTCTTTTGGCATTCTCATCTTTCTCAAGTTGTTGTATCATCGTGTCTCGCTTTGTTTTTCCCATTGTCTTTGGCCATTTTTGTGGTCCCAGCCTATGCCTAATGGTTTATTGTGTCCTATTATTTGTATGTCTTTGAGGTTTTTCTTCGCTGCGTTCACTGCTTTCTAGACTATTTTCTGCTAGCTGGGGCTAGATTTATCCCACAGCCTCGTCTCCCGAATCCATCTATCATTCATCCATTGCACTGTGATAGTGCTGACATTGTATAGTCGTAAAGATCATAGGAGATTTATAAACAGCATGAACATTTGGCACCAGAGTGTATTTGTTAGGGGGGGGGGACACAATAGCCTATTACATGCAGGCTTATTTTTTCTGCTATTTATTGGTTTCTTGTCTCTTTTTGTATCGTTCATGGAGTCATAATACCACCTTCCAAGGTTCTTGAATGGTTCTTCTGTCACTGTTAGAATGGTTTCAGTGGCGTTGCTGTGTCAGCTACTTTTCCTTTCTGAGTTTTGAGGCTCCGTGATTTCGTTGGTTTTAAATTATGATAAATTGGGAGAATACGTTTAAGACCTTTTTAACGATGACAGAAACGAAGAACACATTAGAAGAAAGAACGTTGAAGGACCACCCATGATGAAAGATAAACTTAGGGTAGCACTGAAAAAGATGAAACCGGGAAAACCCCAAAGACCAGACAATATTACTACAGAAATGATTGAAGCACTAGAAGAATTTGGTATTGAAAAATAACAGTCCTCATTAATGAAATTTTTGACACTGGAAAAATCCTCAAAGATATGTCGAAATCAATTTTCATTGCACTTCCAAGGAAAGCAGGGGCTACAGAATGCCAACTCCATCGTACAATCAACTTAGTGAGTCATGGAACAAAAATCCTATTAGGAATAATCATGATGAGGACAAGGAACAGAATCAAAAGAGAAATAGCAGAAGAACAGTGTGGATTTGTCGAAGGAAAAGGAATTATTAATGCCATATACATCCTGAGAACCATCAAAGAGAGGTCAATCGAGTTAAATAGGGATTTATATTTATGCTTTGTTAATTATACCAAGGATTTCGTTCGGGTAAGACATGAAGAATTGATCAACCAACTAGAAAGGCTCAATATTGATGGAAAATATCTGAGAATAATCAGAAAAATGTATTGGGAAGAAACAGCAGCAATGTGAATAGAAAACGATATATAATCTCTTTCCAAAATATCAAAAGAGAGGTTAGGCAGATGTGCTCTGTCATCACATGTTTTCACTTTACAGCGCAACCATCATGAGAAACCTATAAGAATACTCTGGGATAAAGGTTGGAGGGAAAATGATAAACAACATTCGTTACGCAGATGACACCGCGCTAATTGCAGAAAATCGAAAAGACCTACAAAGCCTTGTGCATATAATAGAAATATAAAGCAAAAATAAAGAGCTGGAGCTAAACAGCAAGAAGACTGAAGTTATGGTAATCAGCACAAAAAAACAACAAGAAATACCCTCATGCAAAATAACAGCAAATGACACAACACTGAGACAGGTTGGTAAGTTTAAATATCTAGTAACTGTCATCTCACCAGACGGCAGATGCACATCAGAAATAACCAGGAGAGTCAGCCAAGCCAAAACAACATGCAAGAAAATGAAAAGCGTTCTTACCAATAAATGCCTATCAATGACCGTCAAAACGTTAAATCAGAACAAAGTTGAGGCAACTAAAATGTGGTTTCTAAGAAGAATGTGGAGAGTTCCATGGACAGCAAAGAAAACAAACGAGATAGTCTTGAAGGAGGCAGACACAAGAAGACCACTAATCAAGAAGATTAGGAAAAGACAAGTAACATTTATAGAACAGTTTATGAGGAAAGAGAAATGGAGGGCCATGATCGCCTATGCCATGCGGCACGGCCCATGATGGAGATGATGAGAAATGTATCATACGACTTTCACCTTACCAACAATTTACATGTATTTCATACCAATGGCTGCTTGAATAAATCAAGATGAATCAGAGTTGGAATTCGTATAGGACACCACTGAAAACATTTGACTATAGTCATGTATGTCAAATTTTAACTGCATTTAAAATCGATGTGTGAGATATGTGAAGAGGGGAAGCGGAAAAGGGACGTACGTAAGAAAGAAAAGAGATAATACGTATAAGGGAGGAGGAGCCATGCTATGCGTGATTATTTGTGCAGGTCAATATAATAGCGTGTGTCATTGTCTTGGGCAGGACGTTTTGGTGGCATACAAGATGTAAGAACAAGAATGGAGAGGATACGGATGGAAAATGACGAGTGTTTGTTTGTAAGAATTACCTTTCTGTTTGGAATTTTCAATACGTGCAAAGTATGTAGCAAAACGTATGCAATAGCTTATAACCAAAGGCAAAATTTCACCTTACATTCATGGAATAAAATTTATTTATTTTTATTTTGGGAACATGGGGTAAGAAAGCAACATAATATGTTATGCCGATGAATCCCTTGTCAGAGCAGGACTGTAACAATCTTAAATTTTTTCAACGGTTGTCATGACAGCTGGCTGATATCGCAAAGGACAACGTCACCCTGTACGCACACATTGAAGACCTGAACGGGCTGAATGAAGGCAACACCTACCTGCAGTTGACAGCAGAGGGACTGTGGGCCAGGGAACGAAAAGTGAACGTCAGACAGGACAGAGCAATCAACACACTGTACACCGCCATCAGGCACTTTAAGGAGAAACTCTTCCAGGTCAGTTTAATAATAATAATAATAATGTTTATTTGTATAGCACATATTCCATATAAAAACATGCTCACCAGCGCTTTACATTTCGCAAGAAAGGCAAAAGGTGATACAAAATGTTCACAATTACATACACAATAAGATAACAACTAACATTAAAGCTATACAAGTCAGAAGACACATAAGAAACCACAGAATATTAAAATTTAAACACTGACTTATGTAATGAAGAAAGATTAACAGATTTTTCATATGAATAAAGAGGCATACTGTGTTTATATATTGCTGGGTGTGTGTGCTTGCGTAGGTGTGTGTGTGTGTGTGTGTGTGTGTGTGTGTGTGTGCGTGCGTGCGTGTGCGTTGCTGTGCGCGTGTGTGTATGTAAGAATGTTGTGTGTGTGTGTGTGTGTGTGTGTGTGTGTGTGTGTGTGTGTGTGTGTGTGTGTGAGTGTGTGTGCTTGTGCTATGTTTGCATGCGTGTGTGTGTTTGAGCATGCAATAGTTGTACATAAAAGTATAATCAATATTTTGAATGAAGATAAAAACAGAAAAATTCTAATTCATATACAGGAAAAACATTATAACTTCAGTATTACAGCATTAACACCTTGACAATCAAACTTAGGCCTACCACACAAATTATAAACTATTCAATTTATATACAAAACAAAAATTTTAAAAGTTTCTTAATGTATTTCAGTCTCTTTCCCACTCAATTTCTCCCCTATCCCCTCCTCAGCTGTACACATACAGTGATACACACACATGTTCACTCATGCACACGCACACACACACCTCGCTCTATAGGCCCCTATACAAAATACTGTTATACAGGCAGGAGAGATTAGTCTGATAACAGACTTGCAAACTAAGGCTCTTCAGGTTAGATGAGTTTGAAAGAGGTGGGTTTTCAGGTGCCGTTTGAAGGTTGAGAAACACTTAGTTTTTCTGAGAGACAGTGGTAGAGAGTTCCATACATTTGGGCCAAAGACAGAGAAAGACTTTTTACCAAAGGTGTCTAGGGAGAAGCGAGGAACAGTCAACAATGAGGTGTCAGAAGAGCGGAGCGTTCGAGAAGGTTTGTAACCCTGCAGGAGGTTGGCAAGATAGGATGGCATGTTCTCGTGATAGATAAACTGAAAGCAGAGACAGGCAACTTTATATTGAATTCTAGCCTTTACCGGGAGCCAATGAAGTGTTCTAAGCAGAGATTTTGCACTCTCACGCCTGGGCTTGCGGAGAACAAGGCGAGCCGCGTGGTTCTGTATGCGCTGAAGTTTAAATAGTTGATTGTCATGGAGACCTGCGAATAGAGAGTTACAATAGTCCAGTGTAGATAGTATGAAAGAGACAGCAAGCTTGTTGGCAGCATCAGTGGAAAGAAAGGAGCGAATCTTACCTATTCTGCATAGTTTTCACACATACATACCGAGACAGAGAGAGAGATGGACAGACAGACAGACAGACTGAGACACAGAGAGAGACAGACAGAGACAAAGATTATTGATTGATTCTGTGTAATGAAATGTGTATGACAATAGGCTGACTACAGTAAATAACATGAATACTATTTATAGCAGAACCAGTGAGAGTATTCACAGCACAGCCATTTTGATTCAGCATAGTCAGTCTCAACGAAATACAAATTTTGTTTTCTAGAATTCCCCGGCCCATCCAGAGAGAAAATGATTTTGAAAGAGCAATTCATTCAAAATATTAAATCAGAAAACACCTAACCTACAGAAATTGTTCATAAATTTATCAGGTCCTCTCTTTTAAGTCACCACAATGGGCTTTTCAGTCACATGATTTCCTATATCATGTAAAATCTTCAAGTAAACAAGTCATTGACATTCCGTTACTTGAGACATGATGACCTGCAAACAAAGCTTTCATGTCCACAAATGGAATTAAGACCACCCAGGTGGGCACAATGGCAAAGAAGGGGTTAGCTTTTCATCACTGCTGTGTCTATAATCCTACCTGTTTGGTCAATATCATGTAGCAGACTGATAATGCTCAGTCAGAGTTTTAAAATCACCATGTACGTTTTTTCCTTCTTTTAGGTCAAGAAGAATGCGTTTGAGGTCTTCTTCGATGTCATTGAGGTAGACACCACCCTGTTGGGATCCATCAAGAAGAGAGAAAACCGTAGAATGTGTAAGTTGTTTGTGTCTGTGGATGACGTCCATAACTCCAACATGAATATCGTTTGTCTCAACCGTCAGCATCCTCACCCCTCCATCTTCCAGTGTAGCAGACATTGGCCAGTTTGCATCCTATCACGTATGGCATGTGTGATATAGTGTGCAGACCGGTACATGAGTAGTTGTCTATGATCTATTCAACACATCCAAAATAAGTTTTGCTGTGCAGTTTCAGATCACTGTGCAGCTCCATGGAGTCTATCGGGATTGTAGATAAAGTGGTGAAATGTTTACAACAATGCCACAAAGACTGCGGCCCTTCATGACCTATCTTACACTCGACCTTTCAATTTTTGCTGCTTTCATTTTATGTTAGTTGTCTTCAGGGATTGCAGTAAGGGCGTGTTCATGGGGGCTGTCATTAGGAAGGTAGTCTCTATATTAGTCCATGGAGGGGGAAGACTTATACAACCCAGCTGCAAAATAAAACAGTGATTATCATCAGCACAAAGCTTGGTAAGAAGTGACATGTGTGTGTCGTATTGTATGCATAGCACAAAAAAGTTCAGATGCAGGACGAAGATTTCTCTAATGAGATGCCTTTTGATATGTTCACATTGTTAGCTCTTGCCTTAGTCCTATAATGGATAATAAAATTACAACTTTTAGCACATCTGGAAAATTAACACAACTGTGTGAGAATAATTCTACCGAACACTGTGAGAAAAATGAGAAAGCAGCACCCACATAATTACAAACCCGAATCTGTTGATACAGGTGAGGTTGGCGAGGTAACCCTGGATGCTGACGATCGCCGGGCGGAATACCAGTACCAGAACTGGTTCGACGTCATTCCACAATTCACATATGGCATAAATCATATGGCCTTCAACGTGAATAACCGTGAAGACCCAGCTCATTACGGCTATGGCTATCCTCCCAAGGAACCCGAAGCCATCGGTGTATTTGTCAATGCCTACTCCACAAAGACTGGACTCACACTGGAGGCCTTTGACACGAGCTTTGGGGACACCAAAATGATCACTGTGGGAGTGGCCTTCCAGGCCTGTACCATTGGTCCTGGCACTGATCCTGTTGATCATTAAGTGTTCTGCTCTTCTCCTTTCTGGGACTGCTACACATCACCACGACATGGACCGGACAGAACAGGACACACATGACGTCACTTCAACTAGACAAAACCACATCACTTTATAGCATATCATAAAGGTTCATCCTTGTTTGCAGCCTCCACGATGGCCTTAAATTATAACATCATGAATCTGTGTTCTCTTGAAAAACAAGAGAAGGGCGATTGCTTGCTTAAAATGTATCAAAGTACTTAAGGAAAATAGAATCTTACTATTATGAAAAGAATATTCATGATCCCATGAATGTGTAAGTTTGTGGTTTCATTTAAAGTATTCATAACTGGAATTCTTAGAATCAGACAAGCTCAAACGTGTAAATTTCAAAAAATTATGAGTGAAAATAATCGCAGACCAGATGTACAGATTTTCTCAACATCAATAAGGAGCAGTGTTGCAAGAAAAAATTGAAGTCATGTAATGAGAGACAAAATTGAAAAAAAGGTTACACATTATGTCTTTTTGACAGAAAAGTATCCCATCTATTTGACTCGGAAGCATACAATGGAAATTGGTTATGAAGAAAAATTTTTTGTTGTTCTTCCTCAAAATGAAAGTGACCAAA
>CM060306.1:115933203-115943203 GCA_030674185.1 Monoplex corrugatus | reverse complement strand
ACATCCTGATCAACAAAAGATTTAGAAATTCTTTATTGTCAGCAAAAACACTACCAGGCGCAGACTGCAACAGTGACCACAATCCGGTAGTGGGAAGGTTTAGGCTGAAATTGAGGAAAAGGAAACAGAACAAAAGCAACATCAAACTAAACCTTGGACTCTTAAAGTCAGATGAAATGATGCGTCAAAAATTTAATGTACATGTTCAAAACAAATTCAGCGCTCTGGAAGACGTTGGTGACAGTGAGGAACAATGCACAAAGTTGAGAAGTTCTATAAATGAAGCTTTTGAAGAAATCCCTAAGGCAAATAGAAAAGAAAAAAAAAATGATTGACTAATGAAATTTTGGGCCTGATGGAGGAAAGGAGGAAGGCAAAGAGAAACTAGGAGATATACAGGAAGATAAACAAAGAAATCAGGTATAGGTGCAATGAAGTTAAGGAAGCTTGGCTGAACACAAAATGCAAAGAGATAGAAGAACGATACAAAATGGATCCTCAGGGTATGTACAGACGAATTGAAGAAATTGTCCACAGGAAAAATACATGCACATCAACTGGTTGCTTAAAATCGAAAGATGGCACGCTTATCATGGAAAAAGACAAAATATTAGACAGATGGGGAGAGTACATTAAAGACCTTTTTGAGGATGACAGAAACGAAGAACACATTATAAAAAAGAACTTTGAAGGACCTCCCATAATGAAAGATGAAGTTAGAGCAGCACTGAAAAAGATGAAACCAGGAAAAGCCCCAGGACCAGACAACATTACTACAGAGATGATTGAAGCCCTGGAGGAATTTGGCATAGAAAAATAACAGTCCTTCTAAATGAAATTGATGACACTGGAAAAATCCCCAAAGATATGTCAAAATCAATTTTCATTGCACTTCCAAAGAAGACAGGGGCTATAGAATGCGAACTCCATCGCATAATCAGTTTGATGAGTCATGTAACAAAAATCCTGTTAAGAATAATCATGATGAGGACAAGGAATAGAATCAAAAGAGAAATAGCAGAAGAACAGTGTGGATTTGTGGAGGGGAAAGGAACTATTAATGCCATATACATCCTAAGAACTATCATAGAGAGGTCAATTGAGATGAATAAGGATTTGTATTTATGCTTTGTTGACTATACCAAGGCTTTCGATCGGGTACGACATGATGAATTGATCAACCAACTGGAGAGACTCAATGTTGATGGAAAAGATCTACGAATAATCAGGAATATGTACTGGGAACAAACAGCTGCAATGAGAATAGAAAACAATATAAGCTCTTTTCAAAACATAAAAAGAGGAGTCAGACAGGGTTGTGTTTTGTCACCAGATCTGTTTTCACTATATAGCGAAAACATCATGAGAAACCTAGAAGAAGACCCTGGATTAAAGGTTGGAGGGAAAATGATAAACAACATTCGGTACGCAGATGACACCGTGCTAATTGCAGAAAATGAAAGGGACCTACAAAACCTTGTGAATATACTAGAAACAGAAAGCAAAGGTAAGGGGTTGGAACTAAACAGCAGGAAGACTGAAGTCATGGTGATCAGTAAAAAACATGAAATCCCCTCATGCAAAATAACAGCAAATGGCACAACCTTGACACAGGTTAATAAGTTCAAATACCTGGGAACGGTCATTTCATCAGACGGCAGATGCACATCGGAAATAGCTGGCAGAATCGGCCAAGCCAAAACAGCATTCAAGAAGATGACAAGCATTCTTACCAACAAATGCCTATCAATTAACATAAGAAAGAGAGTCCTTGAATGTCATATAGAACCAATACTGTTGTACGGATGCGAGGCGTGGACAGTCAGAAAGCAAAGCCAGAGCAGGATCGAGGCAGCCGAGATGTGGTTTCTCAGAAGAATGTTGAGAGTTCCATGGACAGCAAAGAAAACAAACGAGACAGTCTTGATGGAGGCAGACACAAGTAGATCACTCATAAGGAAGATTAGGAAAAGACAAGCAACATTTATAGGCCATTTTATGAGGAAGGGGGATTGGAGCACCTTATATATATATATATATATATATAGAGAGGAGAGAGAGAGAGAGGAGAGAGAGAGATGTGTGTGTGTGTGTGTGTGCGTATGTGTGTCTGTGTGTGTGCTTGCGTCTATCTATGTGTATGGGAGTGTACTTGTGTGTGTGTGTGTGTGTGTGTGTGTGTGTGTGTGTGTGTGTGTGTGTGTGTGTGTGTGTGTGTGTGTGTGTGTGTGTGTGTGTGTGTGTGTGAGTGTGTAGTAATATCAATGAAATACATGTGTGTGTGTTTTAAATATAAAGTGTAGTGTTTAGAAAAAGAGATTTTGTAATTGAAATTACGAATAATTAGTACATATGGTTAACAAACTTCAGCTTAATGACGACAAGACAGAAGCTATCCTCATTGGCACCCGTCAGAAACTTTCTCAGCTGCCTCCTCTTTCTCTCCCATTATGTAACACATCAGTCCCAATTTCTGATTCAGCTAAAAACCTTGGTGTCTGCATTGACTTTACCCTCTCCATGAACAACTTTGTTTCTCAAACTGCCAGATCTTGCTACTATCATCTCCATCGTATAAGCCGATCAGGAAGTATCTCTCTGTCGAAACAACTGCAAAACTCGTTCTCTCCTTCATAATGTCTCGCATTGACTATTGCAATTCACTCCTGTCTGGTCTTCCTGCCTCCACCATTCACATCCTACAGCGCATTCAAAACAATGCTGTACGCCTTGTACTCAAAAAGAAAAAAGCTGACCACATATCTCCTCTCCTGGCACAACTTCACTGGCTCCCTGTATCAAAGCGCATACAGTACAAACTAGACACCATGTGCTACAAAAGCCTCAATAACGCAGCCCCCGATTACCTGTCAAGCCTACTTGAGATCTATGTTCCCTCACGTACCCTCCGCTCTGCCTCCGATCCTCTGACTTTTCGCTTTCCACGCACTAAGCTCAATACCTATGGTCCACGAGCCTTCTCTGTTTCTGGTCCATTCTCCTGGAACAAACTTCCTCTCTCAGTCCGTCAGCAACCTACTTTTGTCTCCTTCAAGTCCGCTCTCAAAACTCACCTTTTCTCCTCTGCATAAAATCCTAACCTCACTCAACCCCCCTCTGCAGCATGTCTCCGCTCGGAGGAGAATCACTTTGTTTTAATATATAATTGTATATGATATGCTCTCTATAATTTTCCATTGCTTTTATTCTTGCTTTTATTGCTTTTATTCTTTCTCCCATTTATAGCCATGCGTGTGTGTGTGTGTGTGTGTGTGTGCGTGTGTGTGCGTGCGTGCGTGCGTGCGTGCGTGTGTGTCTGTTTCAGCGCTTAGATTTGATTTTGTCGAGATTTTGAGCTATATAAATATTGTAATTATTATTATTATTATTATTAATGGAATTATTAGTAAATCAAACGTGTGTGTGTACAATGTAATGATGATACAGAAACTTGTCTAGTTATGACTTACTGTTCAGGATATTTTTATAAAGATTCCTTTTGTTTTTATGATAGTAGCTATAAAGGCTAAGAAAGTAAACCCTGACAGAAAATCACCCACCCACCCCTACACACACACACACACACACAGACACTGCCTTGTTGGTAGTCCTTGCAACGACAATGGCTAGTGGAAAGTCGGTTAAAAAAATCACTGGAAGACAACGAGAAAGTCACCATCGTATCTTCCCACGTAGATCACAGCCAGCCGAACTTAAAGAACCCTAAACGACGTAGATAAGGGCTTCATTGAAGCAACTTCGTCCAGTAGGTGATGTCATGCTGCGAAGGTGATATCCGATCGTCATCAAGTTATGCGATCAGATTTAGATATTAAAAATTGTAACATGGAATGTTAGAACCATGCTCCAAAATTAGAAAACGTCAAGATAGACACTGAAAGGCTAAACAATATTTTAGGACTAGGGGAGGTGAGATAGAAGGGAGAAGGCAGGTTAACATCGGGGAAGCATAACATTTTATGGTCTGGCGGGGACACACGTGAATGAGGTGTAGGCATCATACTGGACAATGACAAATCAGTCTGTCAAAGTATACATGTACTGGGGTACATCAGACCGAGTTTTATCAGTTAGATTGGAGAGCAAGCCATTTGATATCAACACCATTCAAGTATATGTACCAAGATCCACAAGTACTGAGGATAAAAACTGACGACTTCTACAATAAATTAGAGACAGCCAAGATTTAGTGTAAATCCAAGACATTACAATAATAATCGAAATTTTTTATGCTCACGTGGGACAGGAAAAAGCAGATTACATAGTTGGTTCTCATGGCCTTGGCACACGATATGAAAGGAGAAAGAAACTTGTTGAGTGGACAGAAGTAAATGAATTCATAACAGGAAACACTTGGTTTGAGCAATCTAGTAGAGGAAAATGGACATGGATCAAACCAGGAGACAGCGCAAGAAATCAGACTGATTACATCTTGATTAAAAAGATATTTTTACTGATAGTAAAACCATTCCCAGGCACAAACTGTAACAGTGACCACAATGCTATAATGGGATGGTTTAGGCTGAAACTAAAGAGAAAAAAACAAACAAAAATAACATCAAACTGAATATTGGACTCCTCAAAACAGATGAATCAACTGAATGCAAAATTTTACGTACATGTTCAAAACAAATTCAGTGTTCGGGAGGATGTTGGTGACAGCGAGGAACAATGGACAAATTTGAGAAACTCGATAAATGAAATGTGTAAAGAAATATCTTGAGTTGAATGAAAAGCAAAAAAGAACTAGACCACAAACGAAAATTTAGGCTTGATGAAAGAATGGAGGAGTGTGAAGAGAAAAGAGGAAGACTACAAAAAGATACATAAGAAAATCAGGAATAGGTCCAATGAAGCTACGACTCGTAAGAAAGATTGGCTGGAAACAAAGTGCAAAAAAAATAGAAGGCTGACACGAAACAGACCCTAAGTTTATATTCAGAGACACGAAGAAATTGCCCACAGGAAAAATATGCACATCAACTGGTTGCTTAAAATCTACAGATGGTACAGTTGTTATGGAAAAAGGCAAAATATTAGATAGATGGGGAGAGTACATTAAAGGCCTTTCTCACGATGACAGAAAGGAGAACAATTCATTTGAAAGACCTTTTAAAGACTACCACTGATGAAAGATGAAATAAGAGCAGCGTTTAAAAGATGAAACCAGGAAAAGCCCCAGGACCAGACAATATTACTGTAGAAATAAGAGAGGCTCTAGATGAATTTGGTATTGAAAAAGTAACTCTCCTCTATAATGAAATTCATGACACCAGAAAAATCCCTACAGGTATGTCAAGATCAGTTTTCATCATTGTACTTCCAAAGAAAGCAGGGATTACATAATACAAACACTATCCTACAACTGGCTTGATGAGTCATGTGACAAAGATTCTATCAAGAATAATCATGATGAGGACAAGGAACAGAATCAAAACAGAAATAGCAGAAGAACAATGTGGATTTGTTGAAGGGAAAAGAACTATTAATGCCATATACGTCCTACACCAGCTAGATCTGTGTCTCTTTGATGAGCACCGTAGTCAGGGGGGTAAATGTCAGACACCATTTGGAAGGTCCTGCGTTCAATCCGTCTCGATACCACCACTTGGTAGGTAAAGGATGGAAGTATTACCTATCTCCCATGTCAAGATGCATGCACACCTATCGGCGCCTGGACCTTCTTCGTGTTAATACGCATGCAGAATATCAGATATGCAAGTTAAAGATTTTGTAAGTCATTGGGAAGACTAGGACCACACAGTCGACACTCATCCACTTTGTATAAGCTCGAATCTCCTTACCAGCACAGCAGGTGTCTGTACTTCTTGGGCCTACTGGACGACAGAATATATTTGATAGTAAACGTTAAACAAGAGCCTGCCATGCTGTATCAGTCTTAGCACCATGATTATCATCTCCATTGCCATGAAATAATCAATAATTATGGCATCGTAAAAATTGTCACAGTTTCTGTGGCTCTGCTTTCCCATATCCCGTGGTTACCTGAGTTTCTGTTTCCTCTATCACTTCCACGCCCGAGGTGATTTTCATTGGCGATTTTTTAGGATCATCGCACTCAGTGAGATTACCTTTGTGCTCACTTCTTTTGGTCTCATTATGCATGTCATCTCTATGACCACATAAGCCGGTGCAGTGTTTTCCGTGTTATGACGAGGATGATAATCATGATGCTATGGAGTTCCATCTAGGACTGAGACTGCGTAAGAGGGCTGTACTCTACGCTTTCTATCATGATACTTCTTGACCAGTCAACCAGCTCAAGAGATGGAAACAGCTACAGTGTTGGTCAAAAATTTGATCAACAGCATGAATGACGCATCCGTGAAGTGGTTGAGATTTGACTGTGTGGTCCCAAGTCTTCTCTATGAGCCCATAGTATGCTAAGCTCTGGGTGGAAGCCGGTCAGAGCTGAAAAGGATTTCTACCTGTACTGATTGGGATCCACGCCCATGACTTCTAGTTGGTAGCCCATTGCGCTAACCTGTACAACACGGCAACTGGTTTAATTAGGGTGGTGGGTCATCTCACCGAGACTCTCTCGTTCAGTCTGGCTCTGCAAATGAGTGATTTACATGTATTGTCGTTAGAAGGCGGCTTAGTACATGGTATTCAATACAAGACAAGACAGGCGCATATTTTCGGCCAACTGGCATTTGTCAAGCGTAAGATCACAAACAAACAAGGTCAATGAATAACCATAAAGATTTCCTCAACATAATTCAGTATCATGCCACTTCATGTACTTCTATCTGGACATGACTCTGTGTGCATGTACTTTTACCTTGGTGTGTATGTGTGTGCGTATATATTCGCTCGAATGTATATGTATTACGTTTCTTGTCCCTCATGTATAATTTATGTTTATACTGCTTGAATGATTTTATACATATAATCGTCATTTATTTGCTGTGCCCTTGAGTTTATGTATGTTTTACCTCGATGATGATTTACTGAAATATACCATACTATCACCATTTTCCCATCCCTATGAGGTCTTTTGGCTTTGCTGCTGTACATATGCCTTTTTTAATTTTAATTTTTGATTTTGATTTTAAAATTCAGTCTGTTTGAATTCTCCTTTCACAAGACAGGCCCAGCTGCGTCTGACTAAGGTTTTTTTCTCCGGGGACTCCGGTTTTCCCTTCAGCCCCTCGGCTGTTGGTTTAGGATGTTTTTCTTCCTATTCCAAGGTCAGACCGGATTTGTTGCACTAAACACGATCCATTTACATCAGCCATACCACTAAACACGATCCATTTACATCAGCCATACCTCTTGATCAAATAATTCCCCATTCAGTCGAACATACGCTTATATTTTCTCTTATGCATTATTTGATAGTGGTATCCTTTACATTCCAAACACTACTCTTCGCTAGTGCGTCATAGTTCTCATTTCCGCTCAGACATCATATTTACTCAAAACACATTATCATGTCATTTTAGTCAGTTTATACCTTTTCTCACACTGGACCGTGCAGCAGGGACGTTTCGGTCTTTTTCCCCTAATTTTTGTATCTGGTGTTTGTTTGGTTGCGATCTTATACCTGACAAAGAAAATTTGCGCCTGTCTTGTCTTGTTGTATTAAATACGCGTTCTTATTCTTCTTTCGTGTTTTTTTCAGGTTCCTTTTTGCTTGAACGCGGGCAGTCACACTTGTTTTGGATCTAGTACATGGTGTTCTCAGTGCGTTGGATCAGATCAGGCACTGGGTACTGTTTAACTCAGTTTAGTGATCAACAGGATCAGTGCCAGGACCAATGGTACAGGCCTGGATGGACACACCCACAGTGATCGCTTTGGTGTCTGGTGGGTGGCTACATCGTGGATTGACATGTCTGGCAGCCATGGGCGTTCTGGCACTGGGACTTTGATTGAAGAACTTGAGGTTGGTAGTCCGTTGTGAAGTGGGAATGAAAAGCACAGAATTAACATCTCTGTAGCATTGCAGAATTTGGGACAGAACAAAATCCTTTGCTTGTTCACATAATTAACCAGATTTTCTCTCTCCTCCCCTCTTCCTCCCACCCACTCTCTCTCTCTCTCTCTCACTCACACACACACACACACACACAATCACACAAACACACACATATATGTATACATATATATATATATATATATATTATATATGTATATATATATATATATATATATATAATATATATATAAACAAACACCCACACAGAGGAGTCACAACTGATGTATGCTTTTTTTTTATTTAACATGAGGATCACTCACTGTGATGGATGCATTAAATGTACACAAGACATGTTTTCATAACACCACACTAGAGCCAATCTTCACGATGTACAGACAATATTCATAGTCCGTGGACACCAAGACTTCAACGTCTCGCTTGGTCACTTTCACCTTGAAGAAGAATGTGAAGGATGCTTTATTTCATAAAGAGAATCATTTTCTATTCTAATGTATGCCTTTGAGTCAAACAGTTGAAATGATTCTCAAAAATGGCATAATGTGTCATATTTTGTTATTTTGTTTCCCATAATTCAACTTTAACTTTTTTTTTGCAATACTGCTGCTTATGATTTTAGAAAATGTATAAATCTGGTCTGCGAATATTTTTACTTTTATTTTCCTGAAATTGACATCTTTGCCGTTATATGATTATTTTGGGTAATTCCTGAAGATGTGTATACTAAGTGCAAGATTATTAAACGCAAACTTAGAAAATCACAGGATCCTAAACTATAATTTTCAGAATAATGAAGATTGTAATTTCCTTTAGAATTTTCATATATCAAGAAAATTATTGTCATTCTCTTTTTTTCAGACAATTCAGATTCATGATTTTATAGTTGTAGGCCATCAAGGACAGGGTTGAATTTTCATATCCATAAAATGAAGGGAGTTTGTTTAGCTAATGTGACGTAGCGTGTGTCCTGTTCGGTCCGGTCCATGTCGTGATGATGTGTAGCAGTCCCAGAAAGGAGAAGAGCAGAACACTTAATGATCAACAGGATCAGTGCCAGGACCAATGGTACAGGCCTGGAAGGACACTCCCACAGAGATCGCTTTGGTGTCCCCAAAGCTCGAGTCAAAGGCCTCCAGTGTGACTCCAGTCTTTGTGGAGTAGGCATTGACACGTACACCGATGGCTTCGGGTTCCTTGGGAGGATAGCCATAGCCGTAATGAGCTGGGTCTTCACGGTTATTCACGTTGAAGGCCATATTATTTATGCCATATGTGAGTTGTGGAACGACGTCGAACCAGTTCTGGTACTGGTATTCCGCCCGGCGATCGTCAGCATCCAGGGTTACCTCGCCAACCTCACCTGTATCAACAGATTCGGGTTTGTAATTATTTTGGTGCTGCCTTTCCCATCTGTAGTAGTGATAGATAGAATTATCCTCAACGAATTGAAATTAATTCTCCTGATATGCCAAGAGAAATTTAGTTTTATTACTAATTGTAGGACTAAGACAAGAGTCACCATGTCAGTTTGCCAAAAGGCTCCATATTAGAGAAGTCTTCACCCTGCATCTTAGCTTCTTTCTCCAATACATACAATTTTTCTAATATGACACACTTTTATTATACTTTGTATTTATAACAGTCACTGTTTGTCTTGTGGCTGGACTAAAAACTCTCCTCCTCATAACGACAGCCCTGCTTGTACAAAAAGTACCTGAAGAGAACTACCCCAAAATAGAAGCAGCAGAAAAAAATTAAGGACTGAAAGGTCAAGTATGATACAGGTCATGAAGGGCCACAGTCTCTGGAACAATTTTGTAAACTTTTGGTCGTTGTTTAGAATGCTGACACAGACACTAAGGAGCTGCACTAGGATCTCAGACTGCACAATAAAGTTTATCTTTAGATGTGTCAAATGGGAGCACAAACCAGTCATTCATGTACTGGTCCATTCACAGAATCACACATGCCACACGTGGCATGGGGCAAACCCATAATGTGTAGACACTGACCGGC
>CM060306.1:115875703-115930703 GCA_030674185.1 Monoplex corrugatus | reverse complement strand
GTGAAGTGGATAAGACTCGACTGTGTGGTCCCAGTCTTCCCAAAGAGCCCATAACACTTCCAACTGTGGGTAGGAGCCGGTAAGAGCCCAAAAATCCCACAATGATGTATTTTTGAAGGTACTGATAGGGATTCGAACCCACAACCTTACAATCGGTAGTCCGTTGCGTTAACCACTACACCACGGCGACTGGTGCTAATAACTAATGTCAACGAGCTTAGCAATGTTTAAAGATAGCCATGGTTAAGGAAACGGTTGCAACCAGTTAAACATTTGCTTTTCAATAGCTTACGTTGTCATCTCGTTTGAAAGAACAACCTTGCATTCTCAATTATGCCATTGCAAAAATAATTCTGGCTGCCATTGCTTTGCTATTGACAATTTTATACGTTCTTTAATGCAATTATACGCAAAGATCTTATCATTTTAAATTGTTTGCTCTTAATTGTCTTTGAACAACTCCTGGATCGAAATGGATTTAAGAAATCTATTTACGAGCGTTGAGCTTTTAGGGGTTTTGAATTTGCTTGTAGTTGTTGTTGTCGTTATTGTCGTTGTTGTCGTCGTTGTTGTTATGAATAACTTTTAATTTGTGACAATTTTGGTGCTTGCACAGAAGGGGTTTTGTTTGTTTGCTTGTTTGTTTGTTTGTTTGGTTGGTTGGTTGGTTGGTTGGTTTGTTGTTTGTTTTGTTTTGTTTTGTTTTTTTGTTTGTTTGTTCTTTGTCTAGCGTTCCTTTTCTTGATTGTTCCCGTTCTATGTTTTAGTGGTTTGGCTTTGGTTTTCTGCTGTTATCATTTTTTGTCTTGTTTTGTTTGTGTGTTTGTTTTTGGTTGGTTGGTTGGTTGGTTGGTCGGTTTGTTTGTTTGTTTGTTTGTTTGTTGTTTGTTTGTTTGTTGTTTAAGATTCTTCAAAACGGGTTGAATTGTCTCATACAAATTTAAGACGCACCCTGTTATAAATTAACGTCAGTTCTAAATGAATTTGTTGATGGCACCACACATGCTAGTTGTTTTCTGTCAAATTTGATAGCTCAGTGTCTCAGTGGAAAAGTAAAGTCCTGGTATTTTACGCTGTCAATGGATTCATTCCACTCTTTGGTGAAATACACCTGAAACCATTTCTTTTCTCTTTTTTTCTTCAAAAACCGTTTCAGGGTATTTTGTCAAAATTATATTTCGACCTGATTTGTTTCACTCAGTCTTTCAAAGAACTTTTCATATGACTTCTTGATTCCTTCTAAATAAAACCAAACGCCGTTGGCAATCTGATGTAGTTTTATTACATTCTGTGTTTCATAATCATCACATCCTTTACTGTATGTCTTCTTTTTTTCTCTAATTTGTAAACAAGAACTTTGATGCAAGGACATGGATACAATAGAAAGAACTGGGTTGCCTTTGCACAATGTCCTTTCAAGCAGAAATTTTGGGATATTTTCTTGTCAAGTCCGTGAATATTATATGTTCATATGATAATCCAGTTCGCCAAATCAAAAGCCTTTTCGAAACCAATTTATACAAATAATCCAGGTAAATTCTCGTGCCTTGAGTAATGGATTAGATCACAGAAAGATTCTTAAACTGTCTCCAACATGTACCGTAATGGTGTTAATGTCTACTCATCTCGCAAAAGTCCCAAGCGTTTTACAAAAGAATACACGCCACAGGCGGAGAAACGAAAAGCAGATACATGTTAACCTCTACCGCGATGATGAAAGGACCGATACACAAGACACGTACACACAACGTGAAGGAACCCAAAACTACAAAATAAAATATGACAAAATTTTCTATTTCAACATTTCAATCGTTCTTGCGGCGATGATAGTAAACGATATGACCTAAATCTCGTATGGCCTTTGATTATCAGTTTATATGATAGTGTGTCACTAGTTTCTTGTGTATAATGTTGATTATCATTTTATATGATAGTGTTTCACTGGTTCCTTGTGTATGATATTGATTATCAGTTTATATGATAGTGTTTCACTGATTTCTTGTGTATAATGTTGATTATCATTTTATATGATAGTGTTTCTCTGATTTCTTGTGTATAATGTTGATCATCATTTTATATGATAGTGTTTCACTGGTTTCTTGTGTATGATATTGATTATCAGTTTTATATGATAGTGTTTCACTGATTTCTTGTGTATAATGTTGATCATCATTTTATATGATAGTGTTTCACTGGTTTCTTGTGTATGATGTTGATTATCAGTTTATATGATGGTGTTTCACTTGTTTCATGTGTATAATGTTGATTATCATTTTATATGATAATGTTTCACTGATTTTTTGTGTATAATGTTGATTATCATTTTATATGATAGTGTTTCACTGGTTTCTTGTGTATAATGTTGATTATCATTTTATATTATAGTGTTTCATTAGTTTCTTGTGGATAATGATTCAAATGTTACGTTCAAAAGCGAAATAAGTCTGCAGTTTCTGATTATTCTATCTTCAGATGAATACATCATATCTATCTCCTACTATGTGCAAGATTACTCATGTTTTGAAAATCCCCTCTTCCCCCATAACTAAAACAAACAATCAAATCCAATATTACTTCAAAACCTCTGCAGCACCTGCTCACCAGCAAAGGTGCTGTACCGCAGTGCGTCTGACGAATCCGCTCGACACTGATTCCTAACGTTGGTCAGTTGCCAATAAATGATCTGCATGGCTTCATACACGAATAAGAAGCACACCACCGGAAACCAGAGTTATTTCCCTTCTTACTGGTATGCGGTATGTGGTGTTTCTTTGCGTTTGAAAAAGTTTCATGGCCAGTGTAATATTTCTCTCAATGGCAAGACGAAGCGTTGGAGGTATACTTGATAAAACTGTTGCAGAAATACTGACAGTTTCAAGCAGTGAACATGAAAATGGTACTATAGGGAATGATGACCATGATGATGATTTTGTGCCTGTGGGTATAAACAATGCTCCATGCAGCACTAGGCCACTGACCTAATTCAGACAGCCTCAGTAGTCAAAGGGTTAAAAAATCGTAATTGTCCAAATCCTGACCTGCGTCTCTATTATAGAGTGTGTCATGATGTCATTGTCAGTGTCAGTGTCAGATTACATTGAAGCAGCGTTCTCACGTGTCCTTGCAGCTTGGCGATCCTTGCTTTCTGTTTCATGTCAATTTCTTCCAGCTCCACAAGGACGACCAGCACAAGCTCCTTCAGTTTCTTTTCCTGAACGGACAGCTGAGCACTGAGAGCTTCCACTTGTTCCGAGTATGTCTTCGCCTGGTCGTGAACGTCTTGAAAAGCACACAGACATTAGCAGCAGATATGAGAGATGAGTCATGTAACAAAAATCCTGTTAAGAATAATCATGATGAGGACAAGGAATAGAATCAGAAGAGAAATAGCAGAGGAACAGTGTGGATTTGTGGAAGGGAAAGGAACTATTAATGCCATATACATCCTAAGAACTATCATAGAAAGGTCAATCGAGATGAATAAAGATTTGTATTTCTGCCTTGTTAGTTATACCAAGGCCTTTGATCGGGTAAGACATGAAGAATTGATCAACCAACTGGAGAGACTCAATGTTGATGGAAAAGATCTACGAATAATCAGAAATATGTATTGGGAACAAACAGCTGCAATGAGAATAGAAAGCGATATAAGACATCAAAAGAGGAGTCAGACAGGGTTGTGTTTTGTCACCACATCTGTTTTCACTTTACAGCGAAAACATCATGAGCAACCTAGAGGAAGACCCTGGATTAAAGGTTGGAGGAAAAATGTTAAACAACATTCGATACGCAGATGACACCGTGCTAGTTGCAGAAAATGAAAGGGACCTACAAAACTTTGCGAATATACTAGAAATAGAAAGCAAAGGTAAGGGGTTGGAACTAAACAGCAGGAAGACTGAAGTCATGGTGATCAGTAAAAAACATGAAATCTCCTCATGCAAAATAACAGCAAACGACACAACCTTGAGACAGGTTGATAAGTTTAAATACCTGGGAACGATCAGTTCATCAGACGGTAGATGCATATCAGAAATAGCCAGCAGAATCGGCCAAGCCAAAACAGCATTGAAGAAGATGACAAGCATTCTTACCAGCAGATGCCTATCAATTAACATCAGGAAGAGAGTCCTTGAATGTTATATAGAACCAATACTGTTGTACAGTTGCGAGGCGTGGGCAGTCAACAAGCAAAGCCAGAACAGATTGAGGCAGCCGAGATGTGGTTTCTAAGAAGAATATTGAGAGTTCCATGGACAGGACAGCAAAGAAAACAAATGAGACAGTCTTGATGGAGGCAGATACTGGTAGATCATTCATAGGGAAGATTAGGAAAAGACAGGCAACATTTATAGGCCATTTTATGAGGAAAGGGGGATTGGAGCACCTGGTCACAACAGGAAAGCCGGAGGGAAAGACAGCACCCGGTACATGTAGACCCGGAGAGAAGATACTAGTCGGACTTGCAGACTGGCTGAAGACAAAGAGGGTGGAAGAGATACTTGAGGCAACAAGAGATAGAGACAGATGGAAGTCCATGATCGCCAACGCCATGCGGCAGGGCACCTGATGAATGATGATGACAGAAGAGAGAGAGAGAGAGAAAGAGATAGCGAGCAAGTGTATAAGGGAAAAAAAAGATTAATATGAGCCTACACTTACTTATACAGACAGAACCTGACCTTTGGTGTGTGTATGTATGTATGTATGTATTATGTATGTATGTATGTATGTATGTATGTATGTACATTATGTATGTAAGTATGCACGTACGTACGTATGCATGTACGTATGCATGTGTGTATGTATGTATGTATGTAGGCATGCATGTACAGTATGTATGTATGAATGCATGTATGTATGTGTGCATGTATGTATGTATGCATGTATGTATGTATGTATGTATGTGTGTATTTACATGTATGTATGTATGAATGTATGTATGTATGTATGCATGTATGTATGTATGTATGCATGTATGTATGTATGTATGTATGTATGTATGTATATCTCACAATGTGCTCTTATTACAATGATTTTTTAGATACTGTGTTAGCAACATCAGTTTTCTTCAAAAATCTCTTCAAGACATCGGCCACCAACTTTTCCATGTGTCCAACTGACATCTCTCTGTTGTTTTATCCATCCATGCTGCGTGCATTCCAAATTTCGGCATTGAACCACAATCTTACCTTTAACACGCTCAAACAGTTTGTCCACCTCATTCAATGGCTGGTCACTAACCACAGTCACCACCTTTTTGTTAATCCGGTGTCCACTATAGCCACCACGTCCATAGCTGCCACCTTGATGATGACCGTCGTATCCCGTATGGCCACTGTAGCCTTTACTATCGTAGTCGTTATAGGATGTTTCGTATCTATATAAACAAAATAAACAGATACATGTCACTGACTGAATCATTCACTGATTAGATGATGAATTAAATCACTCATTAATGAACACAAACTGGTTAATCATCAGAGAAGAGCTTTTCTTTAAAAAAAAAAAAAATTCAAGAATCCAAGACCATTTTAAGAACGTTCAAAATCTTTGTAGCGTATGTGAAGCAAATGTAGACTGATGGTTGAAAATTTGTTGCTGAAATCCCTGATATTGATTTTAAACATTGAATTGACTGGACATTTCCCAAATTCTAGTCTGTTGTGGGCTAAGATTGTACAGTCAAATATGATTGAAATCCACGAATGACTTCCCCGGGATGTTTTCACATGGTCAACAAGGAAGCTTGGCTCTTGTTGTCAGTATCGTGTGAGCCTGATTCCAGGACACACTATATTTATGTTATATATACAGTGCAGCTATGTCATTCAGATTTGACCCTTTGACTCCTGCACCCTGTCCACCAGCGTCCTACAATGTCACCTTGCTAGCAAAGCAAAACCTTAACCCTTTGACTCCCACGCCCTTTCCATCAGCTTCCTGCTGGAAGCTGGTGGATAGGGTGAGGGAGTCAAAGGTTTATGGTTTTGCAGTTGATGGATAGGGTGCTGGAGTCAAAGAGTTAAACCGCTGAACAACTGTGCTGTGTTATTGTCCTTCTTCCAATATCGGTAATGACCATAGCATTGCGCGAATAAAAAAACCTGAGCTTCGTATCCCTCAACAGTCTGCTCTTTTGGTGACATCAACGTTGGTTTCTCCAATTGCTTCTGTTTGGAGTTTTACGTTTGTTAACTAAGGGTTCACCTCACTCGGACAATTCCGTAAACGTTCCACCAAAATTTGAAAGTTGTTATCTGAAGGCCTTTGAGTCTGCAAAAAAAACTATGTGATGGCCAGATCTTGAAATGGTAAGGGGAACAGGAAGAATGACACAGTCATCATCATCATCATCATCATCATCATCACCATCACCATCACCATCATCATCATCAGGTGCCTTGCCGCATGGTGTTGGCGATCATGGACTTCCATCTGTCTCTATCTCTTGTTGCCTCAAGCATCTGTTCCACCCTCCTTGTCTTCAACCACACTGCAAGTCCGTCTAGTATCTTCTCCCTGGGTCTACCTGGTGCTCTCTTTCCCTCCAGCTTTCCCGTTGTGACCAGGTGTTCCAATTCCTCTCTCCTCATAAAATGCCCTATAAATGTTGCCCGTTTTTTCCTAATCTTCCTTATGAATGATAAGCGGGCCATCCTTCGATTTTAAGCAACCAGTTGATGTGCATGTATTGTTCCTGTGAAGAATTTCTTCAATTCGTCTGTATATACCCTGAGGATCCGTTTTGTGTCGGTCTTCTATTTCTTTGCATTTTGTTTTCAGCCAAGCTTCCTTAGCTTCATTGCACCTATTCCTGATTTCTTTGTTTATCTTCCTGTATATCTCCTCGTTTCTGTTTGCCTTCCTCCGTTCCTCCATCGAGCCTAAAATTTCTTTTGTCATCCAGTTCTTTTTTGCTTTTCTATCTACTTCAGGGATTTCTTCACACGCTTCATTTATCGAATTTCTCAACTTTGTCCATTGTTCCTCACTGTCACTAACGTCTTCCAGATCACTGAATTTGTTTTGAACATGTACATTAAATTTTTACGTATCACTTCATCTGTGTTTAAGAGTCCACAGTAGCAGATAGATAGATAAATAGATAGATAGATAATAGATAGATAGATAGATAGATAGATAGATAGATAGATAGATAGTAGATAGATAGATAGATAGATAGATAGATAGATAGCAGCATCACCGTAATGATCGAAGCATCAAGATGGGCAACAAACAAATCAACTTTTATGATGTGTTGTAGGATTAAACTCCACACGTGAGATATTTCCTCTGTGTGTACAGTAAGCGTATATCCATATGTTCACAAATGATTGTTCACGAGAGTGGGGGCGTGATGCTATTGCATGAACACATTTTCGGTCTGCAAATCAAGACGGTTGCTAATTTGGTCTGGCATCGGGAAGAAGCCATATTCAAATAGCAATACAATTGTGTTGTAAGCCAGAACTGATCTTTACTGTTAACAATAACACTGAAGTAACTTGCCAACAATGCAGGGTATTCTCTGGTGGCTTACCTCTTGGCAACCAGATACTGGTACCTCCTTCACTCACGGAAAGTCAAGTATATACCACATGCTTTGAGTAATTTGCTTTCTGGTCCAAACGAACATTTTTTCCCACTCTTCTCTGTCTTGTCTAGTTTGATCAAAGTGATTTATCACAACATCGTGAGATCAAGCCAGAAGTCGGCCACATTCGGTGCTACACATACGAAAAACTGGTTACATACTTGAGAAACAAGATCCTTCTGTGGGTCCTTCCATAATTTGGTGGGTGGATGGGTGGGTGGGTTTGTTTTGATAGATGGACGGACAAACAGACCGACAGACAGACTGACAGACAGATAGACAGACAAAAAGATAGATAGATAGATAGATAGATAGATATAGACAGACAGACAGACAGATAGGTAGATAGATAGATAGATAGAAAGACAGACAGACAGATAGATAGATAGACAGACAGATAGACAGACAGACAGATATGTTTGTATACATTTGTATGTGTGGTTACGTGAATTTGTGTGTGTGTGTGTCGAATATGTGTGTGTGTGTGTGTGTGGTCTGTGTGTGTGTGCGCGTGCGTGCGTGCGTGTCTGTGTTTGTGTGTGTGTGCGTGTGCGTGTGCGTGTGCGTGTGCGTGTGTGTGTGTGTGTATGTGTGTGTGTGTGTGTGTGTGTGTGTGTGTGTGTGTGTGTGTGTGTGTGTGTGTGTGTGTGTGTGTGTGTGTGTGTGTGTGCATTCTCCAACCAAGTTTTCCAGGCACGGACTAAGAACAGCTTCAAAAAATTAGTTCGTTCACTACTGTGAAGTGAATTTGTTGTCATAATTTTCAAAGAGTTGCTACAGTTGGCATATGTTGTCTTTCCCGTAGTATCCCATACACAGTGGTCTGCTCCATGTCCATCAAAATGGTCCCAAAGTGAACTTACTTTTCCAACTAGTACAATATCAAAATAGGTCTGACAAACTCCCAGATCGAACTTTCTTTTCCAACTAGTACTAAATATTTTAGGAAATCGTTGAAATATGTATCGAATAATCATGCACACAACTGATTTAAAGTATCGATTATGAAAACGGTGATCTACTTCTACAATTATCACTTCAAAAAAATAATTCAGCTCTTCTTTTATTGCCGCTGTTGCTGCTAATGTATTTGTACAGAAACAGCTAGCTACAGGTTGTTCTAAGCTGAATTCAATAAGATATCTATCCTTCAGTTGACTTGGTCTACAGACAAACCCAACACACTACAGTACTCACACCTTCAGTTGTCTACAGGTTACAGACAAACCCATCACTCATCATCATCATCATCATCATCATCGTCATCATCAAGTGCCTTGCCACATGGCGTTGGCGATCATGGCCTTCCCTCTGTTTCTATCCCTTATTGCCGCAAGCACCTCTTCCACTCTCTCTGTCTTCAGCCACTCTGCAAGTCAGTCCAATATCTTCTCCCTGGGTCTACATGGTGCTCTCTATCCCTCCAGCTTTCCTGTTTTGACTAGGTGCTCCAATTCCCCTTTCCTCATAAAATGGCCTATAAATGTTGCCTGTCTTTTCCTAATCTTCCTTGTCAATGAGCTTCTTGTGTCTGCCTCCATCAAGACTGTCTCGTTTCTATTCTTTGCTGTCAATGGAACTCTCAATATTCTTCTTAGAAACCACATCTCAGCTGCCTCAATCTTGTTCTGGCTTTGCTTGTTGACTGTCCACGCCTCACAACCATATAAAATTATCGGTTCTATATAGCATTCAAGAACTGTCTTCCTGATGTTAATTGATAGCCATTGGTTGGTAAGAATGCTTGTCATCTTCTTCAATGCTGTTTTGGCTTGGCCGATTCTGCTGACTATTTCTGATATGCATCTACCGTCTGATGAACTGATCGTTCCCAGTATTTAAACTTATCAACCTGTCTCAAGGTTGTGTCGTTTGCTGTTATTTTGCATGAGGGGATTTCATGTTTTTTACTGATCACCATGACTTCAGTCTTCTTGCTGTTTAGTTCCAATCTCTTACCTTTGCTTCCTATTTCTAGTATATTCACAAGGTTTTGTAGGTCCCTTTCATTTTCTGCAATTAGCACGGTGTCATCTGCGTATCAAATGTTGTTTAACATTTTTTTCCTCAACATTTAATCCAGGGTCTTCGCAATAAAGTGAAAACAGATGTAGTGACAAAACACAACCTTGTCTGACTCCTCTTTTGATATTTTGGACAGAACGTATATCGTTTTCTATTCTCATTGCAGCTGTTTGTTCCCACTACATATTTCTGATCATTCGTAGATCTTTTCTATCAATATTGAGTGTTTCTAGTTGGTTGATCAGTTCTTCATGTCTTACCCGATTGAACGCCTTGGCATAATCAACAAAGCATAAATATAAACCCTTATTCATCTCGATTGATCTGTCTATGACAGTTCTTAGGATGTATATGGCATTAATAGTTCCTTTCCCTTCGACAAATCCACATTGTTCTTTTGCTATTTCTCTTTTGATTCTATTCCTTGTCCTCATCATGATTATTCTTGATATGATTTTTGTTAAATGACTCATCAAGCTGATTGTGCGATGGAGTTCGCATTCTATGGCTCCTGTCTTCTTTGGAAGTGCAATAAAAATTGATTTTGACATATCTTTGGAGATTTTCCAGTGTCATAAATCCCATTTAGAAGAACTGTTTATTTTTCAATACCAAATTCCTGCAGGGCTCCAATCATCTCTGTAGTAATGTTGTCTGGTCTTGGGGCTTTTCCTAGTTTCGTCTTTTTCAGTGCTGGTCTAACTTCATCTTTCATGATAGGTGGTCCTTCAACGTTCTTTCTTATAATGTGTTCTTTGTTTCTGTCATCTTCAAAAAGGTCTTTAATGTACTCTCCCCATATATCTAACATTTTGTCTTTTTCCATGATAAGCGTACCATCTTTCGATTTTAAAATGGTACGCTTATCAGTTCTCCTTTCCTCATAAAATGGCCTATAAATATTGCCTGTCTTTTCCTAATTTTCCTTATCAATGATCTCAAGACTGTCGCGTTTGTTTTCTTTGCTGTCCATGGAATTCTCAACATTCTTCTTAGAAACCACACCTGGGCTGCCTCAATCTTGTTCTGGCTTTGCTTGTTGACTGTCCCTTTAGTAGACTACAGGTTACAGATAAATCCAACACACTACAATACTCACCCTTCAGCCCAAACGGCAGCCACCAGGACAGCAGCAAGGCAGAGAGATGTCAACGTGTTCATGGTGATGATGTGGTTCTCTGGGATCGTTGCCACAGACACAGCCACCATCGAAACTGCCTCCCTTTTTATAAACATAACTGAGTCAGCGAAAATATTACTAACCAAGACACGAATCTTCACAGTACTAAAGTTGATAGGTGATAGAGATGGGTAAGCTGGTTAAACGATGATAGTATGCAATGGAGTGTAATGCCACAGACATTAAAATGTCAGCTGCATGGAATATTTATTTTGCCATACATTCATGGCAGGGATACTAACACTGAAGTGCATGCAAAGAAGTACTCACACGCACACACACACACACACACACACACACACACAGAGAGAGAGAGAGAGAGAGAGAGAGAGAGAGAGAGAGTCATACACATACATGAACACACATACAAAAACACACACACGCGCGCGCGCGCGCGCGCACCCACACACACACACGTACACACATACATGCGCACATACATACACAAACATACACGCACAACACACGAACAAACACACACAACACACACACACACACACACACACACACACACACACACACACACACACACACACACACAACGAGTCATCAAATCAATTGTTTGTGATCATCACTTTCGGAATAGAAGTCAAGGCTATTACATAAAAATAAAAATTTTAAAATGTGTGTGCAGTTCTTTCCTTAACCTCAATTTAATGACCATTGTGATTTTAGATGTTAGTTTCTCAGTAGTTCTGAGGGCAGCATCGATGGCGGTGCTAATCTCCTCTGTTTTGCTACGTTACGTTTCCTGTAATTAACAGAGACATGTGGTGCTTGTTTACAGTTGGAAGAACTGGATTGTTGTGTTCAAGCCGGGACAGAATCTGGTCTAGTGTCCGTGCGATAATTACGCTCAATCCTGCTTTACCTCTGCTTTCAGGAGTGAGTGTTTTCTGTGTTTGTTATCATTGCTTTTCTGTTGTTGTTGTTGCTCCCTCTTCTTCTGCTTCTTCTTGATATTATTCTTTTATAACAATTATTATTACTATTTGTAGTAATAGTAGTAATAATTATTATCATTATTATTTATTATTATTGATGATGATGATATTTTATGAGGAAAGGGGAATTAGAGCACCTGGTCCCAAAGGAAAGCTGGAGGGAAAGAGAACACCAGGTAGACCCAGGAAGAAATATTGGGCGGACTTGCTGTGTGGCTGAGGACAGAGAGGGTGGAAGATGTATTGCTGCGACAAGGGATAGATTCATATGGAGGGTCATGATTGCCAACGCCATGTGGCAGGGTACATGATGATAATGAGGATGATTGTTGTTTATGAATGTTATTGTTATCGTCGTCGTCGTCGTCGTCGTCGTCATCATCATCATCATCATCATCATCATTGTTACTATTATCATTATTATCATTATTATTGTTGTTATATTATTATCATCATTATTATCAGTAGTAGTAGTAGTAGTATCATTATTATTACTATATTATTATTGTTATTGTTGTTGTTGCTATAATCATTTTTGTTATTATAATATTGTTATTATTATTATTATTTTGTATCATTATTTTCATTATATTACTTTCGTTATTAATATTTTATCATCATCATTAGTTTTTATTACATGTATTGTTGTTCTTGCCGTTGTTGTTACAACTGCTTTTGCAGCTGTTGCTGCTGCTTCTGCTGTTGTTACTCCGGTTGTTGTTGTCGTTGTTTTTGTCACCGATAATTCTTAATCTGGTGAAACACCTGGACGAGACATCATCCAGATATGGCATGGAGATCAGTGCCGCAAAGACAAAGTTGATGACAAACAGCACAAAACCAATAGAAAAGAAGATTACAGTCAGCGGGAGTGAGCTGGAAACCGTGGCTCAGTTCAAATATCTCGGAGCCATTATCAGTGAACAGGGATCGAAAACCGAAGTTCTTGCAAGAGCAGCACAGACAACAGCAGCACTAGCCAAGCTGAAGCCCATCTGGAGGGACAAAAACATCGCCCTCACTTCCAAACTGAAGCTAATGCACGCATTGGTCCTGTCAATCTTTCTCTACGCGTGCGAGACATGGACACTAACAGCAGAACTGCAAAAGAAGATCCTGGCAGTAGAAATGAGATGCTTTAGAAGAGTGCTTGGCATCTCATACAAAGACCACATTACCAATGAGGAAGTACGAAGAACAATTTCACAGCATGTCAAAAACTATGAAAACCTTCTGACAACAGTAAGAAAAAGGAAACTTCGGTGGTATGGTCACGTGACAAGAACTAACGGACTATCAAAAACAATACTCCAAGGAACAGTTCAGGGGGGAAGAAAGAGAGGCAGACAGAGAAAAAGGTGGATGGACAATATTGACGAATGGACAGGAAAAAGCTTTGCCACGACCCAGACCCTTGCTCATGACAGACAGAGGTGGAGACAGACGGTGCGACGTTCATCCATGTGGAGCCCCCACGACCCTGGATAGGGTTAAGGGACAGGAAGGAAGGAAGGAAGGAATTCTTAATCTCCTTGGCTCTAGTAGTTGTAGTAGTAGAAGTAGTAGTAGTAGTAGTAGCTGTAGTAGTAATAGTATTAGTAGTAGCAACAGTAGTTGTATCTTCATCTTCATCATCATCATCATCATTCTTCCTCTTCTTCTTCTTACAAATATTATTACTATTACTATTATCATCATTATTATTATTATTATTATTATCATTATCATTATGTCATTATTATTATAATAATAATTATTATCATTATTATTATTATTGTTGTTGTTATTGTTATTATTATTATCATTGTTGTTGTTGTTATCATTTGATTGGCTGATTAATGGTTAATGTGCTAATTGTCATCCGCGACACTGGATTGACAAATTAACGGTTAATGTGCTGATTGGTGTCCACAACAGGGAATTGGCTAATTAAAGATTAATTTGTTATGTGGTATTCACAACGTTGATTGGCTAATTAACGGTTAATATGCTAATTAGTACCACAACATGGAATTGGCCACTGAATTGTTAATGTGCTAGTTAGTATCCATTACATGGAATTGGATAAACAAGGGTTAATGTGCCATTTTGTAGCTACAACACGGAACTGACTACTTAACGGTTTATATGCTATTTGATATCAAGAACATAGAATTGGCTAATTAACGCTTAATGTGCTGGTTGGTATCCACAATCTGGCATTGGCTAATGAATGGTTAACGTGCTAATTGATATTCACACAATGGAATTCGTTACTTTTTGGTTAATGTACTAATTGATATGCACAACATTAGATTGGCTAGTCAACGATTAATGTGTTCATTGGTATCTACAACATGGGATTGGCTTAGTAACGTTTACTGGGCCAAGTGATATCACACAAGGTGGGATTGGCTAATCAAAGTATAATGTGCCAATCAATATGACAAAATTTAGAATTGGTTAATTAACGTTTAATGTGCCAATTGATATCATACAAGCTGGCATTGGCTAATCAAAGTATAACGTGCCAATTCATATGACACAATCTGGAATTGACGAATTAACAGTCAGGGTGATACTTGATATTCACAACATGGAAATGGTTACTTAACGGTTATTGTGTTAATTGATATCCACAACCTGATACTAGCTAACGAACGGTTAATGTGCTATTTGATATAGATAAACATGAGATTAGCTTATTAACAATCAATATGCTAAATGGTATCCACAACATGGAACAACTTGAAGGCAGTGTTACTATCGCCAGGTTTTCTTTTTCTCTGTTCCATTTTCCTACGACACATTACTGGTTAACATTATCTGGGACAGTTTTTCACTATACTATGATAATGATATGATGATGTTTTACGGATTGACGCCTGGACAATCAACAAACAAAGTCAGAACAAGATTGAGGCAATGAAATGTGTTTCTAAGAGAATGTTAAACGTCCCATGGACAACAAACAAAACAAACCAGACAGTCTTGAAAGAAACAAACACAGAAAGAACATTAATGAAGAAGATTAGGAAAAGACAAGCAGCATTTATAGGACATTTTATGAGGCAAGAGAAATTTGAGCTTCTAGTCACAACAGGAAGTTGGAGCGAAAAAAGCACCAGATAGACCCAGGGAGAAAATATTGGACGGACTTGCGCAGTGGATGAAGACAGACAGGGTGGGAGAAGTGCTTTGCAGCGACAAAGGATAGATTCCTATGGAAGGCCATGATCGCTAACGCCATGCGGAAGGGCACATGATGATGATGATGATGATGGTGTCCTATACTCTCTTGATTGTATTGGGCGTGTAGTTGTGTAGTTATTAGTTGAACATTGTTTGACTCAGAAAATCTGTATGATTCTTTGGAGGTTTCTTCTATGGAAAGTTGACAACTTGGTAAATCGCTCTGCCCTTGTCTGTGCATCAAGACAATCTGCAAAATGTTTAGCACTGTATCCTAGGTTCACTTCGTGCAGTTGTCTTGTTAACGTCTGAAATTTTAGCTGCTCATTGGAACACGCAAACTAATGATTTTCCTCCTACTTTGCATTTACATGTTATTATACGATGTGCACTAATGCTGTGATACATAATTGTATTTTACTTAAATCAATGTACGCGCGTGTGTGTCTCTGCATTCGTGTCTGAGTGTATAATTGTGTGTATATTTACGTGTGTGTGTAAGTGGATGTGTGTGTGGTGTGTCTGTGTGTTAATGAATAAGGCTGGTTTGCAATTTATTTATTATCGCAACATGAAGCCTTTTGTCTTCAGTTCCTCATTTCTCCTCTCTCTCTTTCTCTCTTTTTTTCTCTCTCTCTCTCTCTCTCTCTTTCTGTCTGTCTGTCTGTCTGTCTCTCTCTCTCTCCTCTCCTGTCTGTCTATCTCTCTCTCTCTCTTTCTCATTCTCTCTCTCATACTCTCTCTCTCTCTCCTTTCTGTCTGTCTGTCTCTCCCTCCCTCCCTCTCTCTCTCTCTCCTTTCATTCATTCATTCTCTCTCTCTCTCTCTCTCTCTCTCTCTCTCTCTCTCTCTCTCTCCTGGCAGACAAACGCATTGACGTAAACTGCTTTTATCGATTAATCTGATATGATTCATCAGGTTTGGTAATGTTGGCAGCTTGATGTTATAGTTTATAACCACCTAAAATGGGAAGCTTGCATTAACCATCTCTCTAATTTTATTGCCCTAAAGGTATACTTAATATCTCCCATACAGTATATTATATCCATAGTTTGTTATCAGCATTCTTCCATACCCATATTATATCTAAAATAAATTAGGTTTTAAATATGTGGGATAACTGAACACAAGTTCATATGAGGAAAATTAAATTCGTGCATTGAAAATTCTAAAGGGTATATTGCAAGTAACATGTATGCAATAATAAATCTTCCTGATCTTTCTTTCATTGTCTAGTTATCTCAAATGTAACAAGTGTATCTTAATGCATAACATCATTCGTAATAAAGTTCCGTATATCTAAAGCAAAATTTTCCCTTTGCGAAGAGAAATGTCAATCCTACTCCAAAATGGTCACTTTGGTATTGCCAAATACAAGACTGGATTTTTATAAATTTGCTCGAGCGTATTCTGGTTGAACCTTTGTTTGTTGTGTGTGTGTGTGTGTGTGTGTGTGTGTGTGTGTGTGTGTGTGTGTGTGTGTGTGTGTGAGTGCGTGCTGTGTGTGTGTGTGCGTGTGTGTTTTGTGTGTGATGTGTGTGTGTGTGTGTGCATGTGTGTGTGTGTGTATGTGTTTGTTCGTTCGTTATTTCTTTTAACGTCTATTCACATATGTGCTTTTAAACGAGTGTGTGTTTGTTTGTGTGTGTGCGTGTGTTTGTATGCGTGTATGTCTATGTGTGTGCCTGCACGCGTGTGTAGGTGTGTGTGCGCATGCTCGTGTGCATGTTTGCTCTTTGATTAAACAAATTTGTTGAAAAGCACAAGCACACGTGGAAAAAAAAAAAACAGAGTGTGGAAGACTTCTTTATTGATTTCTTTATATATGTTGAAATGCAATCAAACAAGCATAAAAATGAACCCCCAAGGGCAGGGTTGCCTAACTTTGAAATGAAAATTCATTAAAAGGTCATTATAGATGTCTAATAACTATCTGGCAGTTTTATGTTGTGCTGACAGCTAGTCACACAACGTGACTACCTACGGCGAAGATGTGGACTGCATATTAGATCACAACATTCAGATTGGCGATAGAAATGTAAGGAGAATTCAATGCTCTGTTGCGATTCGCTTTGAGAAAGAATGTACACTCTGAATAAGTTGGTGAAGCTGTTTTATAAAATGGATTGTCGAATGGGAGTACCAAGCTGATATGAAACAGTGGGTATGAAGTTAGTGTAATTTTCAAGTACAAAAACTCTGTTTTTGCAAAGTTGATTGTTTAAAAAAAAAACATGCTGATAAAATGATATGTTGACAAATTTCAAACTCGGTTCACGTTTTTGAAGATGAGAGAACCTTTAGGAATCTGGAATGCTGCCTTTCAGACCATGCTCAGGGTAGTTCAATTAGTTCACCACACACTTCATAGGTTAAGACAAATTCTGTTACTTTCGTAGTACAGTGAGCAGTGATGAATCTCTTGATGCTGAGGTGGAGCTGCTATTCTCCAGATTGGTTCTGCCTTTGAAACGCTGAACGCAGTTGTGGCAAGACCATGGCATCCAGCTGGCCACCAAGAATGCTGTGTACAGAGCAGCAGTTTTGGGCACCCTGCCACACTGTTGCCAGACCTGGACAGTGGATGGCATAGCTGGAATGGCTCCTCTAAAGCTGTCTGCACGAGCTCTACAACATCACATGTCAAGCTTGAGTGCCCAACCTTCAAATTCTGAAGAATGATTTGCCAGATACAGAATGTCTTCTCAATTGCCATGGTCATAACGCAAGTATTGTGAGTTCAACCAACGAGTGGGCCACAGGTATTTTTCTCCAGGCTGAGTTAACGCATTTAGTGGAATCATCATCATCATCATCATCATGTGCCTGGCCTTGCTGCATGGCGTTGGCGATCATGGCCCTCCATATAAATCAATCTTTTGTCACAGCAAGTACATTTCCTGCCCTTTCTGTCTTCATCCACTCCGCAAGTCCGTCCAATATTTCTCCCTAGGTCTACTTGGTGCTCTTTTTCCCTCCAGCTTTCCTGTTGGTTGGTAGAATGCACTGCTTATGTACCAGCTTGCTCTCATCAAATGTTTACTTTTCAACCAGTCACTGTGGCAAGTGGTTATGCTATTCACTTCTGAGCGGGAGGTCATGGGGTCGATCCCTCATTGGTCCCAAATAATTACTGAGGAATTTTATGCCTGACCCAGAATTTAGTGTCCTATTGTCTCGTTAGGAAGACTGGGACTACATTATCGGGTCTCCTCCACTTTACATGAACTCAAATTTCCTGACCAGCACAGCTGGTGTCTGTATTTCTTGATGTCAGGATATCTTATAATAGTAAACGTTGAACATATCCCAGTTGTGCAGTCCCAATCCTTGATAGAACCCAAGCAGCATGAAGATCATTTCAATTATCGTCAATCGTTATGCATTGTGGAAATTGTCCCAAAGTTGTTGTTTTTTTATGACCTGTGCTTGTGGTGATCTCAGCTTTGGTTTCGTTTACTGCTTCCACACCTAAGGTGAATTCAGGTTGGGATCATTGTTGTCAGTGGTATGTTGGGGCTGTCGTTAGACGGCCATTGTAGTGGTCTTCTTACTAGGGGGAGGGGAGTCTCTCACTTGGCCTGTCACTACGACCGATTGATTGTCATTAGTAGGGGATTTAATACGCAGTGTCTCTTGTAAGCTGAATCAGAGCAATCACTGTTAAACTCCACCCTCTGAAGTGATAGAGCAATAGGTTCTTTTCTGGTGGGTGGCTCCATATGGATTGACATCTCTGACATCCATGGGCTGTTTAACACTGGGACTTTAACTAAATGAATTTGGCCTTGCTTGCTTGTTGTGGACCAGAATAAAAAGGCATGTCATTAACATGACAGAAATGTTGAAGAATTTGGAACGCACGCGCGCACACACACACACACACACACACACACACACACACACACACACACACACACACACACACACACACACACACACACACACACACACACACACACACACACACTCATTTCGCTTGATCACTGACTTAACGAGACTTTCTCTCTCTCCATTTCGCTCCCTTTCTCTCCCCCGCTCTCTCTCTCTCTCTCTCTCTCTCTCTCTCACACACACACACACACATACACACACACATAGGACCCACAATGATGCATATGTGTTTTATTAAACAGGATGATCGCTCAACATGATGCATTGAATATAAACATGACATGCTTTCATAACAGCACACTAGAGCCAATCTTTACGATGTACAGGCAATATTTATAGTCCACGGACACGAACACTTCAAAGTCTCACTGAGGTCAATTCCACCATGAGGAAGAGAACAAAAAGGAAGATTCGTTCATAAACATTTTCCATTCCCTTGAGTCATTTGGATGCGATGCTTCTCAGTCAAAAATGCATAATGTGTCACTTTTTTAAATTAATGTTGTCTCTCGTTACTTGACTACTACTTTTTCTTGCAGTACTGTTGCTTACTGTTCAGAAACCCTGTAAATCTGGTCTGCAAACATTTTTCCTTTCAATTTTCTCAAAGTTACATTTTTAATCTTGTATGATTGCATGAAAAGTCATAAAAACTTGGCATGCTAGAATCTCAAACGCAAACTCACGAATTCTCAGGACCATAATCTATGAATTTAAGGACGGGAATGGTTACGTTTGCTTATAGTATTTTGGGATACTAAGGAAGTAATCGCTCTACTCTTTTTTCACACAACAGAGATTCATGGTGCCGTAGTGTTAAGCCGTCCTTGAGACAGTTGAATCTTTATGATACACTATAAAGTAAAGTGGCTTTGTCCAGCTGACATGACATAATGTGTGTCCTGCTCTAATCGGTCCATGTCGTGGTGAAAAGTGGTAGTCATAGAAAAGAGAAGATCAGAACATTTAGTGATCAACGGGATCAGTGCCAGGACCAATGGTACAAGCCTGGAAGGACACACCCACACTGAGCGCTTTGGTGTCCCCAAAGCTCGTGTCAAGGGCCTCCAGTGTGACTCCAGTCTTTGTGGAGTAGGCATTGACACGTACACCGATGGCTTCGGGTTCCTTGGGAGGATAGCCATAGCCATAATGAGCTGGGTCTTCACGGTTATTCACGTTGAAAGCCATATTATTTATGCCATATGTGAGTTGTGGAACGACGTCGAACCAGTTCTGGTACTGGTATTCCGCCCGGCGATCGTCAGCATCCAGGGTTACCTCGCCAACCTCACCTGTATCAACAGATTCGGGTTTGTAATTATTTTGGTGCTGCTTTCTCATTTTTGGTAGTGTTAGGTGGAATTATTCTCACACAGTTCAACTGGTTGTTCAGATTTGACAAAAGATCTAGTTTTATTACCAAAAGTAGGACTAAGACAAAAGCTACCAATATCAACATACCAAAAGGCTTCTTATTTGAGAAGTTTTCATCCTGTGTCTGAGCTTCTTCGTGTTATGCGTACGAAATCATTTGTTCTAATACGACACACACAAGTCACTTCTTACCAAGCCTTGTGCTGATGACAATCACTGCTTTATCTTGCAGCTAGACTGTGTAAATATTCCTCCTGCATGGACTAGTATACATGTAGAGACTACTTCCCTAATGACAGCCCCCATGAATATGCCCGTAGTAAAGTCCCTGAAGACAATTTACATAAAATGGAAGCAGCAAGAACTGAAAGGTCTGGTGCAAGACGGGTGATGAAGGGTCACAGTCTCTGCGACATTTTTGTAAACGTTTTACCACGTTGCCTAAAATGCTGACACAGTCTGTATGGAGCTGCACAGTGATCTGAGACTGCAGAATAAAATTTGTTTTAGATGTGTTGAATGGATCATAGACAACTATTCATGTACCAGTCTGCACACTATATCACACATGCCACACGTGGCAGGATGCAAACTGGCCAATGTCTGCTACACTGGAAGATGGAGGGGTGAGGATGCTGACGGTTGAGACAAACGATATTCATGTTGGAGTTACGGACGTCATCCACAGACACAAACAACTTACACATTCTACGGTTTTCTCTCTTCTTGATGGATCCCAACAGGGTGGTGTCTACCTCAACGGTATCGAAGAAGACCTCAAACGCATTCTTCTTGATCTGAAAGAAGAAGAAAAAACTACATGGTGATTTTAAAACTCTGACTGAACATTATCAGTCTGCTACATGATATTGACCAAACAGGTAGGATTATAGACACAGCAGTGATGAAAAGCTAACCCCTTCTTTGCCATTGTGCCCACCTGGGTGGTCTTAATTCCATTAACAGGCATGAAAGCTTTGTTTGCGGGTCGTCCTGTCTCAAGTAACGAAATATCATTGACTTGTTTCATCATCATCATCAGGTGCCCTGCTGCATGGCGTTGGCGATCATGGACTTCCATCTGTCTCTATCTCTCGTTGCCCCTAGCATCTCCCCCACCCTCCTCGTCCCCAGCCACTCCGCAAGTCCGTCCAGCACCCTCCCCCCGGGCCCACCCGGCGCCCCCCCCTTCCCCAGCCCTCCCGTCGCGACCAGGTGCCCCAAACCCCCCCTCCCCACAAAATGGCCCACAAATGTTGCCCGTCCCCTCCCAATCCCCCCCATGAGCGATCCACCCGTGTCCGCCTCCACCAAGACCGTCCCGCCCGCCCTCCCCGCTGCCCATGGAACTCTCAACACCCCTCTCAGAAACCACACCTCGGCTGCCCCAACCCTGCCCCGGCCCCGCCCGCCGACCGCCCACGCCCCGCATCCGCACAACAGCACCGGCTCCACACAACACCCAAGAACTCTCCCCCCGATGCCAACCGACAGGCATCCGTCGGCAAGAATGCCCGTCATCCTCCCGAATGCCGTTCCGGCCCGGAAATGACTTGTTTACTTGAAGATATTAGATTATGTAGGAAATCCTGTGACTGAAAAGCCCATTGTACTGATTTTAAGATAGAGGACCTGATAAATTTATTGACAGTTTCTGTTATCTACTTGAGTGTTACAAATGGATTGTCTCACTACAAACAAAATTAAGAGGCTGCGGCAAATTCTAGACACAACAGACTCAAATTTTGTTAGATGAACTATGCTGTAACAAAATAGCTGTGTTGTGAATACTGTTACAGGTTCTGTTATAAATAGTTTTCATGTCAATGACTGTGTTCGTTTTACTGTCATACATGTTTCATTACAAAATAACAGTCATGAATCAGTTCTGTGTTTGAGTAAGTGAGTGAGTGAGTGAGTGAGTGAGTGTGTGTGTGTGGTGTGTGTGTGTGTGTGTGTGTGTGTTGTGTGTGTGTGTGTGTGTGTGTGTGTGTGTGTGTGTGTGTGTGTGTGTGTGTGTGTGTGCACAAAAACTGACCTGGAAGAGTTTCTCCTTGAAGTTCCTGATAGCGGTGTACAGTGTGTTGATTGCTCTGTCCTGCCTGACGTCCACTTTCGTTCTGTGGCCCACAGTCCCTCTGCTCTCAACTGCAGATTGGTGTTCTCATCATTCAGCCCGTTCAGGTCCTCAATGTGTTCGTACAGGGTGACGTTATCGTTTCCGATATCAGCCAGCTGTAATGAGGAACGTTCAAGAGCTGAAGACTTTTTACTATCCTACTGAGGCATCGTATTTATCTACGTAGAATGTCATGATGATTTCTTACCCCATGTTCTCAAAACATTTAATAAATTAGTCAGATTTAATATCCATTAAGCGTTGAATAAAGAGTGTAAAATTGTGTTTGGTTTTAAGATGATGTATACATCACAAAAATAATTTAGCATGTATTGAAAATTACAAAAAAAGTCCTTACTACAATCAAACACACTTCGTGTGTCTTGTGTGTCCTCTCCCTTCCGGTTCCTTAGTTTTTTTTCTGACACCAATATTTCCTGCCCTGCACAGTAACACAGACAATCACGTTTAGCACGGCTCTTCCCTCCCACCAGTCACCTACACATCACTATACCAACTATTTTCTGTTGTACAAGAGCTCTATGAGAAGGAAAACTCCAATCTCAAAGCTCTGCTGCCTTGTGGTTTATCCGGTCACAGGAAAGACGTCGGGAGTAAACCCTGAGGAAAAATCCGGAGCTGGAGTCCCTAAAGCGGTTAGCTGCTGTTTTCAGCAACGTTCTGGCAACCCCTGGAACATTGTTGGTGCCAAACTGTACCAGCCTTCGCCGTTTGTTTGGTCTCATCAACAGTGTAGAGAGAATGGACCTACTGTGTGGGCAACAGCATGTTCTCCATATCACCTCTGCCTGGCTTGCGCCCTGAAGAGGTCACTCCAGTTTCGCCTCATGGTGTCCAAACAACACGGAAAGCAACAGTCTGCCGGTTATAAGAGAATATCCTTAGCAAAGAACACTTTTTCCAGGTATCATCTTTTTCAGTGCTGCTCTAACTTCATTTTCATTATGGGTGGTCCTTCAACGTTCTTTCTTATAATGTGTTCTTTGTTTCTGTCATCGTTAAAAAAAGTCTTTAATGTATTTCCCCATCTCTTTAATATTTCGTCTTTTTCCATGATAAGCGTACCATCTTTCGATTTTAAGCAACCAGTTGATGCCGTGGGATAAAGGCTGGAGGAAGAATGATAAATACCATTCGTACCACAGATGACATCGTGCTACTTGCAGAAAATGAAAAAGTTTACAAAAATGTGTGAATGTAATAGAAACAGAAATCAAAAATAAAGGGCTGGACCTAAATAACAAAAAGACTGAAGTCACGGTAATCAGTAAAAAAAAACCACCATAAAATCCCCTCATGCAAAATGACAGCAAATGGCTCAACTTTGAAACAGGTTGATAAGTTTAAATATCTGGGAACAGTCATCTCACCAGACGGCAGATGCACATCAGAAAAAGCCAGAAGAATCGGCCAAGCCAAACCAGCATTCAAGAAGATGAAAAGGGTTCTTACCAACAAATGTGTATCAATTTGCATCAGGACGAGAGTTCTTGAATGTTATATAGTACTGATATTGATGTACGGTTGTGAAGCGTGGACAGTCAACACGCAAAGTCAGAACAAAACTGAGGCAAATGAAATGTGGTTTCTAAGAAGAATGTTGAGATTTCCATGGAGAGCAAGGAAAACAAACGAGGCAGTCTTGAAGGAAGCAAACACAAGAAGATCATTGATAAAGAAGATTAGGAAAAGACCAACTCTTACCTCCAGGCGAAGCGTCAAAATATTGTTATGAAGACATCCTTGATCAAAACGTTGGCACCAACTGGACATGTTCATTGTTAGACGAAAAGCCTCAAGTTCCTGCTTCTCACCCGCACATATGAATACAAGCGCTTACCAACAACGAATACTTGCAACAGCATAGAAATGACATATCCAGACCGTAGCAGCCACATGCAACATAAGAGGCCAACACGAGAGCATCATGAAAGCTCTTGGTCCAACACAGAGCAGATCCCCCATCAGATCCACTAATGGGTAAGTGATCACCAACAAAATCAAGCAGATAGAGAGATGGGTGGAACACCACTGAGAGCTGTAATCCAGGAAGAACTTCTTTGCCGTTTCAGCTCTCGATGCCATCGAATCTTTGCCCATCATGGAGAAGCTAGATGCTAAACCAACACTAGAATTCTCCAAGGCAATTACGACTTAGGCCTATGGGAAAACACCTGGTAATGATGGCATTCACCCAGACCTCATCAAGCACTGCAAGAACACCCTCCTGCAGCTCCCTACATGATGTCCTCTGTCAGTGTTAGAGAGAAGGAACAGTACCTCAAGACATGAGGAATGGTAAGATCGTCACCCCCTATAAGGGCAAAGGAGACAGAAACGACTGCAACAACTATAGTGGCATTTTCCTACTGAACTTCAGTCTCAGAAAGACACATTCTGAAAATCTAATCTGACTTTCAGAAAATCTCAATCTGAATCTTAGACAATCCAAGCCTAAAATGCTGTCTCTAAATCTTAGACAGTCATAGTCTCGTTGTCAACTTCAGTCTAAATCTCACATAGTCACAGTCTCAGTCTCAAGCAATGTTAGTCTGCTTGACAGTCAGTCACAGTACAGATGAAAAGAAGAACGACACACAGCTACATGACGGAAAGAATGGACCGAATAATGTGTGTCAGTCAGAACGAATCGTGTCACTGTGTCACCCTTCTCTTCCACATCTGAATTATCCCTGTGTCTTCTTCCTGAAGGTCTCTCACATTTGTGTGGTTTATGTAGTGTCTCACCATGTTAGTGTCAGTGTCAGTGACTAATTGCATTGAGGCAGTGTTCTCACGTGTCCTTGTAGCTTGGCGATCCTTGCATTCTGTTTCATGTCAATTTCATTCAGCTCCACAAGGACGACCAGCACAAGCTCCTTCAGTTTCTTTTCCTGAATAGACAGCTGCGCACTGAAAGCTTCCACTTGTTCCGAGTATGTCTTCATTTGGTCCTGCACATCTAAATACACACATACATTGCCAGCGGGTCAAAAAGTGAAAATGATGGGAACACATTCAACAAAAACAGATCATGTCAGAGATCTTTAGGGAGCAAAGTACAATAAAACTTTAGAACATCAGTGTATCGTAAAATGTCTTCTCATGCACCAGCACTACAATGCCTTATCAGCACCATCATGTGCCAAGCCGCATGGCAGCGGCGATCATGGCCTTCCATACGAATCTATCTTTTGTCGCTGCAAGTATATCGCCTACCCTTTCTGTCCCTATCCACTCTGTAAAACAGCGTAATATTGTCTTTTCCCCTCTAGCTTTCCTGTTGTGACTAGATGTTCAAATTTCTCTCGCTTCATAAGATGTCATATGAATGTTACTTGTCTTTTCCTAACCTTCCTCATTAATGTTCTTTTCTAGTTTGCTTCTTTCAAGACTGTCTCGTGTATTCATTTGCTGTCCATGGACTCTTAACATTCTTTCCTGCAAACCACATTTCAACGGCCTCAGTCTTGTTCTTACAATGCCTCTTATACTCTCTATCTACTTACTTACCACCACCACATAACTGCCTGTGAACCACCTACAACAACCAAAATATGTCGGCAATATTGGCTATCAGGCGTAGCAGAACTGTGAAAACCTTTCTTGCCTTTTTACATGGCTACAGTCACCAAAATAAAAGTTTCTTGGCCCGTTTCTTGACACACCATGCATTTTTATTTCTGATCATTCCATGCATTTAAGAACCACAATGCTCACTAGAAAAATGCCTGAACATGATTTTGTCATCGTCATATGACCTGGGAACTTTCCATAGCTTGAATCAGTTGTAGGTTGTCCCATTACCCTGAAGTCATAGCTGAGTGAGGTGGTGGAGATTTGTTGCTTTTGTTAGGCTCAGCCTGATAAGGTCAGTGCATATCTGCTTTCCCTTGCTATTTAATTTCCTGAACCATCAACACAGTTAGGCATCCTTTCACGGTTGGCTAGACGCGGAGCCGTCTTGAATAGAAAACTCGAAATATTGCTGTCAGATCGGAAGGCAGAAGTCAACCCTCTAGATCAACCATTCCTCATAACTCGGCTGTATGTACAGTTATCATCTCCAAAAACATTAGGTCAGGAAGGCATCATCATCATCATCATCATCAATCGTTTTTGCATAGCGCTATTCTCCAAACTTATTTGGACTTACTGCACATTACACATAACCAGACTTTTTAGTGGAGCACGGAGAACTCAAGCTGTTAGCCGAGCTGACCACATTGCGCTGTGTCCTTGCAAAACCCGATGGCGTGCGTGCTGGGTGTTTTCATAATTCCACAAGCCAGCCACTGACATGACGTATAGAATCTATTAACGTGTATATTTGATATTCTGCATGAGTGGGGGGTCTAGGCACCGGCAGATTTACGCACATATTGACACAGAGATGAAACAAAATATCCACTCTTCACCCACCAGGCAGACGTTTCGAGGTGGATCGAACCCAGGACCTTCCGACTGGTGGTCCGACGTTTATCCACTTGACTACCGTGCCCGTCTTTATACACTTATCCGTGCAGTGGTGTCAGGACCTTACCTCTAACACGCTCGAACAGTTTATCCAGAAAGTTGAGGGGCTGGTTCAGCACGAAAGAAGCCATCCTTGGGCGGAATGGTCCATAGCGATAGCCCCCATATCCTCCAACATCCTGGTGTCCAGGATCGCCATAACCAGAACCGCCATAGCCAGGATTGTTATAGCTGTCAACGCCGTAGTTTGGTCTAAATAAACACAAATAAAGTCAGAAAATCAGTCAATGAACGCTTTGGCCTCAATCACTCAATTGGTTGAGCGTCGCATGCAGATGCTACTGGTTCGAACTTGAAGTGAGCTTCGCTGCACTGGCCTTCTTACTGCCATCATAACGTAATTCTTGTTCTGGTGATGTTAGCGCAGGATCAGATAAGTCTCGATTCCCTTTGGCTTATCACCTGAAGTAGGTGCTGACGTGAAACTGAATCAAATCAATCAGTCAACGAACCACTTATTGCAAACATTACAATAAATCTTTGAATCAGTGAATGATTGAGCCCGATATTTAACACGAATAGGCCAAGCCGGATAAATCTGTTAATCAGTCAATCAGTTCACCAATAGATGAAATAATTTGATATATTTCCTCTGACTTGAGTATAGTGGCAATCGCAAAAAAATCACATACGAATAAACAGTAAGCATATTCTTTGTAAACAAGGAGAAAAGTAGCGACTGATAACTTGTAAATGAATTGTTTAATTCTGTGAAAATTGTGTCCTCCTTCTGCAAGTTTGGTTGTAGGTTGGTTGGTTGGTTGGCTGTCTGGCTGGCTGTCTGGCTGACTGGCTGGCTGGCTAACTGTTGTTGTTTGATTGTTAGTTGGCTGCTTGCTTGCTTGCTTGCTTGCTGCTTGCTTGCTTGCTTGCTTGCTTGTTTGCGGGGTTCTTCTTACTTGTGTGTTATTGGGAGAATCTGTCTTCTCAATCCATTGGATCCTAAGAGCTGAACAAGAGTCAGTACAACTTTTTTCTGTGTTTAGGTTTGTGGTCAGACCGCAAAGTTTGTTTGCTTTTGTTTGTTTTTGTTTCATCAGTTTGTTTTTCTTTATTCTTGTTGTTGTTGTCGTCGTTCTTGTTGTCATTGTTGCTGTTGTTGTTGATAATGATAATAGTAATCTTCTTCTTCTTCTTCTTCTTCTTCTCCTTCTTTTTCTTCTCCTTCTTCTTCTTCTTTCAGTCGTTCATTTTCTTTTTTCTTCTTTTTCTTCTTTGTTCCATCTTTTTCTTTTTCTCTTTTCGTTTTTGTTTTTGTTTTGTTATGTTTTGTTTTCTTGTAGAACCATGTTCGGGTTTTCTTTTGTCCATTTTGTTCTTCTTCTTACACTGTTTTGATCTTTCTTTCTTCTGTCCTCTTTTTTTAAAACATTTTCGGTTGTGTTGATCTCATTCGTGTCGGGCTTAATATGTGTGTGTGTGTTGTGTGTGTGTGTGTGTGTGTGTGTGTGTGTGTGTGTGTGTGTGTGTGTGTGTGTGTGTGCGCGCGCGCGTAAGTGTGAGACAGAGAGAGAGGGAGGGAGGGACCAGAAAGAGTGTATGCACGTGTGTGTATGTGATAACACTATTTTTTCAATAGTAGAAGTTAGTAAGGAAAAGCCATTTTTTCAGACTTGTCATTGCAAGGTGTTTTTATGTTTCCATAAACTAGCCGTGTGTCAAAGGCAGATGTGATGCGTCTAGTGTGTTGGCTAGTGACTGCGTACTTGTCACCTCTCAATTTTAGCCTGCACCGCTGGATAGCACTGCTGCTTGCAGCTATGCGAAAAGAAGAGCAGAATGCATAAGTCTCTTTCTGTCAGTACATAGCCTCTCCATCAGCAAGCCCTACGTGTTATGCCTCCTCGTGGCGACATGCGGTAACTGAGCACATCACGGACTCAGGCTAAATCTCGAGGGACTCGGAGGAGGTCTGATCCCCAGACGTGCGGCACGCAGGCCCACCGGCGTGTGGATATGCCCTGGTGCCCACGAACCAGATTCCCAAGCTATTGGTAAATAGTTCCACTGCCTTGTGGACATCTCGGGAGAGAATAAGGCTAAGGGAGGTAACCCTGAAAAAAATCACCCTACTGCCTTATAGGTTGTCGTGGGAACGACAAAGGCTACCGGAGAGACCGTAAACAAACCAATGGAAAGCAACGGGAAACCACCATCGTATTCTCCCCAGCAAAATCATGGACAAACAAAAGAAGAAAAATGAAGATAACGACGTGAATAGGTGTTCCTATAAAGCACCTTCGTCCGGTAGGGACCGTCATGCGGCGCAGGTGACACCAGACCCGTCAGCAAAGCTACTGTGACCAACCTCAAAAATACCAAAATCGCAACATGGAACATTAGAACAAAGTCGCAAAAAGGAATATTAGACAATATCAAAATAGAGATGGAAAGGCTTAACATTAGTGCTTTAGGACTAGGGGAAGTGAGATGGAAGGGGGTAGGCATAATAACATAAGGAGAGCATACAGTAATATACTCTGGTGGAAACTCACATGAAAGAGGAGTAAGCATCGTAATGGACAGGGACAAATCAAAAGCAGTTAAGGGATACTGGGCTGTGTCCGACAGAGTTTTGCTGGTCAGATTGGGAGGCAGGTCATTTGATATCAACATCATTTAGGTGTATGCACCAACATCCGCAAGTACACAGGAAGACATCAACAACTTCTACCAAGTATTAGAGATGGCCAAAGCCCAATGTAAATCACAAGACGTTACAGTAATAATGGGAGATTTTAATGCTAAAGAGGGAAATGATAGGGTGGAGGACATAGTTGGACCTCATGGCCTTGGTACACAAAATGAAAAGGGAGGGAAACTTGTAGAACGGGCACAGATGAATGAGTTCATAGTAGGAAACACTGGTTTGAGCAGTCTAAAAGAAGAAAATAGACTTGAATGAGTCCAGGAGATAATACCAAAAAATTCAGATTGACTACTGATTAATAAAAGATTTAGAAATTCTTTACTGTCAGCAAAAACACTACCTGGCGCAGACTGCAACAGTGACCACAATCCTGTAGTGGGAAGATATAGGCTGAAATTAAGGAAAAGGAAACAGACCAAAAGCAACATCAAACTAAACCTTGGACTCTTAAAGACAGATGAATTGAATTTAATGTACATGTTCAAAACAAATTCAGTACTCTGGAAGACATTGGTGACAGTGAGGAACAATGGACAAAGTTGAGAAATTCGATAAATGAAGCTTGTGAAGAAATCCCTGAAGTAGATAGAAAAGCAAAAAAGAACTGAATGACAAAAAACAAATTTAGGCTCGATGGAGGAACCGAGGAAGGCAAGGAGAAACAAGGAGACATACAGGAAGATAAACAAAAAAATCAGGAATACGTGCAATGAAGCTAAGGAAGCTTGGCTGAACACAAAATGCAAAGAAATAGAAGATCCACACAAAACGGATCCTCAGGGTATCTACAGACGAATTGAAGAAATTGTTCACAGGAAAAATACATGCACATCAACTGGTTGCTTAAAATCGAAAGATGGTACGCTTATCATGGAAAAATACAAAATATTAGACAGCTGGGGAGAGTACATTAAAGACCTTTTTGAAGATGACAGAAACTAAGAACACGTTGTAAGAAAGAACTTTGAAGGACCATCCATAAAGAAAGATGAAGTTAGAGCAGCACTGAAAAAGATGAAACCAGGAAAAGCCCCAGGACCAGACAACATTATTACAGAGATGATTGAAGCCCTGGAAGAATTTGGTATTGAAAAAATAACAGTCCTCCTAGATGAAATTGACGACACTGGAAAAATCTCCAAAGATATGTCAAAATCAATTTTCATTGCACTTCCAAAGAATACAAGGGCTATAGAATGCGAACTCCATCGCCAATCAGTGTGATGAGTCATTTAAAAAACTCCTATTAAGAATAATCATGATGAGGACAAGGAATGGAATCGAAAGAGAAATAGAAGATGAACAGTGTGGATTTGTGGAAGGAAGAGAAAGGAACTATTAATGCCATATACATCCTAAGAACTACCATAGAGAGGTCAATCGAGATGAATAAGGATTTATATTTATGCTTTGTTGATTATACCGAGGCTTTCGATCGGGTAAGACATGAAGAATTGATCAACCAACTAGAAAGACTCAGTATTGATGGAAACGATCTACGAATAGTCAAAAAATGTATGGAACAAACACTTGCAATGAGAATAGAAAACGATATAAGCTCTTTCCAAAACATCAAAAGAGGAGTCAGACAGGGTTGTGTTTTGTCACCACGTCTGTTTTCACTTTACAGCGAAAACATCATGAGAAACCTAGAGGAAGACCCTGGATTAAAGGCTGGAGAAACAATGATAAACAACATTCGATACGCAGATGACACCATGCTAATTGCAGAAAATGAAGGGAACCTACAAAACCTTGTGAATATACTAGAAATAGAAAGCAAAGGTAAGGGGTTGGAACTAAACAGCAGGAAGACTGAAGTCATGGTGATCAGTAAAAAACATGAAATCTCCTCATGCAAAATAACAGCAAACGTCACAACCTTGAGACAGGCTGATAAGTTTAAATACCTAGGAACGATCATTTCACCACACGGCAGATGCACATCAGAAGTAGCCACCAGAATCGACCAAGCCAAAACAGTATTCAAGAAGATTTAAAGTATTCTGACCCAAAAATGCCTATCAATTAACATCAGGAAGACAGTTCTTGAATGTTATATAGAACCAATACTGTTATACGGTTGTGAGGCGTGGACAGTCAACAAGCAAAGCCAGAACAAGATTGAGGCAGCCGAGATGTGGTTTCTAAGAAGAATGTTCAGAGTTCCATGGGATGGGCAGCAAAGAAAACAAACGAGACAGTCCTGATGGAGGCAGACACAAAAAAGATCATTCATAGGGAAGATTAGGAAAAGACAGGCAACATTCATAGGCCATTTTATGAGGAAAGGGGAATTGGAGCACCTGGTCACAACAGGAAAGCTGGAGGGAAAGAGAGCACCACGTAGACCAAGGAGAAGATACTAGACAGACTTACAGAGTGGCTGAAGACAAAGAGGGTGGAAGAAATGCTTGAGGCAACAAGAGATAGACAGATGGAAGTCCACGATCGCCAATGCCATGCGGCAGGGCATCTGATGAGATGATGGTGATGATAAAGTAGCCATTGACATGACTTACAGGATCTTTAACATACATATTTGATGTTATGTGTGTGTGGACACAAAGGGGGTTTAGGCACTGGCAGGTCTGTTCACATGCATTGACTTTAGAGATCGAAAAATTCTCTATACTTTGTATATTTCACCCACCAGGTCGCTAGCTATAAGACAGGTCCACTAGAATCAAATACCTGCGACTCTCGAGTAGTAAAGTGTTTTCAAGTTTCAAAGAGCCCTCTTCACTTATGACTTTTCTGACAAACAGCCTTTTTCAGGCGCAACTGGTGTATCAAACAGCCTTCTACATGTACTACGACTTTGTTAAACAGCTTTCTTAAGGTGCCACTGCTTTGTCAGATGGCTTTTTAAAGCGTTGCTGTTTTCTCAAACAGGTTTTCAAGGTGTTACTCTTTTATCAATCAACAGCTTTCTCAACGTGTTACTGTTTTGTCAAACAGCTTTCCTAAGGTGTTACAGTTTTGTCAAACAGCTTTCTTAATGTATTACCATTTTGTCTGACAGCTTTCCTAAGGTGCTACTGTTTTGTTTAACAGCTATTTTAAGGTGTTACCATTTTGTCTGACAGCTTTCTTAAAGTGTTATAGTTTTGTTAAACAGCTTTCTTACGTTGTTACTGCTTTGTCAAACAGCTTTCTTAAGATGCTACTGTTTTGTCAGACAGCTTTGTTGAGGCGTTATTGTTTTGCCAAACAGCTTTCTTAATGTGTTAATGTTTTGTCAAGTAGCTTTTTCAAGTTGTTACTGCTTTATCAGACACCTTTCTTACGGCGTTACTGTTTTGTCAAATGTCTTTCTTAAGGTGTTACTGTTTTGTCAGACAGCTTTTTCAAGTTGTGACTGTTTTGTCAAACAGCTCTTTCAAGTTGTTACTGCTTTGTCAAACAGCTTTCTTACGACGTTACTGTTTTATCAAATATCTTTCTTAAGGTGTTACTGTTTTGTTAAATATCTATCTTAAGGTGTTACTGCTCTATCAAACAATCCTTCAGTTGTTACTGCTCTGTCAAAGTCTTTTTTCATGTGTTGCTGCTGTGAAACGATCTTTTTAAGGTGTTACTGCTACGTAAAACAACTTTTTTCATGTGTTTCTGCTCTGTCAAATAACTTCTAAGTGTTACTGCTATGTAAAACAACCTCTTTCGTGTGTTACTGCTCTATCAAACAACCTTTTTCATGTGTTACTGCTCTATCAAAACAACCTTTTTCATGTGTTACTGCTCTATCAAACAACCTTTTTCATGTGTTACTGCTCTATCAAACAACCTTTTTCATGTGTTACTGCTCTGTCAAACAACCTTTTTCATGTGTTACTGCTCTGTCAAACAACCTTTTTCATGTGTTACTGCTCTGTCAAACAACCTTTTCATGTGTTACTGCTCTATCAAACAACCTTTTTCATGTGTTACTGCTCTGTCAAACAACCTTTTTCATGTGTTACTGCTCTGTCAAACAACCTTTTTCATGTGTTACTGCTCTATCAAACAACCTTTTTCATGTGTTACTGCTCTGTCAAACAACCTTTTTCATGTGTTACTGCTCTGTAAAACAACCTTTTCAAGTGTTCACTGCTCTGTCAAACAACCTTTTTCGTGTGTTACTGCTCTGTCAAACAACCTTTTCAAGTGTTACTGCTCTGTCAAACAACCTTTTCAAGTGTTACTGCTCTGTCAAACAACCTTTTTGAAGTGTTACTGCTCTGTCAAACAACCTTTTCAAGTGTTACTGCTCTGTCAAACAGCCTTCAAGTGTTACTGCTCTGTAAAACAACCTTTTCAGTGTTACTGCTCTGTCAAACAACCTTTAAGCGTTCCTTTCCACTCTGTAAAACAACCTTTTTCATGTGTTACATGCTCTGTCAAACAACCTTTTTCATGTGTTACTGCTCTGTCAAACAACTTCTAAGTCTTACTGTTCTGTAAAACAACCTTTTCATGTGTTTCTACGCTGTAAAACAGCCTTCTTCATGTGTTATTGCTCTGTAAAACAACCTTTTTCAGGTGTTACTGCTCTGTCAAGCAACTGCCAAGTGTTACCACTCTGTCAAACAACTTTCAAGTGTCACTGCTCTGTAAAACAACCTTCAAGTGTGCAACTGCTATGTCAAACAACCGCCAAGCGTTACTGCTCTGTCAAACAACATTCTTCAGGTGCTATTGCTGTGTCAAACTGTCTTTTTCATGTGATACTGCTCTGTCAAACAGTCTTTTTAAGTGTTGCTGCTTTGTCCGTCTTGTTTATGTGTTGCTGCTTTCTCAACTTTTTTCAGGTGTTACCGCTCTGTCAAACAACCTTTTTCAGGAGTTACCACTCTGTCAAACACCCTTTTTTCGGGTGTTACTGCTTTGTTAAACAACCTTTTTCAGGAGTTGTGCTCTGTCAAACAATCTTTTTCAGAAGTTATTGCTGTCTGAGACAGCCTTCTGTAAATGTTATTTTTAGTCAAACAGCCCTCCAAGACATGCTTGCACAGTGGGTCCTAGGGTGTCCTGATGTGCTTATCTGTGAACATTTTCTTAAAGGGAGGAAATGGGTTAGCATGAGATTTGCTGACTTCTGAGTGCATCTGCAGTAAGTTCATCTTTTTATGTTTGCTTAGCCTGAAAGCAAAAGTGCAATCTATAATCAGATTGCGCAATCCTGCTCGGGTATTGTTGCTATAGCAAAGAGCCTTTTATCGTGTGTTCATCACCTTCTTCATATGCTTATTTCTTTCTTCGTTTGTTGATATCTTTTTCAAGTGTTGATAATGTTTTCATATGTGGATAACCTTTTCTATCTGTTAATAACCTTTTCTTCGTGTTAATAACCTTCTTCGTGTGTTATAAACCTTGTTCATGTGTTGATTACCTTCTTCGTACATTGATCATGTTTTGGTGAGTCGATAACCTTTTTCCCTGTGTTAATACCTTTTTCGTGAGTTAATTACTTTATTTATGTCAGTGACCGTCTTCGTGTGTTAAAAGTCCTTGTGTCTTAATAATCTTTTTTTCCCCATCTTAGTAACCTTTATCGTGTCTTCATAACGTTATTCTTGTGTTATTAATCTTCTTCACGTGTTGATAATCTTTTGGATGTATTACAACCTTCTTCATATAATCGTCTACACGTGTTAACAACCTTCTTCATGTGTCAATGAACTTCTTATATGGTTATAGCCGTCTTGGTATATTTACAACCTTCTTCGTGGGTTGATAAACTTCTTCTTCGTGTGCTTCATTCTTTTTTCTTGTTTTTTTTTTACGGCCAACCACACATATGAACCACTGTTAATGTTACATGATATAGCTGTGACTACTCCATGGTGACTTCTTTTCTCTCTCTCTCTCTCTCTCTCTCTCTCTCTCCTGTCTCTTCTTGTGTGTGTGTGTGTGTGTGTGTGTGTGTGTGTGTGTGTGTGTGTGTGTGTGTGTGTGTGTGTGTGTGTGTGAACATATTAATGGCATGCTGGGCAGGTGAAGACTCACACCAGGCGTAGAAGACAAACGTACCTATTCATCCACTCGATCATCAAGAGAATCCATCATTACAATCATACTTAATACATTGCAGTATGCATTTGTCAGTTCACTACAGGTTACAGACAAACCCAACACACTACAATATACACCCTACAGTTGACTACAGGTTGCAGACAAAAACAACATACTACAATACTCAGCACATGTAAAGCCATTGATGTCCAAACATGTCGAAAAACACCAGATGGCAACAGCATACCACCTGAAATATCCAATGCAAAAAGCCAGCTTTGCAGAAACCATCTCACAAGCTTTTGTATCTCTGCTGGAGAAAAGGCAAAGTACCTCAGAATATGCACATTGCCAGGGTCCCTGTATGAAAATTAAGATGATCTCAAATGACTGTAGCAGCTGCCGCGGTATCTTCCTGTTATGCATCGTGGGAAAAGCCTTCACCAAAATAGTCCTAACTCGACTCCAAGTCCTGGCCAACCAAATCTGCTCTAAATCCCAGTGCAAATTCCGGATTGAGAGATCATAGTTGACGGGATTTTCCTGTACATTACCTCCAGGAGAAATGTCGAGAACAGTAGATGCCATCACACATCGCTATCACCTTCATCGATGGGACAAAGGTTTTCGAAGAGATCTGTTTCAACTGCTGGAGAAGATTGGTTTCCCATCCACCCCCCCCCCCCCCACCCCAAGTTACTTAGGATTACCATATCTTTACACGAGGATATGGTCAGCTGCAATGGGGAAATCTCAGAGCCTTTTCACTATCTATACAGAGCAGCATGAAACAAGGACGCTTTTTTTTGCACCAGAATTGTTTGGCATTTTCTTTTCTCTGCTGCTGAACTACGCTTTCAGACACTGCATTAGGTACCCACTTACAGACAAGAAGTGAAAGAAAGCTGTTCAACTTCGCCCATCTGAGGGCCAAGACCAAGGTTTGCACAGTTCTCGCACATTAATGTTGTTTCGTGATGACGCAGCCCTGATTTCACACATAGAGAAGGACCTCAAGTAACTTATTAACTGGTCTGCCCATGCCTGCTGGGAGTTTGGGCTGTCTATCAGCATCAGGAAAACCAATGTCATGGGTCAAGACGTCCCTGCACTACCATCAATAAGCATTTATAACAAAGTGCTTGGAGTCATGGACCACCTCGTTTATCTGGGCTTTACCTTCACAAGCAATTGCCACCTGACAGGAAAATCGAAAACCGTATTGCTAAAGCTGCTGGCGCGATGGGTAATTAAGCAACAGAGTATGGGACAACAAGCAAATTCAAGGTGTACCAGGTGTGTGTCCTCAGTACCCTGCTGTATGACTGAATCTTTGACGACTTACGCGGGGCAGGAGAACCATCTGGAGAGCTCACATTCCTGCATACGACGAATTCTCGGTATCACATGGCGAGAACTCGAGACAAAGTCACCAACGCCATCGTGCTGGAGTAAGCTGGCTCCTTGAGCATGCATCTCTTCCTCTGGCATTGTCAACTGCGATGGCTGGGACATGTGCACTGAATGAAGGATGGTCACATACCAAAGGATGCCATGTATGGGAGCTGGCCATAGAACAGTGCCCAGAAGGCTGCCGGGCATTGCACTTCAAGGAAGTCTGCAAGCACGACCTGTATCTCATGGGCATCGATTCAGACAGCTGGGAACTACTCGCAAATGAGAATCGCAGGTGCAGCCATGCTTTTTCAAAAGGAGCCAAGAGGAGGAAGAAAAAGTGCAACCCGATGCTGGAGAACAAAAGACAACTCAAAAAGCAGAGACAGCAAACTCAGACTTTTGATCCACACTCCAACTTTGTCTGCTATGTTTGTGGAAGAGATTGCCATGCAAGGACTGATTGCTGAGCCACTCCAGACGCTGCTTTCATCGGGACTAATCTTGACTGACAAAGCGCAACTATTTTGTTCGAGACAGATGGATGCCAACAATACCCTCCCTTCAGTTAACTACAAGTCACAGACAAAGCCAACAAACTATGACACTGATCCCTCAACTGACCACATGTTACAGGAAAAAAACCAACACACTACAAAAGTCACCCATCAGTTCACTACAAGTTACAGACAAACCCAACACACTACAATACTCACCCTTCAGCCCAAACGGCGGCCACCAAGACTGCAGCAAGGCAGAGAGATGTCAATACGTTCATGGCGAAGATGTTGTGGCTGCTGTGCTCCTTAGTACTTGTTGCCACGGACACAACAATCATCCCAACTCGTCGCCATTTTTATATCGACAAACACAATAGTTTAAAAACGTCAGTAATGCAAAGCACGATCTTTGTAAGTGATTACATCTGACAGTTTAGTACAAGTACAAAGAAGAGAAAACTGGGATTGTTTCAGAATGATCATATCACTAGTAATCATGCTCATTAATCTCCCAGCCGTTGCTTCCACTGCTCTTATTCTTCCTTTCCTCGCTATCATTGTCAATCTAAGTTTATTGCAAATGTTTCCTCTAATAAATCCCCAGGGCACAGAAGCGTATCCTGACAAGGTTATTCACTCAGAGATAGAGATTGCAAAATGGGAAAGGAGAGGAAAGTAGAAACAGAGAAAGACTTGCCGGGCAATTACTTTATTTGCAAACAGTAAATCCTTCCAAACTAAACCATCAACCAGATCATGATGTCCTTGATGCCTTGTTTTCTCGTAATGTTTCACTATTATTCCTAATTCATGACATAAATCATCACAAGATTGGGAGGCCAAAATTATTCATACATACGTATTACATTTGCATCGAACACAACATTACAGACTACAATACAATAAAATAGTGCTCTATTATTCTTTCACAGACAATTAATGTCTGCATATGACACAAGATTATTAGGAAAGCATAATCCTCATCATGTCCCTTCATTTCCACATTCCCACATATACTCATCTCAGCCCCACCATCACCCCATGCACAGTTAGATACACATGCATGTATACACCCGCATTCACACACGCACAAACGCACTCGGGCATACGCACATGCTCGATTTGCTGCACTCACAACCCCAACCCATCACCACTCTTCCAATCATTCGAGGCCACATAAATTGGCATATGCTGTCTTTACGTATACTATTTTATGTAAAAATACTTGCATGTATTAAAAATGTTTACTAGAATTTCCAAACCACTATACCATAATAAGACGAGCGATTTAACAAAGGAATGGAATCAGAAATCAGTGGCTGTCGTCTCGTCTTTATTTTGCAAAAACAAAGGCTTGGAAATGTTTTTCCAGTGGTAAAATGTTCATATTCATGAAGGAGGATGTAAGACTGATAATGGCAAATTTGATGTAACTTTCAAAAATGTTTGCCAGAGAAAGATGCCAAATATTTCCCGTTTGCACTGTTTGCTGATGTTTGTTATTCGTATCAGTTTGTTTCATTTAGGAGCTTATCATGTTGATGTTAGCGAAGCTGGAACACATGAAAATGTGAAGGAAATATAGAGAAATATTATACATAATTTATGCAGAGCGTTAAGAGAATATTGTCAACACTATATTATCTAACTTTCCAAAGAAAGCTTATTTTCTGTTGCAGGGTATAGGGGCAGACTTGGGCATTCCTTTTTTGAGGAATGTTCTGAGCTTGCAATTCTGTGCCTTGTGGGTGCGTCTATGCTAGCTGAATGGGTAGCGCGAACTGTGTTGGATTTGAGAAATTCTACATGGGAGATAACTACGTGACTCTCAAGAATTATGTTGCCTAGTTAATATCTTTTATTTTCTGTTGATCATCTATATAAATGCGATAGATATTTTGGTGAATCTTGGCTTATCAGAGGTAAATTTTCCAAGATGATTACATTAATCAATCAATTAAAATTAACAATCAAACTTAGGAATTATATTATTCAATCTAACACCTTCACAGGAAACAGGCCGGAAACGTTCATTTTCCTAGAATGTGTTAGTACTTCTCAAGATTTGGGTTCTGATTTCAAGCTACATATATGTAGGTTGCTAAGTTAATAAAAGGGAGACACGTTTCAAAGCAGTGTTAGCTAAGTAAAATTAATAATTCTGCCATGGCCTAAACGTGTCCTGTCAACAGCTGCTTTATGATTGCCTGCAGGCAGGTAACAAGCCATTTTAAGTCACAACCTACATCACAGTAAAAATCATCACTCTGTCACCGAAAATGGGGGGGGGGGGGGTTTGCCCTTTGGGCCCCCGTCTCATTGGGTCCCCGTCTCATTGGGCCCCCACACTTTTCTGTAGTAATAAGAAAACGTGTCATTGGGCCCCCATCTCTTTGGGCCCCCGTCCCTTTGAGCCCCTATCTCTTTGAGCCCCCGTATCATTGGGTCCCCGTCTCATTGGGCCCCCGTCTCATTGGGCCGCCACACTTTTCTGTAGTAATAAAGAAAACGTGTCATTGGGCCCCCGTCTCTTTGGGCCCCCAGCATAATAAAAGATAATTATGTTCCCTGCTGCTGCAAATGTGTGTGTGTGTGTGTGTGTGTGTGTGTGTGTGTGTGTGTGTGTGTGTGTGTGTGTGTGTGTGTGTGTGTGTGTGTGCTGTTTTGCATTAATAATGGATCATGCACTCAAAATCCATCCTTCTGGAGCTTGCACATTTCATACCTGCCAGGTTCACAAATGTTCACAAAAGTTTCTTACACAGCGCTTGAGAAACAACGTTTCTACATGGTAACTGAAACACAAACAGTGACAAATCCAGTAATGGGATGTAGAAGCAGCTCATTACTTTAGATTATTTCCCAGACAGAATTCGTCAGCTTTCGACGGACTGGTAATGCTCACTAACGTGCTTTGACCTTTAAATTACCCTTTAAATTACGTTGACCCTGAAAGGTCATATATAGACTTGGGGGCACAATGAGACGGGGACCCAAAGAGACGGGGGCCCAATGAGACGGGGGCCCAAAGAGACGGGGGCTCAAAGACACGGGGACCCAAAGAGACGGGGGCCCAACGAGACGGGGGCTCAAAGACACGGGGACCCAAAGAGACGGGGGCCCAATGAGACGGGGGCTCAAAGACATCATCCCAAAATGGGTATACTTTAGTTTCAGTTTCTCATGATAACGTCTCCATAGTCAGAATGAATTCCACATGCACAGATGGCACTGATGCATTGTTATGCACAAGAACGAAAATGATGATGGCAGAAACCCTGAGCATGTACATAAGCCAGGTGAATCAGCGAGGTCTTGAGGTCCTACACAGCATGCAAGTTTTTTTTTACTTTGTCTTTGTATCCGTTTCTCATTAGAACAATCTCCACTACATTGTAATGGCATGTGAATTTACATATGTAAAAATAATAATGAAACGAAAGAAATTAAAAAATATTATGTAATCACATCACAGAAAACATTTGGCACACTAAGAAGGACTGATTTTTGCAGGGTTGTTTTACAAATGTTGACACAAGGCTGTTGTACAATTCTTGTTAGCACCAGCTCTGACGTAATTCCAAAGCATCCCTCAGATTAAGTATTCAGCTTCGAATCGGACTCAGTTGTGCTTGCATCAGAAATGCATAGACACAAACTTTGAAAGCTTCTCCCTTGCCACTTGACTGATTCCAGGCAGTCACATGCATGTGTTATTTGAATCTTTCATTAAATGTAAGAATGGGTGAAAGAGTGATATGAAATGAAGACAGAGTGACAGAGAGAGGTGGGGATAAAGAAAGAGAGATAAAGATGCTGTGTGTAGGGGAAATGTGAATGTGCGTGTGTGTGTGTGTGTGTGTGTGTATGTGTGTGTGTGTGTGTGTGTCTGTGTGTGTGTGTCTGTGTGTTTGTGTGTGTGTGTGTCTGTGTGTGTGTGTGAGTGTGTTTGTGTGTGTGTGTGTGTGTGTGTGTGTGTGTGTGTGTGTGTGTGTGTGTGTGTGTGTGTGTGTGTGTGTGTGTGTGCATGCCTCATGACCACCAAAACCAAGTTTAAACATAAGAATTATACCTAGAAAGTAATTTTGTACATTGTGCACTTAAATGCAACAGTTTTTCTCTCTCTCTCTCACTCTCTCTCTCTCTCTCTCTCTCTCTCTCTCTCTCTCTCTCTCTCTCTCTCTCCCTCTCTAGCTATCTATCTATCTCTACCTCTCTCTCTCTCTCCACACACACACACTAACACACATATACACATACACACATGCATACACATACACATACATGAACACACATGTATACATACACACACACATCAACCATTAAGATGCGGTTTTGTTTTATTAAACATGAAGATCGCTCACCATAATGCATTCAATATAAACATGACATGTTTTCATAACAGCACACTAGAGCCAATCTTCACGATGTACAGACATTATTCATAGTCCATGGACACCAAGACTTCAACATCAGCTGAATTGGAAGGCACATTTACGTTGTCATCGTCATTTACATCTACTCTTGGTGATTTGTTCAAATCACTTTATGGCGAATGAAAATATCTTTCCTCACAAATCAACAGAAACATTTTGTTCTTTTTTCTTCCCATTTCTTACTGATTTCTTTCCTTCTTTTTTTCCTTCTTTTTATTTCTTCTTTTGACCTTTCTTTTATTTCATCAATTATTCAGATCAATTCCTTATGTGACCTAAGTTTTTGATTGCAATAGATCTACAGGAAATTTCAAACATTAGAATAACATTTCTGTGTAATCAATATCCAATGCAAATGCAGAACATACTTTGCAATAAGTATTTTTAAGTTGAAATAAATTATTTGTTCTTACAGTGTCATCATTTTAAGATAAAACAAGCTATTGTGATGCGGGTAATGGAAGTGGTTAAAGTCATCGATGTCCTATTCTGTTCGGTCCTTGTCATCTTGATGTGTAGCAGTCCTAGAAAGCAGAAGAGCAGAACAATTAGTGCTTGACAGGATCGGTGCCAGGACCAATGGTACAGGCCTGGAAGGCCACACTCACACTGAGCAGGCTGGTGTCCCCAAAGCTCTGGTCAAAGACCTCCACAATGAGACCAGTCTTTGTGGAGTAGGTGTTGGCATATACACCGACGGATTCGGGTTCCTCGGGAGGATAGCCATAGCCGTAATGAGCTGGGTCTTCTCTGGCATTGATGTCAAAGTAAATGGCACTCAGGCCTGCTATATGTCCTGGTTTGATGTCGAACCAGTTCTGGTACTGGTATTCTATCCGGCGATCATTAGCATCCAAGGTGACTTCACCAACCTCACCTGCATGAACAGATTGGTGTTTTTCATTAATGTTATCGTTTAACACAAGCCACGAAGAGGAGCAGGAGCTACAGAGTGGGGCACGAATGTCGAGTTTGTCCAGTATTTCTTTTGATATCGATTCACATATGTGCTTTCAAATTGCCACATTATTTTTAGCACACTATATGACGTCCTTTGAAATCAGAAGCTAATATAACATATCTAAGTTGTAACGAGCAATTAAACATACAAAGGAACAAGAGAACAAAGTAAAGTCACCCTGAAGCAAAGAAAAAGCCCATGAGGACTGGGAAAAATGCCTTGTTGTTGCAAAATTAAAACCAGATCATCATCTGTTGCTGTTATGCACGTGGGTGTGAAGAACACAACCTCTGTTTGTTCTGCAGGATTCAGCAGACTATTTTGTACCTCGTGCTTTGGAGATATACATTGATACAGCAATGCTACAAACAACTTGAAATATTAATCAATATATATATGCCAACTTCGCCTCAGTATCATAAGTTACAGAAATGATTATACTATTTGGACAATAAGATTGAATAAGCAAAACATTGCACTTTATCCTATTACACGCAAAATTGTGTCTTCATAAATGCAAATATATAAAGACTATCTCCTACATCCTTATTCCATATCTAAGCAAGGAGTGCACTGACAATCAACTATCATCGCTGATCTAGTATTTTCATAGAATGTCTCTATCCACCTACAGACAAATGACATGTTCAAAATCATAGACTCAAGATCTCAAGCATGAATCCTCAATATGAGGAGTAAAAAAGCCTTTACGAAATCTAAACATAGCAACGTATGAGGTTGTTTTTCTGAACAGGGCAACAGATCATACATTAGTCCTTTATTATCGCCAATGTATATGCAATAGATCCACCTTGATCTTCACCATTTATTAGTGATAAAATTTTCTTTATTCCATTTGCAGTACATGGAGAACTCTTTTAATAAATTATATATTTGATAGTGATATCCAGTTCTCAATATGTTCTTTATTTGTCTCCTTTAGAGATTCACATTATTGAACTTTCTCTTTGGGCTGTAGACAATTTTCCAATTTTTCCAATTTTCTAAACGCTTCATTTAATACTCTCATTACCACCTATTTTCAAAGGGACTTCAAAACCTCTGCCCCAAATCTGTCTATTACTGGGCTATTACCGTCTTAACATTTCAGTGGACACCCTGCTTTCTTGTCGATAATTTCATCTTTAAGAGAGTTTTTGTGATTTGAAGGACATCTGCAGTAAGTCATTCATTTAATCTTTGATTTTATTTTTACTGAAACTATCATTCTCTCTCTATATCTATATCTTTTTAGATTGTTTCTTCAGAGTCATCTTATTTTTCATAACCTGAAATTAAGTCTGTCATCTCTTTACTGACGTATTTTCGTTTTTCTAGACTTCCAAAAATGTTTCGAAATCTTTTCTCCATCAGTTATTTGTGTGTCTTTAGATCGAAATAAAGTCATATGGGTTATTCTTCCTCCCGATATCAGTTAATCTGAAATTGTTCTCTGTTGTTCCTAAATCTTGCCTAGCTTGGGGGTTGTTTACATGCTTGTAGTTGTCATAGTCTTGGAATGAATTCCTCACGGTATTCCAGTTTTCTATTGCAATGAGGTAATAGTTGTTGTGCCTTATGTTTCCTTTTAACTCGTAGTAAAATCGGTCAAAGACTATCCTTGCTCGCAACATAAGTAAAAGTTGATTTTGATCCATTGCACAAAAATGTATGATTTTATAGTTTCCATTTAGGTATTTTTAACACTATTTCGAATTCAAACTTGTCAGTATTGCTACTCCTCTTAAATTCGATTATATAGAGCGAAATGAAATTATGTCCTCATTTAGCAGTTACATATACTTCCAGATTGAGATCAGTGTGAATGCCGTGTAGACACTATATCGAGTAGTAAGTACAGAAATAGTCTTTTCTTTTGCAAACGTCTCCTAGACTTTGACACTCTGATGATAAGACGATTATACTATCCATTGTTACATAGAAAGCAAAATACAAAGTTGACGAGTCTGCACACAAGTCAGTCACATTATTTACATACAATCATTTACATATATTACACGAATTCATACAGAAATTATTGCCTCCAAAGCATTATCGCATTCCTTGCCTTATACAGTCAGGTTAGGCACAGTGTTTCTCCAAACATGCTTGTTGTATGTACAAAACATTCAAATATGATGCAATAGGATATATTGTTGTGACTTTGACCATTTGTGACATTAAAGTAGTAAAAAAATGAATCACAGACACAGACAACTTACACATTCTACGGGTTTCCCTCTTCCGGATAGATCCCAACAAGGTGGTGTATCTCTGAATGATGTCGAAGAAGATCTCGAACCTGTTCTCCTTGACCTGTACGAAAACACATACACAGTGAACTTATGACAGATCAGTCAACTTTCGCTCTGTCTTTGCCTCTGTATCTGTTTCTGTCTCTCTCTGTCTCTCTCTGTCATATATATATATATATATATATATATATATATATATATATATATCAGTACTTACCCAAGCAAGCCATTCCGACTGACGCCAGCCAAGTCATTCCAACAATGACAGAAGAACTAGTCAAGAGCCTTTGTGGGCTGTATGATGATTCCCTTAAGGTACAAGAAAGGAAGACAAACCAAACAAATTGTATTATTTCCAAGTTCCTTTTGGCTCTGATGATATACAGTATCATATTCCTTTGGGCTCTGATGACATACAGTATCAGTACTAGCATAATGGAATCGATGAAGGCCAGAATCCACGACTACACAAGGAAATGGCTTGGTATCACATCTGGAACCACTGATGTTACTCTCTCCTGTAGCCAGACAAAAATGTAGCGACCTGTAAGAATCATTGTCGAAGAGAATAAGGTGGGAAAAGTCAGGTTTCTTAGCATGCTTAAGGAGTCGGCAGACAAGGTTGAGGGATCAATGTAGCTCAAGTCAGGTCTCTTAGCATGCTTAAGGAGTCGGCAGACAAGGTTGAGGGATCAATGTAGCTCAAGATGAAGATTGGCAGAAAGTGAAAAGTACAGGAGGCAGAGCCAAATGATCACCTGGTTGTATAATGCAAGCTACGATGATTTGAGAAGCACATATCCAAAGAGCTCAATCAGATATAAAGGACCTCGATATGGTGTGGGTCGAGCTAGCAAATCTAAATGGATCAATTCCGTACAAGATGATTCAGTTGGCGCTCGAGATGTATCATGTCCTAAAGAGCATCCACGAAATGTTAAAGAAGTACTCTCATGCTTCTCAATGTGGTTCCTAACAAAGGAATACACAACAGACTGGATCATTCTGGAAGCTAGCGTAGCAATAGGCTGTGTAATTTCTATGCTGCCGTTCATCTTGAAAGCAACAGTGAGCAGTTCAAGTCAAGATGACCTTGCAAAAGGATACTAAATGCCTCCTTTAAAAGCCTTCATGGATGACACAACGGTCCTTTCCACAAAAGACGATGAAACACGCCAAATATTAAAGCTTTATCCAGGATAACTTTAAAACCAAAGAAATCACAGACCGCTTCCTATGGAATTGTTTATAGTCAAACAATATGACTCATCACAGCCAGCCAAGCCATTTCGACAATGACAGAACAACTACTCAAGGTAGTATGATGTCTCCCTGAAAGACACAAAAAGAGGAAACAAATCCAAGCAAATGGCAGAAGAAATCATGCAAGTGATAGACAAGTGTGGTCTTCTTTGTAGATGGAAAGTGTGGTGCCTGAATGTTCACGATGTTTCCAAAGCTTCTCTGGCTTCTACTGGTATTTGATATCATTGGAATAAACTGTGGCCAAAATCAACAACTGTACAAGACAATGATGTGGTTTTCCACCTGGTCTCACAGACATAGCGTTGTGTTGTCGCCAGGCAAAGCTAAAATTACCCCTGAAATCCAACATCGAGGAGAACATGTTGGAAAAGGTTAGAGTTCTTAGTACCCTTGAGGATCGGGGGGAAAAGTATTGTTAGATAAATCCAGCCCAAGCTGAAGACTGGCAGAAAAAGGAAAGTCTGGGAGGCAGTAGACTTGGCGAAAAAAAGACTTAAGGTCAGAAAAATACTAGGACACATAAAAATCAACAAGCATGAGCTGCAGTCAACAAAAATGGAATGATGGTCAAACGTCAAAGGAATAATCAAAGAAAGACGTGCCAATGCAAGAGCTTTAGAAGAAGAGGACGCTAAAACAATTCAGAAGACAGTCCTGCAAGGCAAAGCGAGTGACAACGCTTACCACGAGAAAGTACTCTCTAGACATGTCTCAGCAAAAAAATGATATATAGCAACTGGTCCCTCTAAGGATCAGCTTCATCCTCAGACCTGTATATGAGATCTGTACATGACCTTGTGTCCTCAAATGCAAAGTTAATGAAATGGAGGAAATCAGATTACCCTGCGTGCCCACACTGCTTGGACAACCAAACAATGTAACATGTCTTCAGCTTGTGCAGTTTCTGTCCATCTCCTCATTAAGAATTCCATATGCTTTGACACTACCAATGTCATGCAGTGGAGAAGATCCTAAATTAGCTCACGCAAAGTAGCGCTAAGCCCATGGAAAGTGTGCATGGAGGCACCATGAAGAGCTTAATTTAGAGGGATCGCACAAGCGATTACAACTGGCAGTGAAAAAGTAAACACGCCATCGGAAGGTCTGGCGACGTTCTAAACGGCAGGAGGCAGCAAACTGGGACCTAGAAAAGTTCTGACATTTGGTGCATGAAAATGGGATCTGCTGCCTGACGCGGAGTGCACATCAGATCTTTCAAAATGGACAAAAAACACCCAGAAGTCATCAATCAGCAGGAGTGGCATGGGACCGGACACAGTTCTCCATTCCCATTCATCAAAACAAATGATTGTGATGGAACTCAATGTGCTGTATGAAAGTAGAATGGAGGAAGTCCATTTGTAAAAAGACTGAAAAGCATACCAGTCTAGCAGGCAGCTGGAGGGAAACTGGCTTCCAGGCCAAAGTTCTGTCTATAGTGGTTAGAGGAAGGGGTCATAAGCGCATCTGCTTATGATTTCAGAAAACAGCTCTTGATTCCTTGGAGGAGGGGATCAAACCCTTACGAAAATGGCAGAAACAACGGAAGAGTTCTAGCTGGATCTGGTCGAGTATAAACAAAAAAGAAAACTGTGATCCCTACATTCATAAATGTGTGTGTGTGTGTGTGTGTGTGTGTGTGTGGTGTGTGTGTGTGTGTGTGTGTGTGTGTGTGTGTGTGTGTGTGTGTGTGTGTGTGTGTGTGTGTGTGTGTGTGTGTGTGTGTGTGCGATGTAGTGTGAAAACTGACCTCAAAGAGCTTGGGTTTCAGATGATCGATGGCTTTGTACAGTATGTCGATTTCTTTGCCCTGCTCGACGATCATCCTTTTTATTCTGGCAAACAGAACCTGTGCGTCATGCTGCAGATAGGTGTTGTCCTCGTTCAGTTTCCTCAGGTCGTGAACGTGGTTGTACAGAGTGATGTTGTCTTGTCCCAGTTGCCACAGCTGCCACAACAAATCCACAGGATGAAAGCTGATTAGACATTCTTGAAGAGGTATGGCCGTAGTGATGGATATCTCAGTAACCAGTGATTTTCACAATCGAATAGATAGGGCATATATACGTTCATTTTTATTGGTTTGTAGTTCTCTTTTGTCGTTGTTCTTGTAGTTGTTGTTGTTGTTGTTGTGGTTGTGGTGATGGTGGTGGTGGTGGTGGTGGTGGTGGTTTGCTGGAGTGTAGCACCAGCCAAATTTTCTGTATGCAAGTATTCCTGTTCAATCTATGACAATATGACAATGGATTTTTCTACAGATTTTTGTCAGTCACAGCTCTTTTCTTGCTTGGGATCTTTAACGTGTATTGAGTGCATGCTGTACAAGAGACCTCGGTTTATAGTCTCACCTGAAAGACTAGCACCTGGTCCACCACTAGTATGTTGGAGGAGGTAGAAAAGTCTTCATCAGATCTGTAATTCAAGCCTGGGTTTCTGGCTTTCAGATGCTTTATCCACACATGAATGTTATACAGCAATTTTCAATGATGCAGCGACAGCTTAAAAATACAATATCGTTATTAACATGTCAGCCTTCAGCATTTCAACTTTGAATATGGGATGAATTTCTGTGCTTTAATCTGTCCATGAGTTGACAGGTGACAAAGTAGTTAATATTGCCACAAGAGTATGGACATGAAACTGATGCTTACCAAGACACGTAGTTCTTTGGGTGCGTGTGAATCCAAGCCTCTGTGTGTGTGTGGCAATGTCTACATATGTCCCAGCAACAACTAACTACCTAATTAGATCAGAAACAGTTTTTTTTAGGAAATGTACATTTCTAGAGATCTATTGGGTGACTGTTTGCTTGACGTAACAGCCTTTGAAAGGAACTTTGAAATATAAAAATAAACCGAGTATTGCTGCGTTTTATATATATATATATATATATTTATGTGTGTGTTGTGTGTGTATGTGTGTGTGTGTGTGTGTATGTATGTAAATATATATATACGTGTACATATGTATGTATATATATATATATATATATTTATATATATATATATATATATATGTGTGTGTGTGTGTGTGTGTGTGTGTGTGTGTGTGTGTGTGTGTGTGTGTGGTGCGTGTGTGTGTGTGTGTGTGTGTGTTATGTTAGGTTCAGTGTCAGTGTTAATTCAGTGTCAGTGTCAATGTTACGTTCAGTGTCTGTGTCAGTGTTAGGTTCAGTGTCAGTGTTAATTCAGTGTCAGTGTCAATGTTACGTTCAGTGTCTGTGTCAGTGTTAGGTTCAATGTTAGAATCAGACATTATAAAGCTGTGTACTTACATGTCTGTCCAGCTTGTCGAGGCTTCCATTCTGTTTCATGTCAGTTTCCTTCAGCTCCACAAAGGTGATCAGCACAAGCTCCTTCACTTTCTTTTCCTGAATGGACAGCTGAGCAAGGAGAGCGTCCACTTGTTCCGAGTATATCTTCAGCTGGTCGTGCACGTCTAAAATACACCAACATCAATTGTAGGTAATAGAGGGTGACAGGTGCTCATGGGCAGACAGTTTGGCAGACAGACCCCAAATTTAACTTAGTACCCATTTTACCATTGGCATGTACAACAGCAACGAAGATACGCTACTCCTGTCTGTTCTGGGCAAGCCACTGTAACTCAGGACTTTCAATATTCTTTCTACTGTTGTAGCCAGATGCTCTTGGCTTTTCTCCTCTTGCATATTCTTTCCAGTGTTTATAGTATCTAGTCAAAGCAATCCTGGTGATGTCTTCCTGCTCTCATCTCACGATGTACCGTTTCTGTTGTCTTGTTATGATATGGTGGCCATGTGCTCATGACTGCTTTGAGTGTGAAGCTCTTAATTAGAAATGGCATCAGGCAGAATGATTTGCATGGTTGTTTGGAGGTTCTTTGTGTGGAATGTTAATAGCTTGGAAATATTCCTGTCTGTCATCCTCCAGCATTCTGAGTCATAAAGTGGGGTGTAAAGAACAGAGATCAGTTATAGTCTCAACTTAGTGGTGATGCTTTTCAGGCAGAGGGAGGGGAAGGCTTCCACACGATGTTCAGCATTTTGAAAGTGATTTTGGCTTTGCTGTGATGGCCGTTCATGTCACTTCTCGTCTGTCGTGTCTGACAGGGCCAACGAAGTAGGTGACTTCTTTAGTTGTGGGTAGGCCAGTTCCATTAGCTTGGATGGTGAGGGGTTTGGAGTGTTCAGTGTCATCGTCTGTTTTCTTCTGGGTGATCTTTAAGATCTTCCCATGTTGAAAAGAGAGTCCATTTGATGTCTCTTGGTTGGAAGACACCAGACTGGATATATTTCCACACTATATTACGAGATCTATGCCATCAAGAAATTAGCTTTTCAAACTAATCTTACCTAAATCTGTAAGATAATATTAACACGAACACTATTTCCTGCCATCAGAAGCCTCCCTTTACTGTCTGGCAACATGTATCAAGCCACACTTGTGTCATGGCAAATGGGATTTGAACACGAGTTAAACCAGAAAAATCTCTTAAAATGTCGTGAGGTGTTGTAGTCAAGAGGATAATGGTTGGACGTCCATAGGGAGGTCCTGAGTTCAATCCGGCCTGGACACCTGCACCTGGTGGGTGAAGGATGGAGACTTTTCCAATCTCCCATGTCAAGAACTTTGCAGAGCTGCTTCTGCCTAAACCCTCTACATGTGCATACGCATGTAGAATATCAGATATGTACAATAAAGATCCTGTTAATCGTGTCAACAGCTGCATTATGGACACATGAAAACACCCACCATGCACGCCTACCAAAGATGTGGATTGTGCTGGAAAATAACGGAATGTGGTCAACTCGCCTAACAATTGAGTTCTACGCGCTCCATTAAAAAGTCATTATGCGTAATGCACAGTGACTGTAACTGAGTTTGCCGAACATCGGTATAGAAGAACGATGTATACGTAATATATGTAGTAAGACTGTGAGCGAGAAATTGTGTTTTGAACAGCAGTCACATCCTTGCTCGATACTACAGACTGCATCCACCAGGCCACTGATTTCATGCACTAATAATGAAGTTGCACAAAACAAAAAAGTAGCTTTGTGCTGAAGTCGGTCTTGGACCCTAACAAATAAGTGAGTTGCCCATGCCTGCACAGCAGGTCAGCATGGAATGTATGGGTGCATGATCATCATTTTTTTCTTTATTAGTCATTTTTATGTGTTCTATAATTGTGATTGTTACCGTGGCAGAAGTTATGTTGAGTTTACATTTGGAGAGACGTCATGCGATGTTAAGGTATTCTGAACTGAATCAAATTGTTTCCAGGTGGAAAAAGAAAACTGATCACTTCAACTGATTAGAGCCTCTTGTGGAGATAGTAAACAGGCTAAGCAGCACTGCACTGATGAGACCAAACCCTGAATGAAAGAAATCTACCTTGCAATAAAAAAAATATCTAATTGAAATAATTCTTAACTATACAGACAATTACAAACTCTATCAAGAAATGATACATTCACGCTAACTTCACTACTCTTTAGAAACTACCAGTACAAAATGATACTGAAACGGATAAAAGCAACACATGTCCACTATCATATTCATCAGTAGACAGTATAGTGGTCTGGTCATCTGACCAGAATGCAATCTCACCAGCTAGCTCAAAAGGCATATAACAAACGATGTGTTGATTTTAAACAAGCAGAAGAATAAGGAAGACGTAGACGGACGGTATGAAATAGACTCTGACTTCACACAGCATTTCTCCTCTTCAGGCCCAATGGCTGGAAGCTGACATTCAGATCTTGCTTCCCTGAGAAACCCATGATGGATAAGCAAACAGATAAAATGAAGAAGTATGTAAGACAGAATCGTACCTTTAACACGTTCATACAGTTTGTCCAATAATAGTCAGGGGCTGTTCCCCAAACAAATGTAGCTTGGGTCTCTGGCCAAAGCCACGGCCATGGCCATGGCCATATCCATAGCCAGGACCAGCATAAGGACCCTTGCTTTCCAGCCTTTTGTCCACTGCATTACCCTATGTAACATCCATGATGGTCATAGCAAACCCGTCATGTTCATGTTGGTCTTTCTTTGCCCAAATATTATTGGGAAGACCAGTCGCCATGGCATAGTGGTTAATGCAATGGAATGCCGACTGGAAGGTTGTGGGTTCGAATCTCCATCAATCCTTTCAAAAATCAATGTGAGATTTTTCGGCTCTAACTGATTCCTACCCAGAGTTGGGCGTGCTATAAGCTCATTGGGAAGACTGGGACCACACAGTCAAGTCTCATCCTCTTCACGGATCCGTCATTGAGGTTGTTGCTCAAATATTCTGACCAGCACCGCAGGTGTCAGTGTCTCTCTGGCCTGGTTGACACCAGGATATATTATGATGATAAGCGTAGAGTATAGTCCTGTCACGCAGTCTCAATCCTAGATGGAACTCCATGATATCATGATTTTCATCCTCATCGACATCATCATCATTCTTTGTAAAAGCTGTGCCAGCTTCTGTGGCCTTTAAATTGGTGTTCAAAATATGACAAAAAGAAGGTGAGCACAAAGGTAACTTCCCTGAGTGCGATGATCCTAAAAAAAAGAAAAGAAAGAAAAAAATGATTGGGAAGATTAGCTATTTTGTTAGCGAAGATGTTTTAATGGCACTCAGCTCCAGAATTATTTAAAAGTCTATCAAATGAATAAATGAATATATTCATTAATGTTGAAGTTTTGTTTTTTGTAATGATATACCTGGATTTATCTATGGCCTAGTATATTTTGTACTGATGAGTCGAACTGTTTTCTCTATTGCAACAATTACATTCTTGTGATGCAATATTTATGAATACTAACCAGTATGTATAAACAAACGAGACAATCATGAAGGAGGCAGACACAAGAAGATCATTAACAAAGATTAGGAGAAGACAAGCAACATTTACAGGACAATATTATGAGGAAGAAGAATGTTGAGAGTTCCATGGACAGCAAAGAAAACAAACGAGACAGTCGAGTCTTGATGGAGGCAGACACAAGTAGATCACTCATAAGGAAGATTAGGAAAAGACAGGCAACATTTATAGGCCATTTTATGAGGAAGGGGGGTTTGGAGCACCTGGTCACAATGGGAAAGCTGGAGGGAAAGAGAGCACCGGGTAGACCCAGGGAGAAAATGTGGACGGACTTGCAGAGTGGCTGGGGACGAGGGGGTGGGAGAGATGCTAGGGGCAACGAGAGATAGAGACAGATGGAAGTCAATGGTCGCCAACGCCATGCGGCAGGGAACCTGATGATGATGATTATGAGGAAAGGGAATTAGAACACCTGGTCACAACAGGAAAGCTGGAGGGAAAGAGAACACTGGTTAGACCCAAGGATAAAATATTGGACGGACTTGCAGGGTGGCTGAAGACAGAGAGGGTGGGATATGTACTTGCAGCGACAGGAGATGGATTCGTGTGGAGGACCATGGTCGCCAATGCCATGTGGCAGGGCACATGATGATGATGATGATGTATAATTCATCAGATAAAAGTTATGCATTGCAAACAATTACGACAGTCATTTTGGTCCAGTGTGTGTGTGTGTGTGTGTGTGTGTGTGTGTGTGTGTGTGTGTGTGTGTGTGTGTGTGTGTGTGTGTGTGTGTGTGTGTGTGTGTGTGTGTGTATTTGTTAAGGTGCAATCTTACTGACTACTGAGTTTGAATGTAACTGCACCCAATTGTTGTGGTGGTCCTTTGAGCTATACTACTTCTGGGCAGAAGTATCATATATCTTTAACAGGGAGGATGTGTTCTGTCAGAATGTCATCTGTACAAAGCCGACTCCAGAGACGGAATTCTCTGGTGGTTGTTTTCCTTCTTCTTCAAGTTTTATGTTCCATGTGACAATCAGCAGACAGGTCTCTTTCAGCTATGCAGACACTTGTTGGATAATTTCTGCACTGTTTAAACTCCGATAACGCAAAAATAATTATAAACAATTTGATTCGTTTAACTGGAGTCCATACTTCGTTTAACGAAGAATTTGAAAAAGCGTTTGATTCGTTTATTGAAACTAGTGTTTGGTTTTCAAACTAATGTCAGGAAACGGACAAGCATTTCTTTCCATAACATCAAATCATTGGCCATAGTGAATCGACAGGCTTCGTTATGGTTTTCAATAAATAGAGGTTGTGGGCAAGGACACCAAGCCTCTTCTTACCTTTTTATTCTATGTGCGTAAACTCTAACAATAATTGTAAGACAGGTAACGATAATAAGGATAACAGAATCGCAATTGAGCACAAAAGGGCACAACATGCTGACGACACAAAATTCATTTTTGCAGGCAAAAGAATTTTATTTGAAACACGGAAAGATAAATAACACTATTTTCAATCAATGTCTAGTGTGAGTTAATGATTTATTATTGACTAAAAAGCAGAACAAATCCAATGGCTTAATATTTGAGACACTTAGGAATTAACTGGAGTCACAGAATGTCTGGATTTTTTTTAAACTGACACTGTTAATACGAAAACTGACGAAAAAAACTGTAAAAGGAAAGCCTCAGTCTGTCAGATTTGGGAATAATACTATATTTCAGCATTGAAACCAATCTGGCTAAAGAAAACACAGAACAGGTACAGAATACTCATTCATAGAAGTAAGAGCATTCGGTAGAAATTTTGCCACTTGTTACAGTACAAAAATACCTTTTGGTTACCTATCCTTGGAGCATCTGAAGCTG
>CM060306.1:115833203-115870703 GCA_030674185.1 Monoplex corrugatus | reverse complement strand
CAGGACTGTCTTAGCAAGGCCGGATGAGCGAGTGATGTGTCCATACCATGTTAGTTTGCGTCGTCTTACTAAGGTCAGGAGGTCAGTGTAAGGCCCGATTTCATTTTGAATTCTTCTTTTGACCTCGTCATTCGTGATGCGATCTCTGTATGTGACGCCGAGTAGTTTACGAAAGCATTTCATTTCAACTGCCCTGATTCTTCTTTCCATACCCGCTGTTAAGGTCCATGATTCGCAAGCTTATAAAAATATTGACATGACCAGGGAACGCATCAGTCTGATCTTTGAGCTGGTGGCGATGTTACTGTTGTTCCATATGGTTCTGAGCTTGGTCATTGTGGATGTGGTCTGGGCTATTCTGGAGAGTATTTCGGGCTTAGATCCCTCATCTGACAAGACTGATCCCAGGGCTCAGTCGTTAACAAACAAGCGTTATTATTTATGTTGCCTTGTAAGGGTGTACCGTTACCACTTCCTTGTTGTTGCACTTAAACCCAATATGTGACTATTGAAAAAGGTCATTCAACGGTCGTAAGATCAAGTGGTTCATTTCTTTCGTATGAGTATACCAGTACCACGACTCGGATGTTGCACTGGTAACTCAACGTATGATTATGAGACAGTCCATCAACAGTCAGAAAATCAAGTCAGATGTTTTCTTTGCAAATGCACAGATGCCACATCTTTATTGTACACTGGTAATTCCAAGTATGGCTGTCAGGAAATTGATTCCACAATCAGGATTTCCAGCGCGTTGTTTTATGATCGTGTTAATGTTAGTTACATGTGTTTATGGCGTCATTTTGTTTCATTGTTGTTTTATGTTACTTGTGTGTGCATGTGGGGAGTGGGTTGGGATAAATAAAATTATGTTTTCTTGTATACATATTGTGTGTGGACTGGGTGTTTTGTTTCTGGCTGTGGGGCAGGTGGGTGGGGTTAGTTCTTGGGAGGTTCCCTCTCTCTGTCTGTGTCTCTGTCTTTGTCTCTCTCTCTCTCTCTTCTCTCTCTCTCTCTCTCTTCATCTCTCTCCTGTCTCTCCTTTGCTCAGTGCGGTTTGATATATGGTATGGTATGGTATGTATGGTTTGGTATGGTATGGTATGGTATGGTATGGTATGGTATGGTATGGTATGGTATGGTATGGTATGGTATGGTATGGTATGGCATGGTATGGTATGGCTATGGTATGTATGGTATGGTATGGTATGCTATGTAGCTATGCTTTGCTATGCTATGCTACACTATGCATGGTATGCTATGTATGGTATGCTGGTATACTGTGGTATGCTGTGGTATAGTATGATAGGTATGCTATGCTATGCTATGCTTTCATATGCTGTGCTACGCTATGGTATAATATACTTTGCTATGCTATGCTATGATGGTAGGTTTATGCTTTTGTTTAACAGACCTGGGTGCTGGAAGGACCAGACAATGTATCATGCCTTAAGAGCCATGTATACGAGCTTCTATGCATGTCTCACAAGAACACCAATGTCTAAGAGCACAATGTATCACCAGAGCACCGAATGTCTCACCAGAGCACCAATGTCTCACCAGAGCACCAATGTATCACCAGAGCACCAATGTTCACCAGAGCACCAATGTCTCACCAGAGCACCAAATCACCAGAGCACCAATGTATCACCAGAGCACCAATGTCACCAGAGCACCAATGTCTCACCAGAGCACCAATTATACCAGAGCACCAATGTCTCACCAGAGCACCAATGTTCACCAGAGTACCAATGTATCACCAATCACCAGAGTCATCACAAGTCACCATTGTAGTCATTCTCAGCAACCACATCGTATGTCCAGACCAGTATCATAGTACACCAATTGACAAGATGACAAGCCCATGGACATAACCACACGAGACGCACCAACCAGGTCCAGCCTATCAACTAGACCAAGAGAGAATGGAAGAACCCTCTCTTGCCCTACTCTGGGCCTCTATCTTTTGGGCAGCCCGCCCAGCCACTAGCTCACATAGCTGCCAGCTTTATTCCCTTTGCTATAGTCTCTATCGTGTTGTGTTGTTTGGTTGTGTTGTGTTGTGTTGTTGTGTTGTGTTGTGTTGTGTTGTGTTGTGTTGTGTTGTGTTGTGTTGTGTTGTATTGTGTCGTGTCGTGTCGTGTCATGTCGAGTCGTATCGTGTCGTTTCGTGTCGTGTTGCGTTGCATTGTGTTGCACTGAATTGCGCTGTGTTGTGTTCATGTTCGATTCTTAAAAAAAAACAGTAAGCATTGTGTCTTGTTGTGTCGTATGTGTTGTGCTTGTTGTATTGTGAGAGTGTCAGTGTCATTCTTCGTGTCGTGTGTGTGTTTGTTGTGTTGTGTTGTGTTGGTTGGTTGTGTTGGTTTGTGTTGTTGTGTTGTGTTGTGTTGTGTTGTGTTGTGTTGTGTTGTGTTGTGTTGTGTTGTGTGTGTTGTGTTTGTGTTGTGTTGTGTTTGTGTTTTGTGTTGTGTTGTGATTGTGTTGTGTTGTTCCGTGTCTGTCGTGTAGTGTCATGTCATGTAGTGTCATGTCGTGTCGTGTCGTGTCGTCTCGTGTTGTGTCGTGTCGTATTGTGTCGTGTCGTGTCATGTCGTGTGTGTCGTGTCGTGTCGTGTCGTGTCGTGTTGTGTTGTGTTGTGTTGTGTTGTGTTGTGTTGTGTTGTGTTGTGTTGTGTTGTGTTGTGTTGTGTTGTGTTGTGTTGTGTTGTGTTGTGTTGTGTTAATGTTCGATTCTAAAAGAAAAACAATTAAAAATAGTTTACTGATGTATATTTTCCATACCAATTGTAATTGTTTTAGTACTTTACACAAGTGGACATGACAAGATGGGTGGCTAAGGAGTTATTCCCCTTTATGTAGGACTCGCATGTTCCATATGACTGTTTCCTCACTCCTCGGTGCATGTACAGCACGTACAGTCTATGAAGGCTCGACAGAAAATGTAGACATAGTGATCATTCCTTGCCAGATGATTCACAACTATTATTGCAACAGCTCTAGTTTACAAACATCATGGCATTTATGTAGCGGTCATTCTGGGGGAGGTGAGGGTTGGTGGAGAGGAGGGAGTGGAGAAAGCATCTTGGAAAGAAAGTGTGAGTAGGCTCGAAGAAAGTGTGACAGGGATAGATGAGTGGCAATGGCGAAGTACTAATTGATGCTGAAAAACTTAGTCTGCATCAAATAGTATGCATGCACAAACTACAGTAAAAGTTTTTCTATAATGAATACATCTTATCAGTGAGTTTGAAAGTCTGAAAGCAACAATACACGTCTTTCGTAGAAATGTTGATATACAAATATAGTTCAAGTGTTGTTTACTGACCTGACCCTTTCCAAAGTTCTCAGTATGAACTGTACGTCTGAAATACTTTAACGTACAGTTAAGAGTTGTTCTTTGCTGAATATCAGCAGTCATGCTAAAGTCCTTTGAAATTGCAACAATACCATGATTTTCAGTGAATGGTTCCCTCATTTAGTTCAAATGCTTTTGTTTACAATTGATGTTTCATTTACTTATCTTACTTATTTTAACTGTATCAGTATTTTTACTGCTTGACAAGACATCAGGGAGTGTTGTGTTTTCCCCTACATTTTGTTATTGTTTTTGTTATCTTTTCTGTATGCTTGACAAAGACCAAAAATGTGTGCCTGTCTTGTCTTGTTATATGAAATACGCGTTCTGATCATAATTTTGTGGTTTTTTATGGTTTTCGTTATAAATCATTTGTTGTGTATAACTCATTGAGCGATCACCTAGCAATCCTCCTGAAGCACCCAAGCATACTATGGAAACCAAAGCCAGACTAAACGACGCAATCTTCGTTCCCCCCTCACCTATCAGTGCCAGACATTGGAGTGTTAACTCACATATTGTGACTTGAGATGTATCTGGCGAGCAGCTGACAAGACCAGAAGAGATTGAGTCTGAAACGATTACACCAGACAGTTGGTCGGTGCTACATCTATCAACCAGTACATAACATACCAATGGTTCAAGTGGTTTGGTCACCCAACAAGAATGGCAATCAACCAGCCAGCCTTGCAAGCCTACAACACTAGGTACTCAGGCTTCAGAGCTAGAGAATGACCATGCTGGAGTTGAATTGATGGAGTCTCAGATAGACTATGCTCCCACATCATTCCCACACATACTCATCCTCAGCCCCTCCATACCCCCATGCACAGATAGACATGCATGTACACACCCACACGCACATACGTATGAACGCACTCGTGCGTACACGTACGCTCAGTCCGCTGTACCCACAACAACAACCCCTCACCACTCTTCCAAGCATTTGCAGGAACATACAGTGAGTATATCGTCTTTACCTTGGTTAGAATCTAAGTGTGCGTGAAAAGTATTTCATGATGTTTTTTACTCGTATCAGTTTGCTGCATGTAGGCATGTTGATGATGACAAAGCTGAAACACATGAAAATGTGAAGGAAATATAAATACACAATTTATGTAGGACAGTTAAGAAAATGTTGTCAACACTAAATTATCTAAATTTCCAAAGAAAGGTTATTTTCTTTTGATCATCTAAATAAATGCGGTTAACGTTTTGGTGAAACTTGGCTTATCAGACGTAAATTTTCCAAGATGATTAAACTAATCAATCAATTCAAATTTATGATCAGAAAACGATTTTATTTTTATAAAAACTAACAACTGTATAGGAAACACACTGGAAACGCTGATTTCCTTGGAATTTGTCAGTACTTCTCAAGATTTCGGTTCTGATTTCAAGCTAGATACATTTAGTTTGCTAAGTTAATAAAAGGGAGACACGCTTCAAACCAGTGTTAGCTACATAAAAGTAATGCTTCTGACATGGCCTAAACGTGCCCTGCAAACAGCTGCTTTATGATTGCCTGTGGGCAGGTAATAATCCATTTTAAGTCACAACCTACATCACAGTAAAAATCATCACTCTGTCACCGTAAATGGGTATCATTTAGTTTCAGTTTCTCATGATAACGTCTCCATACTCAGAATGAATTCCATATGCACAGATGGCACTGATACAATGTTATGCACAAGAACGAAAATGATGATGGCAGAAACACTAAGCATGTACATAAGCCAGGTGAATCAGCAAGGTCTTGAGCTCCTACACAGCATAAAAGTTTTTTTACTTTGTCTTTGTATCAATTTCTCATTAGAACAATCTCCACTACATTGTAATGGCATGTGAATTTACATATATAAAAATAATGAAACGGAAGAAATTAAAACAAAACTACCGCAACCTATGAAAACACGACCACCAATTACTAAAAGCTTATCTCATCAAGGTATTCTGTAATCACATCACAGAAAACATTTGGCACACTAAAAAGGACTGGATTTTTGCAGGGTTGTTTTACAAATGTTGACACAAGGCCGTTGTACAATTCTTGTTAGCACCAGCTCTGACGTAATTCCAAAACATCCCTCAGATTAAGTATTCAGCTGCGACTCAGACTCAGTTGTGCTTGCATCAGAGATGCATCGACACAAACTTTGAAAGCCTCTTCCTTGCCACTTGACTGATTCCAGGCAGTCACATGCATGTGTTATTTGAATCTTTCATTAAATGTAAGAACGTGTGAAAGAGTGATATGAAGTGAGAGACAGAGTGACAGAGAGAGGTGGGGGATAAAGAAAGAGAGATAAAGATGCTGTGTGTAAGGGAAATGTGAATGTGTGTGTGGTGTGTGTGTGTGTGTGTGTGTGTGTGGTGTGTGTGTGTGTGTGTGTGTTGTGTGTGTGTGTGTGTGTGTGTGTGTGTGTGTGTGTGTGTGTGGTGTGTGTGTGTGTGTGTGTGTGTGTGTGTGTGCGTGCATGCCTCATGACCACCAAAACCAAGTCTAAATATAAGCTTACTACACCTAGAAAGTAATTTTGTACAGTGTGCACTTAAATGAGAATTTCTCTCTCTCTCTCTCTCTCATATAATATATATATATATATATATATATATATATATATATATATATATATATATATATATATTTGTCTATCTATCTATCTATCCATCTATCTATCGCAATCTCTCTCTCTCTCTCTCTCTCTTCTCTCACCACACACAAATACACATATACACAATACACATGCACACACATACACATACATGAACACACATGTATACATACACACACACATCAACCACTAAGATGCGTTTTTGTTTTATTAAACATGAAGATCGCTCACCATAATGCTTTCAATGTAAACATGAATGTTTTCATAACAGCACACTAGAGCCAATCTTCACGATGTACAGACAATATTCATAGTCCACGGACACCAAGACTTCAACATCAGCTGAGTTGGAAGGCACATTTACGTTGTCATAGTCATTTACATCTACTCTTGGTGATTTGTTCAAATCACTTTAGGGCGAATGAAAATACCTTTCCTCACAAATCAACAGAAACATTTTGTTCTTTTTTCTTCCCACGTATGTCTGCCTTTCTTTCCTTCTTTTTTTCCTTCCTTTCATTTTCTTCTTTTGATCTTTCTTTTACTTCATCAATTATTCAGATCAATTCCTTATGTGACCTAAGTTTCTGTTTGCAATAGATCTACAGGAACTTTCCAACATTAGAATAACATTTCTGTGTAATCAATATCCAATGTAAATGCAGAACATACTTTGCAACAAGTATTTTTAAGTTGAAATAAATGATTTGTTCTTACAGTGTCATCATTTTAAGATAAAGCAAGCTATTGTGATGCGGGTAATGGAAGTGGTTAAAGTCATCGATTTCCTATTCTGTTCGGTCCTTGTCATCTTGATGTGTAGCAGTCCTAGAAAGCAGAAGAGCAGAACACTTAGTGCTTGACAGGATCGGTGCCAGGACCAATGGTACAGGCCTGGAAGGCCACACTCACACTAAGCAGGCTGGTGTCCCCAAAGCTCCGGTCAAAGGCCTTCACATTGAGACCAATCTTTGTGGAGTAGGTGTTGAATGGACACCGACAGATTCGGATTCCTTGAGAGGATAGCCATAGCCATAATGAGCTGGGCCTTCTCTGGCATTGAGGTCGAAGTAAACTGCACTCAGGCCTGCGATGTGTTCTGGTTTGACGTCGAACCAGCTCTGGTACTGGTATTCTACCCGGCGATCATTAGCATCCAAGGTGACCTCATCAACCTCACCTGCACGAACAGATTGGTGTTTTTCATTAATGTTATCGTCTAACGCAAGCCACGAAGAGGAGCAGCAGCTATAGAGTGGGGAACCAATATCAAGTCTGTCCGATATTTCCTTTGATATCGATTCACATATGTGCTTTCAAATGACCACATTATTTTAGCACACTATATGACGTCCTTTGAAATCAGAAGCTCATATAACATCTAAGTTGTAACGAGCAATTATTAACATACAAAGGAACAAGATAAAAAAGTAAAGTCAACATAAAGCAAGGAAAAAACCCATGAGGACTGGGAAAAATGCCTTGTTATTGCAAAATTAAAACCAGACCATCATCATTTGCTGTTATGCACATGGGTTTAAGAACACAACATCTGTTTGTTCTGCAGGAGTCAGCCGACTAGTTTATACCTCGTTCTTTGGAGATATACATTGATACAGCCATGCTACAAACAACTTGAAATAATAATCAATGATATATATGCCAACCTCACATCAGTATCATAATTTACAGAAAACATTATACTATTTGGACAAACAGATTGAATAAGCAAAACGTTGCACTTTATCCTATCACACGCAACATTGTGTCTTCATAAATGCAAATATATAAAGACTATCTCCTACATCCTCATTCCAATCTAAGCAAGGAGTGCACTGACCATCAACTATCATCGCTGATCTAGTATTTTCATAGAATGTCTCTATCCACCTACAGACAAATGTCATGTTCAAAATCAGATTCTCAAGATCTCAAGCATGAAACCTTAATCTAAGGAGTAAAAAAGCCCTTTCGAACTTTAAACATAGCAGCTTATGTGGGGTTTTTCTAAACAGGGCAACAGATCATACATTAGTCCTTTATTACCGCCAATGTACATGTAATAGATCCACTCTGATTTTCACCATTTAGTAGTGATAACATTTTCTCTATTCCATTTGCAGTACATGGAGAACTCTTTTAATAAATTATATCTTTAATAGTGATATCCAGCTCTCAATATGTTCTTTGTTTGTCTCCTTTAGAGATGCACATTATTGAACTTTCTCTTTGGGTTGTAGACAATTTTCCAATGTTCCCAGTTTTCTAAACGCTTCATTGAATGCTCTCATTACCACATGTTTTCAAAAGAACTTCAAAACCTCCGCCCCAAGTCTGTCTATTCCTGGGCTATTACCGTCTTAACATTTCAGTGCAAACCCTGCTTCCTTGTGGATAATTTCATTTTTAAGAGAGTTTTTCTGATTTGAAGGACATCTGCGGTAAGTCATTTATTTCATCTTTGATTTTATTTTTATTGAAACTATTATTATCTCTATATATCTATACCTTTTTAGATTGTTTTCTTCAGAGTCACATTTTATATCTTATAACCTGAAGTTAAGTCTGACATCTCTTTACTGACATATTGTCGTTTTTCGAGACTTCCAAAAATGTTTCGAAGTCTTTTCTCCATCAGTTATCTGTCTATCTTTGGATCGAAATAAAGTCATATGGGTTATTCTTCCTCCAGATATCAGTTAATCTGAAATTGTTCTCTATTGTTCCTAAATCTTGCCTGGCTTGGGGGTCGTTTACATGCCTGTAGTTGTCATAGTCTTGGAATGAATTCATCATGGTATTCCAGTCCTCTATTGCAATGAGGTTATGGTTGTTGTGCCTTATGTTTCCATTTAACTGGTAGTAAAATCGGTCAACGACTATCCTTGCTCTGATCAAAAGTAAAAGTGAATTTTGATCCATTGCACAGAAATGTATTTCCATTAAGGTATTTTAACACTATTCTGAATTCAGACTTGTCAGTGTTGCTACTCCTCTTGAATTCGATTATATAGCGCGAAATAAAATTATATGCTCATTTAGCAGTTACATATACTTCCAGACTGAGATCAATGTAAATGCCGTGTAGACACTATATCGAGTAGTAAGTACAGAAATAGTCTTTTCTTTTGCAAACGTCTCCTAAACTTTGACACTCTGATGATAAGATGATTATACTATCCATTGTTACATAGAAACCAAAATACAAAGTTGACGAGTCTGGATACAAGTCAGTCGCGTTATTTACATACAATCATTTATCACATATATTACACGAATTCATACAGAAATTTTGCCTTCAAAGCATTATCACATTACGTGCCTTATACAGTCAGGTTAGGCACAAGTGTTTCTCCAAACGTGCTTGTTGTATGTACAAAACATTCAAATATGATACAATAGGATATATTGTTGAGACTTTGACCATTTGTGACATTAAAGTAGAAAAAAAAGACATACAGACACAGACAACTTACACATTCTATGGGTTTCCCTCTTCCAGATAGATCCCAACAAGGTGGTGTATCTCTGAATGATGTCGAAGAAGACCTCGAACCTGTTCTCCTTGACCTGTAGGAAAACATATACACAGTGAATTTATAACAGATCAGTACATTCTCAACTTTCGCTCTGTCTCTGTCTCTGTATCTCTCTCTCTCTCTCTCTCTCTCTCTCTCTCTCTCTCTCAGATATATATATATATATATATATATTAATACTTACCTTAGCAAGCCATTCCCACTGACATCAGCCAAGCCATTCCAAAATGACAGAAGAACTAGTCAAGAGCCTTTATAGGCAGTATGATGATTCCCTTAAGGTACAAGAAAGGAAGACAAACAAAACAAATTGTATTATTTCCAAGTTCCTTTGGGCTCTGATGATATACAGTATCATATTTGTTTGGGCTCTGATGGCATACAGTATCAGTACTAGCATAATGGAATCGATGAAAAGAATCAATGACTACATAAGGAAATGGCTTGGTATCACATCTGGAACCACTGATGTTTCGCTCTCCTGTAGCCAGACAAGGATGGAACCACCGTGAGATTCATTGTCAAGGAGTATAAGGTGGAAAAGTCAGGTTTCATAGCATGCTGAAGGAGTCAGGAGACAAGGTTGAGGGATCAATGTGGCTCAAGATGAAGATTGGCAGAAAGTGAAAAGTACAGGAGGCAGAGCCACATTATCACCTGGTTGTATAATGCAAGCTACGATGGATTTGAGAAGCACATATCTAAAGAGCTCAATCAGATATAAGGGACCTCGATATGGTGTGGGTCGAGCTAGCAAATGTAAATGGATCAATTCCGTACAAGATGATTCAGTTGGCGCTCGAGATGTATCACGTCCTAAAGAGCATCTACGAAATGCTAAAGAAGTACTCTCATGTTTCTCAATGTGGTTCCTAACAAAAGAATACACAACAGACTGGATCATTCTGGAAGCTAGCATAGCAATAGGCTGTGTAATTTCTGTGATTCTCTTCGTGTTGGAAATGAAGGGCATCTTGAAAGCAATAGTGAGCAGTTCAAGTCAAGATGACCTTGCAAATGGATACTAAATTCCCCCTTTAAAAGCCTCATGGATGACACAACGGTCCTTTCCACAATAGACGATGAAACACGCCGAATAGTAAAGCTTTATCCAGGATAAGTTTAAAACCTAAGAAATCACAGACCGCTTTCTATGGATATCTTAGTAACCGGTGAGTTTCATATTCGAATAGATAAGGCATATATATGTTCATTTGTATTGGTTTGTTAAACTCTTTTGTTGTTATTTTTTGTTGTTTTTGTTGTGGTGGTAGTGGTGGTGGTGGTGGTGGTGGTATGGTGGTGGTGGTGGTGGTGGTGGTGGTTTGCTGGAGTGTACCTCCATCCAAATTTTCTGTAGGCAAGTATTCCTGGTCAGTCTATGAAAATGGATTTTTCTACAGATTTTTGTCAGTCACAGCTCTTTTATTGCTTGGAATTTTTAACGTGTGTTGAGTGCGTGCTGTACAGGATACCTCGGTTTATAGTCTCACCTGAAAGACTAGCACCTGGTCCACCACTAGTATGTTGGAGGAGGTAGAGATGTTTTACTCAGATCCGTATTTCAAGCCTGGGTTTCTGGCTTTCGGATGCTTTATCCACACATAAATGTTATTGAGCAATTTTCAAATGATGCAGCAAAAGCTTACAAATACAACAATATCACTATTAACATGTCACCCTTCAATAATTCAGTTTGAAGATGGCATGAATTTCTGTGCTTTAATTTTAGTTGACAGGTGAAACAAATGTAAATATTGCCACAAAAGTATGGACATGAAACTGGTGCTTCCAAGACACGTAGTTCTTCAGGTGCGTGTGAATCCAAGCCTTGTGTGTGTGTGGCAATGTCTACATACGTCCCTGCAACAACTAACTACCTAATTAGATCAGATACTGTTTTTTAGGAAATGTACATTTCTAGAGATCTATTGGGTGGCTGTTTGCTTGACATAACAGCCTTTGAAAGGTACTTTGAAATATATAACTGAACTGCATTCGAGATATATATATATATATATATATATATATATATATATATATGTGTGTGTGTGTGTGTGTGTGTGTGTGTGTGTGTGTGTGTGTGTGTGTGTGTGTGTATGTATATATATGTATGTATATATGTGTATACATTGTGTGTGTTATATATATATATATGTGTGTGTGCGTATTTTGTGTGGTGTGTGTGTGTGTGTGTGTGTGTGTGTGTGTGCGTGTGTTGTGCGTGTGTCGTGTGTGTGTGTGTGTGTTATGTTAGGTTCAGGGTCAATGTTAGGTTTCAGTGTCAGTTTAATTCATGTCATGTCATGTTAGTTCAGTGTCTGTGTCAGTGTTAGGTTCAATGTTAGAATCAAGACATTATAAAGCTGTGTACTCACATGTTGTCGCTTGTCGAAGTTCCATTCTGTTCATGTCAGTTTCCTTCAGCTCCACAAAGGTGATCAGCACAAGCTCCTTCACTTTCTTTTCCTGGATGGACAGCTGAACAAGGAGAGCGTCCACTTGTTCCGAGTATGTCTTCACCTGGTCGTGCACGTCTAAAATACACCAACATTAATGCAGGTAAAAGAGGGTGACACTACAAATAGGCAGACAGTTTGGCATACAGACCCTACACTTAACTTATTACCTATGTTACCATTGGCACGTACAACAGCAACGAAGATACACCACTCCTGTCTGTTCTGTGCCAGCCACAGTAACTCAGGACTTCCAATATTGTTTCTACTGTTCTTGCCAGATGGTCTTGGCTTTTCTACTCTTGCATCTTCCTTCCAGTGTTTATGATGTCTAGTGACAGCAATCCTGGTGATGTGTTCCTGCTTTCGTTTGATGATATAGCGTTTCCATTGTCTTGTAATGATATGGTGGCCATGTTCTCATGATTGCTTTGGGTACAAGCTCTTGATTAGAAAGGGCATCAGGTAGAATGATTTGTATGCTTGTTTGGAGGTTCTTTGTGTGGAATGTTAATAGCTTGGAAATATTCCTGTCTGTCATCCTACAGCATTCTGAGTGATAAAGAGGGGTGTAAAGAACAGAGATCAGCTACAGTCTCAACGTAGTGGTGATGCTGTACAGGGAGAGGGGGGGAAGGCTTCCACACGATGTTCAGCATTTCGAAAGTTTGCTGTGATGGCCCTTCATGTCTCTTCTCGTCTGTCGCGTCTGACAGGGCCAATAAAGTAGGTGATTTCTTTAGTTGTGGGTAGGCCTGTTCAATTAGCTTGGATGGTGAGGGGTTTGGAGTGTTCAATGTTATCGTCTGTTTTCTTCTGGGTGATCTTTACGCCAGCTTGTCGAGCTAAGTTGTTGAAATAATGAATTATAAAGACACATTTTCAGAAGTGAAAATGTTATTCAAAATTTGGTCACAAAGAACCATTACCCCGATTGGTAAAGTCGCAGTTCTAACATCTCTTATGTTATCTAAACTTACACATTTATGGATTTTATTGCCTGATCCACCAGATCATTTTATACAACTACAGAATTTATGTTTTCAGTTTGCATGGAATGGAAAACGAGACAAAATCAGCAGAAAGATTGCCACTAAAAATTTAAAACAAGGAGGACTGAATATACCGGATTTAACAACATATATATATGCTCTCAAACTTCCATGGATAAGAAAATGTTAAACTTCAAACCATAAATGGAAAAGTTTAGCAGCTGAAATATAACCGTTCCTTAACTGAATGCTACGGACCAGCGGTTGTTTCATATTTCATGAAGAATAATATGTTCTGGGCTGATACATTTAAGGCCTACACGACATTTTGTAATCATAAAACAGCTAAGAATTCAAGTGAACTGTTAGCTGAACCAGTCTTTTATAACGAAAAACTAAAGGTGCATAACAAAAGAATCAAAAATAATAAACTAATCGAGAAAGGAGTACACCGCATCAAATTTTTTAAAGAAAATGGCTGTTTTTTGACCTATGAAGAATTTGAAAATAACGCTGATTGCCATATTAATTATGTCACTTATAATGGATGGATATCTTCAATCAAACAATATTTAAGAACAACAAGAATTCAAATGAACAACAACATGAATAATATTTTGAATACGCCAAATACAATAAGGCTAATAATGAGTGCACAATAGGGAGCAAGACTTTCCTATGAAAAAATTTAATTGGATGATAGCAAACCAAGTTGTTCAAGGTGGTCAAAAACGAAATATTAACATTTCGTGGGAAACATGTTTTTAAAAATTCATAAATTAAATGATGTCAAATTTAAATGGTTGCAAATAAGAATAGTTCATCGGATTATTGCCACCAATATCATATTAAACACGATGGGTATAGCAACTACGACAAATTGTACATGGCGTAATAATGCAAGACACTCTATTGAGCATTTTCTGTGGAACTGTTACTGTGTCCGTAATTTTTGGAATTTAACAGAAAAACTATCAACACAAAATGTGAAAATACCTTTAACATCAAAATCACACGAAATCTAGTATTGTTTGGTGTTGATCAAAACACAAAAACACATAGAGTATTTGATCCTATAATAATGCTTGCAAAATCATTTACATATAAATGTAAAGTAGACTAGTGTGTTCTGAATATACATACTTTCCAAAGAATGCTAAACCAGAGATTCAACATTGAACAATATAATGCCAAAATAAACTTTCACTTGTCCATTTTTAATTCTCAGTGGAACAACTATAGGCAAATGTTCTCCGTGAAGAAAACACACTTTCTTCATGACATGTTTCTTAAATATTGATGTACACAATAAAACCATCATTGATTAGAATATTGTCTTATATCTTTTGTAAGCTATATGTTGTTTTTTTATGTGAACAATTATTGTCTTATTCGTATGAAATAAAATAATTTCTGTTGCTACATTTTTCGATGATGCTTGATTATCATTAAGCAAAGGAATGTACTCTTTGAAATTGATTCATAGGGGAAATGTCGACATGCGTTAGATCTTAATGTTCATGTTTGAAGTTCCAATGTCAAAAACATCATTCTGTACATTCAAAAAAAAAAAAAAAAAAAAAAAAAAAAAAAACTGGTATGATTGACAAATGTATTTCGAATATACATACTTTTCAAAGACTTTTAAATAAGATTCAGAATTGAACAATGTAATGCCAGAGTGAACTTTCATTTGTCCATCTTCTAATGCTCAATGGAATAATTATAACCCACGGCTTTAATAACAGAGAACAAATTCATCTTTATGACATTTTTGAAATCTTGATGCTCACTTTGAAATCTCCCATGTATGAAATATGTTTGGGGGGGGGGTGGGTTTTCTTTTTTCGTTTCTTTGATTTTTTTTTGTCTTCTGTACGGTGTATGTTGTCAGATGTCTGAAAAGTTCCTCATGTCAATGAATTGAAATTATTTTTTGTTACTACATTGTTTGTTGATGTCTATATATATTCTTAAAAAATGAATAAAATAAGGTGAAAAAAAACAAAAATGTTTTTGAAATGGGATCTTTTCTCCTGCATGTGCTGGTGAGTGTTGGAGTCCTGTGTACGGTTGTCTGCAAAGTTAAGATCTTCCCATGTTGAAAAGAGAGTCCATTTGATGTTTCTGGGTTGGTAGACACCAGACTGGAGATTTATCCACACTGCATTACGAGATCTATGCCATCAAGAAGTTACCTTTTCAAACTAGTCTTGCCTAAATCTGTAAGATAATATTAGCACGAACACTATTCCTGCCACCAAACATGTCAGGAATCTCCCTTTACTGACTCATGACTAATGCCACCATTTTCGTGCTGGCAACATGTATCAAGCCACACTTGTGTCATGGCAAATGCGATTTGAACACGAATTAAACCAGAAAAATCTCTTAAAATGTCATGAGGTGTTGTAGTCGAGAGGTAATGGTTGGGCGTCCTATAGGGAGGTCCAGAGTTCAATCCCGCCTGGACACCTCCACCTGGTGGGTGAAGCGATGGAGACTTTTCCGATCTCCCGTGTCAACAACTGTGCAGAGCTGCTTCTGTCTAAACCCTCTTCGTGTGCATACGCATGTAGAATATTAGATATGTACAATAAAGATCCTGTTAATCATGTCAACAGCTGCCTTATGGAAACATAAAAACACCCAACATGCACGCCTACCAAAGATGTAAATTGTGCTGGAAAATAGCAGAATGTGGTCATCTCGCCTAACAGTTGAGTTCTCCGTGCTCCATTAAAAAGTCGTTATGCATAATGTGTATGTACAGTGAGTGTAACTGAATTTGCACAACATCGGTATAGAAGAACGATGTATACGTAATATACGTAGTAAGACTGTGAGCGAGAAATTGTGTTTTGAACAGCAGTCACATCCTTGCTCGATACTACAGACTGCATCCATCAGGCCACTGATTTCATGCACTAAAAATGAAGTTGCACAAAACTAAAAAATACCTTTGTGCTGAAGTCGGTCTTGCACCTTAACAAATAAGTGAGTTGCCCATGCATGCACAACCGGTCAGCATGAAATCATGGGTGCATGACTGGGTTTGTTGCGTGTGTGTGTGATTTCTGGGTGTGTACATTTCATCATTTGTTTCTTTATTTATCATTTTTATGTGTTCTATAATTGTGATTGTTACCCTGGCAGAAGTTATGTTGAGTTTATATTTGGAGAGATGTCATGCGACGTCAAGGTATTCTGAACTGAATCAAACCGTTTCCAGGTGGACAAAGAAAACTGATCACCCCAACTGATTAGAGCCTCTTGGGGACACAGTAAACAGGCTTAGCAGCACTGCACTGATGAGACCAAACCCTGAAGGAAAGAAATCTACCTTGCAATAAAAAAAATATTTAATTGAAATAATTCTTAACTATACAGACAATTACAAACTCTATCAAGAAATAATAATAATAATAATAATAATAATATATTTTATTTATATAGCGCAAAATCTTGATAAAATCAAATCTAAGCGCTGAGCGTATACATGCATACATATCTACATACATATGAGCGTATACATGCATACATACATGCTTACATACTTAAATACATAAATCTAAGCTGAGCGTATACATGCATACATACATACATACATAAATCTAAGCGTATACATACATACATACATACATACATACGTACGCACATGCATACATAATAATTACAATATTTATATAGCGCAAATCTCGACAAAATCAAATCCAAGCGCCGAAAAGACACACACGCACACACGCACCACACACACACACACACACACACACACACACACACACACACACACACACACACACACACACACACACACACACACACACACATGCATGGCCACAAATGGGGAGAAAAGAATAAAGCAATAAAAGCAAGAATAAAACCAATGGAAAACCACAGAGAGCACATCATATACAATTATATATTAAAACAAAGTGATTCCCCTCCGAGCGGAGACAGGCTGCAGAGGGGGGTTGAGTGAGGTTAGGATTTTATGCAGAGGAGAAAAGGTGAGTTTTGAGAGCGGACTTGAAGGAGGCAAAAGTAGGTTGCTGACGGACTGAGAGAGGAAGTTTGTTCCAGGAGAGTGGACCAGAAACAGAGAAGGCTCGTGGACCATAGGTATTGAGCTTAGTGCGTGGAAAGCGAAAAGTCAGAGGATCGGAGGCAGAGCGGAGGGTACGTGAAGGAACATAGATCTCAAGTAGGCTTGACAGGTAATCGGGGGCTGCGTTATTGAGGCTTTTGTAGCACATGGTGTCTAGTTTGTACTGTATGCGCTTTGATACAGGGAGCCAGTGAAGTTGTGCCAGGAGAGGAGATATGTGGTCAGCTTTTTTCTTTTTGAGTACAAGGCGTACAGCATTGTTTTGAATGCGCTGTAGGATGTGAATGGTGGAGGCAGGAAGACCAGACAGGAGTGAATTGCAATAGTCAATGCGAGACATTATGAAGGAGAGAACGAGTTTTGCAGTTGTTTCGACAGAGAGATACTTCCTGATCAGGCTTATACGATGGAGATGATAGTAGCAAGATCTGGCAGTTTGAGAAACAAAGTTGTTCATGGACAGGGTAGAGTCAATGCAGACACCAAGGTTTTTAGCTGAATCAGAAATTGGGACTGATGTGTTACATAATGGCAGAGAAAGAGGAGGCAGCTGGGAAAGTTTCTGACGGGTGCCAATGAGGATAGCTTCTGTCTTGTCGTCATTAAGCTGAAGTCTATTGTGTGTCATCCAGTTCTTAATGTCCGAGTAACACTCAGTGGTGCGAGTCAACAGGCGCTGTATATTATCAGGTGAGTCACTATCTTGAAGTTGGGTGTCATCAGCATAGAAGTGGTGTTTTATAGAGTGGGAGTTGATGATGGTGGACAGGGGGGAGGTATAAAGAGTGAAAAGAACAGGGCCAAGGACAGATCCTTGTGGAACACCACAGGTCAGGTATGCAGGTTGAGAGTAAGTGCCATTGATGAGAACAGTTTGTTTTCTGTTTGATAAATACGAAGTGAAAAAGGAGAGAGCAATGTCAGAGATGCCAAAAGTATGATGAAGTCTAGAAAGGAGAATACCATGGTCAATGGTATCGAAGGCTGCAGACAGATCAAGGAGTGTGAGGAGAGAGACTTTGCCAGTATCAGTTGCAAGGAGGAGATTGTTGATAATGTGTAGTAGGGCAGTTTCAGTGCTATGGCACTGGCGGTAGGCTGACTGGAAAGGATTGAGGAGATTGTTGGCAGACAGGTGAGAGTTCAGCTGGTTGAGGACGACCTTTTCAAGGAGTTTTGACAAGAAAGAGAGATTAGAGATAGGCCTGTAATTTTTCAATTCATTTGGGTCTAAATTGTGTTTCTTGAGGAGAGGGTGAACAATAGCAGACTTGAAAGAATCTGGGACAGTTCCAGTTTGAAAAGAAGTGTTGATGATGTCAGTGATGAATGGGAGGAGAGTAGGGAGACAATCGGAGTAGAGAGAACCTGGAAGAGGATCCAGTTCGCAGGTTTTGAACGACATGGATCTGATTGTGTTGAAAATTTCTTCTTGTGAGACTGGGGTAAAAGTAGTGAGAGGTGTGCCAGAGAAGGAAGGGTCAGGTGGGCATGGTTGACAGGGTGTCCTGTCAAGCCTGTCACGAAGAGTTTGTATTTTGGTGGTGAAATACTTAGAGAATACAGATGGGAGTTCTTCATTTGTATGTTTTGTTGGGAGAGGTAAGTCTTTTCGTGTGAAATGATACCTTCACGCTAACTTCACTACTCTTTAGAAACTACCAGTACAAAATGATACTGAAACGGATAAAAGCAACACATGTCCACTATCATATTCATCAGCAGAAAGCATAATGGTGTGGTCATCTGACCAAAATGCAACCTCAGCAGCTAGCTCAAAAGGCATATAACAAACGATGTGTTGATTTTAAACAAACAGCACAATAAGGAAGACGTAGATGGACAGTATGAAAGAGACTTTGATTTTACACAGTATTTCTCCTCTTCAGGCCCAATGGCTGGAAGCTGACATTCAGATCTTGCTTCCCTGAGAAACCCATGATGGATAAGCAAACAGATAAAATGAAAAAGTATGTAAGTCAGAATCTTACCTTTAACACGTTCATACAGTTTGTCCACTATGGTCAAGGGCTCTTCCCCAAACAAACTCAGTTTGGGTTTCTGGCCAAAGCCATGGCCATGGCCATATCCATAGCCAGGACCAGCGAGAGGACCATTGCCATAACTAGCCTGAGGAGTGTAAAAACATAAAGACATAAATGATAAATACAGACCTTTCAGGTTCTTAAGAGGGAGTTAAATACGTGTGATACTCGTGCAGTGTATCATAACACATCATGAATTAATGCTTCAAAAAAGCTATGGCAAGAATGTATATCTGTCTGTCTGTCTGTCTGTCTGTCTGTCTGTCTGTCTGTCTGTTTGCCACCTGCCTGCCTGCATACCTGCCTGCCAGTCTTTCTGTCTGCAGATGGATGGATGAATGGATTTACCACCCAATTAAACACAACAAATAAGGTCAGATTACTTGGTGGACAAATACGACTTTAAGTGAGTTCAGACATTGGCCATGTTGTTTATAGTTCAGCCAACTGTTGAGATCATCTCACAACCGTTGGCTTCAGCAAGAACAAGGAAAGATTACCCTATGTAACATCCATGATGGTCATAGCAAACCCGTCATGTTCATGTTGGTCTTTCTTTGCCCAAAATGTGATTGGGAAGACCAGTCGCCGTGGCGTAGTGGTTAATGCAATGGAATACCAACTGGTAGGTTGTGGGTTCGAATCCTCATCAATCCCTTCAAAAATCATTGTGGGATTTTTCGGCTCTACCTCCTAACCAGAGTTGGACTTGCTATAATCTCATTGGGTAGACTAGGACCACACAGTCAAGTCTCATCCACTTCACGGATGTGTCATTGAGGTTGTTACTCAAATGTTCTGTTCAGCACCGCAGGTGTCAGTATCTCTCTGGCCTGGTTGACGCCAGGATATATATGATAATAAGCGTAGAGTATTTTCCTGTCACGCAGTCTCAATCCAAGACGGAACTCCATGATATCGTGATTTTCATCCTTATCAACATCATCATCATTACTTTATAAAAGCTGTGCCAGCTTCTGTAGCCTTTAAGGTGGCATAGAAAATAAGACAAAAAGCAGGTGAGCACAAAGGTAACCTCCCTGAGTGTGATGATAAAAAAAAAGGAAAGAAAAAAAAAACAATTGGGAAGATTACCTATTTTGTTAGCAAAGATGTTTTAATGGCACTCAGCTCCAGAATTATTGAAGTCTATCGAATGGATAAATGAATATATTCATTAATGTTGAAGTTTTGTTTTTTGTAATGATATACCTGGATTTATCTATGGCCTAGTATGTTTTGTATTGAATGAGTCGAACTGTTTTCCTCCTACTTGCAACAATTACATTCTTGTGATGCAATATTTAAATGAATACTAACCAAGGTATGTATAAACAACAAGACAATCATAAAGGAGGCAGACACAGAGTCATTAACAAAGAAGATTAGGAGAAGACAAGCAACATTTCCAGGACATATAGAGGAAAGGGGAATTAGACACCTGGTCACAACAGGAAAGACTGGAGGAAAGAGAACATTGGTAGACCAAGGAGAAATGTTGGACGGACTTGCAGGGTGGCTGAAGACAGAGAGGATGGGATAGATCGTGTAGAGGACCATGGTCGCAACGCCATGTGTCATCAGATTAAAAGTTATGCGTTACAACAATTCGACAGTTATTTTGGTCCAGTGTATGTGTGTGTGTGTGTGGTTGTGTGTGTGTGTGTGTGTGTGTGTGTGTGTGGTGTGTGTGTGTGTGTGTGTGTGGTGTGTGTGGTCTGTGTTCTGTGATCTGTGGTCTGTGTGTGTGTGTGTGTCTGTGTTGGTGTGTGTGTGTGTGTGTGTGTGTGTGTGTGTGTGTGTGTGTGTGTGTGTGTGTGTGTGTTAAGATTCAATCTTACTGACTATTGAGGTTGAATGTAACTGCACCCACTTGTTGTGGTGGTCCTTTGAGCTATACTGCTTCTGGGCAGAAGTATCATATATCTTTAACAGGGAGGTTGTGTTCTCTCAGAATGTCATCTGTACAAAGCCGACTTCAGAGGTAGAATTCTCTGGAGATTGTTTTCCTTCTTCTTTAAGTTTTATGTTACATGTGACAATCAGCAGACAGGTCTCTGTCAGCTATGCAGACACTTGTGGGATAATTTCTGCACAGTTTAAACTCTGATAACTCCAAATAATTATAAAGAATTTGGTTCATTTCACTAGAGTAAATACTTCTCTTAACGAAGAATTTGAAAAAGCGTTTGATTCGTTTATTGAAACTTGTATTGGAAATACTTAAAGTGTTTGGTTTTCAAACCGATGTCAGGAAATGGGACAAGCATTTCTTACTATAACATCAAATCATTGGCCATAGTGAATCAACAGGCTTCATTATGGATTTCAATAAATAGAGGTTGTGGGCAAGGAGACCAAATCTCCTCTTACCTTTTTATTCTACGTGCATAAACTCTAATAATAATTGTAAAACAGGTAACAATAAGACAGGTAAAAAATCGATACAATCGTTGAACACAAAAGGTCACAACATGCTGACGATACAAAACAAAACAAAGACATTGAATATAGCGTATGTGGTTTCCCGTTGACTACATGTAACAGACAAACCCAACACACTACAATACTCACCCATCAGCCCAAACGGTAGCCACCAGGACAGCAGCAACGCAAAGAGATGTCAACGTGTTCATGGTGATGATTATGGAGCTGTTATGGTTACAGGCTCCAGGCACTCGTCACTGACACAACTAGCAGGACAACTGCCTTCCCTTTTATACACGGTATTCAGCTGGGTGTGAAACACAATGGGGGGGAACAAACTATGATTAACGATGATAATATTGACAATTGACAAGTTTGGGATTGGTGAAAAGATGCTCTAAGAACAAAACCAAAAAAGAAGAAGAAGAAAAAGAAAGAAAAAAAAGAAACAAACAAACAAACAAACAATCAAAGACTGTTTGGATGGTGTCTGATATAACTGTTGTTGACACTGATTGTTATTACATGTCAATAAAACTGTCGTTCAGTTCACAGATCTGTGTGTGTTGTGTGTGTGTGTGTGTGTGTGTGTGTGTGTGTGTGTGTGTGTGTGTGTGTGTGTGTGTGTGTGTGTGTGTGTGTCTGTCTATCTGTCTGTCTCTCTCTCTCTCTCTTTGTCTCTCTCTCTCCTTTTTCTCTCCCTCACTGTCCCCCTCTCTCTGTATCTATATTTATCTTTGTGTGTGTCTCTCACTCTCTCTTTCATTCACATCTCTCACTCTTCCCCCTCTCTTTTTTCTTCTTTCTCTTCTCTCTCTCACTCTCTCTCTCTCTCTCTCTTTCTTTCTCCTCTCTCTCCTTCTGTCTTCTGTCTGTCCAACTATGTTTAAGTTTTTCTGTCTGTCATTCTCTCTCTCTCTTTTCCTTCTCTCTTCTCTCTTTGTCTCTCTCTCTCTCTCTCTCTCTCTCTCTCTCTCTTATGTTATTATGGTATACAATCTGACTATTTTTTGTGGTTGGTTTGTTGATTTGGTGAGTGGTTTGCTTTTGTTTGTTGGTATTGTTTTCATGTTGTTTTGTCTGTTTTCTATAAGAATGTGTTTTACGTATCCTACTTTCTTCTGCGTTAATACAAGTAGACTAGCAACGGCAGACATGCAAGCTGGGTTGTGTGCTGATATCTATACTGTTAGAAAATACAGTAGATATAATATTTCCTTCATTTGTTCATTCATGCACTCTCTCTCTGTTTTTTTCTCTCTCTCTCTCTGTCTCTCTCTCTCTTGCTCTCTCTCTCTCTCCCTTTCTCTCTCTGTCTCTGTCTGTTTGTCTGTCTGTCTCTGTATCTGTCTCTGTCTTTGACTCTCTCTCTCTCTTTCTCTATCTCTCTCTCTCTCTCTCTCTCTCTCTCTCTCTCTCCTGCCAAGCTCTGCCTACAGCCTATTTTGAGATCAATAGGTCAGTCATGACATGGCTTGACAACTATGTTACACAAATGTAGGCCTGAAGACCATAACCATTTGCATTGAACACACAGGCACGAGTGTAGTAGGTACGTGGACACAAAGTCACACACACACACACGCACGCACACATACACTATCACACACACACACACACACACACACAACATACATACATACACACACACACACACACACACACACACACACACACACCACACACACACACACACACACACACACATCCATTATTTGTTACTTGTGGTTTTCCAAGTCAAATCGATGGTAATAAAACCAATCAACGCCATTGTAATGACTCACGAAAATTTCTCTTAAACAGAAAGAATGGACACGTCACTCGAAAAATATTTGTGTTCATCTGTGTGTGTGTATTTGTGAGAGAGAGAGTGTGTGTGTGCGTGTGTGGTGTGTGTGTGTGTGTAGTAGTAGTAGTAGTAGTAGCAAGAGGAGGAGGACGATGACGAGTGGTAGTAGTTGTAGTAGTAGTAGTAGTAGTTGTTGTAGTAGTAGTAGTTGTAGTAGTAAAACTGCAAGAAAATGAAACTGATGTTTGACAACGTTGTAGCTCAACATGCATGATACGTTTACAAAATATACCATTCACACATTGGAATGTTCTTACAACATATTTTTATATGTTAACCTGCCTTTAGATGTAGTATATGGCATGGTATGTGATGGTATGGTATGGTATGGATGGTATGGTATGGTATGGTATGGTATGGTATGGTATGTATGGTATGGTATGGTATGGTATGGTATGGTATGGTATGGTATGGTATGGTATGGTATGGTATGGTATGGTATATTACAGACAAACGTACAAGTTCGATCCTAAAATTTCCTTGGTTTTTCAAGAGATGTTTGAGGAGGAGAGAAAATCCCAAGTAAAATGGGTTTTCTTGGGTCTTGTGTCTAATTGGTACAGAACGTATGCAGGCTGTAGGTTTACATGGACATGACAGGTAAGTACTCCTTACCTTCATCTGGTGTCGTGGGTATTACTTGTAGGTCCCGTGGTGCGTGTTTCATGGTGTTACGTATCAAAGGCTATGTGTTTAGCGTAGCTATATTCAACTCCGAAGGCCTTGATGGCCATATCATATCTTTACTTGTTTTAAAAGTGTTCTTGCTGTGTAAGAGTAAGTTGGTTAGCTGGGCTAATATTCGTCACATTTTCTGACTGAGCTAGGTTGTTGGTGGGCTCTGGTTCTACAGTCTAGAAGGAGAAAGTTGGTGTTGCTATGTTTAGATCCCTTGGCATTTTACACACACCTTGATGGAGGCGGAAGATGCTTCTGTTGATCGTTGTGGTGGCTTCGTTCAAAACGCACCTTGAGCAGTGTGATGTTATTGCTGTTGTTCTGAGTGTCTGGAGTCCACTTCTGTCAGGCCACGATTATCTGCCCCTGAGGAGCCAGCTAGGATATTATGGGGAGTGGGTGGGTGGCGGGGCCTCATTTGCCAATAGGAGAGGGCTGGGAGCACACCTGCAGCCACCCTCGCCTCCAGCGAATATTGATCGTAAGGATCGCATGGTGTGAACATGCAATCAAGTTGTTTCGTATTCAGAACTCAAATATCTATAAGGTCATCGCTCTTGCAAAATATCGTGGAAGTCGTTCAATGAGTGAGGACAGTTCCTCCTTAAGAGTTTCCGCCTGCTGTGAAAATCGGGCAAGTTGTTTAACACTCACACACTATAACAACGTATGGTTATTGAGAATGTTACTTTACAGACGTAAGCTCTGTAGTCATTTTCATTTTCTTAATGACCTTGATGTTGCACTGGTAACTCTAGTTATGATACTGAACAGCCATAAGTTCTAATGATATCATTTCCGTCATCATCATCATGTGCCATGTCACATTGTGTTGGCGATTATGGCCTGCAATGCAAATCTTTCTTTTGTCACCCTCTCTGTCGTCATCCATTCCGCAAAAGTATGTCCTGTGTTTTCTCCCTGGGTCTACCTGGTTCTGTTCCCCTCCCAGCTGTCCTGTTGTGACTAGGTGCTCACATTTCTCTTACCTCATCAAATGTTCTATAAATGTTGCTTATCTTTTCATAACCTTCTTCATTAATCTTCTTTTTGTGTTTGCCACTTTCAAGACTGTCTTGTTTGTTTTCTTTGCTGGCCATGGAACTCAACATTCTTCTTAGAAACCTTATTGCAACTGCCTCAGTCTTGTTCTGACTTTGCGTGTTCACATCCATAGAACAATGTCAGCTCTATATAACAATCAGGAACAATCTTCCTGATGCAAATTGATAGGCACTGGTTGGTACGAACGTTTCTTGTTTTGTTTTGTTTTTCATTTTCTTCGGTGCTGTTTTTTGATTGGCCAATTCTACTGACTATTACTAATGTGCATCTGCCATCTGGTGAGATGACTGTTCCCAGACATTTAAACTTATCAACTTGTCTCAATGTTGTGTGATTTACTGTTATTTTGCATGAGGGGATTTTTTGCTATTTACTGATTATGATGACTTCAATCTTCTTGTTATTTAGCTCCAGCCCATTATTTCTGATTACTATTTCTATTATATTCTATAGAGTTTGTAGGTCTTTTTCATTTTCTGCAATAAGAACGGTGTCATCTGCATAACGAAGATATTACAGTTTTGTGTCCAACTTTTATCCCATGACATTCTCCTAGGTTTCTCATGAAGGTTTCACTGTAAAGTGAAAACAATTCTGATGAAAGAACACATCCCTGCCTAACCCCTCTATTAATAGTTTGGAAAGAGCTTATATTATTTTCTACTTTTATTGCTGCTGTTTGTTCCCAACGCATATTCCTTATCATTCTTGGAATATTTTCCCTACAGAGAATAAACCAGTGCCATTACCTCGATGTTGTGCTAGAAACTCGGTGTGTGATTATTAAAAAAATGTGTGTGTGGTGTGTGTGTGTGTGTGTGTGTGTGTGTGTGTGTGTGTGTGTGTGTGTGTGTGTGTGTGTGTGTGTGTGTGTGTGTGTGTGTGTGCATGCCTCATGACCAACAAAACCTAGTCAAAATAAAAGCTTATTGTGTGTAGAAAATAATCATATACAATGTGCCTTAAATCCCTCTGTCTCTCTGTCTCTCTCTGTCTCTCTCTCTCTCTACTCTATCTATCTATATCTATCTATCTATCTCCCCCTCTCTCTCTCTCTCTCTCTCTCTCTCTCTCCACACACACAAACACACATGTACACATACATACACATGAACACTCATGTATACATACACACACACATCAGCCACAAAGATGCGGTTTTGTTTTATTAAACATGAAGATCGCTCACCATAATGCATTCAATATAAACATGACATGTTTTCATAACAGCACACTAGAGCCAATCTTCACGATTTACAGACAATATTCATAGTCCATGGACACCAAGACTTCAACATCAGCTGAGTTGGAAGGCACATTTACGTTGTCATCGTCATTTACATCTACTCTTGGTGATTTGTTCAACTCATTTTATGGCGAATGAAAATACCTTTTTTCTTCAGTCAACAGAAACATTTTGTTCTTTTTTCTTCCCATGTATGTCTGCCTCTCTTACTGATTTCTTTCCTTCCTTTTTTCCTTCTTTTCATTTTTTTCTTTTGACCTTTCTTTTACTTCATCAATTACTCAGAACAATTCTTTATGTGACTTAAGTTTCTAATTGCAATAGATCTACAGGAAATTTCAAACATTAGATTAACATTTCTGTGTAGAAAATATCCAGAGTCAATGCAGAACATACTTTGCAAAATGTGTTTATAAATTGAAATCAATTACTTGTTCTTACAGTGTCATCATTTTAAGATAAAGCAAGCTATTGTGATGCTGGAAATGAAAGTAGTTAAAGTCATCGATGTCCTATTCTTTTCGGTCCTTGTCATCTTGATGTGTAGCAGTCCTAGAAAGCAGAAGAGCAGAACAATTAGTGCTTGACAGGATCGGTGCCAGGACCAATGGTACAGGCCTGGAAGGCCACACTCACTTGAGCAGGCTGGTGTCCCCAAAGCTGTAGTCAAAGACCTCCACAATGAGGCCAGTCTTTGTGGAGTAGGTGTTGGCATAGACACCGATGGATTCGGGTTCCTTAGGAGGATAGCCATAACCATAATGAGCTGGGTCTTCTCTGGCATTGAGGTCGAAGTAAATGGCACTCAGTCCTGCTATATGTCCTGGTTTGATGTCGAACCAGCTCTGGTACTGGTATTCTACCCGGCGATCATCAGCATCCAAGGTGACCTCACCAACCTCACCTGCATGAACAGATTGGTGTTTTTCATTAATGTTATCGTTTAACATAAGCCACGAAGAGGAGCAGGAGCTACAGAGTGGGGCACGAATGTCGAGTTGTCCAGTATTTCTTTTGATATCGATTCACATATGTGCTTTCTAATTACCACATTATTTTTAGCACACTCTTTGACATCCTTTGATATCAGAAGCTAATATAACATATCTAAGTTGTAACGAGCGATCAAACATGCAAAGATACAAGAGAAAAAGTAAAGTCAACCTGAAGCAAAGAAAAAGCCCATGAGGACTGGGAAAAATGCCTTGTTGTTGCAGAATTAAAACCAGACCATCATCTGTTGCTTTTATGCACATTGATGTTAAGAACACAACCTCTGTTCGTTCTGCAGGAGTTAGCAGACTAGTTTATACCTCGTGCTTTGGAGATATACATTGATACAGCCATGCTACAAACAACTTGAAATACTTATCAATAATATATATATATATATGCAAATTTGCCTCAGTATCAGAATTTTCAGAAAAGATTATACTATTTGGACAAAAAGATTGAATAAGCAAAACATTGCACTTTATCCTATTACACGCAAAATTGTGTCTTCATAAATGCAAATATATAAAGACTATCTCCTACATCCTCATTCCATATCTAAGCAAGGAGTGCACTGACAATCAACTATCATCGCTGATCTAGTATTTTCATAGAATGTCTCTATCCACCCACAGATAAATGTCATTTTCAAAATCATAGACTCTCAAGATCTCAAGTATGAAACCTTATTGTAAGGAGTAAAAAACGCCCTTTCGAACTTTAAACATAGCAACTTATGAGGGTTGTTTTTCTAAACAGGGCAACAGATCATACATTAGTCCTTTATTACCGCCAATGTACATGTAATAGATCCACTCTGATTTTCACCATTTAGTAGTGATAACATTTTCTCTATTCCATTTGCAGTACATGGAGAACTCTTTTAATAAATTATATCTTTAATAGTGATATCCAGCTCTCAAGATGTTCTTTGTCTCCTTTAGAGATGCACATTATTGAACTTTCTCTTTGGGCTGTAGACAATTTTCCAATGTTTCCAGTTTTCTAAACGCTGCATTTAATGCTCTCATTACCACATGTTTTCAAAAGAACTTCAAAACCTCTGCCCCAAGTCTGTCTATTTCTGGGCTATTAAAGTCTTAACATTTCAGTGCAAGCCCTGCTTCCTTGTGGATAATTTCATTTTTAAGAGAGTTTCTCTGATTTGAAGGACATCTGCGGTAAGTCATTTATTTTATCTTTGATTTTATTTTTATTGAAACTATTATTATCTCTATATATCTATATCTTTTCTAGATTGTTTCTTCAGAGTCATGTTTTATTTTGTATCACCTGAAATAAAGTCTGTCATCTCTTTACTGACATATTTTCATTTTCTAGACTTCGAAATATGTTTCGAAATCTTTTTTCCATCAATTATCTGTCTGTCTTTAGATCGAAATAAAGTCACATAGGTTATCCTTCCTCCAGATATCAGTTAATCTGAAAGTGTTCTCTATTGTTCCTAAATCTTGCCTGGATTGGGAGTAGTTTACATGCTTGTAGTTGTCATAGTCTTGGAAGGAATTCATCACGGTATTCCAGTCTTTTATTGCAATGATGTTATAGTTGTTGTGCCTTGTGTTTTCTTTTAATTCGTAGTAAAATGCGCCAACGACTATCCTTGCTCGGATCATACGTAAAAGTAAATTTTGATCCATTGCACAGAAATGTATGATCCTATAATTTCGGTTTAGGTATTTTAATACTATTCCGAATTCAAACTTGTTGTCAAATTGTATTGCTACTCCTCTTGGATTCGATTATGTAGAGCTAAATAAAATTATATCCTCATTTAGCGGTTACATATACTTCCAGATTGAGATCAGTGTGAATGCTGTGTAGACACTATATCGAGTAGTAAGTATTGAAATAGTCTTTTCTTTTGCTAATGTCTCCTAAACGTTGACACTCTAATGATAAGATGATTATGCTATCCATTGCTATATACAAAGCAAAATACAAAGATGACGAGTCTGCACACAAGTCAGTCACATTATTTACATACAATCATTTATCACATATATTACACGAATTCAGCCTTCAAAGCATTATCACATTACTTGCCTTATTCAGTCAGGTCAGGCACAAGCGTTTCTCCAAACATGCATGTTGTATGAACAAAAAATCCAAATATAATACAACAGGATATACTGTTGAGACTTTAACCATTTGTGAGATTAAAGTAGTAAAAAAAATTAATCACAGACATAGACAACTTACACATTCTACGGGTTTCCCTCTTCCTGATAGATCCCAACAAGGTGGTGTATCTCTGAATGATGTCGAAGAAGACCTCGAACCTGTTCTCCTTGACCTGTAGGAAAACACATACACAGTGAACTCATGATAGATCAGTACGTTCTCAACGACGTGATCTACTTTCGCTCTCTCTCTTTCTCTGTCTCTGTCTCTGTCTCTGTCTCAGATATATATATATATATATATATATATATATATATATATATATATATATATATATATATGTCCATATTAATACTTACCCAAGCAAGCCATTCCGACTTATGCCAGCCAAGCCATTCCAACAATGACAGAAGAACTAGTCAAGAATCTTTGTAGGCAGTACTATGATTCCCTTAAGATACAAGAAAGGAAGACAAACCAAACAAATGGCATTATTTCCAAGTTCCTTTGGGCTCTGATGATGTACAGTATCAGTACTGGCATAATGGAATCGATGGAGGCCAGAATCCACAACAACACAAGGAAATGGCTCGGTAGAGGAAGGTCTGGCGACGTTCTAAACGGCAGGAGGCAGCAAACTGGGATCTAGAAAAGCTCTGACATTTGGTGCATGAAAATGGGATCTGCTGCCTGACGCGGAGTGCACATCAGATCTTTCAGAATGGACAAAAAACACCCAGAAGTCATCAATCAGCAGGAGTGGCATGAGACGGGACTCAGTTCTCCATTCCCATTCATCAAAACAAATGATTGTGATGGAACTCATTGTGCTGTATGAAAGTAGAATGGAGGAATTCCATTTGTACCAGACTGAAAAGCATACCAGTCTAGCCGGCAGCTGGAGGGAAACTGTCTATAGTGGTTAGAGGAAGGGGGTCATAAGCGCATCTGCTTATGACTTCAGGAAACAGCTCCTGTTTTCTTGGAGGAGGGGATCAAACCCTTAAGAAAATGGCAGAAACAAATGAAGAGTTCTAGCTGGATCAGGTCAAGGATAAACAAAAAAGAAAACTGTGATCCAAACATTCATAAATGTGTGTGTGTGTGTGTGTTTGTGTGTGTGTGTGTTGTGTGTGTGTGTGTGTGTGTGTGTGTGTGTGTGTGTGTGTGTGTGTGTGTGTGGTGTGTCTGTTGTGTGTGTCTGTGTGATGTAGTGTGAAAACTGACCTCAAAGAGTTTGGGTTTCAGATGATCGATAGCTTTGTACAGTGTGTTGATTTCTCTGTCCTGCCAGACGGTCACCTGCGTTCTGTGGCAAACAGAACCTGTGCCTCAAACTGCAGATAGGTGTTGTCCTCGTTCAGGTCCCTCAAGTCGTGAACATGGTTGTACAGAGTGATGTTGTCTTGTCCCAGTTGCAACAGCTGCCACAACAAAGCCACAGGATGAAAGCTGATTAGACATTCTTGAAGAGGTATGGCCGTAGTGATGGATATCTTAGTAACCAGTGAGTTTCATATTCGAATAGGTAAGACATATATACGTTCATTTGTATTGGTTTGTAAAATTCTTTTGTTGTTATTCTTCTTATTGTTGTTGTTGTGGTGGTGGTAGTGGTGGTAATGGTGGGGTGGTGATGATGGTAGTGGTGGTGGTAGGTGGGGGTGGGGGTTTGCTGGAGTGTAGATCCATCCAAATTTTCTGTATGCAAGTATTCCTGGTCAGTCTATGGAAATGGATTTTTCTACAGATTTTTGTCAGTCACAGCTCTTTTCTTGCTTGGGATCTTTAACGTGTGTTGAGTGCGTGCTGTACAGGAGACCTCGGTTTATAGCTTCACCTGAAAGTCTAGCACCTGGTCCACCACTAGTATGTTGGAGGAGATAGAAAAGTCTTATTCAGATCTGTAATTCAAGCCTGGGTTTCTGGCTTTCAGATGCTTTATCTACACGTGAATGTTACTGAACAATTTTCAATGATGCAGCGACAGCTTACAAATACAACAATATCATTATTAACATGTCACCCTTCAGCAGTTTAGTTCTGAAGATGGGATGAATTTCTGAGCTTTAATCTGTCTATGAGTCGACGGGTGAAAATGTTAATATTGCCACAAGAATATGGACATAAAACTAATGCTTTCCAAGGCACGTAGTTCTTCGGGTGCGTGTGAATCCAAGCCTCTGTGTGTGTGTGTGGCAATGTCTACGTATGTCCCAGCAACGACTAACTACCTAATTAGATCATATACTGTTTTTTTAGGAAATGTACATTTCTAGAGGTCTATTGCGTGGTTGCTTGATTGATGTAACAGCCTTTGAAAGGTACTTTGAAATATAAAACTGAACCGAGTATTGCTGCTTTCGATATATGTATATAGATACATGTATATATCTATGTATATCTATATATATATATGTATATATGAATATATATACATATATATATATATTGTGTGTGTGTGTGTGTGTGTGTGTGTGTGTGTGTGTGTGTGTGTGTGTGTGTGTGTGTGGCGCGCGCGCTGTGTGTGTGTGTGTGTTATGTGAGGTTCAGGGTCAATGTTAGGTTCAGTGTCAGTGTTAATTCAGTGTCAATGTCAGTGTTAATTCAGTGTCTGTGTCAGTGTTAAGTTCAATGTTAGAATCATGATATTATAAAGCTGTGTACTTACATGTCTGTCCAGCTTGTCGAGGCTTCCATTCTGTCTCATGTCAGTTTCCTTCAGCTCCACAAAGGTGACCAGCACAAGCTCCTTCACTTTCTTTTCCTGGATGGACAGCTGAGCAAGGAGAGCGTCCACTTGTTCCGAGTATGTCTTCACCTGGTCGTGCACGTCTAAAATACACCAGCATCAACTGTAGGTAATAGAGTGTGACAGGTGCTCATTGGCAGACAGTTTAGCATATAGACCCCACATTAAATTCTTACCCATTTTAGCAATGGCAAATACAACAGCAACGAAGATACGCCACTCCTGTCTGTCCTGGCCAGCCACTGTAACTCAAGACTTTCAATATTTTTTTCTACTGTTCTCGCCAGATGGTCTTGGCTTTTCTCCTCTTGCATCTTCCTTCCAGTGTTTATGATGTTTAATGACAGCAATCGTGGTGATGCGTTCCTGCTTTCGTCAGACGATGTACCGTTTCCATTGTCTTGTAATGATATGGTGGCCATGTTCTCGTGATTACTTTGGGTGCAGGCTATTGATTAGAAATGGCATCAGGTAGAATGATTTGTATGGTTGTTTGGATATTCTTTGTGTGGAATATTAATATCATGGAAATATTCCTGTCTGTCATCCTCCAGCATTCTGAGTGATAAAGAGGGGTGTAAAGAACAGAGATCAGCTACAGTCTCAACTTAGTGGTGATGTTGTACAGGGAGAGGGAGGGGAAGGCTTCCACACGATGTTCAGCATTTTGAAAGTGATTTTGGCTTTGCTGTGATGGCCCTTCATGTTGCTTATCTTCTGTTGTGTCTGACAGGGCCATGGTTGTGGGTAGGTCTGTTCCATCAGCTTGGATGGTGAGGGGTTTGGAGTGTTCAGTATCATCGTCTGTTTTCTAATCGAGCTATGTTGTTGAAACGGGATCTTTTCTCCTACAGGTGCTGGTGAGTGTTGGAGTCCTGTGTACGGTTGTCTACCAGGTTAAGATCTTCCAGTGTTGAAAAGAGAGTCCTTTTATGTCTCTTGGTTGGTAGACACCATACTGGAGATTTATCCACACTGCATTGCAAGATCTATGCCATCAAGAAATTAGCTTTTCAAACTAATCTTGCCTAAATCTGTAAGATAATATTAGCACGAACACTATTCCCTGCCACCAAACATGTCAGGAATCTCCCTACACTGTCTCATGACCAATTCCACCATTTTTGTGCTGGCAACATGCATCAAGCCACACTTGTGTCATGGCAAATGGGATTTAAACACCTGTTAAAACCAGAAAAAATCGCTTAAAATGTCGTGAGGTGTTGTAGTCAAGTGGATAAACGTTGGGCGTCCTATAGGGAGGTCCAGAGTTTAATCCCACCTGGACACCTCCATCTGATGGGTGAAAGATGGAGCTTTTCCGATCTCCCAGGTCAACAAGTGTGCAGACTTGCTGCTGCCTATACTCTCTTCATGTGCATACGCATGTAGAATATCAGATATGTACAATAAAGATCCTGTTAATATCAACATCTGCCTTAAGGAAACATGAAAACATCCATCATGCATGCGTACCAAAGATGTATATTGTGCTGGAAATAGCGGAATATGGTCAACTCACCTAACAACTGAGTTCTCCATGCTCCATTAGAAAGTCACATGCGTAATGTACAGTCAGTCCCAGTGAATTTGCAGAACATCGGTATACTAGGACAATGTATACGTAATATACGTAGTAAGACTGTGAGCGAGAAACAAGAGAACCTGAGCTAGTTGTATGAGAAAAGAATGGTAGGATAAGTGAGAAATCTTGTTTTGAATAGCAGTCACACATCCTTGCTCGATACTACAGACTACATCCATCAGGCCGCCGATTTCATGCACTAATAGTCAGTTGCAAAAAAAAAGCTTCGTGTTGAAGTCGGTCTTGCACCTTAACAAATAAGTCAGTCGCCCATGCCTACACAACAGGTCAGCATGGAATGTATAGGTGCATGATCTGGTGTGTTTTGTGTGTGTGTGCTTTGTGGGTGTGTAATTTCATCATTTATTTCTTTATTCATTATTTTTCATGTGTTCTATAATTGTGATTGACACCGTCCCAGTTGTTGGGTTGAGTTTGCATTTGGAGAGGTGCCATGCGACGTGAAGGTATTCTGAACTGAATCAAATTGTTTCCAGGGGGAAAAGAAAACTGATCACTCCAACTGATTAGAGCCTCATGGGGAGACAATAAACAGGCTTAACAGCACTGGACTGATGAGACCAAACCTAAAGGTGAGAAGTCCACCTTGCAACAACTAAATATTTCATTGAAATAATTCTTAACTACACAGACAATCACAAACTCAATCAACAAATCGGACTTTCATGCATAAACTGATTCTGAAATAGATAAGCATGCAAATTCAGTCAGAAAATTACAACGGCAACACATGTCCACTATCATATTCATCAGTAGAAAGCATAGGGGTCTGGTCATCTGACCAGAATGCAACCCCACACATCATTTCTCCTCTTTCTGCCGATAGCAGAAAGCTGACATTCAGATTTTGCTTCCCTGAAAAAAAAAGCATGATGGATAAGCAAACAGATAAAATAAAGAATTATGTAAGTCAGGATCTTACCTTTAACACGTTCATACAGTTTGTCCACTATGGTCAAGGCCGCATCCCCAAACAACTGCAGTTTGGGTTTCCGGCCAAAGCTATGGCCATGGCCATATCCATAGCCAGGACCAGCATGAGGAACATTGCCATAACTAGCCTGAGGACTGTCAAAAAATAAAGACATAAATGATAAACAAAGACATTTCATGTTGTTAAGAGGGAGTTAAATACGTGTGATACTCATACAGTGTATCATAACTCATCATGAATTAATGCTTCAAAAAAGCTATGGCAAGAATGTATATTCTGTCTGTCGTAGTCCTGTATGTCTGTCTGTCTGTCTGTCTGTCTGTCTGTCTGTCTGTCTGCCAGTCTTTCTGTCTGCAGATGGATGGATGAATGGATTTACCACCCAATTAAACACAATAACTGTAAAAAAAATAAAATACAGACATAAATGATAAAGATATTTTGGGTTGTTTAAGAGGGAGTCGCATACGTGTGACACTCGTGCAGTGTATCATAACACATCATGCATTAATGTTTCAAAGTAGCTATGGCAAGACACTATACCTGTCCTTCTGTCTGTGTGTCTGTCTACAGATGGATGGATGAAAGGATTTACCATCCAATTAAACATAACAAATAAGGTCAGATCACCTGAGGACGAACATGACTTTAAGCGATTTCAGCCATAGGCCATGTTGTTTATAGCTCAGCTGACTGTTGAGATTTTCTCATAACTGTTGGCTCCAGCAAAAAAACAAAGAAAGATTGTACGCTAACAAAATGTGCACCGTATCAAAGTTTTAAAACGTTATAATGAATTTCCTGCTTCCAAGACAAGAAACTGAATCCTTGCTTTTCAGCCTTTTGTCCACAGCATTACTCTCTGTAACATCCATGATGGTCATAGCAAACACGTCATGTTCATGTTCATGTTTCCTTACCCAAATTTGATTGGGAAGACCAGTTGCCGTGGTGTAGTGGATAATGCAACGCACAACCGAATGGAAGGTTGTGGGTTCGAATCCCCATCAGTCCCTTCAAAAATAATTGTGTGATTTTTCAACTCTAATTGGCTCCTACCCGGCGTTGGGCGTGCTATGGGCTCAATGGAAAGACTGGGACCACACAGTCAAGTTTCATCCACTTCACAGATGTGTCAGTGAGGGCGTTGTTCAAATACTCTTGGGCCTGGTTGACACCAGGACATATATGATAGTAAGCGTACAGCACATCTCTGTCACGCAGTCTCAATCTTTGATGGAACTCCATATCACCATGATTATCATCCTCATCGACATCATCATCATCTCATTGTAAAAACTGTCCCAGTTTCTGTGACCATTAAAGTGGCGTAGAAACCAGGACGAAAAAAGGTGAGCACAAAGGTAACCTCCCTCAGTGCGATGATTCTTAAATCTTGTTCGCAAAGGTGTTTTAATGGCACTCAGCTGCACGTACGTACACAAAGCACCTCGTGCTTTCTTTTTCTTTTTATTATCATTGCTGGTCTTTCTCATGTCCGTCTTCTTGATCCTTTTCAGCACTGTCTTTAAGGTTGGAACATTTTACATTCTAGAACTAGTTAAAAGTCTATCAAATGGATAAACGAATATGTTCATTGATGTTGAAGTTTTGATTTTGTAATGATATATCTGGATTCATCTATGACCTAGGATATTTTGAACTGAATGAGTCGAACTATTTTCTCTATTGCAACAATTAAATAGTTGTGATACACTATTGATGAGTACTGACAGGGTATGTATAAACAAACAAGACAGTCTTAAAGGAGGCAGACACAAAAAGACCATTAATAAAGAAGATTAGGAGAAAACAAGCAACATTTGTAGGACATATTATGAGAAAATGGGAATTGGAACACCTGGTCACAACATCAAAGCCGGAAGGAAAAAGAACACAATGTAGATCCATGGAGAAAACATTGGACGAACTTGCAGGGTGGCTGAAGACAGAGAGGGTGGGAGATGTATTTCCAGCGACAGGAGATAGATTCGTGTGAGAGGGCCATGGTCGCCAATGCCATGTGGCAGGACACATGATGATAATGATGATGATTTACAATTCATCAGATAAAAGTTATGCATTACAAACAATTACGACAATCGTTTGGTAGATATACATTACATAGAAAATGCATTTGTACATCTGCATTCTAAACTCACTTTTCTAAACATTTGCACATGGTGCACTCACGCAGTTGGCAAGACAATTCTAGAATGTGAAACAAATATTGACTGCTGCTGACATGTAAGATGAAACAACCCTAGGGTACTACTCTGTCTCGTTTTTGTCCAGTGTTTTATTTCTTATTAAGGTTCAATCTTACCGAGGACTACTGAGGTGGAATGTAAGCGTACCCACTTGCTGTGGTGGTCCTTTGAGCTGTAATGCTTCTGGGCAGAAGTATCATATATCTTTAACAGGGAGACTCCAACTTGAGAGGCAGAATTCTCTGAAAGTTGTTTTCCATTTTCTTTGAGTTTTATATTACACGTGACAATCAGCAGGCAGGTCTCTTTGAGCTATGCAAACTCATGTGATAAAATCTGCACTGTTTAAATTCTGATAATGCCAAATGGTTATAAAGTGAATTACCTAAGACAAAAGAAGTCTGTGCTTCCCACATGAAATCAAAAAGGCCCTACCTCTGATGGATTCAAGGCACATTCTATAAAAATGTTTTGGCAAA
>CM060306.1:115790703-115828203 GCA_030674185.1 Monoplex corrugatus | reverse complement strand
TAAATAAAATTATGTTTTCTTGTATACATATTGTGTGTGGACTGGGTGTTTTGTTTCTGGCTGTGGGGCAGGTGGGTGGGGTTAGTTCTAGGGAGGTTCTCTCTGTCTATCTCTGTCTCTCTCTGTCTGTCTCTCTCTCTCTCTCTCTCTCTCTCTCTCTCTCTCTGTCTCTGTTAGAAATAGCCAAAAAAGGGAGACATGGTGTACAGTTATTGACTTCCGGGAATAGTTCGGAGGACATTCGGGAAAGACCGAAGGACACTGGGAAAGACTAGATCTGCGGGCTTTGTGGGTTGGCTTCCCACCTTGCCTTTGATAACATGCCACGAGTTTTTCAAATGAAAGATGCTCCCAGGATTCACCGAAAGGGGGAGAGAATGATGAATCCATCGGCACTGACTCCATCACGACTGGAAACGCACAACGGACCATGATTAATGACCAGTTGGAATTTCCGTGTGCGTGTGGAAGGAGATTCACCACCAAACGCGGCATGAAGATCCACAGGACAAAAATGGGCTGTTTGAAGACACATACGAACCAGCAGCAGCGCACTGCGATAGCAGGTGAGACGTTGGATGACCAAGGCCAGGAATTAAACCATAGTGCCAAGGACATCCACGCTGACGGTTCTGATGCGGATTTTGCACAAGCTCTTAACGCCAAACGTGGAAAACTCAATTTGCCGCCTGCCGGTGCAAAAGAACAATGGGAGAAATTAGATGAGGAACTTGTCCTTAAGCTGAATGCGCTAATAGGGAACAGTACGCTGGAACACAAACTTGACACATACGGAGACATCATATACTCTATCTGCAGGGACACTTATGGAGTGAAGCAGCCAAAGACAAAAACGCCTCCCCAGAAATCCAGAAGACAGCAACAGATGGAGAGCATCCGGAGGGAGAAATGGAAGCTTAAAAAGCGAATGAAAACTGCCTCAGAAATCGAGAAGCAAGGGCTCCTGGAACTCTGGAAAGATCTGAAGGCCAAACACAATGCTCTCAGCAAAGTGGAATCAGCAAGGCGAAGAAAGAGCAAAAAGAAGAAGACTCAAGATCGTTTCTTCAAAGATCCCTTTGACTTTGCAAGAAAGCTGTTTGAACAACCCAAATCAGGGACTCTCACAGTGGGCAAGGAAACCCTAGAGCAGCATCTCAGGGAAACATATTCCGATTCTCAGCGCGAGGCACCACTTGAAATCCAGAATCTGGTTTGGCCTGCAGTGCCAGAAGGAAAATTCAATAACAAACCACCAACACTGGATGAAGTGAAGAACGTAGTAAAGAAAGCCAGAGCCAAGTCAGCACCTGGACCAAACGGAATACCATACCTGCTCTACAAGAAATGCCCAAAAGTGCTCGAGTGGCTCCACAAGATGATTCGATCAGCATGGAGGAACCAGAAGATCAGCGACCAATGGATGAGAGCTGAAGGAGTGTACATTCCGAAGGAGCAGAACTCCAGCAGCATCAATCAGTTCAGGCCAATATCACTTCTGAACGTCGAGGGGAAAATCTTCTTCTCTGTTATGGCAGCAAGATTGACAAAATACCTGACTGAAAACAAGTATCTGGATATGTCAGTCCAAAAGGGAGGCATACCAGGAATGCCTGGATGCTTGGAACATGCCACGTTGATTTGGGATGCCATCCAAAAAGCAAGAACAGAGAAGAGAGACATTGACGTAGTTTGGCTTGATCTGGCGAATGCATATGGATCAGTTCCACACGATATGATCCAGCTGGCTCTTGAAATGTATCACATCCCAGAAAACATCCGAACAATGCTGAGGAAGTATTTCCAAGGGTTCTCAATGCGGTTCTCTACCAAAGAATACACCACGGACTGGATAGACCTAGAGGTGGGCATTGCAATGGGCTGTGCAATCTCTCCCATACTGTTCGTGTTGGCAATGGAAGTCATCTTGAAAGCTGCAATGAAGAGTTCAGGTCCAGTGAATCTGGGAGATGGATACCAGATGCCTCCTCTGAAAGCTTTCATGGATGACACAACAGTCTTGTCCACGGATGAGGAAGAGACACACCAAATCTTAAAGCAGCTGGATGAGCTGGTGGCCTCTTCAAGAATGAGGTTCAAACCTAAGAAATCCCGAAGTCTCTCACTGCGAAAAGGAAAAGTGGCAGATTCAGTCAAATTCATGGTAGCCAACCAAGCCATCCCCACTGTCACAGAAGAGCCAGTAAAAAGTCTCGGAAGATGGTATGATGACTCCCTGAAAGACACACAAAGGGGATGTGAAACCAAGCAAACAGCAGAAGAAGGCCTGAAGAAAATAGATAACTGCGGACTGCCAGGCAAATACAAAGTCTGGTGTCTACAGTTCATGCTGATACCAAAGCTGCTGTGGCCACTGCTAATCTATGACATTTGCACCAGCACAGTCGAAGCAATGGAAGCCAAAATCAACAAATACACAAGAAAATGGCTCGGTGTCCCACCTGGTCTCACTGATGTTGCATTCTACTGTCGTCAAGCAATGCTGAAGCTACCTCTCAAATCCATAGTGGAGGAATACAAAGTTGGAAAAGCAAGACTGTTGAGCATGCTGGAGGAATCGGAAGACAATATCGTGAGATCAGTTCATCCAAAGCTGAGAACTGGCAGAAAGTGGAAAGTCCAAGAGGCTGTAAACAATGCCAAGAGAAACCTCAGCATCAAAGAAATAATTGGACACACGCAAACCAACAGACAGGGACTGGGAGCAACAAAAATGCAGTGGTGGTCCAAAGCCAAAGGGAAGGAAAAAAGAGACATGATCATACAGGAGTTGAAGGAAGAAGAAGATGTCAAAAGAGTGCAGAAGGCAGTCCAGCAAGGTCAACAGGGGCAATGGACAACATGGGACAGTGCACTCCAAAGAAGTCTCAGCTGGAACGATATGTGGCACATGGCTCCTCTAAGGATAAGCTTCCTCCTCAGATCTGTATATGACCTGCTCCCCTCGAATGCAAACTTAGTGAAATGGGGGAAAGCAGACGACCCAGCATGTCCGCTCTGTCAGAAGAAACAAACAGTGGAACATGTCCTAAGCTCTTGCAAAGTAGCGCTAGCCCAAGGAAGGTATACATGGAGGCACAACCAAGTTCTGAAAGTGATCGCAGATGTGGTTAGCGAAAAAACCATGACCCCAAACGCACCAATTGCTATGACAACGTTCTACAAAGCAGGAGGGAAACAGGTCTGGCCCGAAAGTGCTATGACAACCAGCACATTGCCAAAGGGTCTTCTGGATGGAGCAGTCGACTGGGAGTGTACAGCAGACCTCCCAGAGTGGAGAAATTACCCAGATGTCATCAGCAAGACAGGCATGAGACCAGACATCGCTCTCCACTCTGACTCCTCGAAACAAGTGATTCTGATAGAACTCACTGTGCCATACGAAAGCAGAATGGAAGAAGCACATATCTACAAGACCGAAAAATACGCCGGTCTTGCCAGCACCCTGAAGAAAGCAGGTCTGCGGGTCAAAATCTTCGCCATAGAGGTCGGGGCAAGAGGGTTTGTGGGCACCTCCGCTTATGATCTCATGAAACAACTCGCCATTTCTGGGAAGAAGAGGACTAGAGCCCTTAAAGCGATGGCAGAGGCAGCAGAAAGGAGCTCAAGCTGGATCTGGGCAAGGAGGAACCAAAAAAGTGAACTTCATAAGGATTAAATTCCCTACAGATGATGTGTGCCCCGTTAGCACATTGGTAAAACCGCGTACCGCAGTTCTGAAGCGCAGAATCGCCCAGGTTCGATCCCCGGCGTGGGAAAAAAAAAAATATGACAACAGCAGAAGGGCATCCAGGAGTCATGACCTGGATGTGGCCCGGCCCCCCGAGAGTGTAAGGAATTCAGGGCCGAAACACTTGTCTAAAGGGGGTTACTTCTCTGAAGACCTTCTGTTGTCTAGCTCTCCCTAGAGTTTCTTTCTACCTATTGCCTGGTGCTGTTGAAGGTTTTTTTTACTGCTATTTGCTGATGATGTGGTGCTTTTGTCAGACACTGTCATAGGGTTACAAAATCAACTAAATGCTTTAAAACATGAACCTGATAGGTTGTTACTGTCTGTGAATCTAGAAAAGACGAATGTGATGATTTTCCGTAAGGGAGGACATCTCTCGGCTCGAGAAAAATGGTTTTATGGTGAATCTGAAGTTAAAGTAACAAACTCATATAAATATCAAGGTAAATTTTTACAACAAAACTGAGTCTCCAAAGCGCATGGGTGGAAAGCAGCAAAAAAGGGAAAAGAGGAACGATGGAAATTTTAAGATCTTTAAGAAAATTGAATTGCACTGACTTCTCGATTTTTTTGGAAACTTTCCGACTCACAAATTGAACCAATCTTAACGTATGGCTCAGAAATATGGGGTTTTTCGAGCAATCATAAAATGGAAAAGGTGCACACATTTGCCATCAAACGCTTCCTTTTGGTACCATTGCATTCATCTAATAAAATGTTATATGGAGAAACTGGCCGTTATCCTTTGTTTTTGAAAACTCAAATGAAGTGTATTAGATACTGGCTGAAATTAACCCAGCTCCCAATGTCAAGATTGTGCAAGCAGGCATATGAGATGTTACTGAATCAATTAGATTCGGGTAAACAAAACTGGGCATATTTCGTAAAGAAAATGTTAACCACACATGGATTTGGTATTGTGTGGATGTGCCAGGGAGTTGGTTATGAACAAGGATTTATTTCAGAATTTCGGGATAGACTAGTTGATTCGTACAAACAAAACGGCACGCTCAAATGAAGAATCTGAGAAATATGATTGGTTCCTTTCCTTTAAAAGTATATTTCAAACCGAAAAGTATATAAAGGCCGTAACAAAAAAATGGCACAGAAGCAATCTTGCTCGTTTTAGACTAAGAGCCCTAGGGCTAAATGCAACAACAAGATGGTTTTACTCAAATTCATCGGCGCACTCTATTTGTTCCATGTGTAATGCAGAGGCAGAAGATGAAATGCATTTTTTGTTTGTTTGCAAATCATATGAAAGTATACGACAAGGGTCATTACCAGAATACTCATGACTGAAGATGAAAAATATCAAAAATCCCTCGCGAAATTTATCGCCCTTGCTTGGGAAAGTCAGAGAAAGAAAACAACACAGCAATATATTTATGTAAGTTCATCTCCAATGAAGATATCATTTTATACTGTTCTTATGTTTATTTGCCGGATTTGGGTCTCCTCTTACTTATATGACTAATTACGTCGGGTGGTCAACTGTTTTTTCAACTTTTTGTTCAACTTTTTAAATTAATGTAAGTTTATCTCCAGTGAAGATATTACTTTATATTGTTTTTATGTTTGTTTGTCGGATTTGGGTCTTCCTCTTACTTATATTTCTAATTATGTCAGGTGGTTAACTGTTTTTTTCAACTTTTTGTTCAACTTTTTAAATTAATGTAAGTTTATCTCCAGTGAAGATATCACTTTATACTGTTCTTATGTTTATTCGCGGGATTTGGGTCTTCCTCTTACTTATATGACTGATTACGTCGGGTGGTCAACTCTTTTTTCAACTTTTTCCGTTCAATTTCTTCTTCATCTTTAGGAAAAAAATTCAAATGGATGTAATGTCAGCCATGACTATATTTATAAATCTTTGTTTCGAGAAAACGTCGCCGAAAAATTTAATGACTTTGTTTTATGTCAATGGCAATAAACCATTTTCAGTTTCAGTTTCTCTTTCTCTGTATCTCTCTCTCTTTCACTGTCTCTGTCTTTCTCTCTCCCTCTCTCTCGCTTTCTCTCTCTCTTTCACTATCTCTCTCACTCTCTCTCTCTCTCTCTCTCCTCTCTCTCTCTCCTTTCTCTCTATCTCTAACTTGCTCAGTGTGGTTTGATATATGGTATGGTATGTAGTATGGTATGGTATGGTATGGTATGGTATGGTATGGTATGGTATGGTATGGTATGGTATGGTATGGTATGGTATGGTATGGTATGGTATGGTATGGTATGGCATGGTATGGCATGGCATGTCATGGCTATGCTATGCTATGCTATGCAATGCTATGCAATGCTCTGGTATGCTATGGTATGCTGTGGTATGCTTGGTATAGTATGCTATGCTATGGTATGCTATGGTGTGCTGTGGTATGATGTAGTAGAGTATGCTATGCTATGCTATGTTTTGCTATGCTGTGCTATGCTGTGGTGTAATACACTTTGCTATGCTATGCTATGCTATGGCATGGTAAGGTATGCTTTTTGTTAACAAGAAACACCGAGGGCGATGGTAGGGACCCAGAGCACCGATGTCTCACCAGAGCACCAATGTATCACCAGAGCACCAACGTTTCACCAGAGCACCAATGTCTCACCAGAGCACCAATGTCTCACCAGAGCACCAATGTATCACCAGAGCACCAATGTATCACCAGAGCACCAACGTTTCACCAGAGCACCAATGTCTCACCAGAGCACCAATGTCTCACCAGAGCACCAATGTATCACCAGAGCACCAATGTCTCAACAGAGCACCGATGTCTCACCAGAGTACCAATGTCTCACCAGAGCACCAACGTTTCACCAAAGCACCAACGTTTCACCAGAGCAACAATGTCTCACCAGAACATCAATGTATCACCAGAGCACCAATGTCTCACCAGAGCACCAATCACCAGAGCACCAATGTCTCACCAATCACCAGACAGTCACCTCACAAGCTCCCAATGCCATTCGATGGTTATTTCATCAAGCAAACCATGCATCGCATGACCCATTCAGGCCCAGTCATCAGTTAGCTTGTTTACAAGCCGATTGGCAAGATGACAAACCCAGGGACATAGCCACACGAGGCGCACCAACCAGGTCCAGCCTAGCTACCAGACCAAGAGAGAATGAAAAACCTTCTCTTGCCCTACTCTGGGCCTTTATCTTTTGGGCAGCCCGCCCAGTTGCCAGCTCGCATAGCTGCCAGTTTTTGTTCCCTTTGCTATAGTCTCTATCCCTAGGGCAGATAGAATAGCAAAAAAAGAGCTGGATGACTAATGAAATTTTGGGCTTGATGGAGGAAAAAAGGAAGGCAAAGAGAAACGAAGAGATCTACAGGAAGATAAACAAGGAGATCAGGAATAAGTGCAATGAAGCTAAGGAAGCTTGGCTGAAAACAAAGTGCAAAGAAATGGAAGACTGACACAAAACGGATCCTCAGGATATGTACAGACGATTTGAAGAAATTGTCCACAGAAAAAAAATACATGCACATCAACTGGGTGCTTGAAATCGGAAGATGGCACGCTCATCATGGAAAAGGACAAAATATTAGATAGATGGGGAGAGTACATTAAATACCTTTTTGAGGATGACAGAAACGAAGAACACATCATAAAAAAAGAACTATGAAGGACCACCCATAGTGAAAGATGAAGTTAAAGCGGCACTGAAAAAGATGAAACCAGGAAAAGCCCCAGGACCAGACAACATTACTACAGAGATGATTGAAGCCCTGGAGAAATTTGGCATAGAAAAAATAACAGTCCTCCTAAATGAAATTTACGACACTGGAAAAATCACCAAAGATCGTCAAAATCAATTTTCATTGCACTTCCAAAGAAGACAGGGGCTATAGAATGCGAACTCCATCGCACAATCAGTTTGATGAGTCATGTAACAAAAATCCTGTTAAGAATAATCATGATGAGGACAAGGAATAGAATCAAAAGAGAAATAGCAGAAGAACAGTGTGGATTTGTGGAAGGGAAGGGAACTATTAATGCCATATCCATCCAAAGAACTATCATAGAGAGGTCAAATGAAATGAATAAGGATTTGTATTTATGCTTTGTTGACTACACCAAGGCTTTCGATCGGGTAAGACATGATGAATTGATCAACCAACTGGAGAGACTCAATGTTGATGGAAAAGATCACGAATAATCAGAAATATGTACTGGGAACAAACAGCTGCAATGAGAATAGAAAACAATGTAAGCTCTTTCCAAAACATCAAAAGAGGAGTCAGACAAGGTTGTGTTTTGTCACCAGATCTGTTTTCACTTTACAGCGAAAACATCATGAGAAACCTAGAAGAAGCCCCTGGATTAAAGGTTGGAGGGAAAATGATAAACAGCATTCGATACGCAGATGACACCGTGCTAATTGCAGAAAGTGAAAGGGACCTACAAAACCTTGTGAATATACTAGAAAGAGAAAGCAAAGGTAAGGGGCTGGAACTAAACAGCAGGAAGACTGAAGTCATGGTGAACAGTAAAAAACATGAAATTCCCTCATGCAAAATAACAGCAAATGGCACAACCTGTGTGTGTGTGTGTGTGTGTGTGTGTGTGTGTGTGTGTGTGTGTGTGTTGTGTGTGTGTGTGTGTGTGTGTGTGTGTGTGTGTGTGTGTGTGTGTGTGTGTGTGTGTGTGTGTGTTTGTGTGTGTCTGTGTGTTCATGCCTCATGACCACCAAAACCAAGTCTGAATATAAGCTTACTATACCCAGAAAGTAATTTTGTACAGTATGCACTTAAATGCAATAGTTTCTCTCTCTCTCTCTCCTCTCTCCTCTCTCTCTCTCTCTCTCTTCCTGTCTCTCTCTCTCTTTCTTTCTTTCTTTCTCTCTACACAAACACGCATATACACATACATACATGCATATACATATGCATGCACATACATGAACACACATGCATACATACACACACATCAACCACTAAGATGCAGTTTTGTTTTGTTAAACATGAAGATCGCTCGTCATAATGCTTTCAATACAAACATGACATTTTTCATAACAGCACACTAGCGCCAACTTTCATGATGTTCAGACAATATTCCTGGTCCATGGACACCAAGACTTCAACATCAGCTGAGTTGGAAGGCACATTTACGTTGACATCGTCATTTACATCCACTCTTGCTGATTTGTTCAAATCACGTTATGTCGAATGAAAATACCTTTCCTCACAAATCAAAAGAAACATTTTGTTCTTTTTTCTTCCCACGTATGTCTGCCTTTCTTTCCTTCTTTTTTTCCTTCCTTTCATTTTCTTCTTTTGACCTTTCTTTTACTTCATCAATTATTCAGATCAATTCCTTATGTGACCTAAGTTTCCTTGTCATCTTGATGTGTAGTAGTCCTAGAAAGGAGAAGAGCAGAACACTTAGCGCTTGACCGATGGACCGATGGTACAGGCCTGGAAGGCCATACTCACACTGAGCAGGCTGATGTCCCCAATGATCCGGTCAAAGGCCTACACATTGAGACCAGTCTTTGTGGAGTAGGTGTTGGCATAGACACCGATGGTTTCGGGTTCCTTGGGAGGATAGCCATAGCCATAATGAGCTGGGTCTTCTCTGGCATTGATGTCGAAGTAAACGGCACTCAGGCCTGCTATATGTTGTGGTTTGATGTCGAACCAGTTCTGGTACTGGTATTCTACACTGCGATCATCAGCATCCAATGTGACCTCACCAACCTCACCTGCATGAACAGATTGCTGTTTTCATCAAAGTTATCGTTTAACACAAGCCACGAAGAGGAGCAGCAGCTACAGAGTGGGGCACGAATGTCGAGTTTGTCCAGTATTTCTTTTGATATCGATTCACATATGTGCTTTCAAATTGCCACAATATTTTTCGCACACTATATGACATCCCTTGAAATCAGAAGCTCATATAACATCTAAGTTGCAACGAGCAATTAAACATGCAAAGAAACAAGAGAACAAAGTAGTCAACCTGAAGCAAAGGAAAAACCCATGAGGACTCGGAAAAATGCCTTGTTATTGCAAAATTAAAACCATACCATCCTCTGTTGCTTTTATGCACATGGGTGTTAAGAACACAACCTCTATTTGTTCTGCAGGAGTTAGCAGACTAGTTTATACCTCGTGCTTTGGAGATATACATTGATACAGCCATGCTAGAAACAACTTGAAATACTAATCAATAGTACATATATATGCCAATTTCGCGTCAGTATCAAAATTTACAGAAAACATTACACTATTTGAACAAAAAGATTGAATAAGTAAAACATTGCACTTTATCCTATTACACGCAATTATGTCTTCATAAATGCAAATATATAAAGACTATCTCCTACATCCTTATTCCATATCTAAGCATGGAGTGCACCGAAAAATCAACTATCATCGCAGATCTAGTATTTTCATAGAATGTCTCTATCCACCTACAAACAAATGTCATGTTCAAAATCATAGCCTCTCAAGATCCCGAGCATGAAACCTTAAAATAAGGAGTAAAAAAAAGCCCTTTGAACTTTAAACACAGCAGCATATGTTTGGATGTTTCTAAACAGGGCAACAGATCATACATTAGTCCTTTATTACCGCCAATGTACATGTAATATATCCACTCTGATCTTCTGGTGATAACATTTTCTTTATTCCATTTGCAGTACATGGAGAACTCATTTAAAGAATTATATGTTTAATAGTGATATCCAGCTCTCAAGATGTTCCTCTGTTTGTCTCCTTTAGAGATGCACATTACTGAACTGTCTCTTTAGTCTGTTGACAATTTTCCAATGTTTCCAGTTTTCTAAACGCTTCATTTAATGCTCTCATTACCACATATTTTCAAAGGAACTTCAAAACCTCAGCCCCAAATCTGTCTATTCCTGGGCTATTACAATCTTAACATTTCAGTGCAAACCCTGCTTCCTTGTGGATAATTTCATTTTTAAGAGAGTTTCTCTGTTTTGAAGGACATCTGCGGTAAGTCATTTATTTCATCTTAGATTTTATTTTTACTGAAACTGTTATTATCTGTATATATCTATATCTTTTTTACAGTTGTTTCTTCAGAGTCATGTTTTATTTTGTATAACCTGAAATAAAGTCTGTCATCTCTTTACTGACACATTGTCGTTTTTCTAGACTTCCAAAAATGTTTCCAGATATTTTTTGCAGTTGTCATAGTCTTGGAAGGAATTCATCACGGTATTCCTGTCTTCTATTGCAATGAGGTTATAGTTGTTGTGCCTTGTGTTTTCTTTTAACTCGTAGTAAAATCCGTCAACGACTATCCTTGCTCGGATCATACGTAAAACTAAATTATGATCCATTGCACAGAAATAATTTTGATCCATTCCACAGAAATGTATGATTCTATCATTTCCATTTAGGTATTTTAACATTACTCCGATTTCAAACTTGTCAAATAGTTTTGCTACTCATCTTGGATTCGATTATGTAGAGCTAAATAAAATTATATCCTGATTTAGCGGTTACATATACTTCCAGATTGAGATCAGCGTGAATGCCGTGTAGACACTATATCGAGTAGCAAGTAATGAAATAGTTTTTTTTCTTTTGCAAACGTCTCCTAAACTTTGACACTCTAATGATAAGATGATTATACTATCCATTGCTACATAGAAAGCAAAGTACAAAGATGACGAGTCTGCACACAAGTCAGTCACATTATTTACATACAATCATTTATCACATATATTACACGAATTCATACAGAAATTAGTGCCTTCAAAGCATCATCACGTTACTTGATTTATACAGTCAGGCCAGGCATAAGTGTTTCTCCAAACACACAGTTTGTATTACAAAAAATTCAAATATGATACAACAGGATAGATTCTTGAGACTTTAACCATTTATGACATTAACTTAGGGGAAAAAAAAGAAATACAGACACAGACAACTACACATTCTACGGGTTTCCCTCTTCCTGATAGATCCCAACAAGGTGGTGTATCTATGAATGGTGTCAACAAAACTTCGAACCTGTTCTCCTTGACCTGTTGGAAAAGACATACACAGTGAATTCATGATAGATCAGTACATTCTCAACGACGTGATCTACTTTCACTCTGTCTCTTTCTCTGTCTCTGTCTCAGAAAGATATATGTATATATATATACTGTATGTATATATATATATATATATATATGTATATGTATATGTATATACACATATATATACACACATATATATATATATGTATATATATTTATATAATATATATATATATATATATATATATATATATATATATATATATATATATATATATATATATATATATATAAATGCTTACCCAAGCAAGCCATTCCGACTTATGCCAGCCAAGCCATTCCAACAATGACAGAAGAACTAGTCAAGAATCTTTGTAGGCAGTACATGATATCCTTACGATACAAGAAAGGAAGACAAACCAAACAAATGGCATTATTTCCAAGTTCCTTTGGGCTCTGATTATGTAAGTATCAGTACTGGCATAATGGAAACGATGGAGGCCAGAATCCACAACAACACAAGGAAATGGCTCGGTATTACACGTATCACACTGGAACCATAGATGCTTCGCTCTGCTGTAGCCAGACAAAGATGGAGCCATCTGTAAGATTAATTGTCGAGGAGTATAAGGTGGGAAAAGTCAGGTTTCCTAGCATACTTAAGGAGTCGGGAGACAAGGTTGAGGGATCAATGTAGCTCATACTGAAGAGTGGCAGAAAGTGAAAAGTACAGGAGGCAGAGCCAAATTATCACCTGGTTGTATAATGCAAGCAACCATGATTTAAAAAGCAAATATCAAAAGAGCTCAATCAGTAATAAGGGACCTCGATATGGAGTGGATCGATCTAGCAAATGGAAATGGGTCAATTCCGTACATAATGATTCAATTGGTGCTCGATATGTGTCATGTTCTAAAGAACATCCAAGAAATGCTGAAGAAGTACTCTTATGCTTCTCAATGTCATTCCCAAGAAAGGAATACACAACAGACTGGATCATTTTGGAAGCTAGCATAGCAATAAGCTGTGTAATTTCTGTGATTCTGTTCGTGTTGGAAATGAAGGGCATCTTGAAAGCAACAGTGAGCGTTCAAGTCAAGATGACCTTGCAAATGGATACTAAATGCCCCCTTTAAAAGCCTTCATGGATGATACAACAGTCCTTTCCGCAATAGACGATGAAATACACCAAATATTAAAGCTTTATCCAGGATAAGTTTAAAACCAAAGAAATCACGGACTGCTCCCTGTGGAATTGAAACGTAGTTGAAAGAAAACATCATTCATCATTGCCAGCTAAGCCATTTCGACAATGACAGAACAACTATTCAAGGTAGTATGATGGCTCCCTGAAAGATACAAAAAGAGGAAACAAAACCAAGCAAATGGCAAAAGAAAGCATGCAAGAGATAGACAAGTGTGGTCTTCTTAGTAAATCCAAAGTCTGGTGCCTGAATGATGTTTCCAAAGCTTCTCTGACTTCTGATATTTTATATCAGTGGAATAAACTGAGGCCCAAATCGGTAACTACACGAGCAAATGATGAGGTTTTCCACCTGGTCTCACAGACGTAGCGTTGTGTTGTCGCCAGGCAAAGCTGAAACTACCCCTGAAATCCAACATCAATGAGTACATGTTGGAAAATGTTAGAGTTCTTAGTACCCTTGAGAATTGGGAGAGAAGATTGTTAAATGAATCCAGCCCAAGCTGAAGACTTGCAGAAAAAGTCTGGGAGGCAGTGGACGTGGCGAAGAAAAGACTTAAGATCATAAAAATACCAAGATACATAGAAATCAACAAGCAGGAGCTGCAGTCAACAAAAATGGAATGATGGTCAAAAGTCAAAGGAATCACCAAAGAAAGACGTGCTAATGCAAGAGATTTAGAAGAAGAGGACGTTAAAACAATCTAGAAGACAGTTCCAAGGCTAAGTGAGTGACCACGCTTAACATGAGAAAGTACACTTTAGACAAGTCTCAGCAAAAATGATATAAAGCAACTGTTCCCTCTCAGGATCAGCTTTATCCTCAGATATGTACATGACATCTGTACATGACCTTGTGTCCTCAAATGCAAAGTTAATGAAATGGAGAAAATCAAATGACCTTGCATGCCCACACACTGCTTCGACAACCAAACAATGTAACATGTCTTCAGTATGCAGTTTCGGTTCCAGTGTCTCAAGATAACATCTCCGCATTAAGAATCCCATATGTGGTGTCATGCAGTGGAGAAGATCCAAAATTAGCTCACGCAAAGTAGCGCTAAGCCCATGGAAAGTATGCATGGAGGCACCATGAAGAGCTTAATTTAGAGGGATCGCACAAGCGATTACAACTGGCAGTGAAAAAGTAAACACGCCATCGGAAGGTCTGGCAACGTTCTAAACGGCAGGAGGCAGCAAACTGGGACCTAGAAAAGTTCTGACATTTGGTGCATGAAAATGGGATCTGCTGCCTGACGCGGAGTGCACATCAGATCTTTCAGAATGGACAAAAAACACCCCGAAGTCATTAATCAGCAGGAGTGGCATGAGACGGGACACACTTCTCCATTCCCATTCATCAAAACAAATGATTGTGATGGAACTCAATGTGCTGTATGAAAGTAGAATGGAGGAAGTCCATTTGTACCAGACTGAAAAGCATACCAGTCCAGCAGGCAGCTGGAGGGAAACTGGCTTCCAGGCCAAAGTACTGTCTATAGCGGTTAGAGGAAGGGGGCCATAAGCGCATCTGCTTATGACTTCAGCAAACAGCTCTTGTTTTCTTGGAGGAGAGGATCAAACCCTTAAGAAAATGGCAGAAACAGATGAACAAATCTAGCTAGATCTGGTCGAGGATAAACAAAAAAGAAAACTGTGATCCCTACAATCATATGTGTGTGTGTGTGTGTGTGTGTGTGTGTGTGTGTGTGTGTGTGTGTGTGTGTGTGTGTGTGTGTGTGTGTGTGTGTGTGTGTGTGTGTGTGTGTGTTTGTTCGTGTTAGTCTGTCTGTCTGTCTGCCTGCCTGCCTGTCTGTCTGTTGTCAGTCTGTCTGTCTGTCTGTTTGTCTGTCTGTCTGTCTGTCTGTCTGTCTGCGTGATGTGGTGTGAAAACCGACCTCGAAGAGCTTGGATTTCAGATGATCGATGGCTTTGTACAGTGTGTTGATTTCTCTGTCCTGCCAGACGATCACCTTGTGTTCTGTGGCAAACAGAACTTGTGTCTCATACTGCAGATAGGTGTTGTCCTCGTTCAGGTCCCTCAGGTCGTGAACGTGGTTGTACAGAGTGATGTTGTCTTGAAGAGGTATGGCCGTAGTGATGGATATCTTAGTAACCAGTGAGTTTCATATTCGAATAGGTAAGGCATATATACGTTCATTTGTATTGGTTTGTTGTTATTGTTGTTGTTATTGATGTTGTTGTTGTTGTTGTTGTGGTGGTGTGGTGGTGGTGGTGGTGGTGGTGGGTGGTGGTGGTGGTGGTGGTTTGCTGGAGTGTAGCCCCACCCAAATTTGCTGTATGCAAGTATAGCTGTTCAATCTATGAAAATGGATTTTTCTACAGATTTTTGTCTGTCACAGCTTTTTTCTTGCATGGGATCTTTAACGTATTTGAGTGCGTGCTGTACAGGAGACCTCAGTTTATCGCCTCATCTAAAAGACTAGCACCTGGTCCACCACTAGTATGTTGGAGGAGGTAGAAAAGTCTTACTCAGATCTGTATTTCAAGGCTGGGTTTCTGGATTTCAGATGCTTTATCCACACGTGAAAGTTATACAGCAATTTTCAATGATGCAGCGACAACTTACAAATACAACAATATTATTATTAACATGTCACCCTTCAGCATTCCAGTTTTGAAGAAGGCATGAATTTCTGTGCTTTAATCTGTCTATGAGTTGACGGGTGAAAATGTTAATATTGCCACAAAAATAAGGACATAAAACTGATGCTTACCAAGGCACGTAATTCTTCGGGTGCGTGTGAATCCAAGCCTCTGTGTGTGTATGGCAATGTCTACATACGTCCCAGCAATAACTAACTACCTAATTAGATCAGATACTGTTTTTTAGGAAATGTACATTTCTAGAGATCTATTGGGTGGCTGTTCGCTTGACATGACAGCCTTTGAAAGGTACTTTGAAATATATAACTGAACCGATTATTGCTGCATTCGATATATATATATATATATATATCAATATATATATATATATATATATAGGCCGATATATATATATACATATACATATATATTTATATATGTATATATGTATATATGCATATATAATTATACATGTGTATATATATATATATGTACATATATATATATATATGTGTGAGTGTGTGTGTGTGTGTGTGTGTATGTCAGTATGTCTGTGTCTGCGTTTCTGTGTCTATGTCTGTGTCTGTGTGTGTTATGTTAGGTTCAGTGTCAGTGTTAGGTTCAGTGTCAGTGTTAATTCAGTGTCAGTGTCAATGTTACGTTCAGTGTCTGTGTCTGTGTTAGGTTCAATGTTAGAATCATAACATTATAAAGCAGTGTACTTACATGTTGTCTCTCCAGCTTGTTGAGGCTTCCATTATGTTTCATGTCAATTTCCTTCAGCTCCACAAAGGTGACCAGCACAAGCTCTTTCACTTTCTTTTCCTGAATGGATAGCTGAGCAAATAGAGCGTCCACTTGTTCCGAGTATGTCTTCACCTGGTCGTGCACGTTTAGAATACACCAACATCAACTGTAGGTAATAGAGGGTGACACGTACACATAGGCAGACAGTTTGGCATACAGACTCTAAACTGAACTTATTACCCATGTTACCATTGGCACGTACAACAGCAACGAAGATACGCCATTCCTGTCTGTTCTGGGCCAGACACTGTATCTCAGGACTTCCAATATTTTTTCTATTGTTCTTGCCAGATGGTCTTGGCTTTTCTCCTCTTACATCTTCCTTCCAGTGTTTATGATGTCTAGTGACAGCAATCCTGGTGATGCGTTCCTGCTTTCGTCTGACGATGTCCCGTTTCCGTTTTCTTGTAATGATATGGTGGCCGTGTTCCCATGATTGCTTTGGGTGCAAGCTCTTGATTAGAAAGGGCATCAGGTAGAATGATTTGTATGCTTGTTTGGAGGTTTTTTGTGTGGAATGTTAATATCATGGAAATATTGCTGTCTGTCATCCTCCAGCATTCTGGAGTGATAAAGAGGGGTGTAAAGAACAGAGATCAGCTACAGTCTCAACGTAGTGGTGATGATGTACAGGGAGAGGGAGGGGAAAGCTTCCACACGATGTTCAGCATTTTGAAAGTGATTTTGGCTTTGCTGTGATGGCCTTTCGTGTCTCTTCTTGTCTGTCGTGTCTGATAGGGCCAATGAAGTAGGTGATTTCTTTAGTTGTGGGTAAGCCCGATCCATTACCTTGGATGGTGAGGGGTTTGGAGTGTTCAGTGTTGTCTGTTTTTGTCTGGGTGATCTTTACGCCAGCTTGTCGAGCTAAGTTGTTGAAATAATGAATCATAAAGACATATTTTCAGAAGTGAAAATGTTATTCAAAATTTGGTCACAAAGAACCATTACCCCAATTGGTAAAGTCGCAGTTCTGAAATCTCTTACATTATTCTAAACTTATGCATTTATGGATTTTACTGCCTGATCCACCAGATCATTTTATACAACTACAGAAGTTATGTTTTCAGTTTGTATGGAATGGAAAACGAGACAAAATCAGCAGAAAGACTGCCATTAAAAATGTAAAGCAAGGAAGACTGAATATACTGGATTTAACAACACATATATATGCTCTCAAAACTTCCATGAATAAGAAAATTTAAAATTTCAAGCCATAAATGGAAAAGTTTAGTAGCTGAAATATATCCGTTCCTTAACAACATTGAATGCTACGGACCAGCGGTTGTTTCATATTTCATGAAGAATATGTTCTGGGCTGATACATTTAAGGCCTACATGACATTTTGTAATCATATAACAGCTAAGAATTCAAGTGAACTGTTAGCTGAACCAGTCTTTTATAACGAAAAAATAAGGGTGGATAACAAAATATTCAAGAATAATAAACTAATCGAGAAAGGAGTACACTGCATCAAACATTTTCTTAAAGAAAATGACTGTTTTTTTCATCTATGAAGAATTTGAAAATAACGCTGATTGCCGTATTAATTATGTCACTTATAATGGATGGATATCTTCAATCAAACAATATTTAAGAACAACCAGAATTCAAATGAACAACAACATGAATAGTATTTTCAATGCGCCAAATACAATAAGGCTAATAATGAGTGTACAAAAGGGAGCAAGACTTTACTATGAAAAAAATTAATTGGATGATAGCAAACCAAATTTTTGTTCAAGGTGGTCAGAGAAACTAAATATTAACATTTCGTGGGAAAAGGTGTTTCTAAAATTTCATAAATTTAAATGATGTCAAATTAAAATGGTTGCAAATATGAATAGTTCATCGGATTATTGCCACCAATAAAATATTAAACAAGATGGGTATAGCAACTACAACAAATTGTACAGGGCGTAATAATGCAAAAAACGCTATTGAACATTTTCTGTGGAACTGTTACTGTGTCAGTAATTTTTGGAACTTAACTTAACAGAAAAACTAATCAACACAAAATGTGAAAATACCTTCAATATCAAAATCACACGAAATCTAGTATTGTTCATTGTTGATCAAAATACAAAAACTCATAGAGTTTGATTTTATAATAATGCTTGCAAAATCATTCATATATAAATGCAAAGTAGACAAGTGTGTTTCGAATATACATACTTGAAAAAGAATGCTAAACCAGAGATTCAACACTGAACAATATAATGCCAAAATAAACTTTCACTTGTCCATTTTTAATGCTCAGTGGAACAACTATAGGCAAATGTTCTCCGTGTAGAAACCATACTTTCTTCATGACATTTTTCTTGAATATTGATGTACACAATAAAATCATCATTGATTAGAATATTGTCTTATTTGTTTTGTAAGCTATATGTTGTTTTTTATGTGAACAATTATTGTCTTATTTGTATGAATTAAATACTTTCTGTTACCACTTTGTTCGATGATGCTTGAATATCGTTAAGCAAAGGAATGTAGTCTTTGAAATTGATTCATAGGGGAAATGTCGACATGCGTTAGATCTTAATGTTCGTTTTTGAATTTCCAATGTGAAAAATATCATTCTGTACTTTCAAAAAAAAAAAAAAAAAAAAAAAAAAAACCTGGTAAGATTGACAAATGTATTTCGAATATAGATCTACGTTCTTTTCAAAGACTATTAAATAAGATTCAGAATTAAACAATGTGATGCCAGAGTGGACTTTCATTTGTCCATCTTCTAATGCTCAATGGAATAACTATAAACCACTGCTTTCTTAATAGAGAACAAATTCATCTTTATGATATTTATGAAATCTTGATGTTCACTTTGAAATCTCCCATGTATGAAATATGTTTTTTCGTTGTTGTTGTTTTTTGTTTGTTTGTTTTTTGTCTTCTGTATATTGTATGTTGTCAGATGTCTGAAAAGTTCCTCTTATGTCAATGAATTGAAATAATTTTTTGTTACTACATTGTTTGTTGATGTCTATTTATTGTTAAAAAATGAAGAAAACAAGGTGAAAAATTTTTTTTAAATGTTGTTGAAACAGGATCTTTTCTCCTGCAGGTGCTGGTGAGTGTTGGAGTCCTGTGTACGGTTGTCTGCAAAGTTAAGATCTTCCGATGTTGAATAGAGAGTCCATTTGATATTTCTTGGTTGGTAGACACCAGACTGGAGATTTATCCACACTGCATTACGAGATCTATGCCATCAAGAAATTAGCTTTTCAAACTAATCTTGCCTAAATCTGTGAGATGATATTAGCACGAACACTATTCCCTGCCATCAAATATGTCAGGAATCTCCCTTTACTGTCTCATGACTAATGCCACAATTTTCGTGAGGGCAACATGTGTCAAGCCACATTTGTGTCATGGCAAATGCGATTTGAACACGAATTAAACAGAAAAATCTCTTAAAATGTCGTGAGGTGTTGTAGTCAAGAGGATAATGGTTGGGCGTCCTATAGGGAGGTCCTGAGTTCAATCCCGCCTGGACACCTCCACCAGGTGGGTGAACGATGGAGACTTTTCCGATCTCCCGTGTCAACAACTGTGTAGAGTCTAAACCCTCTTCGTGTGCATAGGCATGTAGAATATTAGACATGTACAATACAGATCCTGTTAATCATGTCAACAACTGCCTTATGGAAACATGAAAACACCCATCATGCACGCCTACCAAAGATGTAGATTGTGCTGGAACATAGCGGAATGTGGTCAACTCTCCGTGCTCCATTAAAAAGTTATTATGCATAATGTACATGTACAGTGATGTAACTGAATTTGCAGAACATCGGTATAGAAGAACGATGTATACGTAATATACGTAGTAAGGCTGTGAGCGAGAAATCGTTTTTGAACAGCAGTCATATCCTTGCTCTATACTACAGACTGCATTCATCAAGCCGACGATTTCATGCACTAAAAATGAAGTTGCACAAAACTAAAAATTAGCTTTCTACTGAAGTCGGTCTTGCACCTTAACAAATAAGTGAGTTGCCCATGCCTGCACAACAGGTCAGCATGAAATTATGGGTGCATGATCGGGTGTGTTACGTGTGTGTGTGTGATTTGTGGGTGTGTACATTTCATCATTTATTTCTTTATTCATCATTTTTATGTGTTGTATAATTGTGATTGTTACCGTGGCAGAAATTATGTTGAGTTTATATTTGGAGAGATGTCATGCAACCTCAAGATATTCTGAACTGAATCAAATTGTTTCCAGGTGGAAAAAGAAAACTGATCACCCCAACTGATTAGAGCCTCTTGGGGACACAGTAAACAGGATTAACAGCACTGCACTGATAAGACCAAACCCTGAAGGAAAGAAATCTACCTTGCAATAAAAAAAATATTTAATTGAAATAATTCTTAACTATACAGACTATTACAAACTCTATCAAGAAATGATACATTCACGCTAACTCACTACTCTTTAGAAACTACCAGTACAAAATGATACTGAAATGGATAAAAGCAACACATGTCCACTATCATATTCATCAGTAGAAAGCATAGTGGTCTGGTCATCTGACCAAAATGCAACCCCACCAGCTAGCTCAAAAAGCATATAACAAACGATGTGTTGATTTTAAACAACAGCAGAATAAGGAAGACGTAGATGGACAGTATGAAAGAGACTTTGATTTCACACAGTATTTCTCCTCTTCAGGCCCAATGGCTGGAAGCTGACATTCAGATCTTGTTTCCATGAGAAACTCATGATGGATAAGCAAACAGATAAAATGAAGAAATATGTAAGTCAGAGATAAAATGAAGAAGTATGTAAGTCAGAATCTTACCTTTAACACGTTCATACAGTTTGTCCACTATGGTCAAGGGCTCTTCCCCAAACAAATTCAGTTTGGGTTTCCAGCCAAAGCCATGGTCATGGCCATATCCATAGCTAGGACCAGCGTGAGGACCATTGCCAAAACTAGCCTGAGGACTGTAAAAAAATAAAGACATAACTGATAACTACAGACATTTCAGGTTGTTAAAAGAGAGTTAGATACATGTGATACTCGTTCAGTGTACCATAACACATCATTAAGTAATGCTTCAAAAAAGCTATGGCAAGAGCGTATATCTATCTGTGCTGTCTGTCTCGTCTGTCTGTCTGTCTGTCAGTCTGTCTGTCTGTCTGTCTGCCACCTGCCTGCATGCATGCCTGCCTGCCTGTCTTTCTGTCTGCAGATGGATGGATGAATGGATTTACAATCCAATTAAACACAACAAAAAAGGTCAAATTACTTTGAGTACAAATACAACTTTTTGTGAGTTCAGCCATTGGCCATGTTGTTTACAGTTCAGCGAACTGTTTAGATTATCTCACAACCGTTGGTTTCAGCAAAGAACAAAGAAAAATTACATTGTACGCTAACAAAATGTGCAACGTATCAAAGTTTCAAAACGTTATAATGAATTTCGTGCTTCCAAGACAAGAAACTGTATCCTTGCTTTCCAGCCTTTCGTCCACTACATTATTTCATGTAGCATCCATGATGGTCATAGCAAACCCGTCATTTTCATGTTGGTCTTCCTTTGCCCAAATATGATTGGGAAGACTATTATTATTATATTACCATTATTATTAGTAGTTGTAGTATTGTTATCATTATTATATCATTATTGTTATTATTATCATTAATCAGCAGCAGCAACAGCATTGCTATTATTAGTATTATTACAATTATTATCATTAGTACAGGTGGAGTGGTAGTAGTGATAGTAGCAGCAGCAGCAGTAGCAGCAGAAGTAGTAGTAGTAATACATGTAGTAGTGGTAGTAGTAGTAGTAAGTGTAGTAGTAGTAAGAGGAGGAGGAGGACTAGTGGTAGTAGTTGTAGCATTAGTAGTAGTAGAGGAGGAGAAGGACTAGTGGTAGTAGTTGTAGTAGTAGTAGTAAAACTGCAAGAAAGTGAAACTGATGTTTGACAATGTTGTAGCTCAACATACATGATACGCTTACAAAATATACCATTCACACATTGGAATGTTCTTACAACACATTTTTATATGTTAACCTGCCTTGAGATGTAGTATATGGTATGGTATGGTATGGTATGGTATGGTATGGTATGGTATGGTATGGTATGGTATGGTATGGTATGGTATGGTATGGTATGGTATGGTATGGTATGGTATGGTATGGTATGGTATGGTATGGTATGGTATGGTATGGTATGGTATGGTATGGTATGGTATGGTATGGTATTACAGACAAACGTACAAGTTCGATTCTAAAATTTCCTCTTGGTTTTTCAAGAGATTTGTTTGAGGAGGAGAGAACATCCCAAGTAAAATGGGTTTTCTTGGGTCTTGTGTCTAAGTTGTACAGAGCTTAGGCAGGCTGTAGGTTTACATGGACATGACAGGTAAGTACTCTTTACCTTCATCTGGTGTCGTGGGTATTACCTGTAGGTCCCGTGGTGCGTGTTTCATGGTGTTACGTATCGAAGGCTATGTGTTTAGCGTAGCTATATTCAACTCCAAAGGCCTTGATGGCCATATCATATCTTTACTTGTTTTAAAAGTGTTCTTGCTGTGTAAGAGTAAGTTGGTTAGCTGGGCTAATGTTCGTCACATTTTCTGACTGAGCTAGGTTGTTGGTGGGCTCTGGTTCTAGAGCCTAGAAGGAGAAAGTTGGTGTTGCTATGTTTAGATCCCTTGGCATTTTACACACACCTTGATGGAGGCGGAAGATGCTTCTGTTGATCGTTGTGGTGGCTGCGTTCAAAACGCACCTTGAGCAGTGCGATGTTATTGCTGTTGTTCTGAGTGTCTGGAGTCCACTTCTGTCAGGCCACGATTATATGCCCCTGAGGAGCCAGCTAGGATATCGTGGGGAGTGGGTGGGTGACGGGGCCTCACTTGCCAATAGGAGAGAGCTGGGAGCACACCTGCAGCCACCCTCGCCTCCAGCGAATATTGATCGTAAGGATCGAATGGGGTGAACATGCAATCAAGTTGTTTCGTATTGAGAACTCAAATATCTAAAAGGTCATCGCTCTTGGAAAATATCGTGGAAGTCGCTCAATGACTGAGGACAGTTCCTCCTTAAGAGTGTTTCCGCCTGCTATGAAAATCGTGCAAGTTGTTTAACACTCACACACTATAACAACGTATGGTTATTGAGAATGTTACTTTACAGACGTTCTTTGGGGGTTTTTTTTTATTTTCTCCAGTGTTGTTTGTTTTTTGATTGGCCAATTCTACTGGCTATTTCCAATGTGCATCCACCGTCTGGTGAGATGACTGTTCCCAGATATTTAAACTTATCAACTTGTCTCAATGTTGTGCGATTTACTATTATTTTGTATGAGGGGATTTTTTGCTATTTACTGATTATCATGACTTCAGTCTTCTTGTTATTTAGCTCCAGCCCATTATTTCTGCTTACTATTTCTATTATATTCTATAGAGTTTGTAGGTCTTTTTCATTTTCTGCAATAAGAACGGTGTCATCTGCATAACGAAAATTGTAAAACATTTTTTGTCCAACTTTTATCCCATGACATTCTCCTAGGTTTCTCATGATGGTTTCAGTGTCAAGTGAAAACAATTCTGATGACAGAACACATCCCTGCCTAACCCCTCTATCAATAGTTTGGAAAGAGCTTATATCATTTCCTACTTTTGTTGCTGCTGTTTGTTCCCAACGCATATTCCTTATCATTCTTGGAATATTTTCCTACAGACAATAAACCAGTGCCATTACCTAGATGTTGTGCTAGAACCTCGGTGTGTGATTATTAAGAAAGTGAGCGCGCGCGCGCGCGCGCTTTGTGGTGTGTGTGTGTGTGTGTGTGTGTGTGTGTGTGTGTGTGTGTTGTGTGTGTGTTGTGTGTGTGTGTGTGTGTGTGTGTGTGTGTGTCATACCTCATGTCCAACAAAACCATGTCCAAATAAAAGCTTGTTGTGTATAAAAATATTCATATACAATGTACACTTAAATGCAACAGCCTCTCTCTCTCTCTCTCTCTCTCTCTCTCTCTCTCTCTCTTTCCCTCTCTAACTCTCTATCTCTCTCTCTCTCCACACACACAAACACACATATACATATACACACATGCATACACATACACACACACATGAACACACATGTAAACATACACACGCACATCAGCCACAAAGATGCGGTTTTGTTTTATTATACATGAAGATCGCTCGCCATAATGCATTCAATATAAACATGACATGTTTTCATAACAGCACACTAGAGCCAATCTTCACGATGTACAGACAATATTCATAGTCCATGGACACCAAGACTTCAACATCAGCTGAGTTGGAAGGCACATTTACGTTGTCATCGTCATTTACATCTACTCTTGGTGATTTGTTCAAATCACTTTATGGCGAATGAAAATACCTTTTTTCTTCAGTCAACATTTTGTTCTTTTTCCTTCCCATGTATGTCTGCCTCTCTTACTGATTTCTTTCCTTCCTTTTTTCCTTCTTTTCATTTTCTTCTTTTGACCTTCCTTTTACTTCATCAATTACTCAGAACAATTCTTTATGTGACTTAAGTTTCTAATTGCAATAGATCTACAGGAAATTTCAAACATTAGATTAACATTTCTGTGTAGAAAATATCCAGAGTCAATGCAGAACATACTTTGCAAAATGTGTTTATAAATTGAAATCAATTACTTGTTCTTACAGTGTCATCATTTTAAGATAAAGTAAGCTATTGTGATGCTGGAAATGGAAGTGGTTAAAGTCATTGATGTCCTATTCTTTTCGGTCCTTGTCATCTTGTTTGTGTAGCAGTCCTAGAAAGCAGAAGAGCAGAACAATTAGTGCTTGACAGGATCGGTGCCAGGACCAATGGTACAGGCCTGGAAGGCCACACTCACACTGAGCAGGCTGGTGTCCCCAAAGCTGTAGTCAAAGACCTCCACAATGAGACCAGTCTTAGTGGAGTAGGTTTTGGCATAGACACCGACGGATTCGGGTTCCTTGGGAGGAAAGCCATAACCATAATGAGCTGGGTCTTCTCTGGCATTGAGGTCGAAGTAAATGGCACTCAGTCCTGCTATATGTCCTGGTTTGATGTCGAACTAGTTCTGGTACTGGTATTCTACCCGGCGATCATTAGCATCCAAGGTGACCTCACCAACCTCACCTGCATGAATAGATTGGTGTTTTTCATTAATGTTATCGTTTAACACAAACCACGGAGAGGAGTAGGAGCTACAGAGTGGGGCACGAATGTCGTGTTTGTCCAGTATTTCTTTTCATATCGATTTACATATGTGCTTTCAAATTACCACATTATTTTTAGCACACTATTTGACGTCCTTTGATATCAGAAGCAAATATAACATATCTAAGTTGTAACGAGCAATCAAACATGCAAAGAAACAAGAGAACAAAGTAAAGTCAACCTGAAGAAAAGAAAAATCCCATGAGGACTCGGAAAAATGCCTTGTTGTTGCAAAATTAAAACCAGACCATCATCTCTTGCTTTTATGCACATGGGTGTTAAGAACACAACCTCTGTTCGTTCTGCAGGAGTTAGCAGACTAGTTTATACCTCGTGCTTTGGAGATATACATTGATACAGCCATGCTAGAAACAACCTGAAATACTAATCAATAATATATATATATATATATATATATATATATATATATATATATATATATATATAATGCAAATTTGCCTCAGTATCATAATTTACAGAAAACATTGTACTATTTGGACAAACAGATTGAATAAGCAAAACATTGCACTTTATACTATCACATGCAAAATTGTGTCTTCATAAATGCAAATATATAAAGACTATCTCCTACATCCTCATTCCATATCTAAGCAAGGAGTGCACTGACCATCAACTATCATCGCTGATCTAGTATTTTCATAGAATGTCTCTATCCACCTACAGACAAATGTCATTTTCAGAATCATAGACTCTCAAGATCTCAAGCATGAAACCTTAATCTAAGGAGTAAAAAAGCCCTTTCGAACTTTAAACATAGCAGCTTATGTGGGGTTTTTCTAAACAGGGCAACAGATCATACATTAGTCCTTTATTACCGCCAATGTACATGTAACAGATCCACTCTGATTTTCACCATTTAGTAGTGATAACGTTTTCTCTATTCCATTTGCAGTACATGGAGAACTCTTTTAATAAATTATATCTTTAATAGTGATATCCAGCTCTCAATATGTTCTTTGTTTGTCTCCTTTAGAGATGCACATTATTGAACTTTCTCTTTGGGTTGTAGACAATTTTCCAATGTTTCCAGTTTTCTAAACGCTTCATTTAATGCTCTCATTACCACATGTTTTCAAAAGAACTTCAAAACCTCCGCCCCAAGTCTGTCTATTCCTGGGCTATTACCGTCTTAACATTTCAGTGCAAACCCTGCTTCTTTGTGGATAATTTCTTTTTGAAGAGAGTTTTGAAGGACATCTGCGGTAAGTCATTTATTTCATCTTTGATTTTATTTTTATTGAAACTATTATTATCTCTATATATCTATATCTTTTTTAGATTGTTTCTTCAGAGTCATGTTTTATTTTGTATAACCTGAAACAAAGTCTGTCATCTCTTTACTGACATATTTTCATTTTCTAGACTTCGAAATATGTTTCGAAATCTTTTTTCCATCAGTTATCTGTCTGTCTTTAGATCGAAATAAAGTCTATTGCATTGATGTTATAGTTGTTGTGCCTTGTGTTTTCTTTTAATTCGTAGTCAAATCCGTCAACGACTATCCTTGCTCGGATCATACGTAAAAGTAAATTTTGATCCATTGCACAGAAATATATGATCCTATAATTTTCATTTAGGTATTTTAATACTATTCCGAATTCAAACTTGTTGTGAAATTGTATTGCTGCTCCTCTTGGATTCGATTATGTAGAGCTAAATCAAATTATATCCTCATTTAGCGGTTACATATACTTGCAGATTGATATCAGTGTATATGCTGTGTAGACACTATATCGAGTGTTAAGTATTGAAATAGTCTTTTCTTTTGCTAACATCTCCTAAACGTTGACACTCTAATGATAAGATGATTATACTATGCATTGCTACATAGAAAGCAAAGTACAAAGATGACGAGTCTGCACACAAGTCAGTCACATTATTTACATACAATCATTTATCACATATATTACACGAATTCATACAGAAATTAGTGCCTTCAAAGCATTATCACATTACTTGCCTTATACAGTCAGGTTAGGCACAAGCGTTTCTCCAAACATGCATGTTGTATGTACAAAAAATCCAAATATGATACAATAGGATATATTGTTGAGACTTTAACCATTTGTGACATTAAAGTAGTAAAACAATTAATCACAGACACAGACAACTTACACATTCTACGGGTTTCCCTCTTCCTGATAGATCCCAACAAGGTGGTGTATCTCTGAATGACGTCGAAGAAGACCTCGAACCTGTTCTCCTTGACCTGTTCGAAAAGACATACACAGTGAACTCATGATAGATCAGTACGTTCTCAACGACGTGATCTACTTTCGCTCTCTCTCTTTCTCTGTCTCTGTCTCAGATATGTATATGTCTATATTAATACTTACCCAAGCAAGCCATTCCGACTTATGCCAGCCAAGCCATTCCAACAATGACAGAAGAACTAGTCAAGAATCTATGTAGGCAGTACTATGATTCCCTTAAGATACAAGAAAGGAAGACAAACCAAACAAATGGCATTATTTCCAAGTTCCTTTGGGCTCTGATGATGTACAGTATCAGTACTGGCATAATGGAATCGATGGAGGCCAGAATCCACAACAACACAAGGAAATGGCTCGGTATTCCACCTATCACATTGGAACCATTGATGTTTCGTTCTGCTGTAGCCAGACAAAGATGGAGCCACCTGTGAGATTAATTGTCAAGGAGTATAAGGTGGGAAAAGTCAGGTTTCTTAGCATGCTTAAGGAGTCGAGAGACAAGGTTAAGGGATCAATGTAGTTCAAACTGAAGAGTGGCAGAAAGTGAAAAGTACAGAATGCAGAGCCAAATTATCGCCTGGTTGTATAATGCAAGCTATGATGATTTAAAAAGCAAATATCAAAAGAGCTCAATAAGATATAAGGGATCTCGATATGGAGTGGGTCGATCTAGCAAATGCAAATGGGTCAATTCCGTACATAATGATTCAATTGGTGCTCGATATGTGTCATGTTCTAAAGAACAACCAAGAAATGCTGAAGAAGTACTCTTATGCTTCTCAATGTCATTCCCAAGAAAGGAATACACAACAGACTGGATCATTTTGGAAGCTAGCATAGCAATAGGCTGTGTAATTTCTATGATTCTGTTCGTGTTGGAAATGAAGGGCATCTTGAAAGCAACAGTGAGCGTTCAAGTCAAGATGACCTTGCAAACGGATAATAAATGCCCCCTTTAAAAGCCTTCATGGATGACGCAACAGTCCTTTCCACAATAGTCTATGAAACACATCAAATATTAAAGCTTTATCCAGGATAAGTTTAAAACCAAAGAAATCACGGACTGCTCCCTGTGGAATTGAAAAGTAGTTAAAAAACATCATTCATTATTGCCAGCTAAGCCATTTCGACAATGACAGAACAACTACTCAAGGTAGTATGATGGCTCCCTAAAAGATACAAAAAGAGGAAACAAAACCAAGCAAATGGCAAAAGAAAGCATACAAGTGATAGACAAGTGTGGTCTTCTTAGTAAATCCAAAGTCTGGTGCCTGAATGATGTTTCCAAAGCTTCTCTGACTTCTGATATTTGATATCAGTGGAATAAACTGAGGCCAAAATCGATAACTACACGAGAAAATGATGAGGTTTTCCACCTGGTCTCACAGACGTAACGTTGTGTTGTCGTCAGTCAAAGCTGAAACTACCCCTGAAATTCAACATCGAGGAGTACATGTTGGAAAAGGTTAGAGTTCTTAGTACCCTTGAGGATCGGGAGACAAGATTGTTAGATAAATCCAGCCCAAGCTGAAGACTGGCAGAAAAAGAAAAGTCTGAGAGGCAGTGGACGTGGCGAAGAAAAGACTTAAGATCATAAAAATACCAGGATACATAGAAATCAACAAGTAGGAGTTAAACATCACAGGAATAACCAAACAAATACGTGCTAATGCAAGAGATTTAGAAGAAGAGGACGCTAAAACAATCCAGAAGACAGTCCCAAGGCTAAGTGAATGACAACGCTTAACATGAGAAAGTACACTCTAGACAAGTCTCAGCAAAAATGATATAAAGCAACTGGTCCCTCTCAGGATCAGCTTTATCCTCAGATATGTACATGACATCTGTACATGACCTTGTGTCCTCAAGTGCAAAGTTAATGAAATGGAGAAAATCAAATGACCTTGGACAACTTGGACAACCTTGGACAACCTGCTTGGACAACCTAACAATGTACCATGTCTTCAGCTTATGCAGTTTCAGTTCCATTGTCTCGAGATAACATCTCCGCATTAAGAATCCCATATGCATTGACATCACCGATGTCATGCAGTGGAGAAGATCCAAAAATAGCTTACGCAAAGTAGCGCTAAGCCCATGGAAAGTATGCATGGAGGCACCATGAAGAGCTTAATTTAGGGGGATCGCACAAGCGATTACAACTGGCAGTGAAAAAGTAAACACGCCATCGGAAGGTCTGGCGACGTTCTAAACGGCAGGAGGCAGCAAACTGGGACCTAGAAAAGTTCTGACATTTGGTGCATGAAAATGGGATCTGCTGCCTGACGCGGAGTGCACATCAGATCTTTCAGAATGGACAAAAAACACCCCGAAGTCAATAATCAGCAGGAGTGGCATGAGACCGGACACAGTTCTCCATTGCCATTCATCAAAACAAATGATTGTGATGGAACTCAATGTGCTGTATGAAAGTAGAATGGAGGAAGTCCATTTGTAAAAAGACTGAAAAGCATACCAGTCCAGCAGGCAGCTGGAGGGAAACTGGCTCCAGGCCAAAGTACTGTCTATAGTAGTTGGAGGAAGGGGATCATAAGCGCACCTGCTTATGACTTCAGAAAACAGCTCTTGTTTTCTTGGAGGAGGGGATCAAACCCTTAAGAAAATGGCAGAAACAGATGAAAAAATCTAGCTAGATCTGGTCGAGGATAAACAAAAATGAAAACTGTGATCCCTACATTCATAAATGTGTGTGCGTGTGAGTGTGTGTGTGTGTGTGTGTGTGTGTGTGTGTGTGTGTGTGTGTGTGTGTGTGTGTGTGTGTGTGTGTGTGTGTGTGGTGTGTGCGTGTGTGTTTGTGTGTGTGTGTTGTGTGTGTCTGTCTGTCTGTCTGTGTCTGTCTGTGTGTTTGTGTGTGTGTGTGTCTGTGTCGTCTGTCTGTCTGTCTGTCTGTCTGTCTGTCTGTCTGTCTGTCTGTCTGTCTGTCTGTGTGATGTGGTGTGAAAACTGACCTCGAAGAGCTTGGGTTTCAGATGATCGATGGCTTTGTACAGTGTGTTGATTTCTCTGTCCTGCCAGACGGTCACCTTGCGTTCTGTGGCAAACAGAACCTGTGCCTCAAACTGCAGATAGTGTTGTCCTCGTTCAGTTCCCTCAGGTCGTGAACGTGGTTGTACAAAGTGATGCTGTCTGTCCCAGTTGAACCAGCTGCCACAACAAAGCCATAGGATGAAAGCTGATTAGACATTCTTGAAGAGGTATGGCCGTAGTGACGGATATCTTACTAACCAGTGAGTTTCATAATCGAATAGGTAAGGCATATATACGTTCATTTGTATTGGTTTGTAGTTCTCTTTTGTTGTTATTCTTCTTCTTGTTGTTATTGTTGTTGTTGTTGTCGTGGTGGTGGTGGTGGTGATGGTTTGCTGGAGTGTAGCCCCACCCCAATTTTCTGTATGCAAGTATACCTGTTCAATCTATGAAAATGGATTTTTCTATAGATTTTTGTTAGTCACAGCTCTTCTCTTGCTTGGGATCTTTAACGCATGTTGAGTGCGTGCTGTACAGGAGCTCGGTTTATTGTTTCACCTGAAAGTCTAGCACTTGGTCCACGACTAGTATGTTGGAGGAGATGGAGAAGTTTTACTCAGATCCGTATTTCAAGCCTGGGTTTCTGGCTTTCAGATGCTTTATCCACACGTGCAAGTTATAGAGCAATTTTCAATGCTGCAGCAAAAGCTTACAAGTGCAACAATATCATTATTAACATGTCACCCTTCAGCATTTCAGTTTGAAGATGGCATGAATTTATGTGCTTTAATCTGTCTATGAGTTGACGGGTGAAACAAGTGTAAATACTGCCACAAAAGTATGGACATGAAACTGATGCTTTCCAAGATACGTTTGTTCAGGTGCGTGTGAATCCAATCCTCTGTGTGTGTGTGTGGCAATGTCTACATACGTCCCAGCAACAACTACCTACCTAATTAGATCAGATACTGTTTTTTAGGAAATGTACATTTCTAGAGATCTATTGGGTGGCTGTTTTCTTGACGTAACAGCCTTTCAAAGGTACTTTGCGTGGTGTGTGTGTGTGTGTGTGTGTGTGTGTGTGTGTGTGTGTGTGTGTGTGTGTGTGTGTGTGTGTGTGTGTGTGTGTGTGTGCGTGTGTGTTATGTTAGGTTCAGGGTCAGTGTTAGGTTCAGTGTCAGTGTTAATTCAGTGTCAATGTCAGTGTTAATTCAGTGTCTGTGTCAGTGTTAAGTTCAATGTTAGAATCATGATATTATAAAGCTGTGTACTCACATGTCTGTCCAGCTTGTCGAGGCTTCCATTATGTTTCATGTCAATTTCCTTCAGCTCCACAAAGGTGATCAGCACAAGCTCCTTCACTTTCTTTTCCTGAATGGACAGCTGAGCAAGGAGAGCGTCCACTTGTTCCGAGTATGTCTTCACCTGGTCGTGCACGTCTAAAATACACCAAAACCAACTGTAGGAATAGAGGGTAACAGGTGCTCATGGGCAGACAGTTTAGCATATACAGACTTCACATTTAACTTATTACCCATTTTAGCAATGGCACGCACAACAGAGCCACTGTAACTCCAATATTTTTCTACTGTTCTTGCCAGATGGTCTTGGCTTTTCTCCTCCTGCGTCTTCCTTCAGGTGTTTATGATGTCTAGTGACAGCAATCCTGATGATGTGTTCCTGCTTTTGTCTGACGATGTACTGTTTCCACTGTCTTGTAATGATATGGTGGCCGTGTTCTCGTGATTGCTTTGGGTGCAAGCTCAAAGGGCATCAGGTAGAATGATTTGTATGCTTGTCTGGAGGTTCTTTGTGTGGAATGTTAATAGCTTGGAAATATTGCTGTCTGTCATCCTACAGCATTCTGAGTTATAAAGTGGGATGTAAAGAACAGAGATCAGCTACAGTCTCAACTTAGTGGTGATGTTGTACAGGGAGAGGGAGGGGAAGGCTTCCACACGATGTTCAGCATTTTGAAAGTGATTTTGGCCTTGCTGTGATGGCCTTTCATGTCTCGTCTTGTCTGTCGTGTCTGACAGGGCCAATGAAGTAGGTGACTTCTTTACTTGTGGGTAGGCCTGTTACAATAGCTTGGATGGTGAGGGGTTTGGAGTGTTCAGTGTTATCGTCTGTTTTCTTCTGGGTGATCTTTACGCCAGCTTGTCGAGCTAAGTTGTTGAAATAATGAATTATAAAGACCATTCTCAGAAGTGAAAATGTTATTCAAAATTTGGTTACAAAGAACCATTACCCCGATTGGTAAAGTAGCAGTTCTAAAATCTCTTACATTATGTAAACTTATACATTTATGGATTTTATTGCCTGATCCACCAGATCATTTTATACAACTACAGAAGTTATGTTTTCAGTTTGTATGGAATGGAAAACAAGACAAAATCAGCAAAAAGACTGACACTACAAATGTAAAGCAAGGAGGATTGAATATACCGGATTTAACAACATATATATATGCTCTCAAACTTCCATGGATAAGAAAATTTAAAACTTCAAACCATAAATGTAAAAGTTTAGCAGCTGAAAGATATCCGTTCCTTAACAACATTGAATGCTACGGACCAGCGGTTGTTTCATATTTCATGAAGAATAATATGTTCTGGGCTGACACATTTAAGTCCTACATGACTAAGAATTCAAGTGAACTGTTAGCTGAACCAGTCTTTTATAACGAAAAAATAAGGGTGGATAACAAAAGAATCAGAATAATAATAATAATAATTAATTACAATATTTATATAGCGCAAAATCTTGATAAAATCAAATCTAAGCGCTGAAACACACACACACGCACGCACGCACACACAGCACACGCACCACCACACACACACACACACACACACACACACACACACACACACACACACACACACACACACACACACACACACACACACACACACACACACACGGCTATAAAATGGGGAGAAAGAATAAAAACAATGGAAAATTATAGAGAGCATAATAAACTAATCGAGAAAGGAGTACACTGTATCAAACATTTTCTTAAAGAAAATGGCTGTTTTTTGACCTATGAAGAATTTGAAAATAACGCTGATTGCCGTATTAATTATGTCACTTATAATGGATGGATATCTTCAATCAAACAATATTTAAGAACAACCAGAATTCAAATGAACAACAACATGAATAGTATTTTCAATGCGTCAAATACAATAAGGCTAATAATGAGTATACAAAAGGGAGCAAGACTTTACTATGAAAAAAATAAATTGGATGATGACAAAATAATCAAGAACAATAAACTAATCGAGAAAGGAGTACACTGCATCAATCTCATGACGAATGCCACCATTTTCATGCTGGCAACATGTATCAAGCCGTACTGTGCGTCATAGCATACGGGATTTGAGCACCTATTAAAACCAGAAAAATCACTTGAGATGTCGTGAGGTGTTATAGTCAAGTGGATAATGGTCGGGCGTATACAGGGAGGTCCTGAGTTTAATCCCGCCTGGATCTAAGCGGTGGGTGAACGATGGAGACTTTTCCGATCTCCCATGTCAACAACTGTGCTGAGCTGCTTCTGCCTAAACCCTCTTCGTGTGCATACGCATGTAGAATATTAGATATGTACAATAAAGATCCTGTTAATCATGTCAACAGCTGCCTTATGGAAACATGAAAACACCCACCATGCACGCCTACCAAAGATGTGGATTGTGCTGGAAAATAGCGGAATGTGGTCAACTCGCCCAACAGTTGAGTTCTCCGTGCTCCATTAAAAAGTCGTTATGCGTAATGTGCATGTACAATGAGTGTAACTGAATTTGCATAACATCGGTATAGAAGAACGATGTATACTAATGTATGTAGTAAGACTGTGAGTGACAAATTGTTTTGAACAGCAGTTACATCCTTGCTCGATAATACAGATTGCATTCATCAGGCCGCAGATTTCATGCACTAATAATGAAGTTGCACAAAACTAAAAAATACCTTTGTGCTGAAGTCGGCCTTGCACCTTAACAAATAAGTGAGTTGCCCATGCCTGCACAACCGGTCAGCATGGAATGTATGGGTGCATGATCGGGTGTGTTGCGTGTGTGTGTACTTTGTGGGTGTGTATTTCATCATTTTTATGTGTTCTATAATTGTGACTGTTACCGTGGCAGAAGTTGTGTTCAGTTTACATTTGGAGAGATGTCATGCGACGTCAGTGTATTCTGAACTGAATCAAATTGGGTTTTTTTCCAGATGGAAAAAAAACCCGATCACTCCAACTGATTAGAGCCTCTTGGGGACACAGTAAACAGGCTAAGCAGCACTGCACAGATGAGACCAAACCCTGAAGGAGAGAAATCTACCTTGCAATAATAAAATATTTAACTGAAATAAGTCTTAACTATACAGACTATGGTCAGGTCATCTGAGTAGAATGTAACCCCACCAGCTAGCTCAAAAGGCATATAAAAAACGATGTGTTTATTTTAAACAAGCAGCAGAATAAGGAAGACGTAGATGGACGGTATGAAAGAGACCTTGACTTCACACAGCATTTCTCCTCTTCAGGCCCAATGGCTGGAAGCTGACATTTCATATCTTGCTTCCCTGAGAAACCCATGATGGATAAGCAAACAGATAAAATGAAGAAGTATGTAAGTCAGAATCTTACCTTTAACACGTTCATACAGTTTGTCTACTATGGTCAAGGGCTCTTCCCCAAACAAATTCAGTTTGGGTTTCCGGCCATGGCCATGGCCATGCATGGCCATATCCATAGCTAGGACCAGCGTGAGGATCCTTGCCATAACTAGCTGGAGGAGGACTGTAAAAAAATGAAGACATAAATGATAAATACAGACAAATACGACTTTAAGTGAGTTCAGCCGTCGGCCATGTTGTTTATAGTTCAGCCAACTGTTGCGATCATCTCACAACCGTTGGCTTCAGCAAAGTACAAAGAAAGATTACATTGTATGCTAACAAAATGTGCAACGTATCAAAGTTTTAAAACGTTATAATGAATTTCGTGTTTCCAAGACAAGAAACTGTATCCTTGCTTTCCAGCCTTTTGTCCGCAGCATTATTCTATGTAACATCCATGATGGTCATAGCAAACCCGTCATGTTCATGTTGGTCTTTCTTTGCCCAAATATGATTGGGAAGACCAGTCGCCATGGCGTAGTGGTTAATGCAATGGAATACCAACTGGAAGGTTGTGGGTTCGAATCCCCATCTTTCCCTTCAAAAATCATTGTGGAATTTTTCGGCTCTAACTGGCTCCTAACCAGAGTTGGGCGTGCTATAAGCTCATTGGGAAGACTGGGACCACACAGTCAAGTCTCATCCACTTCACGGATGCGTCATTGAGGTTGTTGCTCAAATATTATGTTCATCACCGCAAATGTCAGTATCTCTCTGGTCTGGTTGATGCCAGAATATATATGATAAAAAGCGCAGAGTACGGTCCTGTCACGTAGTCTCAATCCTAGATGGAACTCCATAATATCATGATTTTCATCCTCATCGACAACATCATCATTACTTTGTAAAATCTGTGCCAGCTTCTGTGGCCTTTAAGGTGGCATTGAAAATAAGAAAAAAAGCAGGTGAGCACAAAGGTAACCTCCCTGAGTGCAATGATCCTAAAAAAAAAAGAAAAAAATTATTGGGAAGATTAGCTATTTTGTTGACAAATATGTTTAAATGGCACTCAGCTCCAGAATTATTTAAAAGTCTATCAAATGGATAAATGAATATATTCATTAATGTTGAAGTTTTGTTTTTTGTAATGATATACCTGGATTTATCTATGGCCTAGTATATTTTGTACTGATGAGTCGAACTGTTTTCTCTATAGCAACAACTACATTCTTGAGATGCAATATTTATGAATACTAACCAGGTATGTATAAACAAACAAGACAATCATAAAGGAGGCAGACACGAGAAAATCATTAACAAAGAAGATTAGGAGAAGACAAGCAACATTTACAGGACATATTATGAGGAAAGGCGAATTAGAACACCTGGTCACAACAAGAAAGCTGGAGGGAAAGAGAACACTGGGTAGACCCAAGAAGAAAATATTGGACGGACTTGCAGGGCAGCTAAAGACAGACAGGGTGGGATATGTACTTGCAGCGACAGGAGATAGATTCGTGTGGAGGACCATGGCCACCAACGCCATGTGGCAGGGCACATGATGATGATGATGTATAATTCATCAGATCAAAGTTATGCATTACAAACAATTATGACAGTCATTTTGGTCCAGTGTGTGTGTGTGTGTGTGTTGTTGTGTGTGTGTGTGTGTGTGTGTGTGTGTGTGTGTGTGTGGTGTGTGTGTGTGTGTGTGTGTGTGTGTGTGTGTGTGTGTGTGTGTGTGTGTGTTTTGTTTGTTGAGGTTCAATCTTACTGACTACTCAGGTTGACTGTAACTGTACCCACTTATTGTGATGGTCCTTTGAGCTATACTGCTTCTGGGCAGAAGTATCATATATCTTTAACAGGGAGGATGTGTTCTGTCAGAATGTCATCTGTACAAAGCCAACTTGAGAGGTAGAATTCTGTGGAGATTGATTTACCTCTTCTTTAAGTTTTATGTTACATGTGACAAATCAGCAGATAGATCTCTCTCAGCTATGCAGACACTTGTGGGATAATTTCTGTACCGTTTAAACTCTGATAACGCCAAATATTTATAAAGAATTTGGTTCAT
>CM060306.1:115758203-115783203 GCA_030674185.1 Monoplex corrugatus | reverse complement strand
AGCTATGAGTTTAGCGTAGCTATATTCAACTCCAAAGACCTTGATGGCCATATCATATCTTTACTTGTTTTAAAAGTGTTCTGCTGTGTAAGAGTAAGTTGGTTAGCTGGGCTAATATTCATCATATTTTCTGACTGAGCTAGGTTGTTGGTGGGCTCTGGTTCTAGAGCCTAGAAGGAGAAAGTTGGTGTTGCTATGTTTAGATCCCTTGGCATTTTACACACACCTTGATGGAAGGGAAGATGCTTATGTTGATCGTTGTGGTGGCTTCGTTCAAAACGCACCTTGAGCAGTGTGATGTTATTGCTGTTGTTCTGAGTGTCTGGATCCACTTCTGTCAGGCCACGATTATATGCTCCTGAGGAGCCAGCTAATAATAATAATAATAATTACAATATTTATATAGCGCAAAATCTTGATAAAATCAAATCTAAGCGCTGAAACACACACACACGCACGCACGCACACACACGCACGCACGCACGCACACACACGCACCCACGCCACACACACACACACACACACACACACACACACACACACACACGGCTATAAATGGGGAGAAAGAATAAAAACAATGGAAAATTATAGAGAGCATATTATATACAATTATGTATTGCAATGTGATTCCCCTCCGAGTGGAGACAGGCTGCAGAGGGGATTGAGTGAAGTCAGGATTTTATGCAGAGGAGAAAAGGTGAGTTTTGAGAGCGGACTTGAAGGAGACAAAAGTAGGTTGCTGACGGACTGAGAGAGGAAGTTTGTTCCAGGAGAGCGGACCAGAAACAGAGAAGGCTCGTGGACCATATGTATTGAGCTTAGTGCGTGGAAAGCGAAAAGTCAGAGGATCGGAGGCAGAGCGGAGGGTACGTGAGGGAACATAGATCTCAAGTAGGCTTGACAGGTAATCGGGGGCTGCGTTATTGAGGCTTTTGTAGCACATGGTGTCTAGTTTGTACTGTATGCGCTTTGATACAGGGAGCCAGTGAAGTTGTGCCAGGAGAGGAGATATGTGGTCAGCTTTTTTCTTTTTGAGTACAAGGCGTGCAGCATTGTTTTGAATGCGCTGTAGGATGTGAGTGGTGGAGGCAGGAAGACCGGACAGGAGTGAATTGCAATAGTCAATGCGAGACATTATGAAGGAGAGAACGAGTTTTGCAGTTGTTTCCACAGAGAGATACTTCCTGATCAGGCTTATACGATGGAGGTGATAGTAGCAAGATCTGGCAGTTTGAGAAACAAAGTTGTTCATGGAGAGGGTAGAGTCAATGCAGACACCAAGGTTTTTAGCTGAATCAGAAATTGGGACTGATATGTTACATAATGGGAGAGAAAGAGGAGGCAGCAGAGAAAGTTTCTGACGGGTGCCAATGAGGATAGCTTCTGTCTTGTCATCATTTAGCTGAAGTTTGTTGTATGTCATCCAATTTTTGATGTCCGAGTAACACTCAGTGGTGCGAGTCAGGAGGCGCTGTATATTGTCAGGTGAGTCACTGTCTTGAAGTTGGGTGTCATCAGCATAGAAGTGGTGTTTTATAGAGTGGGAGTTGATGATGGTGGACAGGGGGGAGGTGTAAAGAGTGAAAAGAACAGGGCCAAGGACAGATCCTTGTGGAACACCACAGGTCAGGTATGCAGGTTGAGAGTAAGTGCCATTGATGAGAACAGTTTGTTTTCTGTTTGATAGATAAGAAGTGAACCAGGAGAGAGCAATGTCAGAGATGCCAAAAGTATGATGAAGTCTAGAAAGGAGAATACCATGATCAATGGTATCAAAGGCTGCAGACAGATCAAGGAGTGTGAGGAGAGAGACTTTGCCAGTATCAGTTGCAAGGAGGAGATTGTTGAGAATGTGTAGCAAGGCAGTTTCAGTGCTATGGCACTGGCGGTAGGCTGACTGCAAAGGATTGAGGAGATTGTTGGCAGACAGGTGAGAGTTCAGTTGGTTGAGGACAACTTTTTCAAGCAGTTTTGACAAGAAAGAGAGATTAGAGATAGGCCGGTAAGTTTTCAGTTCATTTGGGTCTAAATTGTATTTCTTGAGGAGAGGGTGACCAATAGCAGACTTGAAAGAATCTGGGACAGTTCCAGTTTGGAGAGAAGTGTTGATGATGTCAGTGATGAATGGGAGGAGAGTAGGGAGACAGTCAGAGTAGAGAGAACCTGGAAGAGGATCCAGTTCACAGGTTTTGAACGACATGGATCTGATTGTGTTGAGAATTTCTTCTTGTGAGACTGGGGTAAGAGTAGTAAGAGGTGTGCCAGAGAAGGAAGAGTCAGGTGGGCATGGTTGACAGGGTGTCCTGTCAAGCCTGTCACGAAGAGTTTGTATTTTGGTGGTGAAATACTTGGAGAATACAGATGGGAGTTCTACATTTGTGTGTTTTGTTGGGAGAGGTAAATCTTTTCGTGTGCCAAGGAGATGATTCATGGTTGTAAAGAGTTCTTTTGAAGAAGAGGCATTCAGGATTTTGGTTTGGAAATAGTTTGTTTTTGCAGATGCAATGAGGGTGGATACTTTTGTTTTAGAGGCTTGGAAAAGTTGCCTATGTACAGTGAGTTTGGATTTGCTCCAGCGGCGCTCTGCTCTGCAGCGGGCACGTTTTGCACAGGCAATCTCATGAGTGAGCCAGGGGGTAGGGGGGCAGTCAGGTAAAAGACGGGTTGTGGCTGGAGCATGAGTGTCCAGAAGATGGTGGAGAGTAGTGTAGAATTCATCGGCAAGGTTATGTGACTTTTCAGAAAGGAGACGGAAGGCATCAGATGAAAATGTGGAGAGGTCGATAGATTTGAGATTGCGTCGAGTCACTGTGCGCATGGTACGGGAAGGAGGAGGAATGTCAAGAGAACAGAGAATTGCAGAGTGGTCAGATGGAAGGGCTGAAGTTAGACGGGTAGAAAGAACTAAGCAGTTATCAGTAGCTGAATTGTGGTGATCACGAGAAATGATCCAGTCAAGTATGTGACCTTTTTGATGGGTTGGTTCAGAAATGTGTTGTGTCATATTGTGATTGGACAGAGAGTTGATGATATGTCTTGTGTCATAACGGTGAGTGTTGTCATAGTGGACATTGATGTCACCTAGAATGATGAGATTTCCAGGTAAGAGGCAGTAGTAATCAAGAAGTTGATCAAAGTCAGAGAGAAACATGGATGTGGTGAGCTTGTTGGCAGAGCTAGGTGGAGGTCGGTAGACACAGGAGAAGGTGATGGGGTGAGGGGTGGATTGGAAGGATACTTCAACGTGCTCGAAAGAAGGATGGGAGAAAGGCAGAGACTGCGAGAAAGACAGGCGGGAATGGAGTGAGTCGTTGTAGAGGATGGCAATACCACCACCTCGGGATGAGCGATGGAAAGAAGCAAGCCTGTAACCACTCGGAGTGAGATTCACCTGTATAGGTTCGTGACCAAGGGGGTTAAGCCATGTTTCGGTGATAAAAGCAATGTCAACATGCTCATCTGCGATAAAGTCAGCAATGACATCAGCTTTGCCGTCAGTGCATGTTGACTGAGCGTTAAAAAGGCATAGATCTAGTTTCAGTTTATCACAATGCGGCGGCCGAGGTGGAGACGAAGGCAGCACCGACGGGACAGAAGACGAAGGCGACACCAGCGGGGCAGAAGACGAAGGCAGCAACGACGGGACAGAAGACGAAGGAGGCACCGCGGGACAGAAGGCAAAGGCAGCACCAGCGGGACAGAAGACGAGGGCAGCGCCGGCGGGACAGAAGACGAAAGCGGCACCGGCGGGACAGAAGGCGAAGGCGGCACCGGCGCACAGCTTTGCAGGCGCCTCTCTGCCTTAATCTATTTAGTTTCAGAGGCAGCAGCTGTTGTCTGCTAGCCTTATCAGTGCCACTCCCCTGCTGCTACAAGGCCGCTGGCCGGAAATTCCCTCTGTGTTATGTGTTGTGCCACGCTAGTGTGTACAGGATTTTACCAAAGTGTACAGCGTCGTCTCTCCGTAACCGGACTTATTACAGTTGTGATTTTCATGTGTGTGCTTGTAGGACTTCTTATTCATAAGATGTGAGTTTTTTTTTTTTTTGCTAGCGTTTTTTCGCTGATGCTGTAGAGAGGGAGGAAAAAGGTGTATATTCTGTACTGACAGTGCCTCTGGATACGTGATACTAGGGCCTGATACTGTTAGTGTGTACGCCGTTACAGTCACAATGGAGGAGAGAAAAACATTTAGAAAATGAGCATACTTTTAGACTTAATTCTTTGTGTAGAATTTGTGGTGAAAGATCAAGGAGGAATCGTGACATAGATCCCCGAAGCTGTGTACAAACTATGCTTTTGAGCTGGAGCGGTTTCACGGTATAGTTGTGTCTAATGACACTAGTAGTACACACTCCACAACACTGTGCATGAAATGTTACTCAAGGCTGATAAGACTGAGAAATTCATCATCTCCATCTGAGAAAACTTTCCAGACAGCTAAAGAAACCACGGAGAAATGTACTGCATTATGGGCGCATCCTTTTGATCCATCAACTGCATACATTCATGTCTGTGGTGCACAGCATCAAAAGAGCAATTACAAAAGGCTCCAGATGAACAACCACAAGTACCACAAAGAAGTCTAGAGAAGGTGAAGAAAGATTTCAGGTGTTACCACAAGACAGGGAGAAAAAACAACATGCAAAAGCATACAACAATGTTGTTCGTCCTGCAATATGGGATCTACAGCTGTCGTATGTTGCACCTCCATACCTGCATCTTTTACTAGGGATCGTGAAAAAACATCATGATCTCTTAGAGAGAGAGTGCAACACATTAGATGACATAATTGCCAAATCACTCGCCAAAGAAGAATATGTGCCAGGCAAATCAGTTTCGCCAACACGTCAGCAAACAAGCAGAGATCCACAAAATTCAAACCAACATCACCACTTTAGAGAAAGAGGCAACAGAAGCAACATTTCGGGAAATTTATCAGCAAGGGGAACCATCATCAACAACAGAAAACATCTTCAGGGACCTATATGAAGCAGGAGAGGAGCTGACAGAACTTCAAGAAGAAAACACTGCATTACCACTTCTGTCCGGACCAGTAACGTCTAACTTCGAAACAGTTTTGAACAAACACAAAATTGTTGTACAAGCATTCCATGGCAGATCCTTCATCGGCAACCACTGTCACAAAATTCTGCAAACACCTGTTTTTGAGGAGCTGTGTGACAGTATTGTAAGGAAAACATTCGAGCTCACAGACGATACTGCATGTCACACAACTGCTGACGACATCTGCGCCAAGTTCAAAGAACTATATCGACTGTTTGCAAGCATTCACACCTTGATAGCTCATCGACGCCCAATCCGGTCAAGTCAATTTGCCGTTGATAAACAAAGCGATTCGTGACTACATGGCATACTTTCGGCAACATTTCCCAGAAACTAGAATCACCCCCAAACAACACATCCTTGAGTGCCATTCTATTGATTGGATAGAGAAGTGGGGATTCGGGATGGGTTTGCATGGAGAGCAGGGTGGGGAAAGCAGTCATGTGGCTGTAAATCGAACAAAACGCAAGGGCATGGACTGAAAAGTGAAGACAGCCAGCTGTATTACATAATGAAAGAAGCCTCACAGGCACGTCACCAATGATACAGTCATCTCCCGCAAAGCGGCGAAGAGAAAGTCAGAAAAATGCAGAGAAAGAATAGAATTCATACACTGTTTTTTATTTTATTTTTTTTATATAGGGATAGGAAGAAACAAAGAACTACACACAAAATCAGTAACTAAAACAAACAGTAAAAAACATAATAAGACATGACTTGGCTTGAAACACACCGTAGAGACAACTAGGAATAGTAGTACATTTCTCCCTCCCTTTGTGAACAGTGCCAGTTTCTCAATGACTATAAACACTCTCAGTCTGTGGAATTTGTGATAAGGCCATGTATATGGGCCGCCCTTCACTTGCTTCCCAGTGCCAGGAGGGTGGGATAATTAATCACAGCCTGCCGCGCCCCAGACGAAACGCTAGGATAAACAGGTCAGTGCAGTGCATGGCTGACACATGTAGCTAGCCACACAGTGCGTGTTTAGTACTGAGAAAAGTCAGTTGTTACTTACAGCATGCTTGGAAGACTGGTCTTTTTGTCTGTGTTCATTCATGCTAGCCTGCCCTACCCTGAAGTGATGCAGAAAATTACCCACATTTTTGCATGTTTGGCTTCCACAATGTATGGCTGTTTGGAGTCTTTGGAAAGTGCAGTTCAAGAACTATCTAAAGGCAATTAGCGCGTAATCCTGGTTCTGGTGAGGAATTTGTAGTAAATGGAAAGAGAAAGGTACTGTGTTTACAGAGCTGTTAGCACCAGCCAGCCCTCAGCAGAGAGGACTGGCCGTCCGCCTTATCTCTGGCTCAGGGGACTAGGTTACTTCCCCTGCCACCTGCAACTAAACATCAGGCCCATAAAGCCGTGGGCGGGACAGAAGGCGAAGGCGAAGACACAGAGGAGGAGACGAAGTTTGCAGCAGCAAGGTCGAGTGCAGGGGCAGTGGAGGAGATGAAGAAGCAGAAGAGTGGTGTCGGACTGGCACAGCAGGAGGCAGATTGTGCCAAAGTCGGTGGAGACGTCCACCACGACAGGATCGCGCAGTGCAGGGCTTAGGACACAGCCCCAGTGTTCATATGCGCTGGTAGACGCCTCCACCGAGGTAGCACTTGCTGTGTTTAAAAAGTGTCAGTCCAATTTGTTTTATAAAAGAAGGGTTCGTAATTGCGAGCCAGTCAGGAGAGGAAGATACTTGCAGAGAACACAAAGGTTTGGGAAAGCTGTAACGATTGGGCGAACACAGTAGGCTAAAATGTAAACACAGTTCACAGATAAAATGTCCGACTTGAGCGGCTGAATTAAAATGATGAAAAGTAGGTGTAAAAACTTTGAAATCAGATTATCTGGTAAAATATTCAAAATTTTAAAAAAAATATTTACATCACCGTGTGTCGGGATTTAAAAACAACAAACTGATACAAAATTCAATGCATAAAATCAAATAGAACCTCGATAAAATCACTGTAAAACACCACACACACTTTTGCTGCCTGCTGTCATGACATCTACTCACTCGCTAGGATATCATGGGAATGGGTGGGTGGTGGGGCCTCACTTGCCAATAGGAGAGAGGTGGGAGCACACCTGCAGCCACCCTCGCCTCCAGCGAATATTGATCGTAAGGATCGCATGGTGTGAACATGCAATCAAGTTGTTTCGTATTCAGAACTCAAATATCTAAAAGATCATCGCTCTTGCAAAATATCGTGGAAGTCGTTCAATGACTGAGGACAGTTCCTCCTTAAGAGTCTTTCCGCCTGCTGTAAAAATCGGGCAAGTTGTTTAACACTCACACGCTGTAACAACGTATGGTTATTGAGAATGTTACTTTACAGACGTAAGCTCTGTAGTCATTTTCATTTTCTTAGTGACCTTGATGTTGCACTGGTAACTCTAGTTATGATACTGAACAGCCATCAGTTCTAGTGATATCATTTCCGTCATCATCATCATGTGCCCTGTCACATTGTGTTGGCGATCATGGCCCGCAATGCAAATCTTTCTTTTGTCACCCTCTCTGTCATCATCCACTCCGCAAAAGTATGTCCTGTGTTTTCTCCCTGGGTCTACCTGGTTCTGGTCCCCTCCCAGCTGTTCCTGTTGTGACTAGGTGGTCAAATTTCTCTTGCCTCATCAAATGTCCTATAAATGTTGCTTATCTTTTCATAACCTTCTTCATTAATCTTCTTTTTGTGTTTGCCTCTTTCAAAACTGTCTTGTTTGTTTTCTTTGCTGGCCATAGAACTCAACATTCTTCTTAGAAACCTTATTGCAACTGCCTCAGTCTTGTTCTGACTTTGCGTGTTCACATCCATAGAACAGTGTCAGCTCTATATAACAATCAAGAACACTCTTCCTGATATTAATTGATAGGCACCAGTTGGTACGAACGTTTTTTGTTTTTTTGTTGTTGTTTTTTCATTTTCTTCGGTGCTGTTTTTTGATTGGCCAATTCTACTGACTATTACTAATGTGCATCTGCCATCTGGTGAGATGACTGTTCCCAGACATTTAAACTTATCAACTTGATCAATGTTGTGCGATTTACTGTTATTTTGCATGAGGGGATTTTTTGCTATCTACTGATTATCATGACTTCAGTCTTCTTGTTATTTAGCTCCAGCCCATTATTTCTGCTTCCTATTTCTATTATATTCTATAGAGTTTGTAGGTCTTTTTCATTTTCTGCAATAAGAACGGTGTCATCTGCATAACGAAGATTATATAACAGTTTTTTTGGCCAACTTTTATCCCATGACATTCTCCTAGGTTTCTCATGAAGGTTTCACTGTAAAGTGAAAACAATTCTGATGAAAGAACACATCCCTGCCTAACCCCTCTATTAATAGTTTGGAAAGAGCTTATATTATTTTCTACTGTTATTGCTGCTGTTTGTTCCCAACGCATATTCCTTATCATTCTTGGAATATTTTTCCTACAGAGAATAAACCAGTGCCATTACCTCGATGTTGTGCTAGAAACTCGGTGTGTGATTATTAAAAAAGTGTGTGTGTGTGTGTGTGTGTGTGTGTGTGTGTGTGTGTGTGTGTGTGTGTGTGTGTGTGTGTGTGTGTCTGTGTGTGTGTGTGTGTATGTGTGTGTGTGAGTATCTGTGTGTGTGTGTGTCTGTGTGTTTTGTCTGTGTGTGTGTGCATGCCTCATGACCAACAAAACCAAGTCAAAATAAAAGCTTATTGTGTGTAGAAAATAATCATATACAATGTGCCATTAAATGCAACAGTCCCTCTCTCTCTCTCTCTCTCTCTCTCTCTCTCCTCTCTCTCTCTCTCTCTCTCTCTCTCTCTCTCTCTCTCCTCCTCTCTCCTTCTCATCTCTCTCTCTCTCTCCTCTCTCTCTCTCCACACACACAAACACACATATACACATACACACATGTATACACCTACACATACACACACATGAACACTCATGTATACATACACACACACACATCAGCCACAAAGATGCGGTTTTGTTTTATTAAACATGAAGATCGCTCACCATAATGCATTCAATATAAACATGACATGTTTTCATAATAGCACACTAGAGCCAATCTTCACGATGTACAGACAATATTCATAGTCCATGGACACCAAGACTTCAACATCAGCTGAGTTGGAAGGCACATTTACGTTGTCATCGTCATTTACATCTACTCTTGGTGATTTGTTCAAATCACTTTATGGCGAATGAAAATACCTTTTTTCTTCAGTCAACAGAAACATTTTGTTCTTTTTTCTTCCCATGTATGTCTGCCTCTCTTACTGATTTCTTTCCTTCCTTTTTTCCTTCTTTTCATTTTCTTCTTTTGACCTTTCTTTTACTTCATCAATTACTCAGAACAATTCTTTATGTGACTTAAGTTTCTAATTGCAATAGATCTACAGGAAATTTCAAACATTAGATTAACATTTCTGTGTAGAAAATATCCAGAGTCAATGCAGAACATACTTTGCAAAATGTGTTTATAAATTGAAATCAATTACTTGTTCTTACAGTGTCATCATTTTAAGATAAAGTAAGCTATTGTGATGCTGGAAATGGAAGTGGTTAAAGTCATTGATGTCCTATTCTTTTCGGTCCTTGTCATCTTGATGTGTAGCAGTCCTAGAAAGCAGAAGAACAGAACAATTAGTGCTTGACAGGATCGGTGCCAGGACCAATGGTACAGGCCTGGAAGGCCACACTCACTCTGAGCAGGCTGGTGTCCCCAAAGCTGTAGTCAAAGACCTCCACAATGAGACCAGTCTTAGTGGAGTAGGTGTTGGCATAGACACCGATGGATTCAGGTTCCTTGGGAGGATAGCCATAACCATAATGAGCTGGGTCTTCTCTGGCATTGATGTCGAAGTAAATGGCACTCAGTCCTGCTATATGTCCTGGTTTGATGTCGAACCAGTTCTGGTACTGGTATTCTACCCGGCGATCATCAGCATCCAAGGTGACCTCACCAACCTCACCTGCATGAACAGATTGGTGTTTTTCATTAATGTTATCGTTTAACACAAGCCACGAAGAGGAGTAGGAGCTACAGAGTGGGGCACGAATGTCGTGTTTGTCCAGTATTTCTTTTGATATCGATTCACAAATGTGCTTTCAAATTACCACAATATTTTTAGCACACTATTTGACGTCCTTTGATATCAGAAGCTAATATAACATATCTAAGTTGTAACGAGCAATCAAACATGCAAAGAAACAAGAGAACAAAGTAGTCAACCTGAAGCAAACCAAAAAACCCATGAGGACTGGGAAAAATGCCTTGTTGTTGCAAAATTAAAACCAGACCATCATCTCTTGCTTTTATGCACATGGGTGTTTAGAACACCATCTCTGTTCGTTCTGCAGGAGTTAGCAGACTAGTTTATACCTCGTGCTTTGGAGATATACATTGATACAGCCATGCTAGAAACAACTTGAAATACTAATCAATAATATATATATATATGCAAATTTGCCTCAGTATCATAATTTACAGAAAACATTATACTATTTGGACAAAAAGATTGAATAAGCAAAACATTGCACTTTATCGTATCACACGCAAAAATTATGTCTTCATAAATGCAAATATATAAAGACTATCTCCTACATCCTCATTCCATATCTAAGCAAGGAGTGCACTGACCATCAACAATCATCGCTGATCTAGTATTTTCATAGAATGTCTCTATCCACCTACAGACAAATGTCATTTTCAAAATCATAGACTCTCAAGATCTCAAGCATGAAACCTTAATCTAAGGAGTAAAAAAGCCCTTTCGAACTTTAAACATAGCAGCTTATGTGGGTTTTTTCTAAGCAGGGCAACAGATCATACATTAGTCCTTTATTACCGCCAATGTACATGTAATATATCCACTCTGATTTTCACCATTTAGTAGTGATAACATTTTCTCTATTCCATTTGAAGTAGTTGGAGAACTCTTTTAATAAATTATATCTTTAATAGTGATATCCAGCTCTCAATATGTTCTTTGTTTGTCTCCTTTAGAGATGCACATTATTGAACTTTCTCTTTGGGTTGTAGACAATTTTCCAATGTTTCCAGTTTTCTAAACGCTTCATTTAATGCTCTCATTACCACATGTTTTCAAAAGAACTTCAAAACCTCCGCCCCAAGTCTGTCTATTCCTGGGCTATTACCATCTTAACATTTCAGTGCAAACCCTGCTTCCTTGTGGATAATTTCATTTTTAAGAGAGTTTCTCTGTTTTGAAGGACATCTGCGGTAAGTCATTTATTTCATCTTTGATTTTATTTTTATTGAAACTATTATTATCTCTATATATCTATATCTTTTTTAGATTGTTTCTTCGGAGTCATGTATTATTTTGTATAACCTGAAACAAAGTCTGTCATCTCTTTACTGACATATTTTCATTTTCTAGACTTCGAAATATGTTTCGAAATCTTTTTTCCATCAGTTATCTGTCTGTCTTTAGATCGAAATAAAGTCTATGCATTGATGTTATAGTTGTTGTGCCTTGTGTTTTCTTTTAATTCGTAGTCAAATCCGTCAACGACTATCCTTGCTCGGATCATACGTAAAAGTAAATTTTGATCCATTGCACAGAAATGTATGATCCTATAATTTCCATTTAGGTATTTTAATACTATTCCGAATTCAAACTTGTTGTCAAATTGTATTGCTACTCCTCTTGGATTCGATTATGTAGAGCTAAATCAAATTACATCCTCATTTAGCGGTTACATATACTTGCAGATTGAGATCAGTGTATATATGCTGTGTAGACACTATATCGAGTAGTAAGTATTGAAATAGTCTTTTCTTTTACTAACGTCTCCTAAACGTTGACACTCTAATGATAAGATGATTATACTATGCATTGCTACATAGAAAGCAAAGTACAAAGATGACGAGTCTGCACACAAGTCAGTCACATTATTTACATACAATCATTTATCACATATATTACACGAATTCATACAGAAATTAGTGCCTTCAAAGCATTATCACATTACTTGCCTTATACAGTCAGGTCAGGCACAAGCGTTTCTCCAAACATGCATGTTGTATGTACAAAAAATCCAAATATAATACAATAGGATATATTGTTGAGACTTTCACCATTTGTGACATTAAAGTAGTAAAACAATTAATCACAGACACAGACAACTTACACATTCTACGGGTTTCCCTCTTCCTGATAGATCCCAACAAGGTAGTGTATCTCTGAATGATGTCAAAGAAGACCTCGAACCTGTTCTCCTTGACCTGTTCGAAAAGACATACACAGTGAACTCATGATAGATCAGTACGTTCTCAACGACGTGATCTACTTTCGCTCTCTCTCTTTCTCTGTCTCTGTCTCAGATAGTATATGTCTATATTAATACTTACCCAAGCAAGCCATTCCGACTTATGCCAGCCAAGCCATTCCAACAATGACAGAAGAACTAGTCAAGAATCTCTGTAGGCAGTACTATGATTCCCTTAAGATACAAGAAAGGAAGACAAACCAAACAAATGGCATTATTTCCAAGTTCCTTTGGGCTCTGATGATGTACAGTGTCAGTACTGGCATAATGGAATCGATGGAGGCCAGAATCCACAAAAACACAAGGAAATGGCTCGGTATTACACCTATCACACTGGAACCATTGATGTTTCGCTCTGCTGTAGCCAGACAAAGATGGAGCCACCTGTGAGATTAATTGTCAAGGAGTATAAGGTGGGAACAGTCAGGTTTCTTAGCATGCTTAAGGAGTCGGGAGACAAGGTTAAGGGATCAATGTAGTTCAAACTGAAGAGTGTCAGAAAGTGAAAAGTACAGAATGCAGAGCCAAATTATCGCCTGGTTGTATAATGCAAGCTACGATGATTTAAAAAACAAATATCAAAAGAGCTCAATAAGATATAAGGGATCTCGATATGGACTGGGTCGACTAGCAAGTGCAAATGGGTCAATTCCGTACAAGATAATTCAATTGCCGCTATATATGTGTCATATTCTAAAGAACATCCAAGAAATGCTGAAGAAGTACTCTCATTCTTCTCAGTGTCATTCCCAAGAAAGGAATACACAACAGACTGGATCATTTTGGAAGCTAGCATAGCAATAGGCTGTGTAATTTCTGTGATTCTGTTCGTGTTGGAAATGAAGGACATCTTGAAAGCAACAGTGAGCAGTTCAAGTCAAGATGACCTTGCAAATGGATAGTAAATGCCCCCTTTAAAAGCCTTCATGGATGACACAACAGTCCTTTCCACAATAGCCGATGAAACACACCAAATATTAAAGCTTTATCCAGGATAAGTTTAAAACCAAAGAAATCACGGACTGATCCCCGTGGAATTGAAAAGTAGTTAAAAAGCATCATTCATTATTGCCAGCTAAGCCATTTCGACAATGACAGAACAACTACTCAAGATAGTATGATGGCTCCCTGAAAGATACAAAAAGAGGAAACAAAACCAAGCAAATGGCAAAAGAAAGCATACAAGTGATAGACAAGCGTGGTCTTCTTAGTAAATCCAAAGTCTGGTGCCTGAATGATGTTTCCAAAGCTTCTCTGACTTCTGATATTAGATATCAGTGGAATAAACTGAGGCCAAAATCGATAACTACACGAGAAAATGATGAGGTTTTCCACCTGGTCTCACAGACGTAGCGTTGTGTTGTCGCCAGGCAAAGCTGAAACTACCCCTGAAATTCAACATCGAGGAGTACATGTTGGAAAAGGTTAGAGTTCTTAGTACCCTTGAGGATTGGGAGACAAGATTGTTAGATAAATCCAGCCCAAGCTGAAGACTGGCAGAAAAAGAAAAGTCTGAGAGGCAGTGGACGTGGCGAAGAAAAGACTTAATTAAGATCATAAAAATACCAGGATACATAGAAATCAACAAGTAGGAGTTAAACATCACAGGAATAACCAAACAAATACGTGCTAATGCAAGAGATTTAGAAGAAGAGGACGCTAAAACAATCCAGAAGACAGTCCCAAGGCTAAGTGAATGACAACGCTTAACATGAGATAGTACACTCTAGACAAGTCTCAGCAAAAATGATATAAAGCAACTGGTCCCTCTCAGGATCAGCTTTATCCTCAGATATGTACATGACATCTGTACATGACCTTGTGTCCTCAAGTGCAAAGTTAATGAAATGGAGAAAATCAAATGACCACACTGCTTGGACAACCTAACAATGCAACATGTCTTCAGCGTATGCAGTTTCAGTTCCATTGTCTAAGGTAACATCCTGGCATTAAGAATTCCATATGCGTTGACACCATCGATGTCATGCAGTGGAGAAGATCCAATATTAGCTCACGCAAAGTAGCGCTAAGCCCATGGAAAGTTGCATGGAGGCACCATGAAGAGCTTAATTTAGAGGGATCGCACAAGCGATTACAACTGGCAGTGAAAAAGTAAACACGCCATCGGAAGGTCTGGCGACGTTCTAAACGGCAGGAGGCAGCAAACTGGGACCAAGAAAAGTTCTGACATTTGGTGCATGAAAATGGGATCTGCTGCCTGACGCGGAGAGCACATCAGATCTTTCAGAATGGACAAAAAACACCCCGAAGTCATCAATCAGCAGGAGTGGCATGGGACCGGACACAGTTCTCCATTCCCATTCATCAAAACAAATGATTGTGATGGAACTCAATGTGCTGTATGAAAGTAGAATGGAGGAAGTCCATTTGTAAAAAGACTGAAAAGCATACCAGTCTAGCAGGCAGCTGGAGGGAAACTGGCTCCAAGCCAAAGTCCTGTCTATAGTAGTTGGAGGAAGGGGATCATAAGCGCACCTGCTTATGACTTCAGAAAACAGCTCTTGTATTCTTGGAGGAGGGGATCAAACCCTTAAGAAAATGGCAGAAACAGATGAAAAAAATCTAGCTAGATCTGGTTGAGGATAAACAAAAAAGAAAACTGTGATCCCTACATTCATAAATATGTGTGTGTGAGTGTTTGTGTGTGTGTGTGTGTGTGTGTGTGTGTGTGTGTGTGTGTGTGTGTGTGTGTGTGTGTGTTATGTGTCTGTCTGTCTGTCTGTCTGTCTCTGTGTCTGTCTGTGTGTTTGTGTGTGTGTGTGTGTGATGTGTCTGTCTGTCTGTCTGTCTGTGTGATGTGGTGTGAAAACTGACCTCGAAGAGTTTGGGTTTCAGATGATCGATGGCTTTGTACAGTGTGTTGATTTCTCTCCCTTCCAGACGATCACCTTGGTTCTGTGGCAAACAGAACCTGTGCCTCAAACTGCAGATAGGTGTTGTCCTCGTTCAGTTCCCTCAGGTCGTGAACGTGGTTGTACAGAGTGATGTTGTCTTGTCCCAGTTGAACCAGCTGCCACAACAAAGCCACAGGATGAAAGCTGATTAGACATTCTTGAAGAGGTATGGCCGTAGTGACGGATATCTTAGTAACCAGTGAATTTCATATTCGAATAGGTAAGGCATATATACGTTCATTTGTATTGGTTTGTAGTTCTCTTTTGTTGTTATTCTTCTTCTTGTTGTTATTGTTGTTTTTGTCGTGGTGGTGGTGATGGTGGTGATGGTTTGCTGGAGTGTAGCCCCACCCAAATTTGCTGTATGCAAGTATACCTGTTCAATCTATGAAAATGGATTTTTCTATAGATTTTTGTTAGTCACAGCTCTTCTCTTGCTTGGGATCTTTAACGCATGTTGAGTGCGTGCTGTACAGGAGCTCGGTTTATTGTTTCACCTGAAAGTCTAGCACCTGGTCCACCATTAGTATGTTGGAGGAGGTGGAGAAGTTATAGAGCAATTTTCAATGCTGCAGCAAAAGCTTACAAATACAACAATATCATTATTAACATGTCACCCTTCAGAATTTCAGTTTTGAAGATGGCATGAATTTCTGTGTTTTAATCTGTCTATGAGTTGACGGGTGAAACAAATGTAAATATTGCCACAAAAGTATGGACATGAAACTGATGCTTTCAAGACACGTAGTTCTTCAGTTGCGTGTGAATCCAAGCTTCTGTGTGTGTGTGGCAATATCTACATACGTCCCAGCAACAACTAACTACCTAATTAGATTAGATACTGTTTTCAGGAAATGTACATTCTAGAGATCTATTGGGTGGCTGTTTGCTTGACATAACAGCCTTTGAAAGGTACTTTGAAATATAAAACTGAACTGCATTCGAGAGATATATATATATACACACACACACACACATATATATATATATATATATATATATATATATATATATATTATATATATATATATATACACAATGTATGTATGTATGTATTGTATACATGTATATATATATGTATATATATATGTGTGTGTGTGTGTGTGTGCGTGTGTGCGTGTGTGTGTGTGTGTGTGTGTGTGTGTGTGTGTGTGTGTGTGTGTGTGTGTGTGTGGTGTGTGTGTGTGTGTGTGTGTGTTATGTTATGTTAGGTTAAGTGTCAGTGTTAGGTTCAGCGTCAGTGTTAATTCAGTGTCAGTGTCAATGTTACGTTCAGTGTCTGTGTCAGTGTTAAGTTCAATGTTAGAATCATGACATTATAAAGCTGTGTACTTACATGTCTGTCCAGCTTGTCGAGGCTTCCATTCTGTTTCATGTCAGTTTCCTTCAGCTCCACAAAGGTGATCAGCACAAGCTCCTTCACTTTCTTTTCCTGAATGGACAGCTGAGCAAGGAGAGCGTCCACTTGTTCCGAGTATGTCTTCACCTGGTCGTGCACGTCTAAAATACACCAATATCAACTGTAGGTAATAGAGGGTGACACGTAACATAGGCAGACAGTTTGGCATACAGACCCTAAATTTAACTTATTACCTATGTTACCATTGGCACGTACAACAGCAACGAAGATACGTCACTCCTGTCCGTTCTGGGCCAGCCACTGTAACTCAGGACTTCCAATATATTTTCTACTGTTCTTGCCAGATGGTCTTGGCTTTTCTTCTCTTGCATCTTCCTTTCAGTGTTTATGATGTCTAGTGACAGCAATCCTGGTGATGTGTTCCTGCTTTCGTCTGATGATGTACCGTTTCCATTGTCTTATAATGATATGGTGGCCATGTTCTCATGATTGCTTTGGGTACAAGCTCTTGATTAGAAAGGACATCAGGTAGAATGATTTGTATGCTTGTCTGGAGGTTCTTTGTGTGGAATGTTAATAGCTTGGAAATATTGCTGTCTGTCATCCTCCAGCATTCTGAGTGATAAAGTGGGGTGTAAAGAACTGAGATCAGCTACAGTCTCAACTTAGTGGTGATGCTGTACAGGGAGAGGGAGGTGAAGTCTTCCACACGATGTTCAGCATTTTGAAAGTGATTTTGGCTTTGCTGTGATGGCCTTTCATGTCTCTTCTCGTCTGTCGTGTCTGACAGGGCCAATGAAGTAGGTGACTTCTTTAGTTGTGGGTAGGCCTGTTTCATTAGCTTGGATGGTGAGGGGTTTGGAGTGTTCAGTGTTATGTTTGTTTTTTTTCTGGGTGATCTTTACGCCAGCTTGTCGAGCTAAGTTGTTGAAATAATGAATTATAAAGACAAATTTTCAGAAGTGAAAATGTTATTCAAAATTTGTCACAAAGAACCATTACCCCAATTGGAAAATCGCAGTTCTAAAATCTCTTATGTTATCTAAACTTACACATTTATGGATTTTATTGCCTGATCCACCAGATCATTTTATACAACTACAGAATTATGTTTTCAGTTTGCATGGAATGGAAAACGAGACAAAATCAGCAGAAAGACTGCCACTAAAAATTTAAAACAAGGAGGACTGAGTATACCAGATTTAACAACATATATATATATGCTCTCAAACTTCTGTGGATAAGAAAATTTAAAACTTCAAACCATAAATGGAAAAGCTTACAGCTGAAATGTAACCGTTCCTTTACAACACTGAATGCTACGGACCAGCGGTTGTTTCATATTTCATGAAGAATAATATGTTCTGGGCTGATACATTTAAGGCCTACATGACATTTTGTAATCATATAACAGCTAAGAATTCAAGTGAACTGTTAGCTGAACCAGTCTTTTATAACGAAAAAATAAAGGTGGATAACAAAAGAATCAAGAATAATAAACTAATCGAGAAAGGAGTACACTGCATCAAACATTTTCTTAAAGAAAATGGCTGTTTTTTGACCTATGAAGAATTTGAAAATAACACTGATTGCCATATTAATTATGTCACTTATAATGGATGGATATCTTCAATCAAACAATATTTAAGAACAACCAGAATTCAAAGGAACAACAACATGAATAATATTTTGAATGCGCCAAATACACTAAGGCTAATAATGAGTGTACAAAAGGGAGCAAGACTTTACTATGAAAAAATTAAATTGGATGATAGCAAACCAAGTTGTTGTTCAAGGTGGTCAAAAACTAAATATTAACGTTTCGTGGGAAAACATGTTTCTAAAAATTTATAAATTAAATGATGTCAAATTAAAATGGTTGCTAATAAGAATAGTTCATCGGATTATTACCACCAATATAATATTAAACACGATGGGTATAGCAACTACGACAAATTGTACATGGCGTAATAATGCAAGAGACTCTATTGAACATTTTCTGTGGAACTGTTACTGTGTCCGTAATTTTTGGAATTTTACAGAAACACTATCAACACAAAATGTGAAAATACCTTTAACATCAAAATCACACGAAATCTAGTATTGTTCGGTGTTGATCAAAACATAAAAACACATGGAGTATTTGATCTTATAATAATGCTTGCAAAATCATTTACATATAAATGCAAAGTAGACAAGTCTGTTCTGAATATACATACTTTCCAAAGAAAGCTAAATCAGAGATTCAAAATTGAACAATATAATGCCAAAATAAACTTTCACTTGTCCATTTTTAATGCTCAGTGGAACAACTACAGGCAAATGTTCTCCGTGAAGAAAACATACTTTCTTCATGACATGTTTCTTGAATTTGATGTACACAATAGAACCATCATTGATTAGAATATTGTCTTATATGTTTTGTAAGCTATATGTTGTTTTTTATGTGAACAATTATTGTCTTATTTGGATGAAATAAAATAATGTCTGTTGCTACATTGTTCGATGATGCTTGATTATCGTTAAGCAAAGGAATGTAGTCTTTGAAATTGATTCATAGGGGAAATGTCGACATGCGTTAGATCTTAATGTTCATGTTTGAAGTTCGAATGTGAAAAACATCATTCTGTACATTCAAAAAAAAAACTTTTTAAAATGATGTTGAAATGGGATCTTTTCTCCTACATGTGCTGGTGAGTGTTGGAGTCCTGTGTACGGTTGTCTGCAAAGTTAAGATCTTCCAGTGTTGAAAAGAGAGTCCATTTGATGTTTCTTGGTTAGTAGACACCAGACTGGAGATTTATCCACACTGCATTACAAGGTCTATGCCATCAAGAAATTAGCTTTTCAAACTAATCTTGCCTATATCTGTAAGATAATATTTGCACGAACATTATTCCCTGCCATCAAACATGTCAGGAATCTCCCTTTACTGACTCATGACTATTGCCACCATTTTCGTGCTGGCAACATGTATCAAGCCACACTTGTGTCATGCGATTTGAACACGAATTAAACCAGAAAAATCTCTTAAAATGTCGTGAGGTATTGTAGTCAAGTGGATAATGGTTGGGCGTCTATAGGGAGGTCCTGAGTTCAATCCCGCCTGGATATCTCCAGCTGGTGGGTGAAGGATGGAGACTTTTCCGATCTCCCTTGTCAACAACTGTGTAGAGCTGCTTCTGCCTAAACTCTCTTCGTGTGCATACGCATGTAGAATATTAGATATGTACAATAAAGATCCTGTTAATCATGTCAACAGCTGCCTTATGGAAACATGAAAACACCCACCATGCACGCCTACCAAAGATGTAGATTGTGCTGGAAAATAGCGGAATGTGGTCATCTCGCCTAACAGTTGAGTTCTCCGTGCTCCATTAAAAAGTCGTTATGCGTAATGTGCATGTACAGTGAGTGTAACTGAATTTGCATAACATCGGTATAGAAGAACGATGTATACGTAATGTATGTAGTAAGACTGTGAAGGAGAAATTGTGTTTTGAACAGCAGTTACATCCTTGCTCGATACTACAGACTGCATCCATCAGGCCGCCGATTTCATGCACTAAAAATGAAGTTGCACAAAACTAAAAAATACCTTTGTGCTGAAGTCGCTCTTGCACCCTAACAAATAAGTGAGTTGCCCATGCCTGCACAACAGGTCAGCATGAAATTATGGGTGCTTGATCGGGTGTGTTGCGTGTGTGTGTGATTTGTGGGTGTGTACATTTCATCATTTATTTCTTTATTCATCATTTTTATATGTTCTATAATTGTGATTGTTACCCTAGCAGAAGTTATGCTGAGTTTATATTTGGAGAGATGTCATGCGACGTCAAGATATTCTGAACTGAATCAAACTGTTTCCAGGTGGACAAAGAAAACTGATCACCCCAACTGATTAGAGCCTCTTGGGGACACAGTAAACAGGCTTAGCAGCACTGCACTGATGAGACCAAACCCTGAAGGAAAGAAATCTACCTTGCAATAAAAAAAATATTTAATTGAAATAATTCTTAACTATACAGACAATTACAAACTCTATCAAGAAATGATACATTCACGCTAACTTCACTACTCTTTAGAAACTACCAGTACAAAATGATACTGAAACGGATAAAAGCAACACATGTCCACTATCATATTCATCAGTAGAAAGTATAGTGGTCTGGTCATCTGACCAAAATGCAACCTCAGCAGCTAGCTCAAAAGGCATATAACAAACGATGTGTTGATTTTAAACAAACAGCACAATAAGGAAGACGCAGATGGACGGTATGAAAGACACTTTGACTTCACACAGTATTTCTCCTCTTCGGGCCCAATGGCTGGAAGCTGACATTCAGATCTTGCTTCCCTGAGAAACCCATGATGGATAAACAAACAGATAAAATAAAGAAGTATGTAAGTCAGAATCTTACCTTTAACACGTGCATACAGTTTGTCCAGTATGGTCAAGGGCTCGTCCCCAAACAAATTCAGTTTGGGTTTCCGGCCAAAGCCATGGCCATGGCCATGACCATGGCTATATCCATAGCTAGGACCAGCATGAGGATCCTTGCCATAACAGCTGGAGGAGACTGTAAAACAAATAAAGACATAAATGATAAATACAGACAGTTCAGGTTGTTAAGAGGGAGTTAAATACTGTGATACTCATGCAGTGTATCATAACACATCATGAATTAATGCTTCAAAAAAGCTATGGCAAGAATGTATATCTGTCTGTCTGTCTGTCTGTCTGTCTGTCTTCTGTCTGTCTGTCTGCCACCTGCCTGCCTGCATGCATGCCTGCCTGTCTTTCTGTCTGCAGATGGATGGATGAATGGATTTACCACCCAATTAAACACAACAAATAAGGTCAGATTACTTGGTGGACAAATACGACTTTAAGTGAGTTCAGCCGTCGGCCATGTTGTTTATAGTTCAGCCTACTGTTGAGATCATCTCACAACCGTTGGCTTTAGCAAAGAACAAAGAAAGATTACATTGTATGCTAACAAAATGTGCAACGTATCAAAGTTTTAAAACGTTATAATGAATTTCGTGCTTCCAAGACAAGAAACTGTATCCTTGCTTTCCAGCCTTTTGTCCACAGCATTACTCTATGTAACATCCATGATGGTCATAGCAAACCCGTCATGTTCATGTTGGTCTTTCTTTGCTCAAATATGATTGGGAAGACCAGTCGCCATGGTGTAGTGGTTAATGCAATGGAATGCCAACTGGAAGGTTGTGGGTTCGAATCCCCATCAATCCCTTCAAAAATCATTATGGGATTTTTTGGCTCTAACTGGCTCCTAACCAGAGTTGGGCTTGCTATAATCTCATTGGGAAGACTGGGACCACACAGTCAAAGTCTCATCCACTTCACGGATGTGTCATTGAGGTTGTTACTCAAATATTCTGTTCAGCACCGCAGGTGTCAGTGTCTCTCTGGCCTGGTTGATGCCAGGATATATATGATCATAAGCGTAGAGTATTTTCCTGTCACGCAGTCTCAATCCTAGACGGAACTCCATGATATCATGATTTTCATCCTCATCTACATATCATCATTACTTTGTAAAATCTGTGCCAGCTTCTGTGGCCTTTAAGGTGGCATAGAAAATAAGACAAAAAGCAGGTGAGCACAAAGGTAACCTCCCTGAGTGCGATGATCAAAAAATAAAAGAAGGAAAGAAAAAAGTCAATTGGGAAGATTACCTATTTTGTTAGGAAAGATGTTTTAATGGCACCAGAGAATTATTTAAAAATCTATCAAATGGATAAATGAGCATATTCATTAATGTTGAAATTTTTGTTTTTTGTACTGATATACCTGGATTTATCTATGTGTTAGTATATTTTGTATTGAATAAGTCTTGTGGTGCAATATTTATGAATACTAACCAGGTATGTATAAACAAACGAGACAATCATGAAGGCAGATACAAGAAGATCATTAACAAAGAAGATTAGGAGAAGACAAGCAACATTAACAGGACATATTATGAGGAAAGGGGAATTAAAACACCTGGTCACAACAGGAAAGCTGGAGGGAAAGAGAACATTGGGTAGACCCCATGAGAAAATGTTGGACGGACTTGCAGGATGGCTGAAGACACAGAGGATGGGATATGCACTTTCAGCGACAGAAAATAGATTCGTGTAGAGGACCATGGTCGCCAACGCCATGTGGCAGGACACATGATGATGATGATGATGTATAATTCATCAGATAAAAGTTATGCGTTACAAACAATTACGACAGTCATTTTGGTCCAGTGTGTGTTGTGTGTGTGTGTGTGTGTGTGTGTGTGTGTGTGTGTGTGTGTGTGTGTGTGTGTGTGTGTGTGTGTGTGTGTGTGTGTGTGTGTGTCTGTGTGTCTGTCTTGTGTCTGTGTCTGTGTATGTGTGTGTGTGTCTGTGTGTGTGTGTGTTTGTTTAGATTCAATCTTACTGACTACTGAGGTTGAATGTAACTACACCCACTTGTTGTGGTGGTCCTTTGAGCTATACTGCTTCTGGGCAGAAGTATCATATATCTTTAAGAGGGAGGTTGTGTTCTGTCAGAATGGCATCTGTACAAAGCTGACTTCAGAGGTAGAATTCTCTGGAGGTTGTTTTCCTTCTTCTTTAAATTTTATGTTACATGTGACAATCAGCAGACAGGTCTCTGTCAGCTATGCAGACACTTGTGGGATAATTTCTGCACTGTTTAAAACTGAAAATCCAAATAATTATAAAAAATTTGGTTCATTTCACTAGAGTAAATACTTCTCTGAACGAAGAATTTGAAAAAGAGTTTGATTCGTTTGTTGAAACTTGTATTTGAAATACTTATAGTATTTGGTTTTCAAACCGATTTCAGAAACGGACAAGCATTTCTTACTATAAGATCAAATGATTGACCATAGTGAATCAACAGGCTTCATTATGGTTTTCAATAAATAGAGGTTGTGGGCAAGGAGACCAAGTCTCCTCTTACCTTTTTATTCTACGTGCGTAAACTCTAATAATAATTGTAAGACAGGTAACGATAATTGTAAGACAGGTAACGATTATTGTAAGACAGGTAACGATAATAAGGATAACAATATCGCAATTGAGCACAAAAGATCACAACATGCTGATGATACAAAATTCAGTTTTGCAGGCAAAAGAATTTTATTTGAAACACGGAAAGATAGATTACACTATTCTGAATCAATGTCTAGACCATGAGTTATGATTTAAAAGCAATAATTATTGACTTAAAGCAGAACGAATTCAGTGGCTCAATATTTGAGACATTTAGGTATTAACTTGAGTCACATAATGTCTGGATTTTTTTAAACGGACACTGTTAATACGAAAACTGTTGCAAAAAGCTGAAAGCCTCAGTCTGTCAGATTTGGGAATAATACTATATTTCAGCATTGAAACTAATCTGGCTAAAGAAAACACAGAACAGGTACAGAATACTCATTCATAGAAGCAAGAGCATTCTGGTAGAAATTTTGCCACTTGTTACTGTACATAAGTATATTTTGGTTACCCATCCTTGGAGCATCTGAAGCTTTCTTCCATAAAATGCAACCAAAATCTAAGAACTACTACTCGCTGAATCGTTCTGTAATAATCAGAGGGTTATGAAGTCTAAACAGTGGATAAAAAGGGTCTTAACCATGTTGCAAGTATTGAAAAAGATTATGAAACTTTATTTAAAATTTCAAGAGTTAAAACAGAACTCTGCAATTGTAATGAGTTAACGACATATGCAAGTCTTAAATTAAACGGGAAATAAACAATCCATCATATATAAACACGGCACTGCAAAAGACATACACATATGCACATACATATGCTATGCGTGTGTATGTATCTATGCATGTGTGTGCTTATGTTTATAATTGAATAAGAAAGATTCTATGTTAATTGTACTGTCTGTGCACATTTTGTATTTGTTATAACTTCATCAAAGACAAATTGCATCGAAATATTCAACTATATGCAGCTACTTCCGATTGTTGTATTGTCATATATTAATAATCTGATAATGTAAGAGCATAAGTTCTATAAGTGCGGACAATGTTCATGTCCTGAAGTGAGCATGGTACACATTTTTTGTATCAAGTATCAATCTCCCATCTCACTGCAGTTATTCTTCTTTTCCTCATATGATAAGTCTGAAAGACAGCTTAATAAAACATGTGCTTGGAATTGCTGTGTATAGAAATCAAATAAAATTCAAGAGACTAAAACGCAACTGTTTCAAATCAGAACTATACATTACATTATAGGAACAAATGTAAAGCTCGAAGAGATGAGAATAATAAATACGTACAACGCATGCAGATTCCGTGCTCTTAGGAAATTAATGAAAAATGTTGAATTGTGATATCAG
>CM060306.1:115750703-115753203 GCA_030674185.1 Monoplex corrugatus | reverse complement strand
TCACATCATCATCATTTTTCTTCTTCTTCTTCTTCTTCTTCTTCTTCTTATTATTATTATTATTATACCATTATTGTTAGTAGTAGTAGTATTGTTATCATTATCATTATCATTATTGTTATTATTATCACTAATCAGCAGCAGCAGCAGCATTGCTATTATTAGTAGTATTACAATTATTATCATTAGTACAGGTGGAGTGGTAGTAGTGATAGTAGCAGCAGCAGCAGTAGAAGTAGTAGTAGTAATACATGTAGTAGTGGTATTAGTAGTAATAGTAGTAGTAGTAAGAGGAGGAGGAGTGGTAGTAGTTGTAGTAGTAGCAGTAAAACTGCTAGTAAGTGAAAATGATGTTTGACAATGTTGTAGCTCAACATGCATGATACGCTTACAAAACATACCATTCACACATTGGAATGTTCTTACAACATATTTTTATGTTAACCTGCCTTGAGATGTAGTATATGGCATGGTATGGTATGGTATGGTATGGTATGGTATGGTATGGTATGGTATGGTATGGTATGGTATGGTATGGTATGGTATGGTATGGTATGGTATGGTATGGTATGGTATGGTATGGTATGGTATGGTATGGTATGGTATGGTATGGTATGGTATGGTATGGTATGGTATGGTATGGTATGGTATGGTATGGTATGGTATGGTATTACAGAAAAACGTACAAGTTCGATTCTCAAATTTCCTCTTGGTTTTTCAAGAGATTTGTTTGAGGAGAGAACATCCCAAGTAAAATGGGTTTTCTTGGGTCTTGTGTCTAAGTTGTACAGAACGTAGGCAGGCTGTAGGTTTACGTGGACATGACAGGTAAGTACTCCTTACCTTCATCTGGTGTCGTGTGTATTACCTGTAGGTCCCATGGTGCGTGTTTCATGGTGTTACGTATCGAAGGCTATGAGTTTAGCGTAGCTATATTCAACTCCAAAGACCTTGATGGCCATATCATATCTTTACTTGTTTTAAAAGTGTTCTTGCTGTGTAAGAGTAAGTTGGTTAGCTGGGCTAATATTCATCATATTTTCTGACTGAGCTAGGTTGTTGGTGGGCTCTGGTTCTAGAGCCTAGAAGGAGAAAGTTGGTGTTGCTATGTTTAGATCCCTTGGCATTTTACACACACCTTGATGGAGGCGGAAGATGCTTATGTTGATCGTTGTGGTGGCTTCGTTCAAAACGCACCTTGAGCAGTGTGATGTTATTGCTGTTGTTCTGAGTGTCTGGAGTCCACTTCTGTCAGGCCACGATTATATGCTCCTGAGGAGCCAGCTAATAATAATAATAATAATTACAATATTTATATAGCGCAAAATCTTGATAAAATCAAATCTAAGCGCTGAAACACACACACACGCACGCACGCACACACACGCACGCACGCACGCACACACACGCACCCACGCACACACACACACACACACACACACACACACACACACACACACACACACACACACGGCTATAAATGGGGAGAAAGAATAAAAACAATGGAAAATTATAGAGAGCATATTATATACAATTATGTATTGCAATGTGATTCCCCTCCGAGTGGAGACAGGCTGCAGAGGGGATTGAGTGAAGTCAGGATTTTATGCAGAGGACAAAAGGTGAGTTTGAGAGCGGACTTGAAGGAGACAAAAGTAGGTTGCTGACAGACTGAGAGAGGAAGTTTGTTCCAGGAGAGCGGACCAGAAACAGAGAAGGCTCGTGGACCATAGGTATTGAGCTTAGTGCGTGGAAAGCGAAAAGTCAGAGGATCGGAGGCAGAGCGGAGGGTACGTGAGAGAACATAGATCTCAAGTAGGCTTGACAGGTAATCGGGGGCTGCGTTATTGAGGCTTTTGTAGCACATGGTGTCTAGTTTGTACTGTATGCGCTTTGATACAGGGAGCCAGTGAAGTTGTGCCAGGAGAGGAGATATGTGGTCAGCTTTTTTCTTTTTGAGTACAAGGCGTGCAGCATTGTTTTGAATGCGCTGTAGGATGTGAGTGGTGGAGGCAGGAAGACCGGACAGGAGTGAATTGCAATAGTCAATGCGAGACATTATGAAGGAGAGAACGAGTTTTGCAGTTGTTTCCACAGAGAGATACTTCCTGATCAGGCTTATACGATGGAGGTGATAGTAGCAAGATCTGGCAGTTTGAGAAACAAAGTTGTTCATGGAGAGGGTAGAGTCAATGCAGACACCAAGGTTTTTAGCTGAATCAGAAATTGGGACTGATATGTTACATAATGGGAGAGAAAGAGGAGGCAGCAGAGAAAGTTTCTGACGGGTGCCAATGAGGATAGCTTCTGTCTTGTCATCATTTAGCTGAAGTTTGTTGTATGTCATCCAATTTTTGATGTCCGAGTAACACTCAGTGGTGCGAGTCAGGAGGCGCTGTATATTGTCAGGTGAGTCACTGTCTTGAAGTTGGGTGTCATCAGCATAGAAGTGGTGTTTTATAGAGTGGGAGTTGATGATGGTGGACAGGGGGGAGGTGTA
>CM060306.1:115733203-115748203 GCA_030674185.1 Monoplex corrugatus | reverse complement strand
TGGTATGGTATGGTATGGTATGGTATGGTATGGTATGGTTATGCGAATCTCTGTTCGTGTATTTTCTTTTCATATACATGCGTATGCGCGTGAAAGACTGGATTTATCAATTGATTTGTACAATTTGCTTTGTGTCTGTGTGTGTGTGTATGTCTGTGTGTGTGTGTGTGTGTGTGTGTGTGTGTGTGTGTGGTGTGTGTGTGTGTGTGTGTGTGTGTGTGTGTGTGTGTTGTGTGTGTGTGTGTGTGTGTAAATAGTTTTGTGCTGCTCTACCTCTTTCTGATGGCATGTTAGGATCTGTTGTTAATTCCGATGAACTGAATATCTTTACAGTACATTATTGTATCTATCCAACCACGTTGATGCTGCTTTAATGTATATACATGGCTACATTTCCCACATCGTCCCCCCCCCCTCCTCTCTCTCTCTCTTCTTAAATTTTTCTTAACTATTTCAATTCTTGGGATTTGCCATTCGGTTGTAAACAGGGTCTGAAGGTGTCATGCAATGCATCGACAGCTCCCCCACCCCCACCCCCATCCCCACCCCCTTTGCTTGATGAAATGACTACCGAGGGGCATTGGGGATTAGGAGGTGATTCTCTGGAAAGTGACGAGGCATTGGTGATCAGGGTCCCATCCACACCTCGTGTTGTTTCTTGTGAACTTAGTATATAATGGCCACATTTCCCACCTCCCCTCTCTGTCTCTGTCTCTGTCTGTCTAACTGTCTGTCTGCCTCTCTCTTTCTCTCTCTCTCTCTCTTTCTCTCTCTCTCTCTCTCTCTCTCTCTCTCTCCTCTCTCTCTCTCTCTCTCTCTTCTCTCACTCTCTTATTCTCTCTTATATATTTCGAAATTATTTCAAGTCCAAAGAGCACGCTTCGACGTGGACTGTGCTGTAACAACAGAATTATAGGAGTACTCATCGTCGTCGTCCTCGTTGTCGTAGTAGTCGTAGTAGTAGTTGCAGCAGCACTATCGTTATCATCATCATCGTCATCATCATCATTATCGTTATAATGTTGTTATTATCATTATTGTTATAATTATCATCATCATCATCATTTTTCTTCTTCTTCTTCTTCTTATTATTATTATTATTATTATTATTATTATTATTATTATACCATTATTGTTAGTAGTAGTAGTATTGTTATCATTATCATTATCATTATTGTTATTATTATCACTAATCAGCAGCAGCAGCAGCATTGCTATTATTAGTAGTATTACAATTATTATCATTAGTACAGGTGGAGTGGTAGTAGTGATAGTAGCAGCAGCAGCAGTAGAAGTAGTAGTAGTAATACATGTAGTAGTGGTATTAGTAGTAATAGTAGTAGTAGTAAGAGGAGGAGGAGTGGTAGTAGTTGTAGTAGTAGCAGTAAAACTGCTAGTAAGTGAAAATGATGTTTGACAATGTTGTAGCTCAACATGCATGATACGCTTACAAAACATACCATTCACACATTGGAATGTTCTTACAACATATTTTTATATGTTAACCTGCCTTGAGATGTAGTATATGGCATGGTATGGTATGGTATGGTATGGTATGGTATGGTATATGGTATGGTATGGTATGGTATGGTATGGTATGGTATGGTGTATGGTATGGTATGTATGGTATGGTATGGTATGGTATGGTATGGTATGGTATGGTATGGTATGGTATGGTATGGTATGGTATGGTATGAGTATTACAGAAAACGTACAAGTTCGATTCTCAAATTTCCTCTTGGTTTTTCAAGAGATTTGTTTGAGGAGAGAACATCCCAAGTAAAATGGGTTTTCTTGGGTCTTGTGTCTAAGTTGTACAGAACGTAGGCAGGCTGTAGGTTTACGTGGACATGACAGGTAAGTACTCCTTACCTTCATCTGGTGTCGTGTGTATTACCTGTAGGTCCCATGGTGCGTGTTTCATGGTGTTACGTATCGAAGGCTATGAGTTTAGCGTAGCTATATTCAACTCCAAAGACCTTGATGGCCATATCATATCTTTACTTGTTTTAAAAGTGTTCTTGCTGTGTAAGAGTAAGTTGGTTAGCTGGGCTAATATTCATCATATTTTCTGACTGAGCTAGGTTGTTGGTGGGCTCTGGTTCTAGAGCCTAGAAGGAGAAAGTTGGTGTTGCTATGTTTAGATCCCTTGGCATTTTACACACACCTTGATGGAGGCGGAAGATGCTTATGTTGATCGTTGTGGTGGCTTCGTTCAAAACGCACCTTGAGCAGTGTGATGTTATTGCTGTTGTTCTGAGTGTCTGGAGTCCACTTCTGTCAGGCCACGATTATATGCTCCTGAGGAGCCAGCTAATAATAATAATAATAATTACAATATTTATATAGCGCAAAATCTTGATAAAATCAAATCTAAGCGCTGAAACACACACACACGCACGCACGCACACACAGCACGCACGCACGCACACACACGCACCACGCACACACACCACCACACCACACACACACACACACACACACACACACACACACACAACACACACACACACGGCTATAAATGGGGAGAAAGAATAAAAACAATGGAAAATTATAGAGAGCATATTATATACAATTATGTATTGCAATGTGATTCCCCTCCGAGTGGAGACAGGCTGCAGAGGGGATTGAGTGAAGTCAGGATTTTATGCAGAGGACAAAAGGTGAGTTTGAGAGCGGACTTGAAGGAGACAAAAGTAGGTTGCTGACGGGCTGAGAGAGGAAGTTTGTTCCAGGAGAGCGGACCAGAAACAGAGAAGGCTCGTGGACCATAGGTATTGAGCTTAGTGCGTGGAAAGCGAAAAGTCAGAGGATCGGAGGCAGAGCGGAGGGTACGTGAGAGAACATAGATCTCAAGTAGGCTTGACAGGTAATCGGGGGCTGCGTTATTGAGGCTTTTGTAGCACATGGTGTCTAGTTTGTACTGTATGCGCTTTGATACAGGGAGCCAGTGAAGTTGTGCCAGGAGAGGAGATATGTGGTCAGCTTTTTTCTTTTTGAGTACAAGGCGTGCAGCATTGTTTTGAATGCGCTGTAGGATGTGAGTGGTGGAGGCAGGAAGACCGGACAGGAGTGAATTGCAATAGTCAATGCGAGACATTATGAAGGAGAGAACGAGTTTTGCAGTTGTTTCCACAGAGAGATACTTCCTGATCAGGCTTATACGATGGAGGTGATAGTAGCAAGATCTGGCAGTTTGAGAAACAAAGTTGTTCATGGAGAGGGTAGAGTCAATGCAGACACCAAGGTTTTTAGCTGAATCAGAAATTGGGACTGATATGTTACATAATGGGAGAGAAAGAGGAGGCAGCAGAGAAAGTTTCTGACGGGTGCCAATGAGGATAGCTTCTGTCTTGTCATCATTTAGCTGAAGTTTGTTGTATGTCATCCAATTTTTGATGTCCGAGTAACACTCAGTGGTGCGAGTCAGGAGGCGCTGTATATTGTCAGGTGAGTCACTGTCTTGAAGTTGGGTGTCATCAGCATAGAAGTGGTGTTTTATAGAGTGGGAGTTGATGATGGTGGACAGGGGGGAGGTGTAAAGAGTGAAAAGAACAGGGCCAAGGACAGATCCTTGTGGAACACCACAGGTCAGGTATGCAGGTTGAGAGTAAGTGCCATTGATGAGAACAGTTTGTTTTCTGTTTGATAGATAAGAAGTGAACCAGGAGAGAGCAATGTCAGAGATGCCAAAAGTATGATGAAGTCTAGAAAGGAGAATACCATGATCAATGGTATCAAAGGCTGCAGACAGATCAAGGAGTGTGAGGAGAGAGACTTTGCCAGTATCAGTTGCAAGGAGGAGATTGTTGAGAATGTGTAGCAAGGCAGTTTCAGTGCTATGGCACTGGCGGTAGGCTGACTGCAAAGGATTGAGGAGATTGTTGGCAGACAGGTGAGAGTTCAGTTGGTTGAGGACAACTTTTTCAAGCAGTTTTGACAAGAAAGAGAGATTAGAGATAGGCCGGTAAGTTTTCAGTTCATTTGGGTCTAAATTGTATTTCTTGAGGAGAGGGTGACCAATAGCAGACTTGAAAGAATCTGGGACAGTTCCAGTTTGGAGAGAAGTGTTGATGATGTCAGTGATGAATGGGAGGAGAGTAGGGAGACAGTCAGAGTAGAGAGAACCTGGAAGAGGATCCAGTTCACAGGTTTTGAACGACATGGATCTGATTGTGTTGAGAATTTCTTCTTGTGAGACTGGGGTAAGAGTAGTAAGAGGTGTGCCAGAGAAGGAAGAGTCAGGTGGGCATGGTTGACAGGGTGTCCTGTCAAGCTGTCACGAAGAGTTTGTATTTTGGTGGTGAAATACTTGGAGAATACAGATGGGAGTTCTACATTTGTGTGTTTTGTTGGGAGAGGTAAATCTTTTCGTGTGCCAAGGAGATGATTCATGGTTGTAAAGAGTTCTTTTGAAGAAGAGGCATTCAGGATTTTGGTTTGGAAATAGTTTGTTTTTGCAGATGCAATGAGGGTGGATACTTTTGTTTTAGAGGCTTGGAAAAGTTGCCTATGTACAGTGAGTTTGGATTTGCTCCAGCGGCGCTCTGCTCTGCAGCGGGCACGTTTTGCACAGGCAATCTCATGAGTGAGCCAGGGGGTAGGGGGGCAGTCAGGTAAAAGACGGGTTGTGGCTGGAGCATGAGTGTCCAGAAGATGGTGGAGAGTAGTGTAGAATTCATCGGCAAGGTTATGTGACTTTTCAGAAAGGAGACGGAAGGCATCAGATGAAAATGTGGAGAGGTCGATAGATTTGAGATTGCGTCGAGTCACTGTGCGCATGGTACGGGAAGGAGGAGGAATGTCAAGAGAACAGAGAATTGCAGAGTGGTCAGATGGAAGGGCTGAAGTTAGACGGGTAGAAAGAACTAAGCAGTTATCAGTAGCTGAATTGTGGTGATCACGAGAAATGATCCAGTCAAGTATGTGACCTTTTTGATGGGTTGGTTCAGAAATGTGTTGTGTCATATTGTGATTGGACAGAGAGTTGATGATATGTCTTGTGTCATAACGGTGAGTGTTGTCATAGTGGACATTGATGTCACCTAGAATGATGAGATTTCCAGGTAAGAGGCAGTAGTAATCAAGAAGTTGATCAAAGTCAGAGAGAAACATGGATGTGGTGAGCTTGTTGGCAGAGCTAGGTGGAGGTCGGTAGACACAGGAGAAGGTGATGGGGTGAGGGGTGGATTGGAAGGATACTTCAACGTGCTCGAAAGAAGGATGGGAGAAAGGCAGAGACTGCGAGAAAGACAGGCGGGAATGGAGTGAGTCGTTGTAGAGGATGGCAATACCACCACCTCGGGATGAGCGATGGAAAGAAGCAAGCCTGTAACCACTCGGAGTGAGATTCACCTGTATAGGTTTCGTGACCAAGGGGGTTAAGCCATGTTTCGGTGATAAAAGCAATGTCAACATGCTCATCTGCGATAAAGTCAGCAATGACATCAGCTTTGCCGTCAGTGCATGTTGACTGAGCGTTAAAAAGGCATAGATCTAGTTTCAGTTTATCACAATGCGGCGGCCGAGGTGGAGACGAAGGCAGCACCGACGGGACAGAAGACGAAGGCGACACCAGCGGGGCAGAAGACGAAGGCAGCAACGACGGGACAGAAGACGAAGGAGGAACCAGCGGGACAGAAGGCAAAGGCAGCACCAGCGGGACAGAAGACGAGGGCAGCGCCGGCGGGACAGAAGACGAAAGCGGCACCGGCGGGACAGAAGGCGAAGGCGGCACCGGCGCACAGCTTTGCAGGCGCCTCTCTGCCTTAATCTATTTAGTTTCAGAGGCAGCAGCTGTTGTCTGCTAGCCTTATCAGTGCCACTCCCCTGCTGCTACAAGGCCGCTGGCCGGAAATTCCCTCTGTGTTATGTGTTGTGCCACGCTAGTGTGTACAGGATTTTACCAAAGTGTACAGCGTCGTCTCTCCGTAACCGGACTTATTACAGTTGTGATTTTCATGTGTGTGCTTGTAGGACTTCTTATTCATAAGATGTGAGTTTTTTTTTTGCTAGCGTTTTTTCGCTGATGCTGTAGAGAGGGAGGAAAAAGGTGTATATTCTGTACTGACAGTGCCTCTGGATACGTGATACTAGGGCCTGATACTGTTAGTGTGTACGCCGTTACAGTCACAATGGAGGGAGAAAAACATTTAGAAAATGAGCATACTTTTAGACTTAATTCTTTGTGTAGAATTTGTGGTGAAAGATCAAGGAGGAATCGTGACATAGATCCCCCGAAGCTGTGTACAAACTATGCTTTTGAGCTGGAGCGGTTTCACGGTATAGTTGTGTCTAATGACACTAGTAGTACACACTCCACAACACTGTGCATGAAATGTTACTCAAGGCTGATAAGACTGAGAAATTCATCATCTCCATCTGAGAAAACTTTCCAGACAGCTAAAGAAACCACGGAGAAATGTACTGCATTATGGGCGCATCCTTTTGATCCATCAACTGCATACATTCATGTCTGTGGTGCACAGCATCAAAAGAGCAATTACAAAAGGCTCCAGATGAACAACCACAAGTACCACAAAGAAGTCTAGAGAAGGTGAAGAAAGATTTCAGGTGTTAACCACAAGACAAGGGGAGAAAAAACAACATGCAAAAGCATACAACAATGTTGTTCGTCCTGCAATATGGGATCTACAGCTGTCGTATGTTGCACCTCCATACCTGCATCTTTTACTAGGGATCGTGAAAAAACATCATGATCTCTTAGAGAGAGAGTGCAACACATTAGATGACATAATTGCCAAATCACTCGCCAAAGAAGAATATGTGCCAGGCAAATCAGTTTCGCCAACACGTCAGCAAACAAGCAGAGATCCACAAAATTCAAACCAACATCACCACTTTAGAGAAAGAGGCAACAGAAGCAACATTTCGGGAAATTTATCAGCAAGGGGAACCATCATCAACAACAGAAAACATCTTCAGGGACCTATATGAAGCAGGAGAGGAGCTGACAGAACTTCAAGAAGAAAACACTGCATTACCACTTCTGTCCGGACCAGTAACGTCTAACTTCGAAACAGTTTTGAACAAACACAAAATTGTTGTACAAGCATTCCATGGCAGATCCTTCATCGGCAACCACTGTCACAAAATTCTGCAAACACCTGTTTTTGAGGAGCTGTGTGACAGTATTGTAAGGAAAACATTCGAGCTCACAGACGATACTGCATGTCACACAACTGCTGACGACATCTGCGCCAAGTTCAAAGAACTATATCGACTGTTTGCAAGCATTCACACCTTGATAGCTCATCGACGCCCAGTCCGGTCAAGTCAACTGCCGTTGATAAACAAAGCGATTCGTGACTACATGGCATACTTTCGGCAACATTTCCCAGAAACTAGAATCACCCCCAAACAACACATCCTTGAGTGCCATTCTATTGATTGGATAGAGAAGTGGGGATTCGGGATGGGTTTGCATGGAGAGCAGGGTGGGGAAAGCAGTCATGCGGCTGTAAATCGAACAAAACGCAAGGCGCATGGACTGAAAAGTGAAGACAGCCAGCTGTATTACATAATGAAAGAACGCCTCACAGGCACGTCACCAATGATACAGTCATCTCCCGCAAAGCGGCGAAGAGAAAGTCAGAAAAATGCAGAGAAAGAATAGAATTCATACACTGTTTTTTATTTTATTTTTTTTATATAGGGATAGGAAGAAACAAAGAACTACACACAAAATCAGTAATTAAAACAAACAGTAAAAAACATAATAAGACATGACTTGGCTTGAAACACACCGTAGAGACAACTAGGAATAGTGTACATTTCTCCCTCCCTTTGTGAACAGTGCCAGTTTCTCAATGACTATAAACACTCTCAGTCTGTGGAATTTGTGATAAGGCCATGTATATGGGCCCTGCCCTTCACTTGCTTCCCAGTGCCAGGAGGGTGGGATAATTAATCACAGCCTGCCGCGCCCCAGACGAAACGCTAGGATAAACAGGTCAGTGCAGTGCATGGCTGACACATGTAGCTAGCCACACAGTGCGTGTTTAGTACTGAGAAAAGTCAGTTGTTACTTACAGCATGCTTGGAAGACTGGTCTTTTTGTCTGTGTTAATTCATGCTAGCCTGCCCTACCCTGAAGTGATGCAGAAAATTACCCACATTTTTGCATGTTTGGCTTCCACAATGTATGGCATGTTTGGAGTCTTTGGAAAGTGCAGTTCAAGAACTATCTAAAGGCAATTAGCGCGTAATCCTGGTTCTGGTGAGGAATTTGTAGTAAATGGAAAGAGAAAGGTACTGTGTTTACAGAGCTGTTAGCACCAGCCAGCCACTCAGCAGAGAGGACTGGCCGTCGCCTTATCTCTGGCTCAGGGGACTAGGTTACTTCCCCTGCCACCTGCAACTAAACATCAGGCCCATAAAGCCGTGGGCGGGACAGAAGGCGAAGGCGAAGACGGCAGAGGAGGAGACGAAGTTTGCAGCAGCAAGGTCAAGTGCAGGGGCAGTGGAGGAGATGAAGAAGCAGAAGAGTGGTGTCGGACTGGCACAGCAGGAGGCAGATTGTGCCAAAGTCGGTGGAGACGTCCACCACGACAGGATCGCGCAGTGTGGGGCTTAGGACACAGCCCCAGTGTTCATATGCGCTGGTAGACGCCTCCACCGAGGTAGCACTTGCTGTGTTTAAAAAGTGTCAGTCCAATTTGTTTTATAAAAGAAGGGTTCGTAATTGACGAGCCAGTCAGGAGAGGAAGATACTTGCAGAGAACACAAAGGTTTGGGAAAGCTGTAACATTGGGCGAACACAGTAGGCTAAAATGTAAACACAGTTCACAGATAAAATGTCCGACTTGAGCGGCTGAATTAAAATGATGAAAAGTAGGTGTAAAAACTTTGAAATCAGATTATCTGGTAAAATATTCAAAATTTTAAAAAAAATATTTACATCACCGTGTGTCGGGATTTAAAAACAACAAACTGATACAAAATTCAATGCATAAAATCAAATAGAACCTCGATAAAATCACTGTAAAACACCACACACACTTTTGCTGCCTGCTGTCATGACATCTACTCACTCGCTAGGATATCATGGGGAATGGGTGGGTGGTGGGGCCTCACTTGCCAATAGGAGAGAGGTGGGAGCACACCTGCAGCCACCCTCGACCTCCAGCGAATATTGATCGTAAGGATCGCATGGTGTGAACATGCAATCAAGTTGTTTCGTATTCAGAACTCAAATATCTAAAAGATCATCGCTCTTGCAAAATATCGTGGAAGTCGTTCAATGACTGAGGACAGTTCCTCCTTAAGAGTCTTTCCGCCTGCTGTAAAAATCGGGCAAGTTGTTTAACACTCACACGCTGTAACAACGTATGGTTATTGAGAATGTTACTTTACAGACGTAAGCTCTGTAGTCATTTTCATTTTCTTAGTGACCTTGATGTTGCACTGGTAACTCTAGTTTATGATACTGAACAGCCATCAGTTCTAGTGATATCATTTCCGTCATCATCATCATGTGCCCTGTCACATTGTGTTGGCGATCATGGCCGCAATGCAAATCTTTCTTTTGTCACCCTCTCTGTCTCATCCACTTCGCAAAAGTATGTCCTGTGTTTTCTCCCTGGGTCTACCTGGTTCTGGTCCCCTCCCAGCTGTTCCTGTTGTGACTAGGTGGTCAAATTTCTCTTGCCTCATCAAATGTCCTATAAATGTTGCTTATCTTTTCATAACCTTCTTCATTAATCTTCTTTTTGTGTTTGCCTCTTTCAAAACTGTCTTGTTTGTTTTCTTTGCTGGCCATAGAACTCAACATTCTTCTTAGAAACCTTATTGCAACTGCCTCAGTCTTGTTCTGACTTTGCGTGTTCACATCCATAGAACAGTGTCAGCTCTATATAACAATCAAGAACACTCTTCCTGATATTAATTGATAGGCACCAGTTGGTACGAACGTTTTTTGTTTTTTTTGTTGTTGTTTTTTCATTTTCTTCGGTGCTGTTTTTTGATTGGCCAATTCTACTGACTATTACTAATGTGCATCTGCCATCTGGTGAGATGACTGTTCCCAGAACATTTAAACTTATCAACTTGATCAATGTTGTGCGATTTACTGTTATTTTGCATGAGGGGATTTTTTGCTATCTACTGATTATCATGACTTCAGTCTTCTTGTTATTTAGCTCCAGCCCATTATTTCTGCTTCCTATTTCTATTATATTCTATAGAGTTTGTAGGTCTTTTTCATTTTCTGCAATAAGAACGGTGTCATCTGCATAACGAAGATTATATAACAGTTTTTTTGGCCAACTTTTATCCCATGACATTCTCCTAGGTTTCTCATGAAGGTTTCACTGTAAAGTGAAAACAATTCTGATGAAAGAACACATCCCTGCCTAACCCCTCTATTAATAGTTTGGAAAGAGCTTATATTATTTTCTACTGTTATTGCTGCTGTTTGTTCCCAACGCATATTCCTTATCATTCTTGGAATATTTTTCCTACAGAGAATAAACCAGTGCCATTACCTCGATGTTGTGCTAGAAACTCGGTGTGTGATTATTAAAAAAGTGTGTGTGTGTGTGTGTGTGTGTGTGTGTGTGTGTGTGTGTGTGTTGTGTGTGTGTGTGTGTGTGTGTGTGTGTGTCTGTGTGTGTGTGTGTATGTGTGTGTGTGAGTATCTGTGTGTGTGTGTGTCTGTGTGTGTTTGTCTGTGTGTGTGTGCATGCCTCATGACCAACAAAACCAAGTCAAAATAAAAGCTTATTGTGTGTAGAAAATAATCATATACAATGTGCCATTAAATGCAACAGTCCCTCTCTCTCTCTCTCTCTCTCTCTCTCTCTCTCTCTCTCTCTCTCTCTCTCTCTCTCTCTCTCTCTCTCTCTCTCTCTCTCTCTCTTCTCTCTCTCTCTCTCTCTCTCTCTCTCTCCACACACACAAACACACATATACACATACACACATGTATACACCTACACATACACACACATGAACACTCATGTATACATACACACACACACATCAGCCACAAAGATGCGGTTTTGTTTTATTAAACATGAAGATCGCTCACCATAATGCATTCAATATAAACATGACATGTTTTCATAATAGCACACTAGAGCCAATCTTCACGATGTACAGACAATATTCATAGTCCATGGACACCAAGACTTCAACATCAGCTGAGTTGGAAGGCACATTTACGTTGTCATCGTCATTTACATCTACTCTTGGTGATTTGTTCAAATCACTTTATGGCGAATGAAAATACCTTTTTTCTTCAGTCAACAGAAACATTTTGTTCTTTTTTCTTCCCATGTATGTCTGCCTCTCTTACTGATTTCTTTCCTTCCTTTTTTCCTTCTTTTCATTTTCTTCTTTTGACCTTTCTTTTACTTCATCAATTACTCAGAACAATTCTTTATGTGACTTAAGTTTCTAATTGCAATAGATCTACAGGAAATTTCAAACATTAGATTAACATTTCTGTGTAGAAAATATCCAGAGTCAATGCAGAACATACTTTGCAAAATGTGTTTATAAATTGAAATCAATTACTTGTTCTTACAGTGTCATCATTTTAAGATAAAGTAAGCTATTGTGATGCTGGAAATGGAAGTGGTTAAAGTCATTGATGTCCTATTCTTTTCGGTCCTTGTCATCTTGATGTGTAGCAGTCCTAGAAAGCAGAAGAACAGAACAATTAGTGCTTGACAGGATCGGTGCCAGGACCAATGGTACAGGCCTGGAAGGCCACACTCACTCTGAGCAGGCTGGTGTCCCCAAAGCTGTAGTCAAAGACCTCCACAATGAGACCAGTCTTAGTGGAGTAGGTGTTGGCATAGACACCGATGGATTCGGGTTCCTTGGGAGGATAGCCATAACCATAATGAGCTGGGTCTTCTCTGGCATTGAGGTCGAAGTAAATGGCACTCAGTCCTGCTATATGTCCTGGTTTGATGTCGAACCAGTTCTGGTACTGGTATTCTACCCGGCGATCATCAGCATCCAAGGTGACCTCACCAACCTCACCTGCATGAACAGATTGGTGTTTTTCATTAATGTTATCGTTTAACACAAGCCACGAAGAGGAGTAGGAGCTACAGAGTGGGGCACGAATGTCGTGTTTGTCCAGTATTTCTTTTGATATCGATTCACAAATGTGCTTTCAAATTACCACAATATTTTTAGCACACTATTTGACGTCCTTTGATATCAGAAGCTAATATAACATATCTAAGTTGTAACGAGCAATCAAACATGCAAAGAAACAAGAGAACAAAGTAGTCAACCTGAAGCAAACCAAAAAACCCATGAGGACTGGGAAAAATGCCTTGTTGTTGCAAAATTAAAACCAGACCATCATCTCTTGCTTTTATGCACATGGGTGTTTAGAACACCAATCTCTGTTCGTTCTGCAGGAGTTAGCAGACTAGTTTATACCTCGTGCTTTGGAGATATACATTGATACAGCCATGCTAGAAACAACTTGAAATACTAATCAATAATATATATATATATGCAAATTTGCCTCAGTATCATAATTTACAGAAAACATTATACTATTTGGACAAAAAGATTGAATAAGCAAAACATTGCACTTTATCGTATCACACGCAAAAATTATGTCTTCATAAATGCAAATATATAAAGACTATCTCCTACATCCTCATTCCATATCTAAGCAAGGAGTGCACTGACCATCAACAATCATCGCTGATCTAGTTTTTTCATAGAATGTCTCTATCCACCTACAGACAAATGTCATTTTCAAAATCATAGACTCTCAAGATCTCAAGCATGAAACCTTAATCTAAGGAGTAAAAAAGCCCTTTCGAACTTTAAACATAGCAGCTTATGTGGGTTTTTTCTAAGCAGGGCAACAGATCATACATTAGTCCTTTATTACCGCCAATGTACATGTAATATATCCACTCTGATTTTCACCATTTAGTAGTGATAACATTTTCTCTATTCCATTTGAAGTAGTTGGAGAACTCTTTTAATAAATTATATCTTTAATAGTGATATCCAGCTCTCAATATGTTCTTTGTTTGTCTCCTTTAGAGATGCACATTATTGAACTTTCTCTTTGGGTTGTAGACAATTTTCCAATGTTTCCAGTTTTCTAAACGCTTCATTTAATGCTCTCATTACCACATGTTTTCAAAAGAACTTCAAAACCTCCGCCCCAAGTCTGTCTATTCCTGGGCTATTACCATCTTAACATTTCAGTGCAAACCCTGCTTCCTTGTGGATAATTTCATTTTTAAGAGAGTTTCTCTGTTTTGAAGGACATCTGCGGTAAGTCATTTATTTCATCTTTGATTTTATTTTTATTGAAACTATTATTATCTCTATATATCTATATCTTTTTTAGATTGTTTCTTCGGAGTCATGTATTATTTTGTATAACCTGAAACAAAGTCTGTCATCTCTTTACTGACATATTTTCATTTTCTAGACTTCGAAATATGTTTCGAAATCTTTTTTCCATCAGTTATCTGTCTGTCTTTAGATCGAAATAAAGTCTATGCATTGATGTTATAGTTGTTGTGCCTTGTGTTTTCTTTTAATTCGTAGTCAAATCCGTCAACGACTATCCTTGCTCGGATCATACGTAAAAGTAAATTTTGATCCATTGCACAGAAATGTATGATCCTATAATTTCCATTTAGGTATTTTAATACTATTCCGAATTCAAACTTGTTGTCAAATTGTATTGCTACTCCTCTTGGATTCGATTATGTAGAGCTAAATCAAATTATATCCTCATTTAGCGGTTACATATACTTGCAGATTGAGATCAGTGTATATATGCTGTGTAGACACTATATCGAGTAGTAAGTATTGAAATAGTCTTTTCTTTTACTAACGTCTCCTAAACGTTGACACTCTAATGATAAGATGATTATACTATGCATTGCTACATAGAAAGCAAAGTACAAAGATGACGAGTCTGCACACAAGTCAGTCACATTATTTACATACAATCATTTATCACATATATTACACGAATTCATACAGAAATTAGTGCCTTCAAAGCATTATCACATTACTTGCCTTATACAGTCAGGTCAGGCACAAGCGTTTCTCCAAACATGCATGTTGTATGTACAAAAATCCAAATATAATACAATAGGATATATTGTTGAGACTTTCACCATTTGTGACATTAAAGTAGTAAAACAATTAATCACAGACACAGACAACTTACACATTCTACGGGTTTCCCTCTTCCTGATAGATCCCAACAAGGTAGTGTATCTCTGAATGATGTCAAAGAAGACCTCGAACCTGTTCTCCTTGACCTGTTCGAAAAGACATACACAGTGAACTCATGATAGATCAGTACGTTCTCAACGACGTGATCTACTTTCGCTCTCTCTCTTTCTCTGTCTCTGTCTCAGATATGTATATGTCTATATTAATACTTACCCAAGCAAGCCATTCCGACTTATGCCAGCCAAGCCATTCCAACAATGACAGAAGAACTAGTCAAGAATCTCTGTAGGCAGTACTATGATTCCCTTAAGATACAAGAAAGGAAGACAAACCAAACAAATGGCATTATTTCCAAGTTCCTTTGGGCTCTGATGATGTACAGTGTCAGTACTGGCATAATGGAATCGATGGAGGCCAGAATCCACAAAAACACAAGGAAATGGCTCGGTATTACACCTATCACACTGGAACCATTGATGTTTCGCTCTGCTGTAGCCAGACAAAGATGGAGCCACCTGTGAGATTAATTGTCAAGGAGTATAAGGTGGGAACAGTCAGGTTTCTTAGCATGCTTAAGGAGTCGGGAGACAAGGTTAAGGGATCAATGTAGTTCAAACTGAAGAGTGGCAGAAAGTGAAAAGTACAGAATGCAGAGCCAAATTATCGCCTGGTTGTATAATGCAAGCTACGATGATTTAAAAAACAAATATCAAAAGAGCTCAATAAGATATAAGGGATCTCGATATGGACTGGGTCGATCTAGCAAGTGCAAATGGGTCAATTCCGTACAAGATA
>CM060306.1:115720703-115728203 GCA_030674185.1 Monoplex corrugatus | reverse complement strand
TAAGGCCTACATGACATTTTGTAATCATATAACAGCTAAGAATTCAAGTGAACTGTTAGCTGAACCAGTCTTTTATAACGAAAAAATAAAGGTGGATAACAAAAGAATCAAGAATAATAAACTAATCGAGAAAGGAGTACACTGCATCAAACATTTTCTTAAAGAAAATGGCTGTTTTTTGACCTATGAAGAATTTGAAAATAACACTGATTGCCATATTAATTATGTCACTTATAATGGATGGATATCTTCAATCAAACAATATTTAAGAACAACCAGAATTCAAAGGAACAACAACATGAATAATATTTTGAATGCGCCAAATACACTAAGGCTAATAATGAGTGTACAAAAGGGAGCAAGACTTTACTATGAAAAAATTAAATTGGATGATAGCAAACCAAGTTGTTGTTCAAGGTGGTCAAAAACTAAATATTAACGTTTCGTGGGAAAACATGTTTCTAAAAATTTATAAATTAAATGATGTCAAATTAAAATGGTTGCTAATAAGAATAGTTCATCGGATTATTACCACCAATATAATATTAAACACGATGGGTATAGCAACTACGACAAATTGTACATGGCGTAATAATGCAAGAGACTCTATTGAACATTTTCTGTGGAACTGTTACTGTGTCCGTAATTTTTGGAATTTTACAGAAACACTATCAACACAAAATGTGAAAATACCTTTAACATCAAAATCACACGAAATCTAGTATTGTTCGGTGTTGATCAAAACATAAAAACACATGGAGTATTTGATCTTATAATAATGCTTGCAAAATCATTTACATATAAATGCAAAGTAGACAAGTCTGTTCTGAATATACATACTTTCCAAAGAAAGCTAAATCAGAGATTCAAAATTGAACAATATAATGCCAAAATAAACTTTCACTTGTCCATTTTTAATGCTCAGTGGAACAACTACAGGCAAATGTTCTCCGTGAAGAAAACATACTTTCTTCATGACATGTTTCTTGAATTTTGATGTACACAATAGAACCATCATTGATTAGAATATTGTCTTATATGTTTTGTAAGCTATATGTTGTTTTTTATGTGAACAATTATTGTCTTATTTGGATGAAATAAAATAATGTCTGTTGCTACATTGTTCGATGATGCTTGATTATCGTTAAGCAAAGGAATGTAGTCTTTGAAATTGATTCATAGGGGAAATGTCGACATGCGTTAGATCTTAATGTTCATGTTTGAAGTTCGAATGTGAAAAACATCATTCTGTACATTCAAAAAAAAAACTTTTTAAAATGATGTTGAAATGGGATCTTTTCTCCTACATGTGCTGGTGAGTGTTGGAGTCCTGTGTACGGTTGTCTGCAAAGTTAAGATCTTCCAGTGTTGAAAAGAGAGTCCATTTGATGTTTCTTGGTTAGTAGACACCAGACTGGAGATTTATCCACACTGCATTACAAGGTCTATGCCATCAAGAAATTAGCTTTTCAAACTAATCTTGCCTATATCTGTAAGATAATATTTGCACGAACATTATTCCCTGCCATCAAACATGTCAGGAATCTCCCTTTACTGACTCATGACTATTGCCACCATTTTCGTGCTGGCAACATGTATCAAGCCACACTTGTGTCATGCGATTTGAACACGAATTAAACCAGAAAAATCTCTTAAAATGTCGTGAGGTATTGTAGTCAAGTGGATAATGGTTGGGCGTCTATAGGGAGGTCCTGAGTTCAATCCCGCCTGGATATCTCCAGCTGGTGGGTGAAGGATGGAGACTTTTCCGATCTCCCTTGTCAACAACTGTGTAGAGCTGCTTCTGCCTAAACTCTCTTCGTGTGCATACGCATGTAGAATATTAGATATGTACAATAAAGATCCTGTTAATCATGTCAACAGCTGCCTTATGGAAACATGAAAACACCCACCATGCACGCCTACCAAAGATGTAGATTGTGCTGGAAAATAGCGGAATGTGGTCATCTCGCCTAACAGTTGAGTTCTCCGTGCTCCATTAAAAAGTCGTTATGCGTAATGTGCATGTACAGTGAGTGTAACTGAATTTGCATAACATCGGTATAGAAGAACGATGTATACGTAATGTATGTAGTAAGACTGTGAAGGAGAAATTGTGTTTTGAACAGCAGTTACATCCTTGCTCGATACTACAGACTGCATCCATCAGGCCGCCGATTTCATGCACTAAAAATGAAGTTGCACAAAACTAAAAAATACCTTTGTGCTGAAGTCGCTCTTGCACCCTAACAAATAAGTGAGTTGCCCATGCCTGCACAACAGGTCAGCATGAAATTATGGGTGCTTGATCGGGTGTGTTGCGTGTGTGTGTGATTTGTGGGTGTGTACATTTCATCATTTATTTCTTTATTCATCATTTTTATATGTTCTATAATTGTGATTGTTACCCTAGCAGAAGTTATGCTGAGTTTATATTTGGAGAGATGTCATGCGACGTCAAGATATTCTGAACTGAATCAAACTGTTTCCAGGTGGACAAAGAAAACTGATCACCCCAACTGATTAGAGCCTCTTGGGGACACAGTAAACAGGCTTAGCAGCACTGCACTGATGAGACCAAACCCTGAAGGAAAGAAATCTACCTTGCAATAAAAAAAATATTTAATTGAAATAATTCTTAACTATACAGACAATTACAAACTCTATCAAGAAATGATACATTCACGCTAACTTCACTACTCTTTAGAAACTACCAGTACAAAATGATACTGAAACGGATAAAAGCAACACATGTCCACTATCATATTCATCAGTAGAAAGTATAGTGGTCTGGTCATCTGACCAAAATGCAACCTCAGCAGCTAGCTCAAAAGGCATATAACAAACGATGTGTTGATTTTAAACAAACAGCACAATAAGGAAGACGCAGATGGACGGTATGAAAGACACTTTGACTTCACACAGTATTTCTCCTCTTCGGGCCCAATGGCTGGAAGCTGACATTCAGATCTTGCTTCCCTGAGAAACCCATGATGGATAAACAAACAGATAAAATAAAGAAGTATGTAAGTCAGAATCTTACCTTTAACACGTGCATACAGTTTGTCCAGTATGGTCAAGGGCTCGTCCCCAAACAAATTCAGTTTCGGTTTCCGGCCAAAGCCATGGCCTTGGCCATGACCATGGCTATATCCATAGCTAGGACCAGCATGAGGATCCTTGCCATAACCAGCTGGAGGAGAACTGTAAAACAAATAAAGACATAAATGATAAATACAGACAGTTCAGGTTGTTAAGAGGGAGTTAAATACTGTGATACTCGTGCAGTGTATCATAATACATCATGAATTAATGCTTCAAAAAAGCTATGGCAAGAATGTATATCTGTCTGTCTGTCTGTCTGTCTGTCTGTCTGTCTGTCTGCCACCTGCCTGCCTGCATGCATGCCTGCCTGTTTTTCTGTCTGCAGATGGATGGATGAATGGATTTACCACCCAATTAAACACAACAAATAAGGTCAGATTACTTGGTGGACAAATACGACTTTAAGTGAGTTCAGCCGTCGGCCATGTTGTTTATAGTTCAGCCTACTGTTGAGATCATCTCACAACCGTTGGCTTTAGCAAAGAACAAAGAAAGATTACATTGTATGCTAACAAAATGTGCAACGTATCAAAGTTTTAAAACGTTATAATGAATTTCGTGCTTCCAAGACAAGAAACTGTATCCTTGCTTTCCAGCCTTTTGTCCACAGCATTACTCTATGTAACATCCATGATGGTCATAGCAAACACGTCATGTTCATGTTGGTCTTTCTTTGCTCAAATATGATTGGGAAGACCAGTCGCCATGGTGTAGTGGTTAATGCAATGGAATGCCAACTGGAAGGTTGTGGGTTCGAATCCCCATCAATCCCTTCAAAAATCATTATGGGATTTTTTGGCTCTAACTGGCTCCTAACCAGAGTTGGGCTTGCTATAATCTCATTGGGAAGACTGGGACCACACAGTCAAGTCTCATCCACTTCACGGATGTGTCATTGAGGTTGTTACTCAAATATTCTGTTCAGCACCGCAGGTGTCAGTGTCTCTCTGGCCTGGTTGATGCCAGGATATATATGATCATAAGCGTAGAGTATTTTCCTGTCACGCAGTCTCAATCCTAGACGGAACTCCATGATATCATGATTTTCATCCTCATCTACATCATCATCATTACTTTGTAAAATCTGTGCCAGCTTCTGTGGCCTTTAAGGTGGCATAGAAAATAAGACAAAAAGCAGGTGAGCACAAAGGTAACCTCCCTGAGTGCGATGATCAAAAAATAAAAGAAGGAAAGAAAAATGTCAATTGGGAAGATTACCTATTTTGTTAGGAAAGATGTTTTAATGGCACTCAGCTCCAGAATTATTTAAAAATCTATCAAATGGATAAATGAGCATATTCATTAATGTTGAAATTTTGTTTTTTGTACTGATATACCTGGATTTATCTATGTCCTAGTATATTTTGTATTGAATAAGTCTTGTGGTGCAATATTTATGAATACTAACCAGGTATGTATAAACAAACGAGACAATCATGAAGGCAGATACAAGAAGATCATAACAAAGAAGATTAGGAGAAGACAAGCAACATTAACAGGACATATTATGAGGAAAGGGGAATTAAAACACCTGGTCACAACAGGAAAGCTGGAGGGAAAGAGAACATTGGGTAGACCCCATGAGAAAATGTTGGACGGACTTGCAGGATGGCTGAAGACACAGAGGATGGGATATGCACTTTCAGCGACAGAAAATAGATTCGTGTAGAGGACCATGGTCGCCAACGCCATGTGGCAGGACACATGATGATGATGATGATGTATAATTCATCAGATAAAAGTTATGCGTTACAAACAATTACGACAGTCATTTTGGTCCAGTGTGTGTGTGTGTGTGTGTGTGTGTGTGTGTGTGTGTGTGTGTGTGTGTGTGTGTGTGTGTGTGTGTGTGTGTGTGTGTGTCTGTGTGTCTGTCTTGTGTCTGTGTCTGTGTATGTGTGTGTGTGTCTGTGTGTGTGTGTGTTTGTTTAGATTCAATCTTACTGACTACTGAGGTTGAATGTAACTACACCCACTTGTTGTGGTGGTCCTTTGAGCTATACTGCTTCTGGGCAGAAGTATCATATATCTTTAAGAGGGAGGTTGTGTTCTGTCAGAATGGCATCTGTACAAAGCTGACTTCAGAGGTAGAATTCTCTGGAGGTTGTTTTTCTTCTTCTTTAAATTTTATGTTACATGTGACAATCAGCAGACAGGTCTCTGTCAGCTATGCAGACACTTGTGGGATAATTTCTGCACTGTTTAAAACTGAAAATCCAAATAATTATAAAAAATTTGGTTCATTTCACTAGAGTAAATACTTCTCTGAACGAAGAATTTGAAAAAGAGTTTGATTCGTTTGTTGAAAATGGTATTTGAAATACTTATAGTATTTGGTTTTCAAACCGATTTCAGAAACGGACAAGCATTTCTTACTATAAGATCAAATGATTGACCATAGTGAATCAACAGGCTTCATTATGGTTTTCAATAAATAGAGGTTGTGGGCAAGGAGACCAAGTCTCCTCTTACCTTTTTATTCTACGTGCGTAAACTCTAATAATAATTGTAAGACAGGTAACGATAATTGTAAGACAGGTAACGATTATTGTAAGACAGGTAACGATAATAAGGATAACAATATCGCAATTGAGCACAAAAGATCACAACATGCTGATGATACAAAATTCAGTTTTGCAGGCAAAAGAATTTTATTTGAAACACGGAAAGATAGATTACACTATTCTGAATCAATGTCTAGACCATGAGTTATGATTTAAAAGCAATAATTATTGACTTAAAGCAGAACGAATTCAGTGGCTCAATATTTGAGACATTTAGGTATTAACTTGAGTCACATAATGTCTGGATTTTTTTAAACGGACACTGTTAATACGAAAACTGTTGCAAAAAGCTGAAAGCCTCAGTCTGTCAGATTTGGGAATAATACTATATTTCAGCATTGAAACTAATCTGGCTAAAGAAAACACAGAACAGGTACAGAATACTCATTCATAGAAGCAAGAGCATTCTGGTAGAAATTTTGCCACTTGTTACTGTACATAAGTATATTTTGGTTACCCATCCTTGGAGCATCTGAAGCTTTCTTCCATAAAATGCAACCATAATCTAAGAACTACTACTCGCTGAATCGTTCTGTAATAATCAGAGGGTTATGAAGTCTAAACAGTGGATAAAAAGGGTCTTAACCATGTTGCAAGTATTGAAAAAGATTATGAAACTTTATATAAAATTTCAAGAGTTAAAACAGAACTCTGCAATTGTAATGAGTTAACGACATATGCAAGTCTTAAACGGGAAATAAACAATCCATCATATATAAACACGGCACTGCAAAAGACATACACATATGCACATACATATGCTATGCGTGTGTATGTATCTATGCATGTGTGTGCTTATGTTTATAATTGAATAAGAAAGATTCTATGTTAATTGTACTGTCCGTGCACATTTTGTATTTGTTATAACTTCATTAAAGACAAATTGCATCGAAATATTCAACTATATGCAGCTACTTCCGATTGTTGTATTGTCATATATTAATAATCTGATAATGTAAGAGCATAAGTTCTATAAGTGCGGACAATGTTCATGTCCTGAAGTGAGCATGGTACACATTTTTTGTATCAAATATCAATCTCCCATCTCACTGCAGTTATTCTTCTTTTCCTCATATGATAAGTCTGAAAGAGAGCTTAATAAAACATGTGCTTGGAATTGCTGTGTATAGAAATCAAATAAAATTCAAGAGACTAAAACGCAACTGTTTCAAATCAGAACTATACATTACATTATAGGAACAAATGTAAAGCTCGAAGAGATGAGAATAATAAATACGTACAACGCATGCAGATTCCGTGCTCTTAGGAAATTAATGAAAAATGTTGAATTGTGATATCACTCACTGACTTGGGCAGAAGATCGAAAACATGTCCAATACTACATGTGAATTAGCTTTAGCTGTGCAGATTATTGAGACCACGATTCCTTTTGATATAGAACAAAATAAAGACAATGATATTGCTTCAGATTCCACCATACTGTTCTGAAACAGCTTCCATATTTTGTATGCTAAATAAGAACATGTCAACCATTTAGAAGTATTTTCAAAAACAGCCACTGGCTACGTTTGATATCATTTAAGATATAGCTTTCAATAGGCACCATTTTGTGCTGGGTATTGTATTTACCAAAACAACGACATTGAATATAGCGTACATGGTTTTCGGTTGACTACATGTAACAGACAAACCCAACACACTACAATACTCACCCGTCAGCCCAAACGGTAGCCACCAGGACAGCAGCAATGCAAAGAGATGTCAACGTGTTCATGGTGATGATTATGGAGCTGTTATGGTTCCAGGCACTCGTTGTCACTGACACAACCAGCAGAACAACTGCTGTCCCTTTTATACACGTTATTCAGGT
>CM060306.1:115700703-115718203 GCA_030674185.1 Monoplex corrugatus | reverse complement strand
CTCTGTCTGTCTAACTGTCTGCCTGCCTCTCTCTTTCTCTCTCTCTCTCTCTTTCTCCTCTCTCTCTCTCTCTCTCTCTCTCTCTCTCTCTCTCTCTCTCTCTCTCTCTCTCTCTCTCTCCCTCTCTCTCACTCTCTTATTCTCTCTTATATATTTCGAAATTATTTCAAGTCCAAAGAGCACGCTTCGACGTGGACTGTGCTGTAACAACAGAATTATAGGAGTACTCATCGTCGTCGTCCTCGTTGTCGTAGTAGTCGTAGTAGTAGTTGCAGCAGCACTATCGTTATCATCGTTATCATCATCATCGTCATCATCAACATTATCGTTATAATGTTGTTATTATCATTATTGTTATAATTATCATCATCATCATCATTTTTCTTATTCTTCTTCTTCTTATTATTATTATTATTATTATTATTATTATTATATCATTATTGTTGTTAGTAGTAGTAGTAGTATTGTTATCATTATCATTATCATTATTGTTATTATTATCACTAATCAGCAGCAGCAACAGCATTGCTATTATTAGTAGTATTACAATTATTATCATTAGTACAGGTGGAGTGGTAGTAGTGATAGTAGCAGCAGCAGCAGTAGCAGTAGAAGTAGTAGTAGTAATACATGTAGTAGTGGTATTACTAGTAATAGTAGTAGTAGTAAGAGGAGGAGGAGTGGTAGTAGTTGTAGTAGTAGCAGTAAAACTGCTAGAAAGTGAAACTGATGTTTGACAATGTTGTAGCTCAACATGCATGATACGCTTACAAAACATACCATTTACACATTGGAATGTTCTTACAACATATTTTTATATGTTAACCTGCCTTGAGATGTAGTATATGGCATGGTATGGTATGGTATGTATGGTATGTTGGTATGGTATGGTATGGTATGGTATGGTATGGTATGGTATGGTATGGTATGGTATGGTATGGTATGGTATGGTATGGTATGGTATGGGTATGGTATGGTGTATGGTATTACAGACAAACGTACAAGTTCGATTCTGAAATTTCCTCTTGGTTTTTCAAGAGATTTGTTTGAGGAGAGAACATCCCAAGTAAAATTGGGTTTCTTGGGTCTTGTATCTAAGTTGTAAAGAACGTAGGCAGGCTGTAGGTTTACATGGACATGACAGGTAAGTACTCTTTAGCTTCATCTGGTGTCGTGGGTATTACCTGTAGGTCCCATGGTGCGTGTTTCATGGTGTTACGTATCGAAGGCTATGTGTTTAGCGTAGCTATATTCAACTCCAAAGGCCTTGATGGCCATATCATATCTTTACTTGTTTTAAAAGTGTTCTTGCTGTGTAAGAGTAAGTTGGTTAGCTGGGCTAATATTCGTCACATTTTCTGACTGAGCTAGGTTGTTGGTGGGCTCTGGTTCTAGAGCCTAGAAGGAGAAAGTTGGTGTTGCTATGTTTAGATCCCTTGGCATTTTACACACATCTTGATGGAGGTGGAAGATGCTTCTGTTGATCGTTGTGGTGGCTTCGTTCAAAACGTACCTTGAGCAGTATGATGTTACTGCTGTTGTTCTGAGTGTCTGGAGTCCACTTCTGTAAGGCCACGATTATCTGCCCCTGAGGAGCCAGATAGGATATCGTGGGGAGTGGGTGGGTGGTGGGGCCTCACTTGCTAATAGGAGAGGGCTGGGAGCACACCTGCAGGCACCCTCGCCTCCAGCGAATATTGATCGTAAGGATCACATGGTGTGAACATGCAATCAAGTTGTTTCGTATTCAGAACCCAAATATCTAAAAGGTCACCGCTCTTGAAAAATATCGTGGAAGTCGTTCAATGTTATTTTACAGACGTAAGCTCTGTAGTCATTTTCATTTTCTTAGTGACCTTGATGTTGCACTGGTAACTCTAGTTATGATACTGAACAGCCATAAGTTCTAGTGATATCATTTCCGTCATCATCATCATGTGCCCTGTCACATTGTGTTGGCGATCATGGCCCGCAATGCAAACTCTCTGTCGTCATCCACTCCGCAAAAGTATGTCCTGTGTTTTCTCCCTGGGTCTACCTGGTTCTGTTCCCCTCCCAGCTGTCCTGTTGTGACTAGGTGCTCAAATTTCTCTTGCCTCATCAAATGTCCTATAAATGTTGCTTATCTTTTCATAACCTTCTTCATTAATCTTCTTTTTGTGTTTGCCTCTTTCAAGACTGTCTTGTTTGTTTTCTTTGCTGGCCATGGAACTCAACATTCTTCTTAGAAACCTTATTGCAACTGCCTCAGTCTTGTTCTGACTTTGCGTGTTCACATCCATAAAACAGTGTCAGCTCTATATAACAATCAAGAACACTCTTCCTGATTTAATTGATAGGCACCAGTTGGTACGAACGTTATTTGGTTTTTGGGGAGTTTTTTTTTCATTTTCTTCGGTGCTGTTTTTTGATTGGCCAATTCTACTGACTATTACTAATGTGCATCTGCCATCTGGTGAGATGACTGTTCCCAGACATTTAAACTTATCAACTTGTCTCAATGTTGTGTGATTTACTGTTATTTTGCATGAGGGGATTTTTTACTATTTACTGATTATCATGACTTCAGTCTTCTTGTTATTTAGCTCCAGCCCTTATTTCTGCTTCCTATTTCTATTATATTCTATAGAGTTTGTAGGTCTTTTTCATTTTCTGCAATAAGAACGGTGTCATCTGCATAACGAAGATTATATAACAGTTTTTTTTTCCAACTTTTATCTCATGACATTCTCCTAGGTTTCTCATGAAGGTTTCACTGTAAAGTGAAAACAATTCTGGTGACAAAACACATCCCTGCCTAACCCCTCTATTAATAGTTTGGAAAGAGCTTATATTATTATCTACTTTTATTGCTGTTGTTTGTTCCCAACGCATATTCCTTATCATTCTTGGAATATTTTCCCTACAGAGAATAAACCAGTGCCATTACCTCGATGTTGTGCTAGAAACTCGGTGTGTGATTATTAAAAAAGTGTGTGTGTATGTGTGTGTGTGGTGTGTGGTGTGTGTGTGTGTGTGTGTGTGTGTGTGTGTGTGTGTGTGTGTGTGTGTGTGTGAGTGAGTGAGTGAGTGTGTGTGTATGTTTGTCTGTGTGTGTGTGCGTGTGTGTGTGTGTGTGTGTGTGTGTGTGTGTGTGTGTGTGTGTGTGTGTGTGTGTTGTGTGTGTGTGTGTGTGTGTGGTGCATGCCTCATGACCAACAAAACCAAGTCAAAATAAAAGCTTATTGTGTGTAGAAAATAATCATATACAATGTGCCCTTAAATGCAACTCTCTCTCTCTCTCTCTCTCTCTCTCTCTCTCTATCTATCTCTATCTCTATCTCTCACTCTCTCTCTCTCTCTCTCTCTCTCTCTCTCTCTCCACACACACAAACACACATATACACATACACACATGCATACACCTACACATACACACACAGGAAAACTCATGTATACATACACACACACATCAGCCACAAATATTCGGTTTTGTTTTATTAAACATGAAGATCACTAACCATAAAGCATTCAATATAAACATGACATGTTTTCATAACAGCACAGTAGAGCCAATCTTCACGATGTACAGACAATATTCATAGTCCATGGACACCAAGGCTTCAACATCAGCTGAGTTGGAAGGCACATTTACGTTGTCATCGTCATTTACATCTACTCTTGGTGATTTGTTCAAATCACTTTATGGCGAATGAAAATACATGTACCTTTTTTCTTCAGTCAACAGAAACATTTTGTTCTTTTTTCTTCCCATGTATGTCTGCCTCTCTTACTGATTTTTTCCTTCCTTTTTTCCTTCTTTTCATTTTCTTCTTTTGACCTTTCTTTTACTTCATCAATTACTCAGAACAATTCTTTATGTGACTTAAGTTTCTAATTGCAATAGATCTACAGGAAATTCCAAACTTTAGATTAACATTTCTGTGTAGAAAATATCCAGAGTCAATGCAGAACATACTTTGCAAAATGTGTTTATAAATTGAAATCAATTACTTGTTCTTACAGTGTCATCATTTTAAGATAAAGCAAGCTATTGTGATGCTGGAAATGGAAGTGGTTAAAGTCATCGATGTCCTATTCTTTTCGGTCCTAGTCATCTTGATGTGTAGCAGTCCTAGAAAGCAGAAGACAGAACAATTAGTGCTTGACAGGATCGGTGCCAGGACCAATGGTACAGGCCTGGAAGGCCACACTCACACTGAGCAGGCTGGTGTCCCCAAAGCTCTGGTCAAAGACCTCCACAATGAGACCAGTCTTTGTGGAGTAGGTGTTGGCATAGACACCGACGGATTTGGGTTCCTTGGGAGGATAGCCATACCCATAATGAGCTGGGTCTTCTCTGGCATTGAGGTCGAAGTAAATGGCACTCAGTCCTGCTATATGTCCTGGTGTGATGTCGAACCAGTTCTGGTACTGGTATTCTACCCGGCGATCATTAGCATCCAAGGTGACCTCACCAACCTCACCTGCATGAACAGATTGGTGTTTTTCATTAATGTTATCGTGTAACACAAGCCACGAAGAGGAGCAGGAGCTACAGATTGGGGCACGAATGTCGAGTTTGTCCAGTATTTCTTTTGATATCGATTCACATATGTGCTTTCAAATTACCACATTATTTTTAGCAACTATTTGACGTCCTTTGATATCAGAAACTAATATAACATATCTAAGTTGTAACGAGCAATCAAACATGCAAAGAAACAAGAGAAAAAGAAAAGTCAAACTGAAGCAAAGAAAAAGCCCATGAGAACTGGGAAAAATGCCTTGTTATAGCAAAATTAAAACCAGACCATCATCTCTTGCTTTTATGCACATGGGTGTTAAGAACACAACCTCTGCTCGTTCTGCAGGAGTTAGCAGACTAGTTTATACTTCGTGCTTTGGAGATATACATTGATACAGCCATGCTAGAAACAACTTGAAATACTAATCAATAATATATATATATATATATGCCAATTTAGCCTCAGTATCATAATTTTCAGAAAACATTATACTATTTGGACAAAAAGATTGAATAAGCAAAACATTGCACTTTATCCTATTACACGCAAAATTGTGTCTTCATAAATGCAAATATATAAAGACTATCTCCTACATCCTTATTCCATGTCTAAGCAAGGAGTGCACTGACCATCAACAATCATCACTGATCTAGTATTTTCATAGAATGTCTCTATCCACCTAGACAAATGTCATGTTCAAAATCATAGACTCTCAAGATCTCAAGCATGAAACCTCAATCTAAGGAGTAAGAAAGCCTTTTCGAAATTTAAACATAGTAACTTATGTGGGTTTTTTCTAAGCAGGGCAACAGATCATACATTAGTCCTTTATTACTGCTAATGCACATGTAATAGATCCACTCTGATTTTCACCATTTAGTAGTGATAACATTTTATTTATTCCATGTGCAGTACATGGAGAACTCATTTAATGAATTATATGTTTAATAGTGATATCCAGCTCTCAATATGTTCTTTGTTTATCTCCTTTAGAGATGCACATTACTGAACTTTCTCTTTGGGTTGTAAACAATTTTCCAATGTTTCCAATTTTCTAAACGCTTCATTTAATGCTCTCAGTACCACATATTTTCAAAGGAACTTTAAAACCTCTGACCCGAATCTGTCTATTCCTGGGCTATTACCATCTTAATTTTTCAGTGCAAACCCTGCTTCCTTGTGGATAATTTCATGTTATTTTTACTGAAACTCTTATTATCTCTATATATCTATATCTGTTTAGGTTGTTTCTTCAGAGTCACATTTTAATTTTTGTAACCTGAAATTAAGTCTGTCATCTCTTTACTGACATATTTTCGTTTTTCTAGACTTCCAAAAATGTTTCGAAATCTTTTCTCCATCAGTTGTCTGTCTTTAGATCGAAATAAAGTCACATAGGTTATTCTTCCTCCAGATATCAGTTAATCTGAAAGTGTTCTCTGTTGTTCCTAAATCTTGCCTAGCTTGGGAGTCGTTTACATGCCTGTAGTTGTCATAGTCTTGGAATGAATTTCATCACGGTATTCCAGTCTACTGTTGCAATGAGGTTATAGTTGTTGTGCCTTGTGTTTTCTTTTAATTCGTAGTAAAATCTGTCAACGACTATCCTTGCTCGGATCATAAGTAAAAGTGAATTTTGATCCATTGCACAAAAATGTATGATTTTATAGATTCCATTTAGTTATTTTAACACTGTTCCGAATTCAAACTTGTCAGTATTCCTATTCCTCTTGAATTCGATTATATAGAGCGAAATAAAATTATATGCTCATTTAGCAGTAACATATACTTCCAGATATAGATCAGTGTGAATGCCGTGTAGACACTATATCGAGTAGTAAGTACTGAAATAGTTCTTTTGCAAACGTCTCCTAAACTTTGACACTCTAATGATAAGATGATTATACTATTCATTGTTACATAGAAACCAAAATACAAAGTTGACGAATCTGCACACAAGTCAGTCGCGTTATTTACATACAATCATTTATCACATATATTATACGAATTCATACAGAAATTTTTGCCTTCAAAGCATTATCACATTACTTGCCTTATACAGTCAGGTTAGGCACAAGTGTTTCTCCAAACATGCATGTTGTATGTACAAAACATTCAAATATGATACAATAGGATATATTGTTGAGACTTTCACCATTTGTGACATTAAAGTAGGAAAAAAAAAAGAAATACAGACACAGACAACTTACACATTCTACGGGTTTCCCTCTTCCTGATAGATCCCAACAAGGTGGTGTATCTCTGAATGATGTCGAAGAAGACCTCGAACCTGTTCTCCTTGACCTGTACGAAAAGACATACACAGTGAACTCATGACAGATCAGTACATTCTCAACGACGTGATCAACTTTTGCTCTGTCTCTGTCTGTGTCTCTGTATCTGTTTCTGTCTGTCACTGTCTCTCTCTGTCTCGCTCTCTCTCTCTCTTCTCTCTCTCTCTCTCTCTCTCAGATATATATATATATATATATATCAATACTTACCCAAGCAAGTCATTCCGACGTATGCCACCCAAGCCATTCCAACATTGACAGAAGAACTAGTCATGAGCCTTTGTAGGCAGTATGATGATTCCCTTAAGGTACAAGAAAGGAAGACAAACCAAAAAAAATCGTATTATTTCCAAGTTCCTTTGGGCTCTAATGATATACAGTATCATATTCCTTTGGGCTCTGATGACATACAGTATCAGTACTAGCATAATGGAATCGATGGAGGCCAGAATCCACGACTACAGAAGGAAATGGCTTGGTATCACATCCACTGATGTTTCGCTCTACTGTAGCCACTCAAGGATGGAGCGACCAGTAAGATTCATTGTCGAAGAGTATAAGGTGGGAAAAATCAGGTTTCTTAGCATGTTTAAGGAGTCAGGAGACAAGCTCAAGATGGAGATTGGCAGAAAGTGAAAAGTACAGGAGGCAGAGCCAAATTATCACCTGGTAATAATAATGCAAGCTACGATAATTTAAAAAGCAAATATCCAAAGAGCTCAATCAGATATAAGGGACCTCGATATGGAGTGGGTCGATCTAGCAAACGCAAATGGGTCAATTCCATACAAGATTATTCAATTGGCGCTCGATATGTATCATGTTTTAAAGAACATCCAGGAAATGCTGAAGAAGTGCTCTCATTCTTCTCAATGTCATTCTCAAGAAAGGAATACACAACAGACTGGACCATTTTGGAAGCTAGCATAGCAATAGGCTGTGTAATTTCTGTGATGCCGTTCGTGTTGGAAATGAAGGGCATCTTGAAAGCAACAGTGAGCAGTTCAAGTCAAGATGACTTTGGAAATGGATACTAAATGCCCTCTTTAAAAGCCTTCATGGATGACACAAAAGTCCTTTCCACATTAGACGATGAAACACGCCAAATATTAAAGCCTTATCCAGGATAAATTTTAATGCGTGTGTGTCTGTGTCTGTGTCTGTGTCTGTGTCTGTGTCTGTGTCTGTGTGTCTGTGTGTGTCTGTCTGTCTGTATGTCTGTCTGTGTCTGTGTGTGTGTGATGTGGTGTGAAAACAGACTGCTCCCTATGGAATTGAAAAGTAGTCAAACAATATCATTCATCCTAGCCAGCCATGCCATTTTGACAATGACAGAACAACTACTCAAGGTAGTATGATGGCTCCCTGAAAGATACAAAAAAAAGACACAAATTCAAGCAAATGGCAGAAGAAATCATGCAAGTGATGTTTCCAAAGCTTCTCTTGCTTCTACTGATATTTGATATCATAGGAATAAACTGTGGCCAAAATCAATAACTGTACAAGACAATGATGTGGTTTTCCACCTGGTCTCACAGACGTAGCGTTGTGTTGTCGCCAGGCAAAGCTAAAACTACCCCTGAAATCCAACATTGAGGAGTACAAGTTTGAAAAGGTTAGAGTTCTTAGTACCCTTGAGGATCGGGAGACAAGATTGTTAGATAAATCCAGCCCAAGCTGAAGACTTGCAGAAAAAGGAAAGTCTGAGAGGCAGTGGACGTGGCGAAGAAAAGACTTACGGTCAGAAAAATACTAGGACACATAGAAATCAACAAGCAGGAGCTGCAGTCAATAAAAATGGAATGATTGTCAAACGTCAAGGGAATAACCAAGGAAAGACGTGCTATTGCAAGAGATTTAGAAGAAAAGGACGCTAAAACAATCCAGAAGACAGTCCTGCAAGGCAAAGCGAGTGACAACGCTTAACACGAAAAAGTGCACTCGGACAAGTCTCAACAAGAATAATACATAGAAACTGGTCCCTCTCAGGATCAGCTTCATCTTCAGATCTGTATATGAGATCTGTACATGACCTTGTGTCCTCAAATGCAAAGCTAATGAAATGGAGAAAATCAGATGACGCTGCGTGCCCACACTGCTTAGACAACCTAACAATGTAATATGTCTTCAGCTTATGCAGTTTCAGTCCCAGTGACTCAAGATAACATCTCCCCATTAAGAATCCCATATGCATTCACACCACCGATGTCATGTAGTGGAGAAGATCCAACATTTGGTGCATGAAAATGGGATCTGCTGCCTGACGCGGAGAGCACATCAGATCTTTCAGAATGGACAAAAAACACCCCGAAGTCATCAATCAGCAGGAGTGGCATGAGACCGGACACAGTTCTCCATTCCCATTCATCAAAACAAATGATTGTGATGGAACTCAATGTGCTGTATGAAAGTAGAATGGAGGAAGTCCATTTGTAAAAAGACTGAAAAGCATACCAGTCTAGCAGGCATCTGGAGGGAAATTGGCCTCCAGGCCAAAGTCCTGTCTATAGTGGTTAGAGGAAGGGGGTCATAAGCGTTCTAACTGGATCTGGTCGAGGATAAACAAAAAAGAAAACTGTGTTCCCTACATTCATTAATGTTTGCGTGTGTGTATGTGCGTGTGTGTGTGTGTGTGTGCGTCTGTCTGTCTGTCTGTCTGTCTGTGTGAGTGTCTCTCTGTCTGTCTGTCTGTCTATCTGTCGGTATGTGTGTGTGTGTGTCTGTGTGTGTGTGTGTGATGTGGTGTGAAAACTGACCTCGAAGAGCTTGGGTTTGAGATGATCGATGGCTTTGTACAGTATGTCGATTTCTCTGCCCTGCTCGACGATCACCCTTTTTATTGTGGCAAACAGAACCTGTGCGTCATGCTGCAGATTGGTGTTGTCCTCGTTCAGTTTCCTCAGGTCGTGAACGTGGTTGTACAGAGTGATGTTGTCTTGTCCCAGTTGCCACAGCTGCCACAACAAAGCCACAAGATGAAAGCTGATTAGACATTCTTGAAGAGGTATGGCTGTAGTGATGGATATCTTAGTTACCAGAGAGTTTCGTAATCGAATACGTAAGGCATACATACGTTCATTTGTATTGATTTGTAGTTCTCTTTTGTTGTTATTCTTGTTGCTGTTGTGGTGGTGGTGGTGGTGGTGGTGGTGGTGGTGGTGGTGGTTTGCTGGAGTGTTGATCCATCCAAATTTTCTGTATGCAAGTATTCCTGTTCAATTTATGAAAATGGATTTTTCTACAGATTTTTGTCAGTCACAGCTTTTTTTTGCTTGGGATCTTTAACGTGTGTTGAGTGCGTGCTGTACAGGATACCTCGGTTTATAGTCTCACCTGAAAGACTAGCACCTGGTCCACCACTAGTATGTTGGAGGAGGTATAAAAGTCTGTATTTCAAGCCTGGGTTTCGCTTCAGATGCTTTATCCACACGTGAAAGTTATAGAGCAATTTTCGATGATCCAGCGAAAGCTTACAAATACAACAATATCATTATTAACATGTCACCCTTCAGCATTTCAGTCTGTCTATGAGTTTACGGGTGAAAATGTTAATATTGCCATAAGAGTATGGACATGAAACTAATGCTTACCGAGACATGTAGTTCTTCGGGTGCATGTGAATCCAAGCCTCTGTGTACATATGTCCCAGCAACAACTAACTACCTAATTAGATCAGATACTGATTATTAGGAAATGTACATTTCTAAAGATCTATTGGGTGGCTGTTTGCTTGACGTAACAGCCTTTGAAAGGAGCTTTGAAATACAAAACTGAACCGAGTATTGCTGCATTCGATATATGTATACATACAACAACAAAAAATATATATATATAATGCATATATATATGTGTGTGTGTGTGTGTGTGGTGGTGGTCTTTGATTTAATGTCTATTCACTAAAGTGATTTTAGACCAAAAAAAACAAAAAACAAAAAACAAAAATCTTGGAAATGGTTAATCTTCAGAAAAAAGAAATGAACAAGAAAAACAAGACAAGAAAGAAAAATTCACAAATGACGTTATCATAATTAACGATTGAAACAGTAAACTTAGCTAACCATAACACTGAACATGAGAAGTAATGGCGCGTTAAAGATAATTCGCTATAGGACTTTTTGACAGGCTAACAAAAAATTCATATGTTAAGGATGGTGAGGCAAATATGTCAGAAACTGTCTTCGTTGATAACATAGGTATATGTCGTTTTACTCGAACGCATGAAAGAATATGACTATGTGTTATCTTCTTTCCACACAGGCACACTACATTCCTGGTGTATTTTGTTTTGAAAGCATCAAGTTTCCACCTATACATAAGGGATTGTATACTTCTACTGGCAGGGAACCGCTTAGATGTTTTGCTAATTTCAAAATTCATGTAACATTTTTCATACTTTTTCTGTTTATCTTGAAACTGCTTCCATACGTAGGCGTCTACTAAGGTATAACACTCATGCAATGAGAGGGAAAGTTGTATATGTTTTGAATCTGGTGAGCTCTTTGCCCCCCGTTTGGCAGCCCTATCAACCTATCATTGTAATGAAAAGAACTATGAGATGGTATCCAGCAGAAAGTAATATCAGTGCCTCTTAAGGATAAACTATTAATCAAGTGAGTAATTTCCAATATCATTTCAGATCTTGTTTGTAATTTTGATAATTCAAGAACTTGAAGTACAGATTTTGAATCAACGCAAAAAAGTATCTGGGGAATTGTCCTAGGAAGATTTATCATATAATTCAAAGCCATTAAGATTGCAAAGAGTTCTGCAGTAAAGACAGATTTATTAAGTCCTATATAGAAAGATTTCTCAATTTTGAGAGCAGGTATTAAAAACGCTGAGCCTGCTTGTCTTTCAATTATTGAACCATCAGTGTAAACTTTCAAGTGATCGGAATAAAAGTCTTCTATATGACATTTAACGTGACTTGCCAGTAAGTTGATATTATCTTCTTTTTTTAAGTCAGTGTGGTGTATGTCAAATCGTGCTCTTTGAAGTTCCCAAATGGGTACTGGTGAAAACGAAGGTCTTAAAGTTACAGGACCTGTGTCTAAATCAATTCTAGAGCCTTTCATAACTTCAGCTGTAAATGTTGCAAGCGTGACCTGTGAGGATATTGATTTAGCTCTTTTTGGAAAATCGGTATCTGATCTTACTTTTGTCTCTGTTTTGATGCTGTTTTCTATGGTAGTATTTCTTAACAGAAATTTAGTAGAAGCGACTTTCCTTTGTTCATCAAGTGGCAACAATTTGATTGCATTGTATGTGCGATGGCAACAGGCGTGCATTGGAAGACCCAGCGCAAGTTTGAAACCTTTACAATCTATGCTCTGCAGTTTTGTGAGTAAGTGTTTTGGTGCACTGAAGAATATTTCTTGGGCATTGGTTAATTTAGATCTAATAAGCGATTTACAGAGATGAACAAGTGTTGATGCATCTTGTCCCCATATCTGTTTGCGAACTATTTTCAAGAAATTTAAACTTTTTTGAGCTTTTGTTAATAAGTATTCAATATGCTGATTCCAAGATAATTTGGCTGTAAGGAAAACCCCTAAGAATTTAATCGACTCATTATACTGAAGAAGAGTATCTCCCAGTTTGAACGTGGGAACATTTGCTGGGTTAGCTCCACTGTTAAACAAAACTATCTTTGTTTTTTCCACGGATAGATGCAGTCCATTTTCTACCATATATCGTGCTATTTTATCGAGTTCTTATTGATAACATTTACGCGTATAATTAAGACAGCGCAAAGGAGTTTTTCTTTTCATATTGACCTGCATCCACATGCATAAATCATCAGCATATTGGGCTAAAGTTACATGTTTAGAAATTTTACTGGGTAAGTCATGCAATAATATCATGAAGAGAAGGGGAGCAATAACGGATCCCTGAGGGATACCCATTTGAAGAAATCGTTTTGAAGAATACACATTTTCGATCCTCGTTTGAATTACACGGTCTTCTAAGAAGCATTGGACATAATCAAAAATGTGACCTGTTAGCCCAATACTTTTCAATTTGAGTAATAATCGGGAGTGCCATACCTGGTCGTATGCTTTAGTTATATCAAAAAATGTAGCTAAAACACATTGGCGTCTGGCAAATTGTTGTTTGATATTAGTGGTTAGCTTTGTTAGGAGTTCCACTGGTGACCTGCCTTTTCTAAACCCTGCCTGATTTACTGGTAATATGTTGTTCTTTTCACAGTAGTACATCAATCTCTTTAGAATTATTTTCTCCATAAGTTTACATACGTGCGATGTTAATGCAATTGGCCTATAGTTTTTCAAGTCAATATTGCATTTACCTGCTTTTAGTACAGGAACCACTATTGATTGTTTCCAATAGTCGGGCAGTTTGCCGCTATTCCAGCATTTTTTAAACATATTATGTAGCAAGGTTAAAAACTTTTCTGGTAAATTTTTCAACATCTCATTGGAAATTGCATCAAACCCTACTGATGTCTTTTTATTTGGAATTGATTTAATGGCATCTTTTAATTCTTGGAGCGTGATTGGTGCATTTACGTAGTGCGTATTATCTGGGACAGGATCTTTGTATGCGTCGGTCTTTTCTTCCTGTACCCTATAATTTCTACTAGAGGCAGGAAGTCCTTCTACTCGACAGACCTCAGCAAACATGTCTGCAAAAGCTTCTGCTTTCTCCTGTGAGCTAGGTAAAGGGTTGTTTTCTAGCTTTACTGGAATTAATGGCAACTTGATCCCATTTTTCATTGTTTTCAGTTTTTCCCAAATCTTTTGCATATCATTATGGTCACTTACTTCATATGTACAAAAAGATGTCCAATATTGTTCTTTAGCTTGTTCTATGACTCTGTTACAGTTTATGTTCGCACTTTTCATTGCTGTATGATTTTCAGGTGACCTATTAGCTATATATTGTTTGTATTTGTGTGTGTGTGTGTGTGTGTGTTGTGTGTGTGTGTGTGTGTGTGTGTGTGTGTGTGTGTGTGTGTGTGTGTGTGTGTGTGTGTGTGTGTGTGTGTGTTATGTTAGGTTCAGGGTCAATGTTAGGTTCAGTGTCAGTGTTAATTCAGTGTCAGTGTCAATGTTACGTTCAGTGTGTGTCAGTGTTAGGTTCAATGTTAGAATCATGACATTATAAAGCTGTGTACTTACATGTCTGTCCAGCTTGTCGAGGCTTCCATTATGTTTCATGTCAATTTCCTTCAGCTCCACAAAGGTGATCAGCACAAGCTCCTTCACTTTCTTTTCCTGAATGGACAACTGAGCAAGGAGAGCGTCCACTTGTTCCGAGTATGTCTTCACCTGGTCGTGCACGTCTAAAATACACCAACATCAACTGTAGGTAATAGAGCGTGACAGGTGCTAATGGGCAGACAGTTTAGCATACAGACCCAAAATTTAACTTATTACCCATTTTATCACTGGCACATACAACAGCAACGAAGATACGCCACTCCTGTCTGTCCTAGGCCCGCCACTGTAACTCAGGACTTTCAATATTTTTTCTACTGTTCTCGCCAGATGGTCTTGGCTTTTCTCCTCTTGCATATTCCTTCCAGTGTTTGTGATGTCTAGTGACAACAATTCTGGTGATGTGTTCCTGCTTTCGTCTGGCGATGTACCGTTTTCATTGTCTTGTAATGATATGGTGGCCATGTTCTCATGATTGCTTTGGATGTGAAGCTCTTGATTAGAAATGGCATCAGGTAGGTAGAATGATTTGTATGGTTGTTTGGATATTCTTTGTGTAGAATGTTAATATCATGAAAATATTGCTGTCTGTCAATCCTCCAGCATTCTGAGTCATAAAGAGGGGTGTAAAGAACAGAGATCAGCTACAGTCTCAACTTAGTGGTGATGCTGTACAGGGAGAGAGGAGGGGAAGGCTTCCACACGATGTTCAGCATTTTGAAAGTGATTTTGGCTTTGCTGTGATGGCCCTTCATGTCTCTTCTCGTCTGTCGTGTCTGACAGGGCCATGGTTGTGGGAGGTCTGTTCCATCAGCTTGGATGGTGAGGGGTTTGGAGTGTTCAGTGTCATCGTCTGTTTTCGTGTCGAGCTATGTTGTTGAAACGGAATCTTTTCTCCTGCTTGTGCTGGTGAGTGTTGGAGTCCTGTGTACGGTTGTCTGCAAAGTAAAGATCTTCCAGTGTTGAAAAGAGAGTCCATTTATGTCTCTTGGTTGGTAGACACCAGACTGGAGATTTATCCACACTGCATTACGAGATCTATGCCATCAAGAAATTAGCTTTTCAAACTAATCTTGCCTAAATCTGTAAGATAGTATTAGCACGAACACTACTCCCTGCCATCAAACATGTCAGGAATCTCCCTTTATTGTCTCATGAATAATGCCACCATTTTCGTGATGACAACATGTATCAAGCCACACTTGTGTCATGGCAAATGGGATCTAAACACCTGTTAAAACCAGAAAAAAAAATCACTTAAAACATCATACGATGTTGTAGTCAAGTGGATAAACGTTGGGCGTCCTATAGGGAGGTCCTGAGTTCAATCCCACCTGGACACCCCCTTCTGGTGGGTGAAAGATGGAGCTTTTCTGATCTCCCAGGTCAACAAGTGTGCAAACCTGCCGCTGCCTAAACTCTCTTCATGTGCATACGCATGTAGAATATCAAATATGTACAATAAAGATCCTGTTAATCATATCAACATCTGCCTTAAGGAAACATGAAAAATCCATCATGCATGCGTACCAAAGATGTATATTGTGCTGGAAAATAGCGGAATATGGTCAACTCACCTAACAATTGAGTTCTCCGTGCTCCATTAAAAAGTCACATGCGTAATGTACAGACAGTCCAAGTGAATTTGCAGAACATCGGTATACTAGGACAATGTATACGTAATATACGTAGTAAGACTGTGAGCGAGAAACAAGAGAGCCTGTGCTAGTTGTTGAGAAACGAATGTTACGAAAAGTGAGAAATCTTGTTTTGAATAGCAGTCACACATCCTTGCTCGATACTACAGACTGCATCCATCAGGCCGCCGATTTCATGCACTAATAGTCAAGTTGCACAAAACAAAAGAGCTTCGTACTGAAGTCGGTCTTGCACCTTAACAAATAAGTCAGTTGCCCATGCCTGCACAACAGGTCAGCATGGAATGTATGGGTGCATGATCTGGTGTGTTTTGTGTGTGCGTGCTTTGTGGGTGTGTAATTTCATCATTTATTTCTTTATTCATTATTTTTCATGTGTTCTATAATTGTGATTGACACCGTCCCAGTTGTTGGGTTGAGTTTGCATTTGGAGAGGTGCCATGCGACGTGAAGGTATTCTGAAATGAATCAAATTGTTTCCAGGTGGAAAAAGAAAACTGATCACTCCAACTGATTAGAGCCTCTTGGGGAGACAATAAACAGGCTTAGCAGCACTGAACTGATGAGACCAAACCCTAAAGGTGAGAAGTATACCTTGCAACAACAAAATCTTTAATTGATATAATTCTTAACTATACAATCACAAACTCAATCAACAAATCGGACTTTCATGCTAATCTCGCTACCCTTTAGAAACTACCAGTATAAACTGATACTGAAACAGATAAGCATGCAAATTCAGTCAGAAAATTACAACGGCAACACATGTCCACTATCATATTCATCAGTAGAAAGCATAGGGGTCTGGTCATCTGACCAAAATGCAACCTCACACAGCATTTCTCCTCCTTAAGCCCAATACCAGAAAGCTGACATTCAGATCTTGCTTCCCTGAAAAAATCATGATGGATAAGCAAACAGATAAAATGAAGAAGTATGTAAGTCAGAATCTTACCTTTAACACGTTCATACAGTTTGTCCAGTATGGTCAAGGGCTCTTCCCCAAACAAATTCAGTTTGGGTTTCCGGCCAAACCCATGGCCATGGCCATATCCATGCCAGGCCCAGGATGACTGCCATAACTAGGCTGAGGACCAGCATAGCTAGACTTGGCACTATAACTGTAAAGAAAATAAAGACATAAATGATAAAGATATTTCGGGTTGCTTAAGAGGGAGTAAGATACGTGTGACACCCGTGCAGTGTATCATAACACGTCATGCATTAATGTTTCGAAGTAGCTATGGCAAGAGTGCATATCTGAGTGTCTGTCTGTGTGTCTGTCTGTGTGTCTGTCTATCTGTCTGTCTGTCTGTCTGTCTGTCTGTCTGTCTGTCCGTCTGTCTGTCTGTCTGTCAGCAGATGGATCGATGAAAGGATTTACCATCCAATTAAACATAACAAATAAGGTCAGATCACCTGGAGGACGAACATGACTTTAAGCGATTTCAGCCATAGGCCATGTTGTTTATAGCTCAGCTGACTGTTGAGATTCTCTCACAAATGTTGGCTTCAGCAAAGAACAAACAAAGATTGTACGCTAACAAAATGTGCACCGTATCAAAGTTTTAAAACGTTATAACGAATTTCCTGCTTCCAGGACAAGAAATGAATCCTTGCTTTTCAGCCTTTTGTCCACAGCATTACTCTATGTAACATCCATGATGGTCATAGCAAACACGTCATGTTCATGTTGGTCTTTCTTTGCTCAAATATGATTAGGAAGACCAGTTGCCGTGGTGTAGTGGATAATGCAACGGACTACCGAATGGGAAGTTGTGGGTTCGAATCCCCATCAGTCCCTTCAAAAATCATTGTGGGATTTTTCAGCTCTAACTGGCTCCATGGGCGCATTGTCT
>CM060306.1:115688203-115698203 GCA_030674185.1 Monoplex corrugatus | reverse complement strand
GTGTGTGTGTGTGTGTGTGTGTGTGTGTGTGTGTGTGTGGTGTGTGTGTGTGTGTGTGTATTTATATATACATTGTATATTTGATCATGAACCTATACATGCGAGTCTCACTCCGAGTGGTTACAGGCTTGCTTGTTTCCATCGCTCATCCCGAGGTGGTGGTATCGCCATCCTCTACAACGACTCACTCCATTCCCGCCTATCTTTCTCGCAGTCTCTGCCTCTCTCCCATCCTTCTTTCGAGCACGTTGAAGTATCCTTCCAATCCACCCCTCACCCCATCACCTTCTCCTGTGTCTATCGACCTCCACCTAGCTCTGCCAACAAGCTCACCACATCCATGTTTCTCTCTGACTTTGACCAACTTCTTGATTACTACTGCCTCTTACCTGGAAATCTCATCATTCTAGGTGACATCAATGTCCACTACGACAACACTCACCGTTATGACACAAGACATATCATCAATTCTCTGTCCAATCACAATATGACAACATATTTCTGAACCAACCCATAAAAAAGGTCACATTCTTGACTCGATCATTTCTCGTGATCACCACAATTCAGCTACTGACAACTGCCTAGTTCTTTCTACCCGTCTAACTTCAGCCCTTCCATATGACCACTCTGCAATTCTCTGTTCTCTTGACATTTCTCCTCCTTCCCGTACCACGCGCACAGTGACTCGACGCAATCTCAAATCTATTGACCTCTCCACATTTTCATCTGATGCCTCCCGCCTCCTTTCTGAAAAGTCACATAACCTTGCCGATGAATTCTATACTACTCTCCACCATCTTCTGGACACTCATGCTCCAGCCACAACCCGTCTTTTACCTGACCGCCCCCCTACTCCCTGGCTCACTCATGAGATTGCCTGTGCAAAACGTGCCCGCCGCAGAGCAGAGCGCCGCTGGCGCAAATCCAAACTCACTGTACATAGTCAACTTTTCCAAGCCTCTAAAACAAAAGTATCCACCCTCATTGCATCTGCAAAAACAAGCTATTTCCAAACCAAAATCCTGAATGCCTCTTCTTCAAGAGAACTCTTTACAACCATGAATCATCTCCTTGGCACACGAAAAGATTTACCTCTCCCAACAAAACACACAAATGAAGAACTCCCATCTGTATTCTCCAAGTATTTCACCACCAAAATACAAACTCTTCGTGACAGGCTTGACAGGACACCCTGTCAACCACGCCCACCTGACCCTTTCTTCTCTGGCACACCTCTTACTACTTTTACCCCAGTCTCACAAGAAGAAATTCTCAACACAATCAGATCCATGTCGTTCAAAACCTGCGAACTGGATCCTCTTCCAGGTTCTCTCTACTCTGAATGTCTCCCTACTCTCCTCCCATTCATCACTGACATCATCAACACTTCTCTTCAAACTGGAACTGTCCCAGATTCTTTCAAGTCTGCTATTGTTCACCCTCTCCTCAAGAAATACAATTTAGACCCAAATGAACTGAAAAATTACCGGCCTATCTCTAATCTCTCTTTCTTGTCAAAACTCATCGAAATAGTTGTCCTCAACCAGCTGAACTCTCACCTGTCTGCCAACAATCTCCTCAATCATTTCCAGTCAGCCTACCGCCAGTGCCATCGCACTGAAACTGCCCTGCTACACATTCTCAACAATCTCCTCCTTGCAACTGATACTGGCAAAGTCTCTCTCCTCACACTCCTTGATCTGTCTGCAGCCTTTGATACCATTGATCATGGTATTCTCCTTTCTAGACTTCATCATACTTTTGGCATCTCCGACATTGCTCTCTCCTGGTTCACTTCATATCTATCAAACAGAAAACAAACTGTTCTCATTAATGGCACTTACTCTCAACCTGCATACCTGACCTGTGGTGTTCCACAAGGATCTGTCCTTGGCCCTGTTCTTTTCACTCTTTACACCTCCCCCCTGTCTACCATCATCAACTCCCACTCTATAAAACACCACTTCTATGCTGATGACACCCAACTTGTAGACAGTGACACACCAGACAATATACAGCGCCTCTTGACTCGCACCACTGAGTGTTACTCGGACATTAAGAACTGGATGACGTTCAACAAACTTCAGCTTAATGATGACAAGACAGAAGCTATCCTCATTGGCACCCGTCAGAAACTTTCTCAGCTGCCTCCTCTTTCTCTCCCATTATGTAACACATCAGTCCCAATTTCTGATTCAGCTAAAAACCTTGGTGTCTGCATTGACTCTACCCTCTCCATGAACAACTTTGTTTCTCAAACTGCCAGATCTTGCTACTATCACCTCCATCGTATAAGCCTGATCAGGAAGTATCTCTCTGTCGAAACAACTGCAAAACTCGTTCTCTCCTTCATAATGTCTCGCATTGACTATTGCAATTCACTCCTGTCTGGTCTTCCTGCCTCCACCATTCACATCCTGCAGCGCATTCAAAACAATGCTGCATGCCTTGTACTCAAAAAGAAAAAAACTGACCACATATCTCCTCTCCTGGCACAACTTCACTGGCTCCCTGTATCAAAGCGCATACAGTACAAACTAGATACCATGTGCTACAAAAGCCTCAATAACGCAGCCCCCGATTACCTGTCAAGCCTACTTGAGATCTATATTCCCTCACGTACCCTCCGCTCTGCCTCCGATCCTCTGACTTTTCACTTTCCATGCACTAAGCTCAATACCTATGGTCCACGAGCCTTCTCTGTTTCTGGTCCACTTTCCTGGAACAAACTTCCTCTCTCTGTCCGTCAGCAACCTACTTTTGTCTCCTTCAAGTCCGCTCTCAAAACTCACCTTTTCTCCTCTGCATAAAATCCTGACCTCACTCAATCCCCTCTGCAGCCTGTCTCCACTCGGAGGGGAATCACATTGTAATATATAATTGTATATACTATGCTCTCCATAATTTTCCATTGCTTTTATTCTTTCTCCCCATTTTAGCCGTGTGCGTGTGCGTGTGCGTGTGCGTGTGCGTGTGTGTGTGTGTGTGTGTGTGTGTGTGTGTGTGTGTGTGGTGTGTGTGTGTGTGTGTGTGTGTGTGTGTGTGTGCGTGCGTGTGTGTCTGTTTTAGCGCTTAGATTTGATTTTATCAAGATTTTGCGCTATACAAATAAAGTATTGTATTGTATTGTATTTATATATACATGTGTGTATGTATGTATGTAATTATGTGTGTATGTATGCATGTATGTATGTATGTATGTATGTATGTGTGTATGTATGTATGTATGGTATGTATGTATGTATGTAAGTAGTATGTATGTATGTATTGTATGTATGTATGTATGAATGCATGCATGTATGTAAATCAAAGCGCACTCACGTACCCGCCATACGCATACTATCAACGAAGACCACCTTACAATATTTAATACACAAAGTGAGGGAAAGAAGTAGTAGTGGAATTCATTTGGGGGGGAGGAGGTTGAGGTGGGTTTTTAAACTGGATTTTAAAGCAGAAAGGGTAGGTGTTAGGCGAAGGCAAAACGCTTTTTTTTCCAGACTGACGATCCTGAGACAGCAAGGGAACGCCGGCCAACGCTACGTATACATGTATAATAATATATGTCCACAAAGAAGAATGCGTGGCCCAGTGACTAAAGCCTTTCCTATGTTACGAGAAAGCAGGGTTCAAGTCTCGGGTCGAGCTTGGAATTTTCCCCTTCTCCATTAACTCGTGAGCGGTGGTCTTGGTATTAACCCTTTGACCTCTGCACCCTGTCCACCAGCATCCTGCATGGTCAACCATGCTAGCAAAGCAAAAACTTAACCATCTGACCATACTGCAGCTGGTGGATAGGGTGAGGGAGTCAAATTGTTAAGTTTTTGCAGTTGGTGGATATGGTCCGAGAGTCAAAGGGTTAATATTTCGGATGAGACGATAAAGGGAGAAAGTGGCAGAATGGTTAAGACGTTTGCTAACCAGTAACTAAATTCGGGGTTTCAGTGTTCGTTTCCCGTTGAAGCCTCGAGTTTTCTCCTCAGTTTGACCGGAAAATCGAACTGAACGTCTAGTCCTTCTAGAAGGGGACAAAAAACGAGACGGACCCGTGTGCGCACGTTCAAAATCCCACGGCAGATGAAAATCGTGAAGAACAGGGCATTCACCCGGCTGCTTAAGCAGAAAAAAGTTGGAGAGATAAGTTCATTTTCCAGGTCCCTCCTCTTGAAGGCCAATTAGCCTTCTTGCTTTCTGAAGTTTTGGTCATTTTTTTAATGGGTGGTGACGTGCTCTCATTCGGGAGAGCAGCCTGAGTTTCACATGGCAAAATCCATCGTGATAAAATTAATATTAATAATAGTAATGATAGTAAGAAGAAGAAGAGGAAGGATTATAATGTCATTATTATTACTACTACTACTATTATTATTATTGTTATTATTATGGTGAGTATGGTTTTCAACTGTTGTCTTTTACCTTACGGGTTGTCGTTTTTGACGTGGTATTAGCCATGATATGGCTGTAGTAGTCGGCTGGGCTATAAGCAATATGAACATGAATCATAATAACAATGCTGATGATGATGATGATGATGATGATGATGATGATGATGATGATGATGATGATGATGATGATGATGATAAAAATTGAGGTCCCATGTGTAGCACACACATTCAGCGCGCATTAAAAGATACCACCGCAACGAAGGAGTTGTTTCTGGCAAAATTCTATGGCAAAAAGACAATTATTTTCATACAGTAAAGAGGAATACACGCATATAGGTAAAAAATGGAAAATGGGTGGCGCTGCACACTGGCGATGAGCTCTTCCCTTAGAGAGCAGCCCGAATTGAACATGGTAAACCCATGATCTCATTACTGATAACAAAATTGATGTACTGTTGTTGGCTGAACACTGGCTTTACTCCGAAGGTGACGAGAGCTACATCCATGACTTAACCCCTTCTGGATACACTTTTCATTCTTTTCCTCGCTGTACCGGTCAACGAGGTGGTGGAATAGGTGTTGTTGTGCGGAAGTGTTTGTCTGGCATGATCACACTCAAGCAACTTTTCTTTCCCAATTCTTGTTTTGATGCTGTTGAGTTAAAACTATCTTTGGATCACGTAAATGCCTCATGTGTGTGTTTGTATCGCACACCTCCAAATCCAAAAACGAACCAGCTGAAAGACTCTATGTTTTTTGATGATTTTTCAGAACTTTTATCTATGTTCACCAACTCCAAATGTGATTTTTCCATTCTTGGTGACTTTAATTTTCATTATAATGACAGCAGTGACCCCAGAGTGAAGAAGATCAAGACTTTGTTGTCTGATCATGGTTTAATACAACTTGTTAATCAGCCCACACACAAACGTGGCAACATACTTGATTGGGCGGTAGCACGCACTGAGGGCAGCTTGCTGTCCCTGAGCTGCCTATACCCATGTATTGCTGCTGGTCTCTCTGATCATGATGCTCTTGACTGTACGTTTTCAGTTAAAACACCTCCCCATCAAACCCGTACAGTGACATCCAGAAAATTTAAAAACATATCACTGCCTAATTTTCAAGATGATATGAATGCTGCCATCAACAATATTGACAGACTGCATGCCAGCCCAGATCTCAACAGCCTAGTTGGCACCTTCAACGAGACCCTCCAGAAGGTTCTAGACCGCCATGCCCCTGCTGTTACCAGGCGTGTACGTGATCGCCCCTCAGCCCCTTGGATTTCGGATGAAATACGGGATGCCAGAAGAAAGAGACGACGCGCTGAGAGACAGTGGCGACGCACTGGCCTTACTGTCCACAGACAGATTTTCACACAAGAAAGACGTTCGGTGTGTTATGCAATCCGACAGGCCAAGGAACAATTTTATTCAACCAAAATCGCTTCATGTTCCTCTAACAAGCAGCTTTTCTCCACTGCCAATGAATTACTTGGCAGATCGAAGGCCACCACACTGCCTAACAACATAATACGAAGGGAACTGCCATCACAGTTTTCAAATTTCTTTTCCAACAAGATCAAACGTATCTGCGATGACCTTGACTTGCTATCATCTGAGCCACCCACATTTTCTGTTTATGATGGCCCGTTTTTCACAGATTTTAGCCCCGTATCAGAGAAAGAAATTGAAGAGACAATCTTAGCCATGCCTAGCAAAAGTTGCTCCCTTGACCCAATTCCAACTACCCTATTAAAACAATGTCTGCCATATCTTGTGCCAGTGATTACTACCATCATCAATAGCTCTCTCTCTGCAGGTGTTGTTCCATGTTCATTCAAACAGGCCATTGTCAATCCACTCTTGAAGAAACCTGGTCTTGATCCAAATGAACTCAAGCACTATAGGCCTGTATCTAATCTTCCTTTTGTTTCAAAGGTGCTTGAGAGGGTAGTGCTAAAGCAGCTACAGGAACACCTGTACAAAAATTCCTTGCTTGAAGTCCATCAATCAGCTTACAGGAAGGGTCACAGCACAGAGACTGCTGTACTGAGTGTCCTCAACGAACTACTAGTCAATGCGGATAACAGACTGGTATCATTGGTCGCATTGTTGGACCTCAGTGCAGCATTCGATACGCTGGACCATTCCATACTGCTCAAAAGATTGGAAGTAACTTACGGTATCAAAGGCGCTGTTCTTGACTGGTTCACCTCATATGTTTATGATCGTTTTCATTCAGTCATTGTTGATGGTATTCTATCTAATCCATCCCCCCTTGTCTGTGGAGTACCTCAAGGCTCTGTCCTTGGGCCTGTTTTGTTTACACTGTACACTCAACCACTATCTGATGTTATTTCTTCTCATTCATGTCAATTTCATAAATATGCTGACGACATCCAGCTGTCCAAATGCTCAGACCCAGATTCTTTTGTTGATGTTCAATCATGTGTTCAGGCTTGTGTAACTGACATCTTATCATGGATGACCAGTAATCGCCTCAAACTTAACACCGACAAAACCGAATTTATGCCTGTTGGTGCGCTCTCCCGTCTTCGTTTGATCGGCAGTAATTCTGCACACATTGATGGAAGTGACATCCCTTTTCAGCCCACAGTCAAATATCTTGGCATCAAGATCGATCAGGCACTTTCAATGCATGATCACATTAGCAGTATATGCCGCATTTCCTTCCTTGAGCTTCGACGTATTGCATCAATCCGTCGCTATCTTTCTAACGAAGCTGCTACCAAACTTGTTCTGGCCTTGGTCACCTCTCGGTTAGATTACTGCAACTCCATACTGGCAGGTCTACCTAAAGATGAAATGAAACGCCTCGATAGAGTTCAGGCAAGTGCTGCACGCCTTATTATGAAGAAGAAGAAGCGTGACCACATCACTCCAATACTTCAAAAGCTACACTGGCTTCCTGTCAGCTATCGCTGCCAGTATAAAATTTACACTATGGCATACCGCCACTTTGAAGGCACTCTGCCATCATACCTGTCTAATGCATTATGCTCATATACACCATCTCGGGCCCTCAGGTCATCGAATGAAAAGCTGCTTAAAATTCCAAAGTGTAATCTTAGAACTGCTGGTGAGCGCTCCTTTCATTATCTTGCACCTCGCCTCTGGAATTCACTGCCGGTCGACCTTAGAAGGGAAAGCGCACTTGCTTCTTTTAAAGCAAAACTCAAAACCCACCTGTTTGTGAAAGCATTTGAAATTCCCACTGTCTAAATGATTGTATTCTTTGCGCTAATGCTGTTGATTATTGTATGATTTCTAAGGTATATGATATGTACTGTTTAAGTCATGTTGTTGTAAGATAGTATAATTTATGAGTGGGTGTGATGTATGTGTGTGTATGTGTGTGTATGTATGTATCTATATATGTATATGTATATGTGTGTATATATGTGTGTGTGTATATGTATGTATATATATATATATTAACATATTTTTAATTTGTGTAAGAGAGTATGCTTATGTGATATTAAGGTATTATGTACACTATTGTGTTGCTGTAGGATAGTATGTTTTATGATTGGTATGATAGCGCAGTGAGTCTGTATACAGAGAATAGCGCTATATAAAAGCAATTTATTATTATTATTATAAAAAGAAGCATACCATTTCTCTCAAGGGGGAAAACTGAAAACAACAAGCGTCTTTTACCAAGGAAAACAAGATATGTATTGTCTGCTTTGTCGGTTCATCAAAAATATTGAACAAACAGCCTGAGGAGGGGAAGGAAAATTCACATTTTAACACTATACATTTTATATCCATATGTCACGGTGACACGCACAACATTAAAACAAATTTCTATAAAAAAAAAAAAAACATGCCCGTATTTTTTTTATTTTTTTTTCTAAACAAAATTTTGAATCAGACTCGTACACCCAGATGGAAAGAGTAGGAGCTCTGCCTCTATGACAACATGACCTCGTTTGGAATGGACGCTGACACTTTTATTACCTCCCTGCCCGAGATGACACTCCAAGGGGACGTAAGGCACACACACTGAATGTGCATTTTTTGTATGGAATACACATCTCTACGCATACATATGTCACTGCCACACAGGAATGGATCCTATTCACGGGATGAGGCCTTCCAATCGTTTGAGGAAAGTCTTTTAAAAAGAGTGAAATAGAGAGAACGGAGGTTGGGAGTGAGGGTAGGGTGAGGGTGGGGTAAAAATGCATTTTTAATCTCCGTTTGTTTGTTGTTGTTGTTTCAGAAGTAATGTAGATTATTTCATGTCGATTGGGGACACAAGAGAGATAGAGAGACAGACAGACAGAGACAGACAGACAGAGACCGACAGACGGACAGAGACAGAGAGAGATACATAGAGAGACATAGAGAGAGGCACAGAGAGAGAGAGGGAGAGAATGAGAGACACGCACATAGAGACAGAGAGACAGAGAAAGAGAGAGACCGACAGGCAGACAGAGAGAGACAGAGACAGAAAGAGAGAGACCGACCGACAGACAGAGAGACACAGATAAGCACAGAGAGAGACACACAGAGAGAGGCAGAGGGAGAGAGACAGACAGACAGAAGGAGAGAGAAAGAGACAGAGACAGAGAAAGGCACAGAGAGAGACAGAGACACAGAGAGAGGCACACAGAGAGAGAAAAAGAGAGAGATGAGCACAGAGAGAGAGAGAGAGAGAGAGAGACAGAGAGAGACAGACAGAGAGAGAAATATGTCGGCAAGATTTTCTCAATTGTTCATTGATGGAACTTTACCAACACTGGATCCTACGTTTGCATCCTCAAGAACTTTTGAACATCAAAGTTTGGAAGGTCATGGCTTCGAAGTGACGGCCACACGAACCAAGCAAGCAAGCAAACAAGCAAGCAAGCAAGCAAACATAACCAGCCACAAATAGTTTACTTATAACCAATTCAGATGTACACATATCTATATACAAACATTTTAAATACATTCATTTTATATACAAACAATTCAAATTCGCAGAATTTCATCCAACTAAGCAATCACTTGCGAAGAAAACTCTTTTCTTAAAATTCATGGATGGTAGATGACGTTCAAATATTTTTGTGTATAATGACTTCAATAAATAATGTGATTTGTTTACATATTCAGATTTTTAGAACACTTAGTTAACACTTAGTGGACGTTTTTTGCTACCTCAGCAGTTAATGAATTCATTCCACAATCAGGATAAATTTCATCACTTTTTGAGGAAGGTGTGTGAACAGCATTTTTTTTAGAAAACTTCGGAAATATTTACATTGTTTCCTCTATTGTGACAGCCAACCATTGTCGTCGCTTCACGTCAAGTTTATTTCATCTAATGTTTCGTGAAGGTTACAATGATATTGAGATGTACAAAATCTGGATTGGCTTTTGAGCGCTAGAATTTCAAATTCAGTTTTCTCTGCCGATCATAAGCTGATGAATCGGATTTTTTTGATAGAGTCAATGTACGCATAAAAGTAGTTTCTTCCATTCTTACAGAAATGGTCAAGCTTTGTAATTAAACCCACTTTTATTAGAATGATCATTGCAAACAAGAACAACACTATTATGAACATAATCACTTTCATAGTTTTAGTCACGCCGATGTTT
>CM060306.1:115673203-115683203 GCA_030674185.1 Monoplex corrugatus | reverse complement strand
GTATTGTATTGACCAGCCGTGTATTGTATTGACCAGCCGTGTATTGTATTGACCAGCCGTGTATTGTATTGACCAGCCGTGTATTGTATTGACTAGCCGTGTATTGTATTGACTAGCCGTGTATTGTATTGACTAGCCGTGTATTGTATTGACCAGCCGTGTATTGTATTGACCAGCCGTGTATTGTATTGACAGCCGTGTATGTATTGACAGCGTGTATTGTATTGACCAGCCGTGTATTGTATTGACCAGCCGTGTATTGTATTGACTCAGCCGTGTATTGTATTGACCAGCCGTGTATTGTATTGACAGCCGTGTATTGTATTGACAAGCCGTGTATTGTATTGACTAGCCGTGTATTGTATTGACCAGCCGTGTATTGTATTGACCAGCCGTGTATTGTATTGACCAGCCGTGTATTGTATTGACCAGCCGTGTATTGTATTGACCAGCCGTGTATTGTATTGACCAGCCGTGTATTGTATTGACCAGCCGTGTATTGTTGTATTCTATTTTGACCCGTTCTCACAAAAGTTATTAAAAGCTGATTGTTTTAGATTCAAAGCCATAGTATCATTGAAAGGGGCATGAAATCGCCTTTCAAATGATATATAAACGATGTTTTTCAGACAAGAACTTGATGGGCTGTGAAGAATTGAAATGTAACAGGTGTGTAATCCTTGCTTTAAGACAACAGAGAAAGTTTGAGAAAATTTACCTCAATATCACCCTGACATACTCTCACAATTTTTCTGAGGCTCTTTATAGCTTCGATCATTTGCGATTCATCCCCCTGCCGGCGAGAATGGCTCAAACGCGATACCGAACAGTTAAAACACATTTCAAGGAAATGGACCCAGAATATTTAACAGTTTATGTCCTGAACAGTTCCACGATTCCGCTCTGCAAAATTCAGTTTGCCAGTTTTACCGCCTGTTGCTTTTACGAACATTTTCATAAAGTGGCAGGATGATCACCCATTCGGGATTTTCAAGAACGCATAAACGTCAAAACGCTGAAATTCGGGTTTCATGACAAATGGTTTCATGCATGTTTTGTGGGGCCAGCAAACATGGGTAGACAAAGAAAAGGGAGCAGAGAGAGACGAATGAAACACAGACATGGACACGAAGAACAAATACATATTTCTGTTTGCTATGATACTGGGATAAACAAAATTAGGCTATACTTACATCCAGTCGTCGCCCCATGGATAGTCTACACTGATGCAAATAATATTTATATTCATTTCAGATTCATATTCTGTATGTGTGTGCCTGTGCGTGCGTGCGTGCGTGTGTGTGTGTGTGTGTTTGTGTTGTGTGTGTGCGTATGTGTGTGTGTGTGTGTGTGTGTGAGTGTTTGTGTACATGTGTGTGTGCTTGTGTGAGTGTGTGTGTGTGTATGTGTGTGTGCATGTGTGTGTGTGTGTTTGTGTGTGTGTGTGTGTGTCTGTATATGTGTGTCTGTGTATGTGTGTGGGTGAGTGTGTGTCTGTCTGTGTGTGTGAGTGTGTGTGAGTGGTGTGTGTGTGTGTGTGTGTGTGTGTGTGTGTGTGTGTGTGTGTTGTGTGTGTGTGTGTGTGTGGTGTGTGTGTGTGGTGCGTGCTGTGTGTGTGTGTGTGTGTGTGACTTTTACTCTATAAAGCTCGGACTGCTCTCCCTGTCGTGAGCGCGTCGCTGTGGTGAAGTGCCATCCACTGTAATAATGAAAATATAATAGGAATGATGATGATTATAGAAGTAATTTTACAACAGTGATAATCATCATCATAATCATCTTAATAATAATAAAAACAACAATAATAACAATAATAATAATAATAATTTTGTTGTTGTTGTTGTTGCTGTTGTGAATTGATGGATTCATCAAGTGAGTGAGTGAGTGATTCATTCATTCGTTCATTCATGCATCATTCATTCATTCACTGACTGATTTATTCATTCATTCATTCAACCGTTCATTCATTCATTCATTCTTTCATTCATTAACATTATCATTACCATTGTCATTGTTTTCAAAGCCCTCATGCAAGTTTTGCTTCAGTGGTATGAAAGCTAATGACGCGAAAAAGACATATTCAGAAGCCAGTTTGCTTTCGTGTGCATGAATAAGTGTGATGTAAAGGAATCCTGGTCTTCAAGCCCTATCATTTCAGAAAGAATTATGAACGTTTACTGTGTGAACGAACACTTTGTGTTTGCAGTGAGGTTGAGTCGTACAGGGACGCTGTGCGCATAATGACAGCACAGAGACAGAACCAAATCTCTACCAAGGAGTACAGGAGGAAGAGGGCTTGGCACAGATGAGGAGCCGACTGAGAGAGAAATGGTTTCCCCCCGAGCTTGTGGTCATTGAGTTGTAAGACAGAATCAATTCCTATTACCTGCTGGCTGATGTTATCCAAAAACAAGAAATTTCAAAAGTTTGGTGATTGTTTGTTGTTGTTGTTTTTGTTGTTGTTGTTGTTGTTGTTGTTGTTGTTGCTGTTGTTGCTGTTCTTCTTCACTTCTTCTTCTTCTTCTTCTTCTTCTTCTTCTTCTTCTTTTTCTTCTTGTTCTTCTTCTTCTTCTTCTTCTTCTTTTTATTCTTCTTGTTTTTTTTGTGTGTCCGCCTGTGTGTCTGTGTGTTTGTGAGTCTGTCTGTCTGTCTGTCTGTCTGTCTGTCTGTCCGTAGTTGCGTGTGTATGTGTCTTCTGTGCGTGTTTGTGTGTATTGGTCATTGATTGAATGTCTTATTTACTGAACTGATTTTAGGCACAAAAAGGGGGAGGGGGGAGGGGCGGTGGTGTATGTGAAGAAAAGGTAAATGGATATGCTTTTATTATGTATATATACACACATACAGGCACACACACAGACACTAACACACACACACACACAAACACACTCACTCACTCACACACCACACACACACACGTACGCACACACACACACACACAAACATACTCAAACACACTCACACACTCACACACACACAAACACACACACACATGCACACACATACACACACACACAAACACAGACACACATACAAACATACACACACACACACACACACACACACACACACACACACACACACACACACACACACACACACACACACACACACTTACACTGTCAGCCTGTCGAAAAGTTCCATAGCAAGAATAGTTTTTAACTTGTTCTATGCGATGCTCATTGTTACATTTAACTAGTTTTGTTAAATGTAAATCAGTCAACAAACAAAGCCAAAACAAGATTGAGGCAGCCGAGATGTGGTTTCTAAGAAGAATGTTGAGAGTTCCATGGACAGCAAAGAAAACAAACGAGACAGTCTTGATGGAGGCAGACACAAGTAGATCACTCATAAGGAAGATTAAGAAAAGACAGGCAACATTTATAGGCCATTTTATGAGGAAGGGGGATTGGAGCACCTGGTCACAACGGGAAAGCTGGAGGGAAAGAGAGCACCGGGCAGACCCAGGGAGAAAATGCTGGACGGACTTGCAGTGGCTGGGGACGAGGAGGGTGGAGGAGATGCTAGGGGCAACAAGAGATAGAGACAGATGGAAGTCCATAATCGCCAACGCCATGCGGCAGGGCACCTGATGATGATGATGATGATGATATATAGTAAGTCTTTGAAAAAGAAGGAAGGAAAAGGCAACTGGAAGAGGGGAGGGATAATGTAACAAAGGAGTTAGCTTGCCGTAAACAACAATTTAAACAATAAACTAGTTAAATGTAACAATGAGCATCGGATAGAACAAGTTAAAAACTTTGCTTGCTATCGAACTTTTCGACAGGCTAACAGTGCAAGTGTGTGTGTGTGTGTGTGTGTGTGTGTGTGTGTGTGTGTGTGTGTGTGTGTTTGTGTGTGTGTGTGTGTGTGTGTGTGTGTGTGTGTGTGTGTGTGTGTGTGTGTGTGAGTGAGTGAGTGTGTGTGTGTGCGTGCGTGTGTGTGTGTGAGTGAGTGTGTTTGTGTGCGTCTGTGTGTCTGTGTCTGTGTGTGTGTCTGTGAGTGTGTGTGTGTGTGTGTGTGTATGCGTGCGAGAGTGTGTGTGTATGTGTGAGTATGTGTGTGTGTCTGTGTCTGTGTGAGTCTGTGTGTTTGTGCGTGCGTGTGTGTGTGTGTGTGTGTGTGTGTGTGTGTGTGTGTATGTGTGTGTGTCTTTGTCTGTCTGTGTGTGTGTCTGTGTCTGTGTGAATGCGTGTGTGTTCGTTCGTTCGTTGCTTGATTTAACGTCTTTTCACTATAAGTGATATTAGACGGGGAAAAATGGCATGGAGGATGAAATAAGGGGGGGGGGGTGTGGAGGGGAGAGGGGAACAGAGTAAGGGACGTAAAAAAAATTAAAAGGAAGCGGCAAGGTCTTAAGAAAAAGGATATGGATGAACAGAGAAATGAAACTAGAACAACGCTAACATCAATAATGTAAAAGAAAAATCGTCATAAAAACAAAACAAAACAAAAATAATCATAATTATAATAATAATCTTAAAGTAACGCATTAACAGGACTGTGAACCAATGATTCTGAAATTTTAACTAACAAAACTTGATCCGATACTACTTCTTTAAAATGCGTTTCAAGATAGTTTCCTTGTGTAAACGTCTTTGGTAAAAAGGAACGAAGCTTTCTGCAGTAAAACAAACAGTGATACAATGTGAATTGTTCGCCACAAATACATAAAACGTTGTTACAATATTTTGTTTTCAAAGCGTTCAGTTGAATGCGAAAATATGTCATAACAATTAATCTCAAATGATATAACGAGGAATACTGCAAATTTTTACAGATATTTTGAACTGAAAGTTTGATTCTTTTTTGAGACACAAATTTTTCATTTAAATGTTCATGAAATCGAATCCATGATGCTAATTCTAGCGAGTTGTAAGCTTCTTTTACCGAGGTGTTAACATGTAATTCTATGGAATTTTCAGAATGGAGGGCACCGGATTTAGCTGCTCTGTCAACTACGTTGTTGCCATGAAGACCAACATGAGAAGGCACCCAGCATAAACTGATTTCCGAACCATTTATCTTTAAACAATGTACTAGATGATTTGCCTCAATAATTAAGTCAGGTCTTGTGTCTGTATCAAAAGACTGTAAGGCATATAATACAGATTTTGAATCAACAAAGAGAACTACTTTGAATGACACAGGCCGAAGGCTTATTAAATAATGCAACGCTTGAACAACAGCGACCAATTCTGCTGTATATATAGATACATTTGCCCCAATGAAAAAAGACTTTTTAATGTTAAATTTTGGAACATAAAAGGCTGCTCCAGCGCTCTGGTTTGCTAAGACTGACCCATCGGTAAAAATGTGGAGGTGGGTACTGTACTTTTCATCGATGTGTTCACAAGCTGTGGATAGCGTAATGTTGACATTATCATCTTTTTTAACTTTTGCATAATCGAGATCAAATGTGGCATTTAGCATTTCCCATGTAGGGATAGGCGTTATCGTTGGTTTCTCAGCAATTTCATCCATTGTTATGTTGGACTGTTTGATCAGGCCAGATATGTAAGTTGCGGCTGTAATTTGTGATGAAATGTTTTTTGCTCGTTTTGGAAAGTCAGTATCAGACCTGATCTTAATTTCTTTGCTCACAAAATTATCCACTTGTGAGGTAGTTCTAATTGCAAACTTTGCTGTAGCTAACTCACGATGGTTGTTTAAAGGTAGAATTCCAGCAACTTTGTACGTTTCCAGAGTAGAAGCATGAGTTGGTACACCTAGTGCAATTTTAAGACTTTTGCAGTCCAAGCTCTGAATCTTTTTTAGTAAATATTTGGGTGCATTGAAGAAAACTTCTTGCGCGTAGGATAATTTAGACCTGACCAGCGCTGTTGACAGATGAATCAGTACATTTGTATCCATTCCCCATGGTAATTTGCTTATTATCTTTAGAAAATTTAAGGTTTTTCGCGCTTTTGTTAAAATATAATCAAAATGGACATTCCAGCTTAATTTGGACGTGATGTAAACTCCCAGGAATTTTACGACCTGTTTGTAATTTAACACTTCACCAAGCAATTTGAAAATAGGCAAGTTATTTGAGTTACCACCAGGATCAAACAGCATCATGTTAGTTTTTTCTGCTGACAATGACAGCCCATTTTCTAACAAATTGTTTCCAAGATTATCAAGATCAATTTGATACAACTTCCTGATGTAATTTCGCGTTCTCTGTGGAGTTGTCTTTTTTAAAGTGATATTCATCCAAGTGCATATATCATCAGCGTACTGTACTAAAACAACACGATTTGAAAGAGCTTTAGGAAGATCCTGTATAAGGATATTAAATAAAATAGGTGCTATCACTGAACCTTGTGGAATCCCCATGTCGAGGCATCGTGAAGAAGAATAACTAGCTCCCACTCTTGCCTGAATTGTTCTATTAGCTAAAAATGATTTAATGTAATTGAACATATTGCCCGATAAACCAACAGATTTTAGCTTGAACAATAAACGTTTATGCCAAACTTGATCGTAAGCTTTTTTCACATCAAAGAAAGTAGCTAAAACACTTTTTCTGCGGGCAAACTGTTGTTTGATCTGAGTTGTAAGTTTAACTAGGTGCTCAACTGCGGATCTTCCTTTTCTAAAACCTGCCTGGTTTACCGGAATAACGTTATTTTTATCACAGTAGTGTAAAAGTCTGTTTAAGACCAATCTTTCCATTAGTTTGCTTGTGTGGGACGTTAAAGCAATAGGTCTGTAACTGTTTTTATCGGTTTTCGATTTTCCTGTTTTTAAGATTGGTATAACTATAGACTTTTGCCAGATTTGTGGCACAGTTCCAGTAACCCAGCATTTCTGCAAAATTTTGTGTAGGAAAATAAGGTAGTTTTCAGGGAGATGTTTAATCATTTCAGTCGAAACTGCATCAACACCTACCGAACTCTTTTTGTTGTGTAGAGACAGTACTGTGTTTTTTAGCTCTTCTAAGGTGATTGGAGAATTAAACCAGAGATCATTCTGTGGTACCGGATCAGTGTAGATTGGGTTGTAATCTTCCATTTCTCTGTGATGTTTGCAGTCAGGAGATAAACCTTCAACTTTACTGTTTTTGGCGAACAGATCCACAAAAGTTTCTGCTTTGTCCATGTCTGAAGGAAATGTGTTACATGTTTCAATCATTATCGGACACCTAGGTAAGTTGGTTCCATCCTTCATTTGTTTCATTTTCGTCCAGACTTTATGGAAATCTTTGAAATCTGAAATTTCTTTTGTGCAGAATGATGCCCAATAATCTTTCTTTGCTTCAGCAATGATTTTGTTACATTGGATGTTAGCTTTTTTCATTTCGACATGATCCTCAGGTTTCCGGCTTTTGATGTAGATTTTGAATTTCTCCCTTTTATATTGAACTGCTTTCTCACATGCCTCTGTCCACCAAACATTACCCAATCGATTATTTGATCTAGAAGATTTGAGTTTCGGAATCGATAGGTCTGCAGCAGCTAAAATTGACTCTTGGAATTTAGAAAACATAATGTCTACATTTTCACTTTCATAATGTCTGTAATCTTGATTAGCTAGAGCAGTTCGAAATAAGGACCAGTCAGAACGCTTGTAATTATATTTTGGAATAATTTCAGGAGAGCTGTCTTTCATCCTGATGTTTTTGTCAGTTATGGTTATGATGATAGGTAGATGATCGCTTCCCAAAGTGTCTCTGTGAGTTTCCCAGGTACAGGATGGTGCTAATTCTGGTGAGATTAGAGACAAATCGATGGCTGTCGCCCTGTGTTTGGAAACATCAGGGATCCTAGTGACACTACCATCATTTAGAAGGTAAAGCGAACTATCAACGATATTTTCTACCAAACGATTGCTCGTAACAGTAGAACAGTTCTTTTCCCAAAATGGGGAGTGGGAATTAAAGTCTCCACCTATTAGCCATTTACCACGCTGCTGATCTTGGATAGTGCGCAGCCATTCTGTGTTGTGGTCATTTGGACCTGTTGGTAGGTAGACTGACAAAACGTTAATGTTTAGAGAATTGCTTAATTGGACAGTGGCAGCACAAGCATGCAAATCTTCGCTTGATTTCAAAACTGGGGAAGTAAGTAAGCAGTATTGTAACTCTTTGAGTATATAAATCGCGGTGGATACCTTCTTCCCGTGATTCCCACATTCATAGACTGGAGGATAATAATAATTGGGGAAATTGGGAAGCTTGGTAGCGACAACATTCATCGACTGTAGAATCAAAATTTCACACCTATTTGATGCTAGGAAATGCTCCAAGTAAGCCGAATTGGTGGAAAGGGATCTACAATTCCATTGCAAAAACTTGACTTGGGATTGTTTTCGCATTGCTGATATTGGTTAATCTCCAACTTTCTATTAACTGTTATTTATGGTCGATAATAATGAATACTTTGATTTTCTGTGTCCAGGAGAACTGGACAGAAAGAAAATTACGTAATTACTTAGACTACGAAGTAAAGAAAACAAAATTGTAGCAAAATCAATAAAAAGAAAATTACATAGTCCAACGTACGAATAACTTATAAAGGTGATAATAGATTACAAGGGATAACAAATAACCAAAAATCAAAATAATGGCATTCACGTCTTCAAATGTACAGAGTGTATAGTCTGACCGAGTCTTGATAGTCGGACTAAAACCTAGTTATTGTTTATTTTCAGCAGAAGAAATGTCAGAGATGACGAGGAAAAAGTCCTGTGACATGAACATTAAGTATTGTATATGTAATACTGTTATTTCAAAACATATTATACGGCCACCATGGTGTGTAGTTGTCAAAAGGGTGGTACTGTCCTCTGGAGAATCTGGAAGGGTGTAGCTGTGATGATCTTGATCTTGATGTTCTTCTTGGAGTCTCCCAAAATAGGTCTCGAATGTGTCTTCCAAGATTTCCTGCAATGATGCTACTTCCTCTGGTGGTGGGGTGAATGTCGTCTTTTAGAAATTGTTGAGTGGTACGAAGGTTCTCATGTGATACAAAAGAAATACTAAACATCTCGCTTCAGGCATAAAACAAATAGCACAAGAACATCCAAAATCTAAACTAGTCGTTAGTAAGGTTGCCCCTGTACGGCAGGCCCGAATGGAGGTTCAACGAAATCTGTTCAACGCTTTTCTATCTGCTGAACTTGTTGATATGAAAAATGCGTGTGTGTGTGTGTGTGTGTGTGTGTGTGTGTGTGTGTGTGTGTGTGTGTGTTGTGTGTGTGTGTGTGTGTGTGTGTGTGTGTGTATGTGTGCGTGTCGTTTCTGTGTTGTTGTTTTTTTGTTGTTGTTGTTGTTTTTTGTCTAAACGTTACTTGGAGGAAGGTCTGTGTCGCTGCAAATCATCAGTATGACAGCACAAGCAGAGGAAGCGATGCTGAGCCGACAGAGACCATGAGCTGGCTCCGGTGCCAATCTTATGTTACTATCTATATCTGTGGTGTGACATTTCAGCGTGCCTCAGGGCAAAACTGTGCTAGGGGCTATAAGCCTTCTGTCGTCTTTGCCTTCTTCTGATCTTCAGTGTCGGGACTGTTAAACCTTTAAACCTTCCTCATTCCTTCTTCGTGCTTGCAGTGTGTCGGGCTGTTAGACCTTTATGCCTTTCATCCCCTTTCGTGGCGCCTTCCAGTTCTTCACGCAGTCTCCGTTGGACCCACCTTCTCTTGCCCTTGGGTACTTTTAGACCCAGGGAGAAAATGCTGGACGGACTTGCAGAGTGGCTGGGGATGAGGAGGGTGGGGGAGATGCTGGGGGCAACGAGAGATAGAGATGGATGGAAGTCCATGGTCGCCAAGGCCATGCGGCAGGGCACCTGATGATGATGATGATGAAACGTAAGATCACAAACAAACAAACAATAAATGGAAAAATTAGGAGAAAAAGACAAATTTCCCTGCTGCTTCGTCCAGTGGGAGCAGGGAAGTTTTATTCTTTTTCTCCTAATTTTTGTATTTGTTATTTGTTCGTTTGTGATCTTACCTTTACGCTTGGCCGAAAATTTGCTTTTGTCTTGTC
>CM060306.1:115663203-115668203 GCA_030674185.1 Monoplex corrugatus | reverse complement strand
GTTCGCCTGATCTAAACCCTATGGACTTCTTTTTTTGGGGGGGGGGGAGGGGGGGAATATGTAAAGGAAAGGGTTTTCGCACACAAGCCGCGCACTGTTAATCACATGATTCAGTTCATCTTGCAGGCTTGTCAAGAAATTGATGCTGATAAAGATCTTTGTGCTAGAGTGTGCATGAGTGTCCGCTCTCGATTAGAAGAGCGTGTGAATACCGACGGCAAGCAGTTTGAGTATCTGAGGGATTAAGGCTGTTCTTGTTATTACATATATAAGGAATATTCATTTGTATAATAAATGCAATGAGTGTTGTACGTGTTTTCTTTTTTCATAACTGTATACCTACTTTTGCACCCCCCTGTATAATCATATCACAGAAATCAGCCCCCAAGCAATACGATACACACCCCCTATGTGCCCACCAACATGATGTATCGCTCCATCATCCCAACTGCTCCTCCAGTCCATCCTCCTTCAATATAACTACACACATACGCGTGCACACATGTACACACACACACACACACACATATATATATATATATATATATATATATATATATATATATATATATATACATACATAGAGACAGAGAGACACACATACACACGAATCCACACATTCACACGCACACACACACGCACACACTCACGCACACATACACACACACACACACACATACACACACGTACACACACACGCACAGACACACACACACGTACACACACACGCACAGACACACACACACACGTACACACACACACACACACACACACGTACACACACACGCACAGACACACACACTTATCATCATCTTCATCATCATCATCATCATCATCATCACGACACCAAAAACAAACACCAGAATAATACAAGGCACAAACAAGCAACAAAAACAAAACCACGACCCACGACACCATCTTTTTCTCTGTCCAGCATATTTCTCTTCGCTGTGCCTTCTACTGTCTTTTGCACATACTGTCCCGACGATGACAGTACTACTGTTGATAAGGTCTATGACCTCCGAGATGGAGAGGCTCCACAATGTATGCACATGCACACTCATCGAGGACAGAATATGCAGACTGCGCAGCAACATACCATCTGCACAGTGTGAGAATAACAACGTGCAAACACGCATCCGAAAAAAATCAAAACGATAAAAAAAATACAGAAAAACAAGAAGGATTATGGTGCCCATCATACAGAAAATGCTTCTAATCTAGACACACCGTACATTTGAATACATGTGTGTTCTAATCCCATAAACGATCTGGCCGTTTTGGAAGGAAGGGAGGATGAGAAGAAAGGCGGGGGGTTGTGGATTGATGGTACCCAGTGGAAGACAGGAACCGCCATCTCGTTCTCTGGGGTGCAGTAACACACAAATCTGGTAGACTGAGACTGCTTACATCAACATTTATACAGACGCCTGAATGATTTGCCTTGACGTCTCCCCTCTTCCATTAACGTACATAGATGCAGATAGTATTTCATCATTATAACAGAAAATCATTTCCATTCCTGCAGGAAGCTGGTGGGTAGGGTAAGGGAGTCGAAGGAATATATTTTTGCTTTGCTAGCATGGTTGGCAATGCAGGAAGCTGATGGAGAGGGTGCTGGAGTCAACAAGTTAAAAAGTGCTGATTTTAGGCACTTATTAGGGTCTGTGTGACCTTGACCTTGATACCTTGTCTTTTAAACGTATGCTTTCGCGACTTCTAAACAGTTCATATCTTTGAATCCAGTTTGATACAGATCCATCACGAAGCAGCGGAGAAAATAACGCTAACACAGTTTGGCTTCACACACACACACAACAACCACACACACACCACCACACACACACACACACACACATTATATATATATATATATATATATATATTAGACAGAGACAGAGAGAGACACACAGAGAGAGAATGCTGAGCTATGGTACACTCAAGTCTGCTCGACGAACGACCCTCGACTCAAGTTATCATCCTCTCTGTCACGTACACACATATTCTTTCTTTATATCTTTCTCGGTTTTTTTTTTTAAACTAAGACTTCAGAAAGGTATAAAGGCTAATACGGCATCAAGAGGAGAGGTTGGAAATAACCTTATCTTTCAAATAGTTTTGCTGGGCAGCGGGCGAATGCCTGCTCTTAACCACGATTTTCAACTGCCGTGGGTTCTTTAGCGTGCGCAGCCAGAAGGCACACGGGTGCGATCGTTTTTTGTCCCCATCCGAATCACAGATCAGACAAGGATTCTTCCACCACCACCACCACCACCACCATCACTCTTTTCTACTGGATGTTGAATGGTGGTGAAGGTGCTGGTTGTTACGATAAGGCAATAAACCGAGGTACCTTGGGCAGTTCGCATTCAACTCATGTGAAATAATTGAAAGTTTGAAGTTTGTTCACAGGGGCTTCATCGCCCTCTAACAATTCCATAATCCCTGCACACAACTCTGACAGCAATTATCTAGCAGACTCCCTGAGCCTGACAAAAAAGGAGAAGAGTGGCAGAATGGTTCAGACGTTCGCCTGCCAATAACCAAACTGGAGGTTCCAGGATTCGCTCCCCGTAGAGGCCTCGACTAATCTCCTCAGCTTGACCGGAAAATCGAACTGAACGTCTAGTCCTTCGGAAGGGGACGAAAAACGAGTCGGACCCATGCTTACGGCCCAGCCTGGCTGCGCACGCTAAAGATCCTACAGCAGTTGAAAATTGTGAAGAGCAGGGCATTCCCCGGCTGCCTTGGTAAAAATTTTTGGAGAGATAGGTTGATTTCACAGGTCCCACCTCTTGAAAACCAAGTAGCCTTCTTGCCTTTCTGAAATCTTGGTTAAAAAAAAAGAATATAAATTTGAAGAGAAGGAGAGGGGATGGCCGCCGCCCTCGTGGTGCTAACCCCGGGAAAAGTTGGGGTCTCTGCCACCTCACTTCCCTACGACCACAGGGTTATGGAACTATCTTGGTAGAACCTCAGGACCTGGCCAGCCCGTGGGTTTATGTGCAGGCTTAAGGCTTTTGCCGTGATCATTCTGGATTTTCTCCATCTCATGGCACCTGTGACGTTAGTGCACATGGAATTCATTCCGAGCGCGGAGACGTCATCTTGAGAAATTATAACTAAAAACAAAACGCTATGAGCTGGCAAGGGTCTTGAAATGGGAAGTGGGGAGGGGGAAAGGAAGATCGGACCAATGAAACACAAAGCTGACACCAGCACAATGATAGAAGCATTATGATGGGCAGCCAACAGGCCAGTTTTGTGTTTGCAGGCTGGAATTGAACTCCAGACATCAGATCTTTGAGCCTACAATTCTATCAAAAAAGCCAACCAGCCCTAAAAATAAAATAAAATAAAAACAGATCACACGGCCACAAAGGCGTTTTCTTGCAAAGCTTTGTATCAAACGTTACTGTCATTGATATACAGATATACGAGCACACAGAAAAAAAAAGTAAAGAGTGACGCTGCATTGCGTTTATGCGCGCTCCGCAGGGAGACTGCTAAATTTCGTATGGTACACGTAAATCCATTATGAAAAAGAAAAAGACATAACTACGATTCGGTGTCTTCTTGTTTTTCTTGTTCTTGTTCTTGTTCTTCTTGTTCTTGTTCTTGTTTTTGTTCTTGTACTTGTTCTTGTTGTTGTTCTTCTTCTCCTTCTTCTTCTTCTTCCTTCTCCTTCTCCTTTTTGTTCTTCTTCTTTTTCTTCTTCTTCTTCTTTTTCTTCTTCTTCTTTTTCTTCTTTTTCTTCTTCTTCTTCTTCGTTTTCTTCTTCTTTTTCTTCTTCTTCTTCTTCGTCGTCGTCGTCTCCTCTGTGAACTCTATGAAGTGTCAGTGGGGCGCCGCTCTAAAGAACTGTTGACTACATTCCGCCAGCTCCTTCGGTTGTGGGTCAAAGCCGGGGGTCTATGCAAATGGTTTCTCTGTCTATTCCGCAATATTTTCACAATTTTTTTCTGTCTTGCCCTTCATCGCCTTTACTCAACAGTTCCCTGGAGGATTGATTTAGCATTTTAATTGAATTGTAGATTTTTTGACAGCATAATCATGAGCTAGGTTTTTTATTGTCGTCTTTTTGATTAAACTTGGGAGTTGCTTTTACCGTGGTGATAGCTTTGATATGGCCCTAGTGGCCGGCTGGGCCGTAAGCAATATGAACCTGAACCGAGCCAGGCCACTGGAAGCATAATGATATCATAATCAGCGTCGTCTTTGGATGGAGGGACTCATAGGACCCACCAGGAGACGAGATCCTCCATCTGTGTTTCTGGGGTGCAATTACAAGTAGTTCAGACATATTCATATTCATATTCATATTCATTCATATTATTTCATATCTATTCATATTCATATTCATATCCATATACATATTTATATTCATATTCATGTACATATTCATATTCATATTTATATTTATAACAATTTCTTTTGTCACAGTGGATTTACTGTGTGAAACTCGGGCTGATCTCCCCTTTCAGAACACGTCACTGCACTACAGCCCCATCCAATTATTTTCACCAAGATTTTTGAAAAGCAAGAAGGCTAACTGGCCGTTAACGCAACGGACTACCGACTGGAAGGTTGTGGGTTTGAATCCCCATCAGTCCCTTCAAAAATCACTGTGGGATTTTTCGGCTCTAACCGGCTCCTACCCAGAGTTGGGCGTGCTATGGGCTCATTGGGAAGACTGGGACCACACAGTCGATGCAGATGCGCCATTGAGGGTGTTGCTCAAATCTTCTTACCAATCCGCAGGTGTCTGTATCTCTCGGACCTGGTTGACACCAGGATATATTATGATAGTAAGCGTAGAGTACAACAAGCCTGTCACGCAGTCTCAATCCTAGATGGAACTCCATAGCATCATGATTATCATCCACATCGACATCATCATCATCTCATAATAAAAACTGTTCCAGCTTCTGTGGCCATTTAAGTGGCGTAGAAAATGGGACAAAAATAAAATTAAAAAAAAGAAGGCTAACTTGCCTTCA
>CM060306.1:115645703-115660703 GCA_030674185.1 Monoplex corrugatus | reverse complement strand
GCATTGTCAATCATTTAATTCCATGCTCAGAAAAAAATAACAAATTTCCTTTCTCCGTTATGGATCGGCTACGGATCCCGACAGTATATGAGGTCATGAAGAGTTCTTACATGTACAAACATGGCCGCTGTCTCTGGTCATCTTTTAAGAAGAATAATGATGATGATGACATTTATAAGGCGCCAGATCTTGATACAAGAATCAAACCAAGGCGCACACTCTCACCATTCACCAAAGCAATCAGCCAGCAAACACCAAAACTCCAGGGCACGAAGTACACTAAAATCCATGGGGGACAGGAGAGCAGTGGGGCAAAAGAAGTGAACATGTAGAGGAGGGATATCACTGCCGGGCAAAAAGGTATGTCTTTTAGCTAGACTTGAAGGAAGAAAGAGTTTGGGACCGTCGAATAGATGGGGAAAGAACATTCCAGCTGTATGGAGTCATCATCATCATTATCAGGTGCCTTGCCGCATGGCGTTGGCGATTATGGACTTCCATCTGTCTCTATCTCTTGTTGCCTCAAGCATCTCTTCCACCCTCCTTGTCTTCAGCCACTCTGCAAGTCCGTCTAGTATCTTCTCCCTGGGTCTACCCGGTGCTCTCCTTCCCTCCAGCTTTCCCGTTGTGACCAGGTGCTCCAATTCCCCTTTCCTCATAAAATGGCCTATGAATGTTGCCTGTCTTTTCCTAATCTTCCTTACGAATGATCTACTTATGTCTGCCTCCATCAAGACTGTGTCGTTTGTTTTCTTTGCTGTCCATTGAGTAGACACAAAAAAGAGCGACGACCAACTGTGATACATTATTTGTATCGAGGAATTTCTAGACAAGTAGTATCAGAATCAGAACGGGGAGGTCGGGCAGGAGTGTACATTTGAACGTGGTCACGAAGATATAGATTTACCAATGATACACTTGTAACATAAAGTATTGACTTTGTATGAAATTCTTTGAAAAACGGGCAGCCAATGGAGAGTGAAGCAAAGAAATGGCATGACCATGCCTCTTTTTACGAAGAGCAAAACGGGCCGCAGAATTCTGAAGACAATCACAAAGTGGTGTTGTTTAGAAGATTCATTGCACATATTTAAAATGGTGTAAAATATCGCACTTCTTGTAAAAAATGTATGTTTAAGCAACATGACTTTTTTTGCTTACCCTGATGAAACGGAAGATTATCCCAATTCGACAAATTGAGGCTGTTTGGCTGTTTTCTGCAACAGACGGATCCAGACACATTTCTTATGTTTAAGAAGTGTAGGTATACTTCTGTTTTACCTTTGACTGTATAATCATTGACTGAATTAAAGTTGCGTTACATTTGGTGTAATTTAGTTTAGTTTTTTTTTTCCTTTTGATAATGACACTTTGACGATGATGATGACTCTTGAAAATTATCTCCCATGTTGTAGAATTTCTCAAATCTAACACAGTTTGCGCTACCCATTCAGCTAGCATAGAAGCAGATACAAAATACAAAAACAGTAGGCTCAGAACACTCCTCGAAAAAGGAACGCCCAAGCCTACCTTTATACTCTGCAACCACCCTACACACAACCATGAGAGAGGAGAGAAATGCATACAATATATTGGTCTTATGTTCAAGATTGACATAGTCTTTTATTCTTGAACTGACCAAATACACACATAGACAAGACAGAACATATCCAGGGTTGCTTCCAAGGCATATAGGTAATACCAAAGAAATAAGAGGGAAGCAGGGAGAATTTTTATAATATTAATCAAAGGACATAACTCTTGAAAATTATTTCCCATGTTGTAGAATTTCTCAAATCTAACACAGTTTGCGCTACCCATTCAGGTAGCATAGAAGCAGATACGAAGTACACAAACAGTAAGCTCAGAACACTCCTCAAAAAAGGAGCGCCCAAGCCTACCTTTATACTCTGCAACCACCATACACACAACCATGAGAGAGGAGAGAAATGTATACAATATATTGGTCTTATGTTCAAGACTGACATAGTCTTTTATTCTTGAACTGACCAAACACACACATAGACAAGACAGAACATATCTAGGGTTGCTTCCAAGGCATATAGGTAATACCAAAGAAATAAGAGGGAAGCAGGGAGAATTTTTATAATATTAATCAAAGGACATAACTCTTGAAAATTATCTCCCATGTTGTAGAATTTCTCAAATCTAACACAGTTTGCGCTACCCATTCAGCTAGTATAGAAGCAGATACGAAGTACACAAACAGTAAGCTCAGAACACTCCTCAAAAAAGGAGCGCCCAAGCCTACCTTTATACTCTGCAAATAGTAGGGTAGTTGCAGAGTGGGAGATAATTCTCAAGAGTTATGTCCTTTTGAGGAGAGTGTGTTTGGTCAGTTCAAGAATAAAAGACTATGTCAATCTTGAACATAAGACCAATATATTGTATGCATTTCTGTCCTCTCTCATAGTTGTGTGTAGGGTAGTTGCAGAGTATAAAGGTAGGCTTGGGCGCTCCTTTTTTGAGGAGTGTTCTGAGCTTGTTGTTTTTGTATTTTGTATCTGCTTCTATGCTACCTGAATGGGTAGCGCAAACTGTGTTAGATTTGAGAAATTCTACAACATGGGAGATAATTCTCAAGAGTTATGTCCTTTGATTAATATTATAAAAATTCTCCCTGCTTCCCTCTTATTTCTTTGATGATGTTGACCTTTGTACGACGCCAAACCGCGCTTTCACCATTCACCAAAGCATTTACTCACAAGGACCAAAACTCCAGGGTACAAAGCACACGCAAACCGGAAGGGGAAAACAGGAAGGGAGTAGGACAAAAGGGTTTGCAACCAACCGTCTAGTCGGAAGAAGAAGAAAATATCAACGTGGCCTATCCATCCTGCGACCGGGGCAAAAGCGGAGCTCCAGGAATAATATTATTACTGCGTGCGTCTTGCCGTTGTATGCCTACATTGGTCAGCTTCCGATGCCAGACTTTTCCGCAGTGGGCTGGAAGGCGTTGTGTTAGCGGCAGAAAGACAAGCGTGGATGGTGTAAAGAGAGACGTGTGTAAGGAGAGCACGTCCACTTGCAGCCAAGTTAGTGAAACAGGTGTTGATCCTATTGGTCAGTCAGCTTTGTGCGGGCAGTGAGCGCTGGTGCCGCAGACTGTGTTGGTGCTTGTGAGGGAACTGTCTTCTTTTCTTCCATTCTCCCTTGAACTTTTTTTTTACGTTCAATTGCTGTGAGTAGTTGTGTATGCGTGTGACTGTGTTGGTGTTTGTCAGTGAACAACCTGCTTTTCCTTGATACAGTGGGCAGGCTGGCTGTGTTGATCAAGCCGCTGACTCAAGATCCGAAGTCTCGAGTTCAATCCCAGCCTGCAACATAAAACCTGTCGGTTTGTTATTCATCTTAACCCTTCGGCTCCCGCACCCTGTCCACCACCACCAGCATCCTGCATTGTCAACCGTGATAGCGAAGGAAAAACTTAACCCTTTGACTCCCTCACCCTATCCACCAGCTTCCTGAAGGAAGCTCGTGGATAGGGTGAGGGAGTCAAAGGGTTAAGTTTTTGTAGTTGCTGGATAGAGTGCAGAAGTCGAAGGGTTAATCCTCAAATCATTTTGGTGGTGTTAGTTTGTTGTTGAACACCTCCAGTTCTCTGTCTCTGCCGCCTCAACTCACCATTTCAAGAACTTGTCGGTGCAAAAAATTAGTACGACTTTGTGCAGGCTGAAGAAATCTGGCAAAGGCAAAAACTGGTAGATTTTGGCTGGAGGGCATAAGGATTTGTCCGAGTCCCGCAAATCGCTCTTGAACAAAAACTCTGCTTTTGCTTTGAATATCTCTTGTTTTGTTTCTTTGTTTCATTGTTTCTTTGTTGTTGTTGTTGTGTTGTTGCTACTGCTGTTGTTGTTGTTGTTGTTGTTGTTTCCAATAGAAATTCTTATATCTCTGAGTAACGACATAATCAATATGAAGCGTTTTTTCTTCTCATTTGCTTTTTTTCACTTTTCTCATTTCATGTCTTTTGTTTTTGTTTTCTTTTGTTTTCTTTTGCTTTCTTTTGTTTTGTTTTGTTTCGTTTTGTTTTGTTTTGTTTTGTTTGTTTTGTTTTTGTTTTGTTTTGTTTTGTTTTGTTTTTGTTTTTGTTTTGTTTTGTTTTGTTTTGTTTTTCTTTTCTTTTCTTTTCTTTTCTTTTTTTTTCTTTTCTTTTCTTTTCTTTTCTTTTCTTTTGCGTGGGGACTCAAGACTCTAGCCTATTTTTCCCACAGTTTTTTCCTTTTTTTTTCTTTTTTTTTCAGTGAACACTCTCCAAAATAGTATATCGATAGTCATTTATATACAGTTGTCACGTACATAATATGGTCAAAATTCCAAAAAATTTCCTTAAAATTTACCCATGAATAATGTAGACACACATTTAAAAAAAAAACATTGTACATAGTTGGAACAGACATATTTCTGGCGTATTGATAATGAAGGAATAAGTAAATTAAGTTTTAATATCTTATGTCATTGTGTGTTTAAGGTTGAACGCAATCGCTAGAAAAATGGCACTGTTCTGTTTCCTTCAAGTTTTGCTTTTCGTGACGTTATGGTAATCAGTATGTTTGTAGTTTTATGGTAACCATCATCTTTGCGGTTGCTATGGTAGCTATCATCTTTGTGATGTTATGGTACCATTAGCTTTGTGGTGTTATGGTAACCATTAGAGTTGTGGTGTTATGGTAACCATTACAGTTGTGGTGTTATAGTACCATTCAGTTGCGGTGTTATGACAACCTTTATTTTACTTCCTTGTTTTCCTTACTCCTCGCTGGCCCCAGTAGCTCAGTTGGTTTGAGCGTCGGATTCACATGCTAATGGTTGTAGGTTCGAATCCCGGGGTGCGCTACATTAAAACTGGCCTTTTCACTGTCCCGTCTTAACATCATTGTTGTTCTGATGGTGTCAGTAAGGATTAGATAAGTCCACCTTCCCCCACTTCCCTGGGACGGTTATCCCCGTCGACCATATCACCTGAGATGGGTGTCGACTCTCGTAGATAGATAGATAGAACTATGTGTGTATATAAATATATATATAAATATATATAATTATCTGCCTGTCTATCTATCTATCTATCCATCTATCTATCTGTCTGTCTGTCTATCTATCTATCTATTATCTATTTATGTGTCTATCTATCTATCTGTCAATCTATCTATCTATTTGTCTGTCTGTCTGTCTATCTATCTAGATTTTTTAGTTCGTTCCGTAAGGGATGTCTGAGTCTCTCTGTGTTTTCTAATATCTCACACATCTGTATAACACTGTTATCACAACTATTTCAGCATACAGTTTTGTTTTGGTTATAGTTTGACTGTGTGTACTCTGACTAGTTCCTCTTCTTTTTTGTTTCTTTTTTTTTGTTTTTGTTTTTTTTTTTTTGTTCTTTCTGTATATTTTTCATTGTCTTCTCTTTAACTTCTTTCTCCTTCTTTCTTTCCTTCTTTTTATCCTTTCTTTTCTTTTTCTTTCATCTTCTTGTTCCACTTGTCTTTCTTTCCTTTGTTTTCCACTTTTTTCCTTCATTTTCATTTCTTTCGCCTTTCTTCATGTTCTTGTTCTTGTTCTTGTTCTTCTTGTTCTTCTTGTTCTTCTTGTTCTTGTTCTTCTTGTTCTTGTTCTTGTTCTTCTTGTTTTTCTTGTTCTTGTTCTTCTTGTTCTTCTTGTTCTTCTTGTTCTTGTTCTTGTTCTTGTTCTTCTTGTTTTTCTTGTTCTGTTCTTCTTGTTCTTCTGTTCTTGTTCTTGTTCTTCTTGTTCTTCTTGTTCTTGTTCTTCTTGTTCTTCTTGTTCTTGTTCTTCTTGTTCTTCTTGTTCTTGTTCTTGTTCTTGTTCTTCTTTTCTTCTTGTTCTTCTTGTTCTTGTTCTTCTTTCTTCTTGTTCTTCTTTTCTTCTTGTTCTTGTTCTTGTTCTTGTTCTTGCTCTTGTTCTTCTTCTTTTCTTTCTTTCTTCTTCTTCTTCTTCTTCTTCTTCTTCTTCTTCTTCTTCTTCTTCTTCTTCTTCTTCTTCTCCTCCTCCTCCTTCTTCTTCTTTTTCTTTTCCTTATTTTTTCTTCTTTTCTTCTTTGTCTTCGCCTTCTTCTTCATCTTCGTGTTCTTCTTCTTTTTCTTTTTTTTTCTGTCTTTTTTAATCTCCTTTTAAATCTACAGACAGATTATTTCATGCATACCGGAGGCTTTTCGGTATCTTGCAAGCGATCATCTATATCTTGTGGTCTGTGTATGTGTGTCTGTCTGTCTGTTTGTCTTTCTATTTCTCTATCTGCTTGCTTGTCTGTCAGTCTGTCTTTGTCTGTGTGTGAGTATGTGTGTTTGTGTGTTTGTGTGTCTGTCTGTCTTTTTTCTTTCTTCTATCTGTTTCTCTGTGTGTATGTGTGCATGAGTGTGTGTCTATGAATGTGCGAGTGCATGCGTGAGTATGTGGGTACCTGCATGCTTATGTGCGTGTTTTGGGGTGTGTGTGTGTGTACATGCATGTGCTTGTTTGTGTGTGCGTGTGCGTGTGCGTGTGCTGTGTTATGCATGTGTATGTGTATGTGTTCTTTTTCTCAGGGCCTTGTTATGCCAAGATCATTTTAGGATATACCATAATCATTTTGGGTTATGTCATGATCATTTTGGGTTGTGTCATGATCATTTTGGTGTGTTGTCATTTGATGTGTCGATTTTGGGTGTGTCATGATCATTTGGGTTATGCATGGTCATGTTATGTGTCATTTTGGGTTATGCCATGTCATTTTGGCTTATGTCATGATCATTTTGGTTGTCAGTCATTTTGGTGTGTCATGATCATTTTGGGTTATGCCATGATCATTTTGGGTTGTGTCATGTCATTTTGGTATGCCATGATCATTTTGGGTTATGTCATGATCATTTTTGGGTTATGTCCATGATCATTTTGGGTTATGCATGTCATTTGTATGCATGATCATTTTGGTTAGTATGTCATTTTGGGTTATGCCATGATCATTTTGGTGTGTGATGATCATTTTGGATTGTCATGATCATTTTGGGTTATGTCTATGATCATTTTGGTGTATGCCATGATCATTTTGGGTGTGTCATGTCATTTTGGGTTATGCTCTGATCATTTTGGGTTGTGTCATGATCATTTTGGTTGTGTCATGATCATTTGGGGTTATGCTCTGATCACTTTGGGTTGTGTCATGATCATTTTGGGTGTGTCATAATCATTTTGGGTTATGCTCTGATCACTTTGGGTTGTGTCATGATCATTTTGGTTATACTTGATCATTTTTGGGTTGTGTCATATCATTTGGGATAGCCATATCATTTTTGGTTTTTACATGTGATCATTTTGGGTCTGCCATGATCATTTTGGGTTATATTACGATCTTTTGGGTTAGTGCATGATCAATTTTTGGTAATGTGATGACATATTGTGTTTATTGCCATGATCATTTTGGGTTATTGATGATCATTTTGGATTGTCATGATCATTTTGGGTTATGTCATGATCACTTTGGGTTATATGAATGATCAATTTGTGTTGTGTGATGATCATTTGGATTGTGTATTGATCATTTTGGGATAGGTCATGATCATTTGGGTTGTGTCATGATCATTTTGGGTTATGCTATGATCATTTTGGGTATGTCATGATCATTTTGGGTATGTTATGATCACTTTGGGTTGTGTCATGATCATTTTGGTTTGTCATGATCATTTGGGTTATGCATGATCATTTTGGGTTGTGCATGATCATTTTGGGTATGTCTGATCATTTTGGGTTGTGTCATGATCATTTTGGGTTATGCATGATCATTTTGGGTTATGTATGATCATTTTGGTTATGTCATGATCATTTTGGGTATGTCATGATCATTTTGGGTAGTCATGATCATTTGGTTGTCTGATTTGGTAGATGATCATTTTGGGTTATGTCATGATCATTTTGGGTATGTCATGATCATTTTGGTTGTGTCATGATCATTTTGGGTATGTATGATCATTTTGGTATGTCATGATCATTTTGGGTATGTCTACATTTGGTAGTCTGAATTTGGGTATGTCATGATCATTTTGGTTGTGGCATGACAGTTTGGGATATGCCATAACCATTTGGGTTTAACAATGATCATTGTGGGTCATGCCATGATCATTTTGGGTTATGTCATGATAATTTGGGGTTATGCCATGATCATTTTGGGTTATATTACGATTCTTTTGGGTTATGTGATGATCATTTTGGTTGTGTCATGATCATTTTGAGTTGTGTAATGATCATTTCGGGTTGTGTAATGATCATTTCGGGTTATGTAATGATCATTTTGGGTTATGCTATGATCAATTTTGGATGTTGACCATCGCATAGCATCGGGGGACGTTAGCGTATTTAGAATTTACTCCGAACGTGGATGTACTAACTTGAGAAGCTGAAACTGAAATCTGTTCTCTGGCAGGTGCAAGAGTGAGCAATAAGGAGAGAACATTGAGTACACGATGAAGTTTTCGGTGTCCAACGTCTTCATGCTGGTCTTTGTCATCCTCAGAGATGTCTGTCAAGGTATGGCTTCTTCATTACTTTTCCTATTTATTCTGTCCGTTTGTTCTCCTGTTCGTAATCTCTCTGTCTCTTTCTCTCTGTGTCTCTGTCTCTGTCTCTCTTTCTCTCTCTGTTTCTCTGTTTCTCTCTCTCTCTCTCTCCTCTCTCTCTCTCTCTATCTATCTATCTATCTCTGTCTCTTTCTCTTTCTCTCTCTGTCTGTCTGTCTCTCTGTGTTTCTCTCTCTCTCTCTCTCTCTCTCTCTATCTATCTATCTATCTATCTATCTGTCTCTTTCTCTTTCTCTCTCTCTGACTGACTCTCTGTCTGTCTCTCTGTCTCTCTCTCTCTCTCTCATTCTCTCTTTCCCTCTCTTTTCTCTCTCTCTCTCTCTCTGTCTTGTCTCTCTCTCTATTTATCTATCTCTCTATCTCTTTGTCTCTGTCTCTCTCTGTCTCTTCGGTGTCGTGTGTGTCTCTCTCTCTCTCTCTTGTCTTTTTGTTGTTCTCTCTCTCTCTCTCTTAATTTTTCAACAACGCTGATGATGATCATGATCATGATCATAAGAATAAAAAACAGTATTAATATAAGTAAACAAGTAGCAAGCTCTACATCTTTAACAAAATAAAATGCAACAAAGGAGCACCGCAAAGTTTATAAAAAGGTATACGTTTATCAACCAACACCACAAACACTACAACCACACATAAATTACCTTACACACACACACACACACACACACACACACACAAGACAAGAGAGAGGAGGAGAATAGGACAGACAAAACAGACAGAGAAAGTGAGACAGACGAGACAGAGACAGACAGAGAGAGCCAGAGAGACGGAACAGAAGACAGACAGACAGCAAGACAGAGACGACAGACAGAGGAGGCAGTGGGAAAGGGGTGATAAAAAGGAAGTTTATCAAGAAAGTGTCCTCCTCCTTTTTCTCTGACCGGTCTTGTGCGCTGCCTCTGTGTCACTAATCCAAACACCGCTCATTCCGGCTCTCAAACACTCCTGCAAACCCGAACTCACCTAAACTGAGCTCACGGTGATCAGCAAGATATGAAGGGCCACAGAACTGGGGCGATTGTTCACAGTGCTATGATGACTCGTGTGCCTTTTGCACTGCGCACGTTAAAGATGCCACGGCGTTGAAAGGCGCCCGGCTGCCTTGGTATAAAAACATTGGAGAGATGGGTTGACTTCCCAGGTCCCTCCCCGTGAAGGCCAATTTACCTGGTTGCCTTTCTGAAGTCTTGGTTAAAAATTTATGAAGGATGGAGGAGGAAGGATGAGGGATGGAAGAAGGAGGAAGGAAGGATGGAAGGAAGGGAAGTGAGGGAAGAAAGGAAAGGAAGGAAGGATAGGAAGGAAGGATGGAAGGAGAAGGAAGGATGGAAGGATGGAAGGAAGAAGGATGAAGGATGGAAGGAAGGAAGAAGAAGGATGGAAGGATGGAGGAGAAGGATGGAAGGAAGGAAGGATGGAAGGATGGAAGGAAGGAAGGAAGGATGGAAGGAAGGAAGGATGGAAGGAAGGAAGAGAGAGGAGGAGAAAAAAAAGGAGGATGGAAGGAAGGTGGAAGGAAGGAGGAAGGAAGAGGAAGAAGATGGAAGGATGGAAGAAGGAAGGAAGGATGGAAGGGAAGGATGGAAGGATGGAAGGAGAGTGGAGAATGGAGTGATGGATGGATGGAGATGTAGGATGATGGATGGATGGATGTATGTATGGATGATGAGATGATGATGATGTAATGTCTTAAACGAATGCGAAACTCCCTGGCATTCATACCTGTACTATGTATTGCTTCTATGTTAGCTTTTGAATTAGCTAGGAAAGTTTGTTTTAAAAAATTGAATTCGTGACTGGCATTTGTTGTGAATAAAATTTGTGTCCGCCTTAATGTTTGGCTTATTGTCCCTAAGACTGTGCCTAAACATTTGTATGCATTGACATGTTGAAAACTTTTCCTTATGAATATAAAGATTGGAGGCAGGTTTTTCCTTTTTCCTGACATATTTTATTTATTGTGTGTTTGTTGTGTGTGTGTGTGTGTGTGTGTGTGTGTGTGTGTGTGTGTGTGTGTGTGTGTTGTTGTGTGCGTGTGTGTGTGCGTGTATGTGTGCGTTTATGTGTGCGTGTATGTGTGGTGTGTGTGTGTGTGTGTGTGTGTGTGTGTGTGTGTGTGTGTGTGTGTGTGTGTGTGTGTGTGTGTGTGTTGGTGACATTCAGATCAAGATATTTTCTTTGCATCGAATGCTGATCCTCTCAACTTCCATGAAATACATTTTATCAAAATTGAAAAGGTCGTTAATGAAAATCATTTGAAAATTTAAAGTTTGGTGATTTCCTTAGGATCAAGTCAGCCATTTATGGAAAGAGTAAACAAAACAGGTGATAGAACAGCGCCTTGAGGAGCTCCAGTAGAACAGAAATGAAAAGAAGAGAGGTAATAGAATGAGTTTGAGAAGTTACGAAACCAGTCATCTAGAAATCGAGCTTGAGAGTGACTTGTGAGCAAGTTCAAACTTTTTTCAAAAGGCGTGGCTGTATGATGAAAAAAAATCTATGAATGAATTCGAAGCAAAGAACTTTTCTTAAGATGAGTATGCAAAGTGCAAGTCAGTTAACTTGACATCTACTGTAGTTCTGTTATATGCCAACTTGTTTGGGTCCAAATGAGTTCTTGTGCTTGGAAGAAAGGAAATGAGATTGTTCATTAAAGGCATTTTACAACAACACATGTTGGGTTACAGTCTTCTAGTGAGGAAGCTTTGCGATTTTTCGGAATTGGACAGATAATAGAACATTTCCGCATAGATGTCATAACATGCTACAGACAAACCAGCTAAGAACAGGGAAAATAGTTGAGAAAGCTGAGAAATAGCACCCAACCAGTATGCCATAGATATGTTAGATCCAAAGGCTTTTCGAAACTGAATTTTTTTTTCTACTTTACATATATATATATATAATATATATATATATATATATATATATATATATATATATATATATATATATTTGTTATATATATATATACATATATATGTATGTGTGTGTGTATGTATGTAGTATGTATATATGTATGTATGTATGTATGTATGTACGTATGTACACACACATATATATATAGACACATATATATATATGTTCTACTTTTCGAAACTAAACATTTTTTAATTATTTTCCACTTCTTTTTCTTCAAATCATTACCTTCCCCCACGTTTCCCCTGGATTGTATTCTTTACCCTCCCCAAACTAAGTAAAAAAAATTGTGAATAGCAAAGCGGAGAGCAGAAATGAGCGCTGTGGGGGTTGTGACGCTGAAGGAATGCACAAGATGTGGTATCAATGAAATACAATTTTAAAAAAAACAGGTGGGATAAAAGATCTTGGGCGTTGATGTTTCAAATGATTGTCGTCGGAGGGTCATCATCATCATCATGTGTCCCTGCCACGTGACGTTGGCGATCATGGCCCTCCATACGAATCTATCCTTGTCGCTGCAAATATATCTCCCACCCTCTCTGTCCTGAGCCAGTCTACAAGTCCGTCCAATATTTTCTCCCTGGGTCTACCTGGTGTTCTCTTTCCCTCCAGCTTTCCTGATGTGAGCAGGTGCTCTAATTTCTCTTTCCTCATAAAAGTTGGAGAGTGGATGAGGTGACTGTTGTGGCGGGCGAGCGGGTTGTGTGTCAATTAGAGGAGAATAATACTGTGAGGGAAGTTAGGTCAAGTTAATTAAACTTAATCATCCCTAAAAGACTAAATACGCTGTAAACTTTTAGGAGAATTCAACATTAACACGCGTAAACATTCACATTAAAACACCATAATATGCAAAATAAATTCAATCTCGAATGTACATTTTGTAGTATAAATACTGCAGCATAAACTCAATTAAAAACTGCAACGTCAATTCAATCTTATATGTAGAATTAATCATAAAAAACTGCAACAAAGACTCACTCCCATATGTAGAATTAAAACAGAACCAAAAAAACCAAAGAAACAAGCAAAAAATAAAGCCTTCATTCCACACAAAGAGATTTTATTGTGGTAAAACTATGCAAGGAGAAAAGTACGGAAAACTGATAAAAGAAAACAGAACAGAACGAAAGAGAACATGAATAACGTATCTTGTTAAAAAATGATTGCGCTAATGAGTAATCAATAAAATGTTTGGATGTTTCCACGTTTGTGTTGAAAGTTTTGGGCAAAAAAACAGACTGCCTACGCTGTGTCCTATCCTGACGTGGTTTGACTTACTAGCCGTTGATGACTGCTAAACTTCTGAACTCAACAAAACCACATACACACACACGAACGCAAACAAATATGCAAACACACACACACACACACACACACACACACACACATATATATATATATATATATTTTATATATATATATATATATATATATATATATATATATATATACATACATACACAGACACGCGCGGAAAAACACATCCACATCCACATATATACACATATAGAGACAATTACAATTGCACAAGCATACACTTCCTATACTCATGTATACATTCACACACACTTACCATTGTGTTGAATGCATCAGTTTCTCTCTCCCCTTCTCTTTCTCTCTCTCTCTCTCTCTCTCTCTCTCTGTCTCTCTCTCTCTGTCTCTCTCGCTCTCTCTTTCTCTCTTTCACTCTCTCTCTCTCTCGTTCTCTCTTTCACTCTCTCTCTCTCTCTTTCTCTCTCTCTCTCTCTGTCTCTCTCTGTCTCTCTCTCTCTGTCTCTCTCACTCCTCTTTCTCTCTTTCACTCTCTTTCTCTCTCTTTCTCTCTCTCTCTCTCTCTCTCTCTCTCTCATTTTTCTCTCTTTCTTATCTTTAACAAACTTAACAAATGAGTGATTCTGTTCTATCAACAGCTTCGATATTATTCAAATCGTCTCGTTCGATCTAACAGTGAAATGTGATGTGGTAAATCTCCAGATTTTGCTATAAAGCTTTCAGCCTAACACTTTAATGATCATTTCATCGCGTTCTTCCAGTACTCTTTCAGAAAAAGAATACAGAACGTGTTCATTTATGGTACATACTGTGAAAAAAAGGGTTGTTCAAGTCTGATATAATATCTACCTGGCTGAACCTGTCTCTCAGTGACAAAAAAAGGTTACTTACTGCGTAGCTTTCATCGGCGATCCAGCCGACTTCTTCAGCGCACTGCTGGGTTGGTTGAGAACTGGCTTCAGTGCGCACCGCCGTGAGCGAACTCACGACAGTGCGACTGAATAAGTGAGGAGTACACCGATGGCAGGTTGTGTCGGCCCCGGTCACGGTTGAGGGTGGGGTTCCTTGCGGCGATGTAAACTGCCTCCTTTACTCCCCTCTGGAACCATCTTGCTTCTTTGTCGAGAACTTGCACACTGTCCTTTTCAAAGTGGTGTTGGGTGTGGGTCAGATGTTCTCCCACTGAGAGGACTCACGTTTGTGTTCTTTTAATCTTTTGTGCAAGTTGCGCTCAGTTTCGCCAATATAACTATGGTCACAGTCATGGCAGTCTATCTTGTATATCACCCCTGATGTGTCCAATTTGTCTGTTTTGTCTTTGGGGTGGACTAACTGGCTTCTGATGGTGTTGGTGGGCTTGGCGTGGACACTGACTCCCAACTTCCTGATCATCCTGCTGAGAGCCTCAGTGACGCCGCTGACGTATGGCATGGAGACGTGCCCTCTCGAAGGGGTTAGCCATTCAGTGGAGGGGTGGGGTATGGTTTTCTTGCCCCCGGAATATCCCAGGCCCACTTCTGGTATCCTGACAAACTGAGTACTTTTTTGATGTACTGCACCTCTTCTTCTCTGGCGGTGTCGTTAGAGCAGATGGTCTTCGCTCGGTGAGTGAGGGTGCGGATTACTCCAAGCTTGTGTCCCAGTGGCTGGTGACTATCAAATTGTAAGTATTGGTCCGTGTGGGTCGGCTTTCTATAGACGGAGAAGGCGAGGCCTGTCTCCATCCGGGTGATGCGGGTATTCAACATCGCGATGCTGCCGTTCTCTTCTACCTCATAGATGAGCTTGATGGCAGGGTGATGGTTGTTGAGATGGTTCGTGAAGTCTTCTACCACCGATCTTTTCAGTACAGTCATAGTGTCGTCCATGTAGCGGCCCCAGTAGCGTGGAGGAGTGTGGAACGACGCCAAAGCTTTCTCCTCGAAATTTTCCATGAAGAGGTTGGCGACAATGGGACTCACGGGGGACCCCATGGCTGCACCCTTGGTCTGTTGGTAGAAGTGTCCTTCAAAGGTGAAGTAGGTGGTGTTGAGGCAGCAGGATAGCAGTTCACAGATGTGTTCCACTGGCAGGTTGGTGCGTTGCCGAAGGCTGTTGTCGACCTGGAACCTCCCCCTGATGATGTCAATGCTGTCCTTCACAGGGACACTGGTGAACAGGGCTGTGACGTCATAGGACACCAGAATCTCATCAGGTTGTGGTACAAACTTTGACA
>CM060306.1:115605703-115625703 GCA_030674185.1 Monoplex corrugatus | reverse complement strand
CTTCTATCCAGCAGTGACTTCCCTTCTACATGCCCACTCTTTTGCCCCACTGCCCTCCTCCATCCCCACCCCCACCCCCCGCCTTCGAGTTTTCGTGTGCTTCTTGCCCTTGAGCCCTTGGTGATGGCTTTGGTGAATGATGAGAGTGCACGCTTTGGTTTGATCCTTGTATGAAGAGTTGGCGCTTCATAGATGTCATTTTGTTATCATGATTATGAACAAAGACAGTGTAGACAGTCAAAGCATCCACCTGGGATACAAGAAACTCGTGTTTGAACCACAGAACAGAGAGAATGTTTCTACCCCCTCTATAGACGCTAATTGCTAGAGGGGTTTCTTTTTTTTGTTCGTTTGTTTGTTTGTTTGTTTGTTTGTTTTTCTTTTGTTTTGTTTTCATCAGACAATGAACTAAGGGATAAGTGCATCACGTTTTCAGTACACTTCAAAGATCCCACAGCAAAATAGGACTTGTCCCTGACAAAATCATTAAGCAAAAATCCATTTTCATAGGTAACTAGAAACGCATTCAGCGAAAAGAAGGAAAAGGTGCCGCTGAGCTGTGGTGTTACGCTCTTCCCAAAAAGATCAGTCCAGATTTCACTTGATAAATCTATTGTGAAGAAAGATAAATAAATACAGACTAGTCGTCATGATGTAGTGGTCGAGTCAATTGCCTACCATCTATAAGGCTGTGAGTTCTAATACTACATGTATTTGTCCTGTCAAAATCTTTGTGGGGGTTTTCGACCCCAGCCGACTTCTGTCAGAGCTGAGTGCGGTATAGGTTTACAAGGAAGACTGGTACCTACAAAGTCGAGTCTTTTCTTCTTCAGGGATTTGTCATTGAAGGTTTGCTCAAGTCTCTTGACCAAGACCACAGGATGAATGATGACAGTGAGTTTAGAGCACAAATCCTTCGTGCAGTCTATCCTAGATGAAACTCCATAACTATGCGATTATCATCCTCATCGCCACCATCATCATCATAACATTGTGGAAAAGAGAACTGTCCCAAAATCTGTGGCCATTAATGTGGCAAAGGAAATGGCACTGCAAAACAGTTATGAATGAGGGAATAATTCATTAATTAATGAATAATTCAAGTAATACATATTGTCAATGTTATCTATCTTCCAACAGCAACAACAGTACTATGTCAGCATGGCAGCTCTGTCCTAAGAAATAAACCACACACCAACGAATACATGATTTACAGATTTTCTGAAAAGCAAGTGAAAGTATTAACAAAAATTGTCTCAACAGCTAAAATTGACTGCCCAGGTCCTTGAATCTACAACTACAAAACGCCTGTTCTCTGTCATGTCTGATTTTTTGGGTACTACTAAGTCATCTCCACTTCCCTTTAACATCTGTCCTCTAGATCTCCAGAGCCTTCTCCAACTTTTTTCTCTTCCAGAATTAACGATCTTTGAGCTAAGATAGTCAAAACTCTTTTCTTTCATCTGATCCTCCATTTACAGGTCTTCCACTCTCCTCCATTTACAGGTCTTCCACTCATTGACTTTCAATTAGTTTCTGAAGCTCTGATTGCCACATCCTTGAAGAAATGTCATTGAAGACGTGAACTTGACGCCATACCTGCCTCTCTCTTTTCACAAACACTTCCTGAACTTCTTCCATCTATAGCGCAATCACACACCTCTCTTCTCACTGGATCTGTCCCATCTTCTCTCTAAACAGCAGTTGTTCGACCTCTGCTGAAGCTGAAAAAAATCTGGATCCCGACATTTTCAAAAACTATCGTCCTGTCTTCAACTTGCCTTCCCTTTCCAAGTTTCTTGATAAAGTGGTTTTGAAAGAGGTGAATAATCATCTGTCAGACAACAATCTGTACCATCTTTTTCAGTCAGCTTACCGTTCTTGCTATATCATCGAAACTGCTCTCGGTCACGTTATGAATGATTTGTTATTTTCACCTGGCTGTGGCCAAATTCCACTGCTCATTCTTTTAGAGCTTTCAACTGCTTTTGCCACCACTGACCACCCCATCCTCCTCTCTCGATTGAAGCCGACAGTCGGGATCCAAGGCAGTGCTCTTTCGTGATTTATGTTAAACCTGTCCGACTGCTTTCAGTCAGTCGTGATAAATGATTTAAGTGCCAGCTGGTTAAACGTACATATAGAGTCCCCCAAGGCTCTGTACTTGAGCCTGTCCTCTTCACACTCTACACCTCATCACTTGCAAATGTCATCATTCAGCACAACATCAAAATCATCTCTGTGTTGATGACTCAGCTTTACAACAGTGCGTCTCCTAAAAATATTTTAACTTTTCTTTCTGAAACCCCTGACTGTTATGTTGAAATCTGGAACTCGATGCTACAGTATAACTAACACAGCTGAATGCAGATAAGACTGAAACAATGCTCACTGGCACAAAGCACACGTTTTCCACTGTAAAAATTGTTCTATCCAACAAGGTGACAACATTATTGTACTTCTGATTCAGTCAAGAACTTTGGGGTTGTTCTTGATCCTCAACTCTCTATGCAGAAATACATTACCCAAACTTGTGAGTCTTTTTACTGTCAATTGCGACGTTTCAGTTCTGTTCGCAGTTATTTTTCAACTTCATCAGCATCTAAACTTGTGACTTTTCTTATTTTGTCTGGCATCGTTTATTTTAACTATCTACACTCTGGCTTGCCTGCTTCTTCTGTTGCTTGCATCCAGTGTATTCAGAATTATGCGGGCCGTTTTGTTCTTTGTAAAAAGAGGCATTATCAGGTCACTTCCTTGCCTCACTTTCTCCTCTGATCGCCCATTTCTCAAACCATTTCGTACAAAGTTAATACATCATGCTACAAGTATATCAATGGTACTGCATCTATTTATGTTTGTGACAATCTCCGAATGTACATCCCAGCCTGACCTCTCTGTTCTTCTTCTGATACTAATTGTTTATAAATTCCTCGATACAGATATTCCACAGTGGTTCGCCGCTCTTTTTCCTTATTCGGTCCATACAGCTTGAATGATTTTCCCTCGTCTGTTTGACAGTCACATACTCCGTCTTCCTTCAAGTGTAGCTAGAAGACACACCATTTTGTCCAGCATTGATTTTCCCTCTACGTGCCCACTTTTGTCCCACTCCCCTCCTGTCCTCTTTCTCCTGGTTTGTGTATTGTTTGTACCCTCTTGAGTTTTGGTCATTCATGATTGATTCCTTTGATGATTGATGAGAGTGCATACATACATACAGACAGACAGAGAAAGAGAGAGAGAGAAAGAAAGAAAGACACAGAGAGAGATGGAGAGAGAGAGAAAAGAAAGACAGAGTGAGGGGGACAGGAGAGAGAGAGAGAGAGAAGAGAAGAAAGAGAAGAGAGAAGAGAGAGAGAGAGAGAAAAAAGAAAGAAAGGAGAGAAGAGAGAGAAGAGAAGAGAGAGAGAGAGAGAGAAGAAGAGAGAGGAGAGAAGAAAGAAGAGAGAGAGAAGAAAGAAAGAAGAGAGAGAGAAGAAGAAAGAAAGAAAGAGAGAGAGAGAAGAAGAAAGAAGAGAGAGAGAGAAAGAAGAAAGAGAGAGAGAGAGAGAAAGAAAGGAAAGAGAAGAGAGAGAGAGAAGAAAGAAAGAAGAGAGAGAGAAGAAAGAAAGAGAGAGAGAGAGAGAGAGAGAAAGAAAGAAGAAGAGAGAGAGAGAGAGAAAGAAAGAAAGAGAGAGAGAGAGAGAAAGAAAGAAAAAGAGAGAGAGAGAGAGAGAGAAAGAAAGAAAGAAGAGAGAGAGAGAGAGAAAGAAAGAAGAGAGAGAGAGAGAGAGAGAAAGAAAGAAAGAGAGAGAGAGAGAAGAAAGAAAGAAGAGAAGAGAGAGAGAGAAAGAGAGAGAGAGAGAGAAAGAAAGAGAGAGAGAGAGAGAGAGAAGAAGAAGAAAGAGAGAGAGAGAGAGAAAGAAAGAAGAGAGAGAGAGAAGAAGAGAGAAGAGAAGAAAGAAAGAGAGAAGAAAGAAGAAGAAGAGAGAGAGAGAGAGAGAGAAGAAAGAAAGAAAGAGAGAGAAGAGAGAACTAATGGTCTGTTTTCCTGACCTAATAATAAAACAAGTCTTCATGACTTAGACATATGCGGGAGAGGCGTCATGTGTTGTTTTAGTTTTAATCATGTTTTGAAACTGTGCTCTGTAAATAATCATTCTTATATAGCGCCATTCTCCAAACTCATCTGCATTTGCTGCACATTACACATAATCAGACTTTTTAGTGTAGCACAGAGAACTCAAGCTGTTCGGAGCGCTGACCATACTCCACTGTGTTGTCGTACAGTCTGCATCTGTGGTGGGCCACCGTACACCGCTGTTGATTTCCATGATCTTTGACCTGCATGTTTGATATTGTGCGTGCCTATACTCACTAAAAGGGTTTAGAATACTGCAAGTCTGTAGATGTATTGACCTGGGAGAAGGGGGAAATGTTCATCTTCATCCTCATCATCATCATCATTGAGTGCCCTGCCGTAAGGCGTTGGCGATCATGGCACTTCGTATGTATCTATCCCTTGTTGCCGCAAACAAATCTTCCACACTCTTTGTCCTCAGCCATACTGCAAGTCCGTCCAATATTTTCTCCTTGGGTCTACCTGATGCTCTCTTTCCCTCTACCTTTCCCGTTGTGACCAGGTGCTCTAATTCCCCTTTCCTCATAAAATGGCGTATAAATGTTGCCTGTCCTTTCCTAATCTTCCTTGTGAATGATCTTGTGTCTGCCTCCATCAAGACTGTCTCATTTGTTTTCTTTGCTGTCCTTTGAACTTCTCAACATTCTTCTTAGAAACCACATCTCGGCTGCCTCAATCTTGTTCTGGCTTTGCTTGTTTACAGTCCATACCTCACAACCGTACAACATTATCGGTTCCATATTACATTCAAGAACTCTCTTCCTGATGTTAATTGATAGGCATTTGTTAGTAAGAATGTTTTTCATCTTCTTGAATGCTGTTTTGGCTTGGCCGATTCTGCTGGCTATTTCTGATATGAATCTGCCGGTGAGATGATCGTTCCCAGAAATTTAAACTTACCTACCTGTCTCAATGTTCATCCTACCAGAGGGAAGTGTCTGGATGGATCAAACCCAGGACCTTCTGACTAAAAGTTCTATGTTTACCAACTTGCCAGCCGCACCCGTCAGAATGCTGGCCAATAAGCACAACGTGGTGCCAGTGTTAATCCACATACACTGGACACATTAGCAGTAGCCTAATTATCAGAGTGCTATTAGCGCCAGAGGGCGTCCAGAGTTCTTACAATGCGGGCTGGCACCAACTGTCCCCAGAGGCCTTTCAGAGGGATGGGACCAGGCTGAAGTCTGTGATCCGCTCAAGACTTAAGGTGTCAGTGGGTAGGGCTGTGGACAGAGAGAGAGAGAAGAACAGAATTCTGTATTCTCAGAGCTGACATCACAGTATGGGCCAAGAGACTAAAACGTCCACATGTAAGACGAGAGGTTTGGGGATCGAGTCTTGCTCAGACAGGAATTGTTCTCTTGCCCCCATCTTCACCCCCATCCCCAGCTCATACCCACCTCCATCTCCACCCCCATCCCCACTCCATCCCTACCCTTATTCCCACCCACACACTCTACCAGTAACCCATGACTGGTGGTCTGGGTGCTTACATCGGTGCAGTGATCAAGTGGGTAAAAGTTGGACTTCCAATCGGAATGTCCTGGGTTCTTGTTTTTTTGTTTGGTTGTTTTTTGTTGTTGTTGTTGTTATTGTTTTTGTTTGCTTGTTTGTTATCAATGTATGTTTTTACTTTATTGAAAGTTTGATAACAATCTGTTTCTGCACAATGCAAACAGCATGGTTTTCACGTGACTGCTTGTGTATAATTATCATCATCATCATTATTGTTGTTGTTGTTGTTATTATCATTATCACCATCATCATCGTCGTCGTCGTCGTCGTTGTTATTGTATCAGTTTTATTTTTATTTTTATCATTATTTTCACTACTATTATTAATTTTCTTATCATTGTTATCTTTATTACTATCATCAAGTTCATTGTTTTTCATGTTCTTGTTGTTATTTTCGTCGTTGTTGTTGTTCCTCTTCTTCTTATCATCATCATCATCACCATCATCATCATCATCATCATGACCATCATCATCATCAATGTTACTACGTATTGAAAGACGCTGGCTGTTTATGGCCTTAGAGCAGTCAACAGAGGGCACCAGTGTTAAGCCGATTACAAGTGCAGCCAGCAGGGGTCTCCAGTTCTTAACAAGCACGATATGGTGCCAGGTTGAAGCTGCGTGTACTGGAAACAACAGATGCCCCATATTCCTTGACATTAGTGACCAGACGTCCCCAGAGTTCTTAACCCTTTGACTCCCTCACCCTAACCACCAGTCGGGAAAAAAACCGCCATCACTGCCTCGCCCAATCCACCAACTGTGAAAACTTAACTTTTTCACTCCATCACCCTATCCATCAGTTGTTGGATAATGAGATGGAGTGAAGGGGTTAAGCTTTTGCTTTGCTATCGTGACTGATGATAATGATGAAGCTGGCGGATAAGGAAAGGGATTCGAGGGGTTAATGTGCTGGCTGGTGCCATAAGTCCCCTGGAGATTTTAAAGGGATGGTAGCGGCTTGTGTCTTCAGTCGATGCAAAATTTATTATTAAGGCACAGTGGGACCAGTTGACGGACATAACAGATCAGAATTGTCAGAATTGACAGGGTCTATGACTGAGTTTGCCTTGTGTTGCGTATACTTTGGTCCACCACGAAGAACACCACAGGGCTGATAGTAAAAGAAGGGAAATGTTTGACAGAATGTTTATTTATTGTGCTGACATATATATATATATATATATATATATATATATATATATAATATATATATAATATATATATATACATATACATTTGGTTGGTTGGTTGGTTGGTTGGTTGGTTGGTTGGTTGGTTGGTTGGTTGGTTGGTTGGTTGGTTGGTTGGTTGGTTGGTTGGTTTGGTTTGTTTGTTTTTGTTTGTCATTCCAATAGTCGTGCTTGCCACTTTTGGGGGAACTGAAAGCCATGATTTTTTGGGGTTTTTTTTTTTTTTGGTTTGTTTTGGTTTGATTTTGTTCTTCATCAGATTATCATATTCATGTTATGGACACCAACATTTGCTGAAATCAGAAACACACCAAAACATTACATCAACGCACGTTTAATTTAATGAAGCAAGACAGGCTCTGATTTGTTATAAAACAACCTCTGTACATGAAAAAACAACAGATAAACAATACCAATAGGTTAAAGACGTAAAATATAACAAAGAAAAATATCACCATTATACATAAAAAAGAGTTACAAATAAAAAAAATATCACCACGTTAACGACAAAAAATGAAACAAAGAAAAAATATCACAAACGTCAAGGGAAAATATGCAACAAAGATAAATATCACTACATTAAGGGAAAATACAACAAAGACAAGAACTTTAGCAAAGAAAAATATCAGCATATTATGGGGAAAATGTAAGAAAGACAATCATCACTCATTGAGGGAAAAATAACGAAAACAAATATCACCATATTAGGGGAAAAATGTAACAAAGACAAATATTACCACCATCATCATCATCAGGTGCCCTGCCGCATGGTGTTGGCGATCATGGGAATTCCATCTGTCTCTATTTCTCGTTGCCCCTAGCATCTCCCCCACCCTCCTTGTCTTCAGCCACTCTGCAAGTCCGTCCAGCATTTTTTCCCTGGGTCTACCTGGTGCTCTCTTTCCCTCCAGCCTTCCCGTTGTGACCAGGTGCTCCACATTAACGAAAAAACAACAAAGACAAATATCTCCATATCTAGCGGAAGCTAGAACAAAAATAGATATCACCACATTAAGGGGAAAATAACAAAAGATATATACTACCTCATTAAGGGAAAAAATAACAAAGATGAATGTCACCACATATAGGAAAAAATGTCACAGAGAGAAATATCACCACATCAAGGGGAAAATAACAAAGACGAATATCACCACATTAAAGGAAAAATATATCAAAGATGAATATCACCACATTAAGAGGAAAAATGTAACAAAGACAAATATCACCACCTTAAGGGAAACTGTGAAACAGGCAAATATCACCACATAAAGGGGAAAAGATAACAAAGGCACATATCACTACATTAAGGGGAAAATGTTTCAAAGACAAACATCATCGCATTAATGGGAAAACATAACAAAAACAAATATCATAATAAATAATAATAATAATTACAATATTTATATAGCGCAAAATCTTGATAAAATCAAATCAAATCTAAGCGCTGAAGCAGACACACACGCAAGCACGCACGCACGCACGCACGCACACGCACGCACACACACACACACACACACACACACACACACACACACACACACACACACACACACACCACACAGCAGATGCTATAAATGGGGAGAAAGAATAAAAGCAATAAAAGCAAGAATAAAACCAATGGAAAATTATAGAGAGCATAGCATATACAATTATATATTATAACCATGTGATTCCCTCCGAGCGGAGACAGGCTGCAGAGGGGGGGGGGGTTGAGTGAGGTTAGGATTTTATGCGGAGGAGAAAAGGTGAGTTTTGAGAGTGGACTTGAAGGAGACAAAAGTAGGTTGCTGGCGGACTGAGAGAGGAAGTTTGTTCCAGGAGAGTGGACCAGAAACAGAGAAGGCTCGTGGACCGTAGGTATTGAGCTTAGTGCGTGGAAAGCGAAAAGTCAGAGGATCGGAGGCAGAGCGGAGGGTACGTGAGGGAACATAGATCATTCAGTAACAAAGATAAATATCACCACATCAAGGGGAAAATGTCCCCAGAGAGAAATATCACCACATTAAAGGGGAAAATAACAAAGACAAATATCATCGCATGAAAGGAAAAATACGACAAAGGCAAATATCACCACATTAAGGGAAAAAATAACCGACAAATATCACCACATAAAGGAAAATATATAAAACGACAATTATCACCACGTCGAGGACAAATGACATAACAAAGAAAAAGTATCGTCAAATGACATAACAGAAAAAATGACGAAAAGACAACAAAGACAGATCACCAGTTCGGAACGAAAAGAAAACCTCTTTCTTTCTTCATTTGTCCACCTGTACCATCATGGGTGTTAGCTGAAGAAAAAGTTGAAGGTCAGCAACAAGCTGGAAAACTTTAACCTAGAAAAATCGCATGTGACGTTAAGCATCTTTCACGCCATCAGTCCTCTCACTTTAAATCCTGATATCTTTTTGTGATATACTTCTTGAGCCAGTAAAGAGGCTGCATCGTGGTCAGACGACCAAACCAGTTTGTTCTCTGCCAGTGAATAGGATACTGTTCCAGCCATTTCTCAGATCTTGGTGTTGTTGATCGAGTCGCGTTTGGTTTTAGTGCGTTCTTTAAAATGTCATTAGAGAAATAATATGACTAAAGACAGTCTGTTCTTGTAAAGAGAACAGAGGCTAAGGACAGTGTGTTCTTGAAATGCTAACAAAGGAAAAATATGACTAAGGACAGTGTGTTCTTGAAATGCTAACAAAGGAACAATATGACTAAGCACAGTGTGTTCTTAAAATGCTAACAAAGGAACAATATGACTAAGGACAGTGTGTTCTTGAAATGCTGACAGAGAAACAATGTGACTAAGGACAGTGTGTTCTTGAAATGCTAACAAAGGAACAATATGACTAAGGACAGTGTGTTCTTGTAAAGAGAACAGAGACTAAGGACAGTTTGTTCTTGAAATGCTAACAAAGGAACAATATGACTAAGGACAGTGTGTACTTGAAATGCTAACAAAGGAACAATATGACTAAGGACAGTGTGTACTTGAAATGCCAACAGAGAACAGTATGACTAAAGACAGTGTGTACTTGAAATGCCAACAGAGAACAGTATGACTAAAGACAGTGTGTTCTTGAAATGCCAACAGAGAACAGTATGACTAAAGACAGTGTGTACTTGAAATGCGAACAGAGAACAGTATGACTAAAGACAGTGTGTTCTTGAAATGCCAACAGAGAACAGTATGACTAAAGACAGTGTGTTCTTGAAATGCCAACAGAGAACAATATGACTAAGGACAGTGTGTACTTGAAATGCCAACAGAGAACAGTATGACTAAAGACAGTGTGTTCTTGAAATGCCAACAGAGAACAGTATGACTAAAGACAGTGTGTTCTTGAAATGCCAACAGAGAACAATATGACTAAGGACAGTGTGTACTTGAAATGCCAACAGAGAACAGTATGACTAAAGACAGTGTGTTCTTGAAATGCCAACAGAGAACAGTATGACTAAAGACAGTGTGTACTTGAAATGCTAACAAAGGAACAATATGACTAAGGACAGTGTGTACTTGAAATGCCAACAGAGAACAGTATGACTAAAGACAGTGTGTTCTTGAAATGCCAACAGAGAACAGTATGACTAAAGACAGTGTGTACTTGAAATGCGAACAGAGAACAGTATGACTAAAGACAGTGTGTTCTTGAAATGCCAACAGAGAACAGTATGACTAAAGACAGTGTGTTCTTGAAATGCCAACAGAGAACAATATGACTAAGGACAGTGTGTACTTGAAATGCCAACAGAGAACAGTATGACTAAAGACAGTGTGTTCTTGAAATGCCAACAGAGAACAGTATGACTAAAGACAGTGTGTACTTGAAATGCCAACAGAGAACAGTATGACTAAAGACAGTGTGTACTTGAAATGCCAACGGAGAACAGTATGACCAAAGACAGTGTGTACTTGAAATGCCAACAGAGAACAGTATGACTAAAGACAGTGTGTACTTGAAATGCCAACGGAGAACAGTATGACTAAAGACAGTGTGTACTTGAAATGCCAACAGAGAACAGTATGACTAAAGACAGTGTGTACTTGAAATGCCAACAGAGAACAGTATGACTAAAGACAGTGTGTACTTGAAATGCCAACAGAGAACAGTATGACTAAAGACAGTGTGTTCTTGAAATGCCAACAGAGAACAGTATGACTAAAGACAGTGTGTTCTTGAAATGCGAACAGAGAACAGTATGACTAAAGACAGTGTGTACTTGAAATGCCAACAGAGAACAGTATGACTAAAGACAGTGTGTACTTGAAATGCCAACGGAGAACAGTATGACCAAAGACAGTGTGTACTTGAAATGCCAACAGAGAACAGTATGACTAAAGACAGTGTGTACTTGAAATGCCAACGGAGAACAGTATGACTAAAGACAGTGTGTACTTGAAATGCCAACGGAGAACAGTATGACTAAAGACAGTGTGTACTTGAAATGCCAACGGAGAACAGTATGACTAAAGACAGTGTGTACTTGAAATGCCAACGGAGAACAGTATGACTAAAGACAGTGTGTACTTGAAATGCCAACGGAGAACAGTATGACTAAAGACAGTGTATACTTGAAATGCCAACGGAGAACAGTATGACTAAAGACAGTGTGTACTTGAAATGCCAACGGAGAACAGTATGACTAAAGACAGTGTGTTCTTGAAATGCCAACAGAGAACAGTATGACTAAAGACAGTGTGTACTTGAAATGCCAACAGAGAACAGTATGACTAAAGATAGTGTGTTCTTGAAATCCCAACAGAGAACAGTATGACTAAAGACAGTGTGTTCTTGAAATGCCAATAGAGAACAGTATGACTAAAGACAGTGTGTACTTGAAATGCCAACAGAGAACAGTATGACTAAAGACAGTGTGTACTTGAAATGCCAACAGAGAACAGTATGACTAAAGACAGTGTGTACTTGAAATTCCAACAGAGAACAGTATGACTAAAGACAGTGTGTACTTGAAATGCCAACAGAGAACAGTATGACTAAAGACAGTGTGTTCTTGACATGCCAACAGAGAACAGTATGACTAAAGACAGTGTGTACTTGAAATGCCAACAGAGAACAGTATGACTAAAGATAGTCAGATGACCAAACCGCTTTGTTCTCTGCCAACGATTAGGATACTGTTCCAATAATCTCTCTGATCTTGGTGTTGCTGATCATGTCGTGTCTAGTCTCGGTGTAACACGAAATCCAAAACAAGTGTGACTGCCCGTTCAAGCAAAAAAGAACCAGAAAAAAAACCACGAAAAAAGAATAAGAACGTGTATTTAATACAACCAGACAACAAATGCCAGAAGAGAAACAATATGATTAAGGACAGTGTGTTCTTTGAAATGCCAACAGAGAAACAATATGACAAAAATCAAAAAGACAATAAAGAACCTATTAACGTGGCGAAGTGCTTCGTAAAATGAACTATACACTACGAGGTCGTGAGTTTGAACCCTCATCAGTGCAAAAAAACAGTGTCGAATTATTTTGCCCCCAAGTCTTTCGACCCAGAGTTGAGATTGCTATGAGCTCGTTAGGAAATAGTGGGACCACACAGTCAAATTTCATTCATGTATACCCGTCACTGGGGGTGTCCTTCATACATTTCCTGACGAACACTACAGGTGTCAGTATCTTTTAGGCCTGGCTGACCACAGGATATGCACGGAAATACATTCCTGTCATGCAGTCTCAACGCTATAAAAGTTGTATATCATCCCCCTTCCTATCTTTATTGCATCGTGAAAAACGTTTCGCGTATTCTGTGGCTCCTCGTGTCTGCTATCGTGGTAACATCAGTCTCAGTGGGTTTGAAGATGTATTGGAGAGCCGGTGAGAGTAACGTGAGAATAGGGACTCAGAGACAGCGGAAGATAGGGGTAGGACAAAGACAACAACAAAAATATTATACCACAATCGGTACAAGAGAAAGACACACAGGAAATGAAACTCCAGTTCCCTGAATCAGTTAAAACTGGGTGACATAAATCTAACAGAAAGCTAGAGAGAGAGAGAAGACAGACAGACAGACAGACAGACAGAGACAGAGAAAGACAGAGAAAGACAGAGAGACAGACAGAGACAGAGAGAGAAGAGACAGAGACACTTGGGACTTCAGACTTCAGAATACTTTATTATTCAAGGATAGTAGCATTAAGTCCCATTGGATCAGTCTTGCTATTTTACTTGTAACATATGAGCATGAAAAATGAACCATGAGCGCATAGAATGTGAGAGAGAGTGAGCGAGCGAGCGAGCGAGAGAGAGAGACAGAGACGGAGACAGAGAGAGAAAGAGACAGAGAGAGAGAAAGAGAGAGACAGAGAAGAGAGTGAGAGAGAGACAGAGAGAGAAGAGAGAGACAGAAAAGAGAGAGACAGAGAGACGGAGAGAAGAGAGAGAGACAGACAGACAGAACGGTAGAAGACAAGAAGGTTCAAACTGCAACAAAAGAGAAAGAATCGAAACATGTGTAGGCCAAATAACAAAACCGTTGTAATAATATAACATGAAAGTAGAATGTGATTTTAAAAAAATAGCAGAGGAAACAGACGGCAGCAACTGTCAGACGAAGTGACAGAAACACTCCACCTCCACCACACCACTACACCAAGCTACCTGTCTGTCTGCACTGTCAGCTTCCACTCCCCACAACATCTTTTAGTACAGGCAGATAAAAATGTATAAACATATGTATATGTGTGTGTGTGTGTGTGTGCGTGTTTGTGTATATAAATGTATATATATATACGTAAATGTATTATTATTATAGATACATACATACATACATACATACATACATTACATACATACATACATACATACATACATACATACATACATAGACAGATAGATAGATAGACAGATAGACAGATAGATAGATAGATAGATAGATAGATAGATGAAGACAGACAGACAGATAGATAGATAGATAGACAGACAGACAGATAGATAGATAGATAGATAATTAGAAAGATAGACAGACAGACAGATAGATAGATAGATAGATAGATAGATAGATAGATAGATAGATAGATAGATAGATAGACAGGTCTGTGTCTGTGTCTGTGTCTGTGTCTGTGTCTGTGTCTGTGTCCTATGCGTGTGTGGCGTGTATGTGTGTATGAGTGTTTATATGTGTGTGTGTGTGTGTGTGTGTGTGTGTGTGTGTGTGTGTGTGTGTGTGTGTGTGTCCATGTGTGTGTGTGGAGGGGGGGTTTTGATGTATGGTGTTTATGTGTGTGTTTGCGTGAATGTGTGGGGGGGGGGGTGCGGGGGGTGCGTGCGTGCTTGTGACGTTATGAAAATGAACACGAAATAAAAGCGCAATACAGTAAATGAACAACTCAAACTAAACAGTATAACTTTTCTGAAACATCGCCAGTCCATATTGAAAATACTCTCTTTCGCCTCGTAATTGCAACCCAAAAATACGTAAAGGACAGTAAAATACATGTACATAGAGCATTTCTGTAAAACAGACCAAATCTACTGGCTTAAATCTAAGGAAATCAAACAAACAGTAGTTCAGAAGAAATCGATGTAACAATTACACATTAATTATTCACTGTGACCAAAATAATGGTGGTGTTCTTTCTAGCTGTATAGCTACAATTTTTTTTATTGATACATTTTGTTAGTATCATCAAAGATACACAAAGAGAAAGCTGGAGTGAAAGAGAGCACCGGGTAGACCCAGGAAGAAGATGCTGGACGGACTTGTAGAGTGGCTGGGGACAAGGAGGGTGGAAGAGATGCAACAAGAGATAGAGACAGATGGAAGTCCATAATCGCCAACGCCATGCGGCAAGGCACCTGATGATGATGATGATAGATGATGATGATGATGATGATGATAGATATATCAAAGAATTTTTGAGAGGTTAGAAATAAATTTCCTACGAACTTTAGTCTGACTCTAATTATTCTTCTGTGCTAATATTGTGTGTGTTATAGTGTTTCGTTACAAATCAATAAAAGAAATTCGAACAATATGTGCGTATTTCTCTTCAGTTGTAACAGATCTGAACTGTTTTTCACAGAGAGATCATGAAAAAAATTATGGAGCAGTTTTCACAGGGGACCAACAAAACAAGTTTTCTCATGGGACAGATGTAGAGGAAGGCCAGTGACAGATTGACAGAAGGAGACGTACATGTATCTTATTACGTGCAAACAGAGGAGTGTTCAGGCAGATGTCGGTGAGAACGATAGAAAATCTGACACACATTCACATGTCAAGTTTGCCCAAAGGAAGAAAATTTAATGTAGATGTGGAAAAAGATACCCCAACAGCAATCGCCCGGAGGATATTGTTTACAACCAAACACCCTCCATCCAAACAATAAGGGGAGGGGGGGGTCAATTATGAGAGTGAGCGAAGGAGGGAAGGAATAAATGAGTGGAAAAGTGCGTGAGTGAGTGAGTGAATGAGTGAGTGAGTGAGTGAGTGATTATGATTAGTGAGTGAGCGAGTGAGTGAGTCAGCAGTCAGTCAGTCAGTGTGTGAGTCAGTGAGTGAATGGGTGAGTCAGTCAGTCAGTGAGAGTGGGTGAGTGGGTGAGTGAATATAAGTGAATGAGCGAGTGAGTGAGCGAGGGAATTTGTTTTTGGTTAGTTGGCTGGTTCATTTGTTCTTTCGTTCGTTCATACATTCGTTAGTCAGACTGACCGCTGAGTAAAACAGTGACTTTGTCTTCTTCAGACTGTCTTTTGTGTGTCTTGCTCAGGCTGTCCACTGAGTAAGTCACTGACTGTCATGTCTTCTTCAGGCTGTCTACTGAGTAAGTCACTGACTGTCTTCATCAGGCTGTCTACTGTGTAAGTCACTGACTGTCTTGCTCAGGCTGTCTACTGAGTAAGTCACTGTCTGCCTTTCTTCCTCGGGCTGTCTACTGAGTAAGTCACTGACTGTCTTCATCAGGCTGTCTACTGGTAAGTCACTGACTGTCTTGCTCAGGTAGTCTACTGAGTTAAGTCACTGTCTGCCTTTCTTCCTCGGCTGTCTACTGAGTAAGTCACTGACTGTCATGTCTTCTTCAGGCTGTCTACTGAGTAAGTCCACTGTCTTCCTCAGGCTGTCTACTGAGTAAGTCACTGACTGTCTTCATCAGGCTGTCTACTGAGTACGTTACTGACTGTCTTCATCAGGCTGTCTACTGAGTAAGTCACCGACTATCTTAATCAGGCTGATGTACGTACTGACTGCTCTTCATCAGGCTGTCTATGAGTAAGTCACGTACTTCCTCAAGGCTGTCTACTGAGTAAGTCATTGACTGTCTTCATCAGGCTGTCTACTGAGTAAATCACTGACTGTCTTCATCAGGCTGTCTACTGAGTAAGTACTGACTGTCTTCATCAGCTGTCTACTGAGTAAGTCCCAGATCTTCCTCAGCTGTCTACTGATAAGTTCTGACTGTCTTCATCAGGCTGTCTACTGAGTAAGTCACTGACTTCTTCATCAGGCTGTCTACTGAGTAAGTTACTGACTGTCTTCATCAGGCTGTCTACTGAGTAAGTTACTGACTGTCTTCATCAGGCTGTCTACTGAGTAAATCACGACTGTCTTCATCAGGCTGTCTACTGAGTACGTCACTGACTGTCTTCATCAGGCTGTCTACTGAGTAAGTTACTGACTGTCTTCTCAGGCTGTCTACTGAGTAGTTACTGACTGTCTTCATCAGGCTGTCTACTGAATAAGTACTGACTGTCTTCATCAGGCTGTCTATGAGTAAGTCACTGACTGTCTTCATCAGGCTGTCTACTGAGTAAGTTACTGACTGTCTTCATCAGGCTGTCTACTGAGTAATTACTGACTGTCTTCATCAGGCTGTCTACTGAGTAAGTTACTGACTGTCTTCATCAGGTTGTCTACTGAGTAAGTTACTGACTGTCTTCATCAGGCTGTCTACTGATAATTTCACTGACTGTCTTCCTCAGGCTGTCTACTGAGTAAGTTACTGACTGTCTTCATCAGGCTGTCTACTGAGTAAGTTACTGACTGTCTTCATCAGGCTGTCTACTGAGTAAGTCTGACTGTCTTATCAGGCTGTCTACTGAGTAAGTTACTGACTGTCTTTATCAGGCTGTCTACTGAGTAAGTACTGACTGTCTTCATCAGGCTGTCTACTGAGTAAGTTACTGACTGTCTTCATCAGGCTTCTACTGAGTAAGTTATGACTGTCTTCATCAGGCTGTCTACTGAGTAAGTTACTGACTGTCTTCATCAGGCTGTCTACTGATAAGTTGACTGTCTTCCTCAGGCTGTCTACTGAGTAAGTTACTGACTGTCTTCATCAGGCTGTCTACTGAATAAGTTACTGACTGTCATGTCTTCCTCAGGCCGTCTAACTTGTAAGTCATTGACACTTGTCTGTCTTCACAGTCGGAAATTTAGAATCTGATCAACGTGGATCCATTGCACTTGGAACAATTCCGTGTACGCTCCATCTAAATCTGCCACGAGCACAGGGCACATTCTCTGAGCCTGCTGAAAACCTCACGTGCTGGAAAGATAATCTTGAAACGGGAATGGGTAGGGGACCTGTGAAACACTGACAGCAGAGAATGTCTGGAGCGTATGACGAGCAGCAAACAAGACATACAGACTGGGATTGAACCCGAGACATGAAATCTTGAGTCCACGACTCTATCAAATGAGCCAACTTGTCCGCGTAAAAGTTATGTGTCCCAAAATGGATTCGAACCCTCAACCTGCATTCTATCAGCATGAGCTCCAACCAGTGAACTAAGAAATCGACAGAATCTTCACCCCTTTACCCAACAGGTGGAGGTATCTGGGTGGATCGAATCCAGGACCTTCCCACTGGAAATCTCAGGTTTAACTCACTTGACTACCGGGCTCGCTAGCATGTGAATTTGATGTTCAACCAACAGAGCTGTTCTGACCCCGTGCTGTATAGCGGACTGTTTGAGAATGTGTATGTTTTGATAGTCCTTACATTGTCGTCTTCTTTGGGGAAAAAGTAAACATCAAATATCGACAATAATAACAATAATAATTAGGAAGGAAGGAAGGGAGGACAAGGAGAGAGCGCGAATAATCATTATACATGTAATGACAATAATAATAACTAACATCATCATCGTCGTCGTCGTCGTCATCATCATCGTTTGTCGTCGTCATCATCATCGTCCGTTGTCGTCGTCATCATCATCATTATTATTATTATTTATTATCATTATTATTATCATCATCATCATCATCATCTATATTATTGTTATTATTGTTGTTATTATTATTGTTATTATCATCATTTTTATTATTATTATTATTGTCATCATCATCATTATTATTATCATTATTGTTATTGTTATTGTTGTTTGTCATTGTTGTTATTGTTGTGTTGTTGTTATTATTTGTTGTTGTTGTTGTTATTCTTCTTCTTCTTCTTCCCTTTTGTCTGTTGTTGTTGTTGTTGTTAAGGTGGTGTGGTGATGGTGGTGACGACCATGACGATGGTGATGATGGCGACGATGATGATGGTGGCGGCGGCGGCTGGACGACGACGACGACGACGACGACGGGATGATGATGAATGATGATGATGATGATAGACGACGACGACGACGGACGCGACGACGACGACGACGACGACGACGATGATGATGATGATAAATCACATAGTGCAAACAGTTCACGCGGTCCATATAGTCCATAAGCTCAGTGGTTAGAGTGTTAAGCTCATAACGCAGGGGTTGTGAGTTCAATCCTGGGCAGACCACAGTTAATTCTGTGTAGAGCGAGAATGGGATTCTGTGTTGGGTTTCTTTCACGTAAATCTGTGAGGCCTTTGTACACTGCATGCAGTCACACTGGTAGTCTTGAGGTTGTTGTTTTTGTTGGTTTGTTGGTTTCCTAAGGACATAGCAGATGAAGAGAGATTGTATATAATACAGTCTATGTTGTTTCAATAACAGATTGACATAAGGATAGGCCAGGAAATTATCATCATCATCATCATCAGGTGCCCTGCCGCGTAGCGTTGGTGATCGCCATCTGTCTCTACCTCTTGTTGTCCCAAGCATCTCCTCCACCCTCCTCGTCTTAGCCACTCCGCAAGTCCGTCTAGTATTTTCTCCCTGGGTCTACCTGGTGCTCTCTTTCCCAGGAAATTATACTTCAAATAAAAACACAAGAGCTTGCTAGTGCTTTGGGTTCAAGTGTAGGAACAGGGCTTACGTCATGATTATTTTTGGATCTTCTCCATCACATTGAGTTATTGAGTCAGTGGCATCAGTGCGTGTGCATGTACGTGTGTGTGTGTGTGTGTGTGTGTGTGTGTGTGTGTGTGTGTGTGTGTGTGTGTGTGTGTGTGTGTGTGTGTGTGTGTGTGTGTGTGCTCGTGTAATTTTGTGTGTGTGTGTGTGTGTGTTTGTATGTATATGAAGCCCACAATGATGTCTGCGAAAAACTTTTATTTGATGCTAAATTTCACTTTTATTTAATTCTAAATTTCTTTTTCCTTATATATTCTTCGTACAAGTAGTAGTTGCTTACTATGTATTGTTGCTGCGATACTCTTTTGACCAAGTAAATTTAAGTGCCCACTCGCCTCCCCAATGTAAAATACGTATTTGTGGGCATGTAAATGTATGTATATGTATGCGTGCCCATTATTGCTTTCTTACATTTATGTGTGTGTATGTGTGTGTCTGTGTGTGTGTGTGTGTGTGTGTGTGTGTGTGTGTGTGTGTGTGTTGTGTGTGTGTGTGGGTGTGGTGTGTGTATGTGTGTGTCTGTTTTGTATGTATGTGTGTGCGTCTGCGTGTGTGTCGGTGTGGTGTGTGTGTGTGTGTGTGTGTGTGTGTGTGTGTGTGGGTGGTGGTGTGGTGTGTGTATGTGTGTGTCTGTTTCTGTATGTATGTGTGTGTCTGCGTGTGTGTCGGTGTGTGTGTGTGTGTGTGTGTGTGTGTGTGTGTGTGTGTGTGTGTGTGTGTGGGTGTGGGTGTGTGTATGTGTGTGTCTGTTTCTGTATGTATGTGTGTGCGTCTGCGTGTGTGTCGGTGTGTGTGTGTGTGTGTGTGTGTGTGTGTGTGTGTGTGTGTGTGTGTGTGTGTGTGTGTATGTGTGTGTCTGTTTCTGTATGTCTGTGAGTGCGTCTGCGTGTGTGTTGGTGTCTGCGGTGTGTG
>CM060306.1:115588203-115595703 GCA_030674185.1 Monoplex corrugatus | reverse complement strand
GCGAGTTGTAAGCTTCTTTTACCGAGGTGTTAACATGTAATTCTATGGAATTTTCAAAACGGAGTGCACCGGATTTGGCTGCTCTGTCAACTACGTTGTTGCCGTGAAGACCAATGTGAGAAGGCACCCAGCATAAACTGATTTCCGAGCCATTTATCTTTAAACAGTGTATTAGATGATTTGCCTCAATTATTAAATCAGGTCTTGTGTCTGTATCAAAAGACTGTAAGGCATATAATACAGATTTTGAATCAACAAACAGAACTACTTTGAAAGGCACAGGCCGAAGGCTTATTAAATAATGCAACGCTTGAACAACAGTGACCAATTCTGCTGTATATATAGATACATTTGCCCCAATGAAAAAAGACTTTTTAATGTTAAATTTTGGAACATAAAACGCTGCTCCAGCGCTCTGATTTGCTAAGACTGACCCATCAGTAAAAATGTGGAGGTGGGTACGGTACTTTTCATCGATGTGTTCACAAGCTGTGGATAGCGTAATGTTGACATTATCATCTTTTTTAACGTCTGCATAATCGAGATCAAACGTGGCCTTTAGCATTTCCCATGTAGGGATAGGCGTTAACATTGGTTTTTCGGCTATTTCATCCATAGTTATGCTGGATTGTTTGATCAGATCAGATATGTAAGTTGCGGTTGTAATTTGTGATGAAATGTTTTTTGCTCGTTTTGGAAAGTCAATATCAGACCTGATTTTAATTTCTTTGTTCACAAAATTATTCGCTTGTGAAGTAGTTCTAATTGCAAACTTTGCTGTAGCTAGCTCACGATGGTTGTTTAGAGGTAGAATTCCAGCAACTTTGTACGTTTCCAGAGTAGAAGCATGAGTTGGTACACCTAGTGCAATTTTAAGACTTTTGCAGTCCAAGTTCAGAATCTTTTTTAGTAAATATTTAGGTGCATTGAAAAAAACTTCTTGCGCGTAGGACAATTTAGACCTGACCAGCGCTGTTGACAGATGAATCAGTATATTTGTATCCATTCCCCAGGGTAATTTGCTTATTATCTTTAGAAAATTTAAGGTTTTTCGTGCTTTTGTTAAAATATAATCAAAATGAACATTCCAGCTTAATTTCGAAGTGATGTAAACTCCCAGAAATTTTACGACCTGTTTGTAATTTAACACTTCACCAAGCAATTTGAAAGTAGGCAAGTTATTTGAGTTACCACCAGGATCAAACAGCATCATGTTAGTCTTTTCTGCCGACAACGACAGACCATTTTCTAACATATAGTTTCCAAGATTATCAAGATCAATTTGATACAATTTCCTGATGTAATTCCGTGTTCTCTGTGGAGTTGTCTTTTTTAAAGTGATATTCATCCAAGTGCATATATCATCAGCATACTGTACTTAAACAACACGATTTGAAAAAGCTTTAGGAAGATCCTGTATAAGGATATTAAATAAAATAGGTGCTATCACTGAACCTTGTGGAATCCCCATGTCGAGGTGCCGTGAAGTAGAATAACTAGCTCCCACTCTAGCCTGTATTGTTCTATTAGCTAAAAAAGATTTAATGTAATTGTACATATTGCCAGATAAACCAACAGATTTTAGCTTGAACAATAAACGTTTATGCCAAACTTGATCATAAGCTTTTTTTACATCAAAGAAAGTAGCTAAAACACTTTTTCTGCGGGCAAACTGTTGTTTGATCTGAGTCGTAAGTTTAACCAGGTGTTCAACTGCGGATCTCCCTTTTCTAAAATCCGCCTGGTTTACCGGAATAACGTTATTTTTATCACAGTAGTGTAAAACTCTGTTTAAGATCAATCTTTCCATTAGTTTGCTCGTGTGGGACGTCAAAGCAATGGGTCTGTAACTGTTTTTATCAGTTTTCGATTTTCCTGCTTTTAATATCGGTATAACTATAGACTTTTGCCAGATTTGTGGTACAGTTCCGCTAACCCAGCATTTCTGCAAAATTTTGTGTAGGAAAATAAGATAGTTTTCAGGGAGATGTTTAATCATTTCAGTCGAAACTGCATCAATACCTACCGAACTCGTTTTGTTGTGTAGAAACAGTATTGTGTTTTTTAGCTCTTCTAAGGTGATTGGAGAATTAAACCAGAGATCATTCTGAGGTATTGGATCAGTGTAGATTGAGTTGTTATCTTCCATTTCTCTGTGATGTTTGCAGTCAGGAGATAAACCTTCAACTTTACTGTTTTTAGCAAATAAGTCCACAAAGGTTTCTGCTTTGTCCATGTCTGAAGGAAATGTGTTACATGTTTCTATCATTATCGGACACCTAGGTAAGTTGGTTCCATTCTTCATTTGATTCATTTTCGTCCAGACTTTATGGAAATCTTTGAAATCTGAAATTTCTTTTTTGCAGAATGATGCCCAATAATCTTTCTTTGCTTCAGCAATGATTTTGTTACATTGGATGTTAGCTTTTTTTCATTTCCACATGATCTTCAGGTTTCCGGCTTTTGATGTAGATTTTGAATTTCTCCCTTTTGTATTGAACTGCTTTCTCACATGCCTCTGTCCACCAAACATTACCCAATCGATTATTCGATTTAGAAGTTTTGAGTTTCGGAATTGATACGTCTGCAGCAGCTAGAATTGACTCTTGGAATTTAGAAAACATAATGTCTACATTTTCACTTTCATAATGTCTGTAATCCTGATTAGCAAGAGCAGTTCGAAATAAGGACCAGTCTGCACGCTTGTAATTATATTTTGGAATAATATCAGGAGAGCTGTCTTTCATCCTGATGTTTTTGTCAGTTATGGTTATGATGATAGGTAGATGATCGCTTCCCAAAGTGTCTCTGTGAGTTTCCCAGGTACAGGATGGTGCTAATTCTGGTGATATCAGAGACAAATCGATGGCTGTCGCCCTGTGTTTGGAGACATCAGGGATCCTAGTGACACTACCATCATTTAGAAGGTGTGTGCGTGCGTGTGTGTGTATGTGTGTGCGCGTTTGTGCGCGCGTGTGTGTGGTTGTGGTCTGTGTGTTCTGTGTGTTGTGTCTGTGTGTGTGCGCGTTGTATGTGTGTGTGTGTGTGTGTGTGTGTGAGTGTGTGTGTGGTGTGTGTTGTGGTGGTGTGTGTGTAACTCCTGTGTGGTGTGTGTGTGTGTGTGGTGTGTGTGTGTGTGTGCGGGCGCGCGGTGTTGTAGTGTGTGTGTGTGTGTGATGTGTGTTGTGTGTTGTGTGTTTGTGTACGTTGGTGTGTGTGTTTAATGTGTGTGTGTGTGTGTTGTGTGTGTTGTGTTGGTGTGTGTGGTGTGTGTGTTGATGTGTGTGTGTGTGTTGTGTGTGTGTGTGTGTGTGTGTGTGTGTGTGTGTGTGTGTGTGTGGTGTGTGTGTGTGTGTGTAAAGGTGTGTGTGTTAAAGGTGTGTGTGTGTGTGTGTGTGTGTGTGTGTGTGAAAGGTGTGTGTGTGTGTGTGTGTAAAGTGTGTGAACAACACTTTTTCAGTAACTTCTGACAATCGTTAAAATCTGTTTAAACAATTATGACTGCCTGACGATGTTCTCAAGTCACGTTAACTTTTATTTCAAGTCGAAGCATCTTCAGTTTCAGTTTCAGGTTCTCAAGGTGATACCCCCATACTCGGAATGAATTCCGAATGCACTGACGTCACTGGTGCCATGTAATGTAATTCCTCGACGCAAATGTACCATGAAAGAAGAATAAGAACACGTATTTAATACAACAAGACAAGACAGGCGCACATTTTCGGCCAACTGGCCTTTGTCAGGCGTAAGATCACCAACAAACAAACACCAGATACAAAAATTAAAAATTTCCATTTCTCACACTGGACCGAGCAGCAGGGAAGTTTCAGTCTTTTTCTCCTAATTTTTGTGTCTGGTGTTTGTTTATTGGTGATCTTTTACGCTTGACAAAGGCCAGTTGGCAGAAAATTTGCGACTGTCTTGTCTTGTTGTATTAAATACGCGTTCTTATTCTTCTTTTGTGTTTTTTCTGGTTCCTGATTTGCTTGAACGCGGGAAGTCACACTTGTTTTGGATTACCAAGGTACCAGATGGCAGCCATTCTTTTTCTATGTCTGGTCCATATAACTGGAACGATGTTCCCCCGTCTACTGACAGTCACATATTCTGTCTTCCTTCAAGTCTAGCTTGAAGGCATACCTTTTTGTCCAACAGTGATTTCTCTCTCTACATGCGCACACAGGATCAGTGCTCTAGTGGTAGAATACTCGGCTGCCACGCGGATGACCCGGGTTCGGTTCTCGGTCGATATACGTGATTTTTTTTCAAGATCTTGCCAGTGTATAAGGTTATGTGCAGGCTCAGAGAGTCTGCCAGATAAGTACTGGCAGCTTTGGGTGAAGCGCACATGGAATTGCCCGAGTGCAACGAATCCCTGTTGAACAAACACCAAACTCTACATGTGCACTCTTTTGACCCACTGCCCTCCTGTCCTCCCCTACGAGTTTGCGTGCCCTTCGTGTCCTGGAGTTTCGGTCGTTGTAAAGGGTGATTGGTGAATGGTGAGAGTGTTCACTTTGGTTTGATTCCTGTAATCAAGACTTAGCGCCTTACAAATGTCATTAAGGAAAAGACAGGCAACATTTATAGGCCATTTTATGAGGAAAGGGGAATGGAGCACCTGGTCACATCAAGAAAGCTGGAGGGAAAGAGAGCACCAGGTAGACGCAGGGAAAAAAATATTGGACGGACTTGCAAAGTGGCTGAAGACAGAGAGGGTGGAGGATGTGCTTGCGGCAACAAGGGATAGATGCATATGGAGGGCCATGATCGCCAACGCCATGTGGCAAGGCACCTAATGATGATGATGATGACAAATGTCATTATTATTATTATTAATGGAAAATATTTGAAAAGATCATGGCATTAGCCTTAAGCCTGCACGTAATCAGTATGAAGAACATGGTCCATTCGTTGGACCCACAGGGCCTGCGTTATCAGCATGCCTCTCAAAACACTGAGCTTTGTCATGGTCACAATAACCTACAGAAGTAGAAAGTTTAGGTTTTCAGTCAGTCACTTTTCTGTATAAAAGTAGTGATAAATAGAATGGCTTTACCGTCTTGTTTAATAAACTTTATTGACTTCATGGGGCGACGGCGAATCTGTTGGAAGCTTTTTGCCCTCAAGACTGTGGGCTTTGGAGGGGGGTGTTGTTTGTTTGTTGTTTCTTTTTCTTCTTTTTATTACCATGCGGTAGGAGCAGGGAGATGTTAAGCCCTGCGATTTAGAAATGTGGCACGTTTGTGCCTCTCGGCATTAATATTTTAGATTTGTTTTTAAGTCTTTTTTCTTCAAGCTAAAGCAGCAAATATGTTATTTAGGACGCCCATCTGTCTGTCTCTCTATCTCTCTTCTGTATCTCTGTCTCTTTCTTTCTTTCTTTTTTTTTTTCTCTCTCTCTCTCTCTCTCTCTCTCCCTCCTCTCTCTCCTCCCTCTCTCTCTCTCTTCCTCTCCCCCCCCCTCTTTTTACCATTTCTGACGTTTTTCTTTTATCTCTTTATCTCTTTCTCTCTATTTCTTTCCAGCTCTCTCTCTCTCTTTATCTCTCTCTTTCTGTCTGTCTATCTCTCTAGCTAGCTAGCTAGCTAGCTAGCTATCTGTCTATCTATCTATCTATCTGTCAGTCTGTCTATCTATCTGTCTGTCTGTCTATCTGTCTGTCTGTCTCTCTCTCACTCTCTCTCTCTCTCCTCTCCTCCTCTCTCTCTCTCTCTCTTTCTGTTTCTCTGTATGTTAATGCTTTAAAACCCTTGAACAAATATCACAAACGCGCAGTCAAGACTGTTATTTTCTTCTAAAATCGTCAAGTTTACAAAAATAAGATTTGCAGCAAACGAATATATTACCACTGGAAAAGACATTCACTGTTAACAAAGGAATATCAACGCAATAATGATATAGTGTTCCGCGACATGACAGTTTTTTCATTACAATAACAGACACCCAATTAAAGTCCAAAATCCTGTTTCGAGAATTGATTTACAAAAATCAAGCTTGTCTTACTCGGGTAGCGTACTCTGCAAAAACCTTCCACCAAATGTACGATCCTGTTTACAGCATTAAAAGCTTTTAAAAAAGCAAATCTTGTCTCATTTCCTCAAACATCATAATTCTCTTGAAACAATGACTACAGTATCTTCCACACACACACACACACACACACACACACACACACACACTCTCTCTCTCTACTCTCTCTCTCTCTCTCTCTCGCTCTCTCTCTCTCTTTATTTCTTTCTCTCTTTGTCTCTTTCTCTCTCTCTCTCTTCTCTCTCTCTCTTCTCTCTCTCTCTCTCTTTCTCTCTCTCTCTTTCTCTCTCTCCTCTCTCTCTCTCTCTCTCTCACTCTTTCCTTGTTTGTCTGTCTGTCTCTCTCTCTGTCTCTCTCTGTTTCTCTCTCTGTTTCTCTCTCTCCATCTCTCTCGCTCCATACATACATACATACACACATACATACATACATACATACAACATCACATACATACATACATACATACATACATACATACATACATATGAAATATATACAGCTGCATATAATGCAGCTTTGTGATGTGCTGTGCATGTTGTGCATGTTTGTCACATGTTTTATGATTTGATGTCTATGTCAGATTCTATCAGTGTGCGTTTGTGTATAAGGAAATCCACACAAGCAATACGATTCGCTTTTTATGATCTAACAGTTGTATAATGGTTTGTCGGCATTGCTGATGTGTAATGACATGTGCATTGTGTTTTTAATGTTCAGTCATTTAGATAGACATTGTCTTGTCTTGTCTTGTCTCTGTCTGGTCTGGTCTGATCTGGTTGGTCTGGTCTTGTCTTGTCTGGTCTGGTCTTGTCTTGTCTTGTCTTGTCGAGTCTTGTCTGGTCCGGTCTGGTCTGGTCTTGTTTGATCTGGTCTGGTTTGTTTTTGTCTGGTCTGGTCTGGTCTGGTCTGGTCTGGTCTGGTCTGGTCTGTCTGTCTGGTCTGGCCTTGTCTTGTTCCGTCTTGTCTTGTCTTGCCTTGTCTGGTCTGGTCTGGTCTTGTTTAGTCTGGTCTCACCTTGTCTTGTCTTGTCTTGTCTTGCCTTGTCTTAGATTTTTCTGAGCCTTGTCTTAGTCTTATTTTACCTTTTTTAGAACATCAAATGTTCACGTTAAAGATCCTCTACCTCATGTCATTGGCTGATTTATGAAACCATGAAAACGCTCAGAAAGTTTGAAAATAACATTCAGCTAATAACATCTACCATTAGAAAATAAAAAATAACGTTATCTTAGCATTGTTATAGCATTATCATTACCAATGTCGTTGTCGTTGTCGTTGTCATTGTCTCAACATATACTATGTACAGGCTAACATCAACTGTTAATGCTGAATCGTCCCTGCCCCACCTACTTTCTCCAAAATTGTGTGCAGAGAGAGAGAGAGACAGGAGAGAGAAAACAGAGACAGAGAGAGAGACATAGAGAGAGAGAGAGAAACTTCTGACTTTAGACTTCAGAAGACTTCAC
>CM060306.1:115573203-115583203 GCA_030674185.1 Monoplex corrugatus | reverse complement strand
GTCCTTCTAGTAAAATGAAACAATGTGTCAACGGCAGATATGATGCGTCTAGTGTGTTGGCTAGTGACTGCGTGCTTGTCACCTCTCACTTTCAGCCTGCACCGCTGGATAGCACGGCTGCTTGCAGCTATGCGAAAAAAAGAGCAGAATGCGTAAGTCTCTTCCTGTCAGTCCATAGCCTCTCCATCAGCAAGCCCTACGTTGTGCCTCCTCGTGGCGACATGCGGTAACTGAGCACCTCACTGACTCAGGCTAAAATTCGAGGGACTCGAAGGAGGTCTGGCCTCCAGACGTGCGGCACGCAGGCCCACCGGTATGTGGATATGCCCTGGTGCCCACGAACCAGATCCCCAAGCTATGGGTAAACAGCTCCACTGCCTTGTGGACATATCGGGAGAGAATAAGGCTAAGGGAGATAACCCTGAAAAAAATTCACCCTACTGCCTTGTAAGTTGTCGTGGGAACGACAAAGGCTAGCGGAGAGACCGCAAAAAACTGATTGAAGGCAACGGGAAACCACCATCGAATTCTCCCTAGAAAAATTATGGACAGACAAAAAAAAATGAAACAATGTTTATAAAACACATAAGAATCTCCTCTCAATAATGTATATGACGGGTGTGATAATCAAGAGGATAAACGTCGGATCTCCAGTCAGAAGATCCTGGGTTCCATTCCCTTAGACACCTCTGTGTGGTGGATAAAGGGTGGAGAATTTTCCCAGGTCAACATGATGCAGCTCTGCAAGTGCCTAAATCCCCTTCGTGTTTACACACATGCAGAATATCAAATATGCCGTTAAAATCCTGTAGGTCTCATCAGTGGCTGGCTTACCAAAACACCCAGCATGCACGCCCATCAAAGACGCAAACTGTGGAACCACGTAGCGGAATGTGGTCAGTCGTTTAACAGCTTGAGTTCTTTTTTATCCGCTAAAGAATCTGAATATGTGTAATGTAAAGTGAATCCAAATAAGTTTAGGGAACAGAGTCATACAAGAACGATTCATGGTGGTCACTGCGTTGACAGGTGGGGACACTGACCACTATACTACCGAGAATTTGTTTGTGTAGTGATTCAGGCCTTTAATTATTTATCTATTTGCTTTGTATGTATATTCCTTTTTATAAGGTAAGATACACACATGCACATGTCATTTACATGTAACCAAGATTATTCCAGTGGTAGGCTGATAAAATACCAGTATAAAATATAGACTAGGTAAAACATAGTCTAAGTAGGGCCTGAGGACCTGGCCAGCTCATGGGTTTATGTGCAATTTTTTAAGGCTTGTGCCATGATCACAATACGCATTTCACCTGTGACGTTAGTGTATATGGGATTCGTTCCGAGCGCGGAGACGTAATATTGAGAAACTGAAACTGAAATTGCGTTGACGTAACTTAAGCACACATCGGATATAGGCCTCCTATTAAAATGGATTTCAATTTTCAGTCATACATTCACTCACTCTGATCACTATCCATATCTTCCCCCATCACCACCACCACTTACCAGCCCCCTTCACCCACTCACCCTAACAGGCACATGCACAGGTGCACAAGGTCGGAGCGTCAGCTTAAAATTACAGTCACAAAGTGGAAAAATAATAGCAACAAAATCTTTCTTAAAATGCAGACAGATATAATCACCTTAATGTCCTGGGGGCAAAACATTCCGCTCAGAAGGTGCGGCACGTTTAGAGGTTCACTGGGAGTGCCACTCTGACCACAATCCTTAGGCCCAGGTGTATCAAGGAGAAAGTTAGAGGATAATCTGTCTTTACGGGGAGGCTCGTACTGGTGAGACAATTCAGACGGGAACCACAGACACAGGAAAGTAGAATCAGAAACGCGTATTTACTACGCACAACAAGACAGACAAAACTGGTCTTTGTCAAGATAACAAAGAACAAATACACAGGGGGAAATGGGGGGAAATATTAATCCTTTCACTTCCACACCCTGTCCACCAATATCCTGCATTCTCAATCACACTAGCAAAGCAAAAACCTAACCCTTTGACTCCCTCACCCTATCCACCAGGAAGCTGATGGATGGTGAGGGAGTCAAAGGGTTAAGTTTTTGCAACCGGTGGATAAGGTGCGGGAGTCGAAGGGTAAATACTTCCCCGATGTTTCGTTAAGGGGGATGAAATGGCTGATATGAAATCTAGTGAATAGGAAGCAGGGGAGACAAATCAAATTCAGACAGACGAGGAGAAATTTTGAATCAGTCACCATGGCGAAGTAATTATGCAACGGACTGCTTACTGCGAGTTATGAGTTCGAAACCCCCCCCCCCCCCCCCCCCCCCCATCAGTCCAAAATAATTATTGTGGGATTTTTCTGCCAAAACAATTATTGTGGGATTTTTATGCCAAAACAATTATTGTGGGACTTTTCGGCCAAAACAAATACTGTGGGATTTTTATGCCAAAACAATCATTGCGGGATTTTTCTGCCAAAATTATTGTGGGGGTTTTCTGCCAAAACAATTATTGTGGGATTTTTCTGCCAAAACAAACATTGTGGGATTTTTCTGCCAAAACAATCATTGTGGGATTTTTCTGCCAAAATTATTGTGGGTTTTTTCTGCCAAAACAATTATTGTGGGGTTTTTCTGCCAAAACAATTATTGTGGGATTTTTCTGCCAAAACAAACATTGTGGGATTTTTATGCCAAAACAATCATTGTGGGATTTTTCTGCCAAAATTATTGTGGGGGTTTTCTGCCAAAACAATTATTGTGGGATTTTTCTGCCAAAACAATTATTGCGGGATTTTTCTGTTCCTATCAGCTCCTACCCAGAGTTGAGTATGTTATGGGTTCATCAGGAAGACTGGAAACACACAGTCGAGTGTCATCCATTTTACAAATGTGTTGTTGGAGTTACTCAAATTTTCTGGCCAACACAGCTGGTGTCTGTATCTCTCAGGTGCCAGGAATATAATTATTGTAAAAGTATGCTGGAGTGCCGCCCTATTACGTAGCCTCTCAATCCTCGGTGGAAATCTGTAGAATCATGATCATTACACCCCATTAGCATCCTGAATTATCATAGCATCTGAAAATTGTTTCAGGTTCTATGGCCCTTCATGGCCTGATCTCATGGTGGCCTCAGTTTCTAGCCCTGATATGGCTCTACGCAGTCGGCTGGGCTTTAGATAACAATAACAATGACCTCAGTTTCGGTTTCCTCTACTGTTTCCATGCTTAAGATGGAATCAGGTTGGGTCTTTAGTGTCAGTAGTTCATGGGGAAAGGAGGGGGGCTGCCGTTGGAGGCCTGTGGTGGTCGTCGTCTTACCAAGAGAGGTAGATGGGAAGGGGCCCTTGTCATCTGGTCTGACTCTACGACTGAGCGATAACTACGATTACAACGGGGCTTAGTTGGCAGTGTCTGTCATCTGGTCTGACTCTACGACTGAGCGATAACTACGATTACAACGGGGCTTAGGTGGCAGTGTCTGTCATCTGGTCTGACTCTACGACTGAGCGATAACTACGATTACAACGGGGCTTAGTTGGCAGTGTCTGCAATCTGGTCTGACTCTACGACTGAGCGATAACTACGATTACAACGGGGCTTAGTTGGCAGTGTCTGTCATCTGGTCTGACTCTACGACTGAGCGATAACTACGATTACAACGGGGCTTAGTTGGCAGTGTCTGTCATCTGGTCTGACTCTACGACTGAGCGATAACTACGATTACAACGGGGCTTAGGTGGCAGTGTCTGTCATCTGGTCTGACTCTACGACTGAGCGATAACTACGATTACAACGGGGCTTAGGTGGCAGTGTCTGTCATCTGGTCTGACTCTACGACTGAGCGATAACTACGATTACAACGGGGCTTAGGTGGCAGTGTCTGTCATCTGGTCTGACTCTACGACTGAGCGATAACTACGATTACAACGGGGCTTAGTTGGCAGTGTCTGTCATCTGGTCTGACTCTACGACTGAGCGATAACTACGATTACAACGGGGCTTAGTTGGCAGTGTCTGTCATCTGGTCTGACTCTACGACTGAGCGATAACTACGATTACAACGGGGCTTAGTTGGCAGTGTCTGTCATCTGGTCTGACTCTACGACTGAGCGATAACTACGATTACAACGGGGCTTAGTTGGCAGTGTCTGTCATCTGGTCTGACTCTACGACTGAGCGATAACTACGATTACAACGGGGCTTAGTTGGCAGTGTCTGTCATCTGGTCTGACTCTACGACTGAGCGATAACTACGATTACAACGGGGCTTAGTTGGCAGTGTCTGTCATCTGGTCTGACTCTACGACTGAGCGATAACTACGATTACAACGGGGCTTAGTTGGCAGTGTCTGTCATCTGGTCTGACTCTACGACTGAGCGATAACTACGATTACAACGGGGCTTAGTTGGCAGTGTCTGTCATCTGGTCTGACTCTACGACTGAGCGATAACTACGATTACAACGGGGCTTAGTTGGCAGTGTCCTTAGCAAGTTGAATCAGTACAGGCACTGCTGAACTCTACCCAGGTGACCAAGCATCAGCGAAGGGTATCTCTGGTGGGTGGCCTTATGGTGTTTTGATATCTCTGGCTCCCGTGCGATTCGTGGGACTGAGACTTGACTGAATGAACTTTAGGTTGGTGATGTGTTGTAGAACTGGAATGAGCGGCGTAATAGGAAGCGTAGCAGTTTGGACAGGAACGCAAAAATAAGGGGTTTCATTCCCATCTCAGACTAATAGAGAAAAGTTGTCATTTTTGTACGGATTTGTACTAATGACCGATGGAGACCTGTCAAAAATGGAAATGGCATGATGCAGACGTATCCAGAATAAGAGTGTCATGATGCTAACTTGTCAAAATCAAGAATGCCATGATCAAATGTCTCTATCCATGTCATCTCTGTCACTGTGTTTATAAACTATAGCTGGAGGCGATGCATTTCTCTTTCGCTGTCAAACTTTAGAGAAATCTGTTGCAATAATCAAGCTTTGTCAGTATCAGCGAGATTGCTGTAATGTTTGCTGTTCACGAGAGAGAAACGAGTGGACCTGACACAGATATCTGACGTAAAAAAAACGCACGACTCGATAATGGTTGATGTTTGTTTCTTAATTACAGAATAATCAAAATATCCACTTAGGACTTGGACAGTTTCAGAGTCTGGAATAAATACATCTCCAATGTTGAGTCAATCTTTTTCCTTTTCTTCTTCTTCTTTTGTTCGCCTTCTACATGGTCAGGCCACATCTAGCCACTATCTCCGCTAGATGTCATGGAGCTTGGTGGTCAGAGGAGGGACGGAAGGGACCTCTGATGGATGAGGATATATCCACTTAAGATGTGGGAACAACACTGGGTCATGTGCCACAACAGGACTCACTTTCAGCTACTGAAGGTCTCTCTTGTCTGTCTTGTCACGCCGGTGGACGTGTGTTGAAAATCACTGTTTACCATAACCACAGCCTGGTGTTGGTCCCTGAAGCGGCCTCAGTGAACAAGAGCCAATGTCATTTGATGTGGGTGATCGTGTAGACATTTGCTTTATATTATAAAGAACACTAATGAAGAAGATAAGGAAAAGACAAGCAGCATTTATAGAACGTTTTATGAGACAAGAGAATTTAGAGCACGTAGTCACAACAGGAAAGATGAAGGGAAAAAGAGCAACAGAGGGAGAAAACATTGGACGGATTTGCGGAGTGGATGAAGATAGAGTGGGAGATGTACTTGCCGCACAAAAGATAGATTCATATGGAGGCCCATGATCGCCAATGCCATGCGGCAGGGCACATGATGATGATGATGATGATGATGATGATGATGATGATGATGATGATGATGATGATGATGATGATGATGATGATGATGATGATGATGATGATGATGATGATGATGATGATGATGATGATGACGACGACGACGACGACGACAATGACGACGACGATGATGATGACGATGACGATGACGGTGGTGATGGTGGTGGTGGTGGTGGTGGTGGTGGTGGTGGTGGTTATGGCGGTGGTGATGATGATGATGCATGGTACAACCACCTGATACGACATGATCAGAAACATCAAGATCAGACAAATGGGAACTACATCCGTCAACCATCATGCTCATCAACAGAGAACGAAGTAGCTCTCCTGTCTCCCCAAAGTCATAATCATCAACAAAGAAATAAACAGCTTTCCTGCTGCTCCACCATCATACTCATCATTCTCTTTCATGCCATCAGTCAAAACCTTCCTTGGTCTGCCTCTCGTTTTAAAATCAGATATCATTTCATCATATGCTCGTTGAGTCAGGTGGTGGTGGTCGTCGTCGTTGTCGTTATCATCATTAGCAGCAGCAACAGCGATCATGGGCCTCAATATGAATCTATCTTTTGTGCGGCAAGTACATCTCCCACCCTGTCTATCTTCTATACTCTCTATAATTTTCCATTGCTTTTATTCTTTCTCCCCATTTATAGCCAAAAGCGTGTGTGTGTGTGTGTGTGTGTGTGTGTGTGTGTGTGTGTGTGTGTGTGTGTGTGTGTGTGTGTGCGTGCGTGTGTGCGTGTGCGTGCATGTGTGTGCGTGCGTGCGTGTGTGTCTGTTTCAGCGCTTAGATTTGATTTTATCAAGATTTTGCGCTATATAAATATTGTAATTATTATTAATTATTATTATTATTATCATCAACCGAGAATTAGGTGGTCTGGTCATCTGAGAATTAGGTGGTCTGGTCATCTGACTTGTGCGCGACCCCACCAACTGACTCAACGAGCATATGATGAAATGACAAGGAAGGTTTTGACTGATGCCATGAAAGAGACCTAGACATCACACGGGATCACTCCACTTCAGGCCATTCAGCTCGCTGCTGACCGTTAACTCTTTCTCCCCTGACACCCATGACAGTACAAGCAGACAGGCCAAGGAAGAATCAGACCGCAGTTGCAGGATTGCTTGCGATAAGAGACAGAAATGGCATGGTGTGTGTGTGTGTGTGTGTGTGTGTGTGTGTGTGTGTGTGTGTGTGTGTGTGTGTGTGTGTGTGTGTGTGTGTGTGTTGTGTGTATGTGTGTATGTGCGTATATGTGTGGTGGTCTTTGATTTAATGTCTATTCACTAAAGTGATTTTAGACAACAACAACAACAACAACAAAATTGGGGGGGGGGGATGATAAGAGGAGTGAAGAGAATATTTGAAAATTGTCAATTTTGAACTTGAGAAAAGATGATCCAGAAAACAACTGTTTTGAAGAGGGGAAGGTAAAACTAACAAATAATGTTATCATAATTAACGATTTAAACAAACAAACTAACAAACAAAATTGAAAAATATCTGGAAGAAACGAAGAAAAAAATAAAACTAATAATTGACTAACCATAACAGTGAACAAGTGAAATAACATTTTAAAGGTAATTCGCTATAGGACTTTTTGACAGGCTAACAAAAAATTCATACAGTAATGATGATGAGGCAAATATATCAGAAACTGTACTCATAGATAGTGTTGGAATATGTCGTTTTACCTTAACGCAAGAAAGAATATGACTATGTGTTATCTTCTTTCCACACAGACATACTATGTTCTTGGTGTATTTTGTTTTGAATGCATCAAGTTTCCATCTATACATAAGGGATTGTATAATTCTGCTGGCATGAAGCTGCTTAAGTATTTTGCTAACTTCAAAGTTCATGTGACAGTTATCATACTTTTTCTGTTTTAATTGGAACTGCTTCCAGACGTAGTTGTCTACTAAAGTGTAATTCTCGTGCAACGAGAGAGAAAGCTGGATATTGTTTGAATCTGGTGAGTTATTAGCTCCCCGTTTGGCAGCCCTGTCAACTTTATCATTATATCGTATATGTGTGTATGTGCGTATGTGTGTGTTTCTTTGTGGATGTGGATGTGTGTATGAGTGTGTTGTGTGTGTTTGTGATGTATGTGGATGTGGATGTGTGTATGTGTGTGTTGTGTGTTTGTGTGTATGTGTCTGTGTGTGTACGTGTGTGTGTGAGTGTGTGTGTGGATGTACATATACCTGTTTGTAAATGTGGATTTGTGTGGATACGTATGGAGAGTTGCGTCTGAATGTATATCTTGGCGTGTTTGCATATGTGTACATGTGTGTGCATATATATGTATTTGCATATGTATCTGTGCGCATATTATGTGTTCGGAGTGTGTGTATGTGTGTGTGTGTGTGTGTGTGTGTGTGTGTGTGTGTGTGTGTGTGTATGTGTGTGTGTGTGTGTGTGTGTGTGTGTGTGTGTGTGTGCGTGTGCGTGTGCGTGTGCGTGTGCGTGTGTGTGTGTGTGTGTGTGTGTGTGTGTCTGCGTGTGTGTGTCTACGTGTGTGTGTCTGCGTGCTTAGAAAGACAGATGGATAGATAGACACAATCCCGAAAAGCTAAATCACCATGACACGTAAGCATTAGGATCAACGAAGTGAGACGAAAACTTCTCTCACATTGATAAACATCACAGGTGTACAGCCACCCTTTGTGCCCCTACCAGATCTTACACCCATGTGGATAGTTTCAGTCCGTTTCATCAAGAAAGCATGGCCGCAGGCAGAAAATTCTGGCACTAACACCAAGGATGCCATGTGATGGGAAAATATCCAAACTAATCATAGCAAACGCCTTAAGCCTGCGCAATCGGTTCTGAAAAGCCCTGCCTGACAAACAGTTTCAGTTACAGTTTCTCAAGATGACGTCTCCGCGCTCGGAACGAATTCCATATGCACTGACGTCACAGGTGCCACGTGTATGGTGATCATGGCACATGCCTGAAGCCTGCACATAAACCCTTGGGCTGACCAGTCCTCAGGCCCTACTTAGATTATGTTTTACCTAGTCTATATTTTACACTGGTATTTTATCAGCCTACCACTGGAATTATCTTGGTTACATGTAAATAACATGCGTATGAGTGTATCTTACCTTCAAAAAATAGGAACATATGTATAAATAAATAAATAAAGGTCTTAATCACAAGTAACTAGCTTTTCCGTATAAACTCGTCTCACATGACAAAACTCCCACCCACCCCTAGTCCATGCCCAAATGCTCAGCCGTATATCTACTAGGTGAAGACAATGTTTTCTTAATCATAGATAGGTTAAAACTAATCAGAGCAAATGCCTTAAGCCTGCGCAATCGGTTCTGAAAAGCGGTGCCTAAGCCTGCGCAAAACCCCACACACTGGAGAGGTCGTGGGAATCTACTCAATTTATGGATTTTTTTCCCTCCGTTCGAGCAAGATTTCGTGTCAGTGTTACATTAACTGAAAGTATGGTATTATCTGGTGTCGACGAATATGTGTGCGCAGGTTCCATATTTGATATCATCGTCCTCCTCGGGAAAAAAATGTACATCATAAAATAAAATCCAAAACAAATGTGACTGCCCGCGTTCAACCAAACAGGAACCAGAAAAAACACGAAAGAAGAATACGAAAGTGTATTTAATACAACAAACAAGACAAGACAGGCGCAAATTTTCGGCCAACTGGCCTTTGTCAAGCGTAAGATTACAAACCAAACAAACACCAGATACAAAAATTATTTCAGTCTTTTTCTAATAATTTTTGTATCTGGTGTTTGTTTGTTTGTAATCTTACGCTTGACAAAGGCCAGTTGGCCGAAAATTTGCGCCTGTCTTGTCTTGTTGTATTAAATACGCGTTCGTATTCTTCTTTCGTGTTTTTTCTGGTACATTATAAATGCAAGCATCAAATGACTATACCAAACGAGCCCCTTTTAAAAGGTACCTTGCTATTAAATAGCACGTAGAAGATTACAGTGCAAAAATGAATTGAGGTCTGCACAATTTCAAGACAAGATGGCTGCCATATTTACCTTTCATAACAACCAAGCCTTAATTCTGCCTTTTTATATTGTAATAATGATGTCAGCGTTTGTGATGGAATGTGAAAGCGAGTTTGATTTCGTAACACCACGACTGAGTATGTTGACAGATTGTTTTCTTGTTGTTATTCATGTATTTTTCTTC
>CM060306.1:115560703-115568203 GCA_030674185.1 Monoplex corrugatus | reverse complement strand
GACTAAACACAGAAAATGACGTCCCCTGTATTCAAACTGTATAGACTAAACACAGAAAATGACGTCCCCTGTATTCAAACTGTATAGACTAAACACAGAAAATGACGTCCCCTGTATTCAAACTGTATAGACTAAACACAGAAAATGAACGGTGATAGACCGTGAAATAGCTGTGCCCAAGAATTTCTGAATGAATCGTGTCTGAAGACAATCTTTGAGGTCTTGAATTTCCATCCAGCCCACAGACTCCATGCTTTCTCATAAAGTACTGATGTTCACCCATTCCATGTACTATCAAAACAGTCTATTTTGTATGTAGAAATACATGTAATTATCTCCGCCAGCGACTCCACCCAGTACAAAAATTTTTATAACTTTAATCTCTGACTCAACTCATTGATTTCGTTGGCAAATAGGCAAGGAATCCTTGTGGTAAATATTTACAATTTATTTGATTACATCTGAATATTCATATATTTATGGTTTCTTATTGTTGATTTTTTCCTTTATTTGTTTCTCTGTGTGTGTGTGTGTCTGGTGAGTGCATGTGAATGCGCGCGTGTGTGTGTGTGTATGTGTGTGTGTGTGTGTGTCTGTCTGTCTGTCTGTGTATGTGTGTGTGTGTGTCTGTCTGTCTGTATGTGTATGTGTGTGTGTGTGTCTGTCTGTCTGTGTATATGTGTGTGTGTCTGTCTGTCTGTCTGTATGTGTATGTGTGTGTGTGTGTGTGTATGTGTGTGTGTGTGTGTGTGTGTGTGTGTGTGTGTGTGTGTGTGTATGTGTGTGTGTGTGTGTGTGTGTGTGTGTGTGTGTGTGTGTTGTAACACTGGATTTACCATATGAAATTGGGCTGGTCTCCCTTGAAAGTAAAACGTCGCCATTTTTTATTTTTTCTTTGTTTTTGTTGTTGTTGTTGTTGATGTTGTTGTGTTGTTGTTGTTGTTGTTGTTGTTGTTGTTGGTCTGTATATTTCTGTGTACCTATGATATGGCACTGCTAAAGAACTCTGTCAGGGACAACTCATTCGTTTGCCGTAGGATTTTAAACGTGCGCTGAATGCATGCTGTAAATGGGACTTCAGTTTATCATCTGACCCGAAAGTCTGGCAGTTAGGCCACCACTTGGGATATAGAATGGGAGAGAGAGAAAACTCACTGTCTGATGCGAGATTTGAACCTGGGTTTCTCACGTCCTAGGCAGGTGTTTTAACCACTAGGCCACACACTCTATTTCGGTCTCTGCGGACGTAGAGTTGGCCATGCATCTTTAAAGTTGCCCCCCCCCCCCCACTCCACCATCACCATCACCACCCCCTCAACATTTTCCGCTTGAGGTAAATAAGTGATCCACATTTGATAAAGACACGTATAAAAATAGTTGAAAATCATTGCTGACACGCTTTGTTCGCAAATACACAGACAGACAGGCACACCTACGAATATATTATAACAAAATTCCCCATCCCCATACTCACAAACGCACATTTGTACTCGTATTCACACACGTAGACATATACATTCACACACACACGCGCACGCGCGCGTGCGCATGCACGCACGCACGCACGCACACACACACACATTCACACACTCACACACACTCACACACTCACACACACTCACACACACTCACACACACTCACACACACTCACTCACTCACTCACTCACAACACACACACTCACTCACTCACTCACTCACACACACATACACACACACACTCACTCACTCATTCACACACACACACACACACACACACACACACACACACACACACACACACACACACACAACAAACACTACCACCATAACCACCACGACTACCACTATCCCAATATTCCTGCACGCATGCACGCATACACGCATATACGCACACACGCATTCTTCGTCTGGTTAATATCAAACAAGTTCTTCACTTAGATATAATAAAACATACAACAAAGACACAATCAAATCCATATCTTGGGGAAAAGATTGTATAGTCATATTCTTGGTTTCCATTATCGACAGAACATCACAAACATATTTGTAGATCCTTCTTCTTCATTTTTCCACTTCAGTTGTTCAGTCACAAATTTTTGTGGCTCTAACATCGCAAACATATTTGTGTTTTCTTCTTCTTTATCATCATTTATCTCGATCAATCCTTACATGCAGATTTTGTGGCTGATATGACATCTGTCTTTTACGGTCTCACATTTCTGGTGATTGTATCGAGTAAGTTCTGTGTTGTTTTGCGAAATAGGAGAGACGAAATTGCTGAAAAAAACGTTTGATTTTTGCGCATAGATTTTTTTCTTTCAAAGTTCTTTCTGATGAATTTATGACAAAGTGCAAATATAAATGCGTAAACAAATACATGACAAAAAGTTTCCTGTCAATTGCAACGAGCATGCTTCTTACCATGAACCGTTTGCACTATATCATGGCAATTATTATTATAATCTTTCAATAATGTTTCACTTTTTTCTAAGTAATTCCGAGGTATAAAGGCATCAATGCGACAAAACAAACAGGAGTTGATGCTGTGCTCAGTCTATGCTACAATTTATAGCTACAATAAAACACGTCAGTCAGTTACATAGAGGTGCCTATCTATGCTACAATTTATAGCTACGATCAAACACACATAAGTCACATTGAGGTGCTAATCTATGCTACAATTTATTGCTACGGCAAGACACGTCAGTCAGTCATATTGAGGTGCCCATTTATGCTACAAATTATAGCCACGATCAAACACACGTAAGTCACACAGATGTGCTAATCTATGCTACAGTTTACAGCTAAGATCAAACACATTTCACACTGAGGTGCTAATCTAGGCTACAATTTATTGCTATGGTCATGCATACCAGTCGCGTTCAGGTGCCAATCTATGCTACAGTTTGTAACTACATTCGTTCAGACACGTTAATCACACTGAGGTGCCAATCTTTAGCATAAGTTATAGCTACAGTCAGGCACATCAGTCACACAGAGGTGCTAATCTAAGCTAATATTTATAGCTATGGTCATTCATATCAATCGCATTCGGGTACCAGTCTATGCTACAATTTGTAAATACGTTCAAACATACAGTCACAATGAGGTGCAAATCTTTGGCATAATTTATAGCTACGATCAAGCACATAAGTCTCACTGAGGTGCTAATCTAAGCTACAGTTTATAGCTATGGTCATTCATATCAGTTGCATTCAGGTGCCAGTCTATGCTACAATTTGTAACTACGTTCAGACTTGTCAGTCACTCTGAGGTGCCGATCTATGCTACACCTTACAGCTACGGCCAGACACGTAGTCACAATGAGATTTCAATCTATGCGACGATTTACATGTATATCTACGGGCAAACACGTCAGTCAGTCACCAGGACTCATCAGATCACCAAGTGAACATTAGTGATTTCTCCAAATGTCTTCAGGACTCATGGCGATTCTGACACGTCAGTCACACTATGGTACTGATCTATGCTACATTTTTAAGCTACGGTCATATATATAGTCACAATGAGGTGCCAGTCTATGATACAGTTCATAGATATGGTCAAACATGTCAGTCAGTCACCAGGACTCATCAGATTACCAAGTGAACATTAGTGATTTCTCCAAATGTCTGCTGTCACAATGAGGTGTCTATCTATGCAACAGTTCATAGCTATGGTCACACGCGTCTGTCAGTCGCCAGGACCCATCAGATCACCAAGTGAACATTAGTGATTTCTCCAACTGTCTGCAGGACTTAAGGCGATGATGATTAATTTGCACAGGGAACAGGAAAACACGACATCATCCTGCGGGCACAGATCAGACAGATGACCAACATCACAATGAATAAATAAGGAGAAGAAGGAGGGGAAAGGAAAAGACGGGATTAACAGATTGATTGATTATTTGGCAGACAGGATGAGCAGATGGACTGACTGATAGGGATAGCAGATTGGTTGGTTGGTTGGTTGGTTGGTTGGTTGGTTGGTTGGTTGGTTGGCTGGCTGGCTGGCTGATTGGTTGGTTGATTGGTTATTGATTGGTTGGTTGGTTGGTTGGTTGGTTGGTTGGTTGGTTGGTTGGTTGGTTGGTTGGTTGGTTGGTTGGCTGGCTGATTGGTTGGTTGATTGGTTGTTGGTTGGTTAGTTGGTTGGTTGGTTGGTTAGCTGGTTGGTTGGTTGCGTGAGTGAGTGCGTGAGTGCGTGAGTGCGTGAGTGCGTGAGTGAGTAAGTGAGTGAATGAGTGAGTGAGTGAGTGAGTGAGTGAGTGAGTGAGTGAGTGAGTGAGTGAGTGAATGAATGAGTGGGAAAGGTGATTGACTGATTTAGCTAACGTAAACTTATCCAATGTTATAGGACATTTTATGAGGCAACAGAATTTTGAACACCTAGTCACAATAGGAAAACTAGAATGGAAACGAGCGCCAGGTAGGCCCAGGGAGAAAATATTAGACAGCATTGCAGAGTGGATGGGACAGAAAGGGTAGGAGATATACTTCCAGCAACAAAAGATAGATTCGTGTGGAGGATCCTGATGGCCACTACCATGCGGCAAGGTACCTGATGATGACTATGGATGTTCTTGACTGTCACTTAATTTGAATCATAGTCACTGGCTGGCAGTGTCAAGCAAAAAAAACGTCTGTCACTTGATATGAATCAGAGTCACTGGCAGTGTCAAGCAAACAAACGTCTGTCACTTAATACGAATCAGAGTCACTGGCTGTGTCAAGCAAACAAACGTCTGTCACTTAATATGAATCAGAGTCACTGGCTGTGTCAAGCAAACAAACGTCAGAAACGTTCTCTTTTTGTGTGTGGTCCATACAATTGGGACAATCTCCCCCCGTCTATGCGACAGCCATATACTCTGTCTTCCTTCTAGTTTAACTTGAAGACATACCGTTTTGCCCAGTCCCCCACCCCCACCCCTCTACATGTTCACTCTTTTGCCCCACTGCCCTCTTTCCTCCCCTTCGAATTTTATGTGTGCTTTGTGCCCTGGAGTTGTGGTCGTTGTTGGCTGATTGCTTGGTGAGTGGTGAGAGCGTGCGTTTTGCTTTGATTCTCGTGTCAAGATTTGGCACCTAATAAATGTCATTATTATTATGATTATCATCAAACACGTGAAAAGGATTGAGAATGTGTGTGCAATCAAGAAAACAAGACAGACGCCAATGTTTGGCCAACTGACCTTAATCAAGCGTACACAACAGACATCAAAGAAACACCCTCACAAGATGTAGGGGGGGGAGGAAACCAACAGAACAGCTATACTCCCTGGGGTTCCGATGATCTGGAGAAAATGATGCTGATTTGAACTCTACGAAGGGTTTGTGAGTTGTGGTTACTGGGATACTAGTTGGGGACAGAGATTACTTCCCAGTTACCAGTCCACAAAGACTTTACCCTACGAAACAATACATATAAAATTTTACAACCAATACGTTGGGGTGAACAAAAAAGCTTTGAATGTATCAATACTAGCTGAACTAAATTACCCCTTGAAAAATTATATAAACTCTCATAACCAACAGTTTGGATTAAATGAAAAACTATACCAATAGTGTCTGTACTAGAATGATTTCCTACTAATGTACAAATTATCAGATGCTAGGATTTTGTTCACACATATTACAACCAGAAGTCATCCTATGTATACCAAACAGATATGCAATTAAACTTTACAAAACAGACAAACGCATTAAGAGAAGCTAGCTTGATTATATATGAAAAAAAAATCTCCATGATATTGAAATGAACAATCAAGTTTGAATAAACGTGGACTGAAATATACAATGAAAACGCAACTATAAAATAATTATATATGTTTCTGGAATCAACGAAAGAGTACAAATACATCAAACTTACTTTTCTATGATAAAATTACAATTAACTACGAATTGTAACTTTATTTAACAGATTTGTTTTAATCCAATCACATAAAAGCATTCCGCAGTCTTGAATTCTGTGCATACGCACACACAGACAAACACACACACACGCAGACAAACACACGCACAAGCACACATACACACATACGCACACACTCACACACACACTCACTCTCTCTCTCTCTCTCTCTCTCTCTCTCTCTCACACACACACACACACACACACAGACACACTCACTGACTCACTGGCTCACTCACTCACTCAATCACTTACACACACACACACACACACACACACACACACACACACACACACACACACACACATACACATACACACACACGCACGCACACACACACACACACACACACACACACACACACACACACAACACATATACGCACACAAACACACTTAATATAATTAAGATAAAAGCGAGGAAGGAGGCAGATCGATTGGGATTTATGTCAAGCTCTGTCTTCCAGTGGCAAGGGCAAAAAACTCCCGCAAGTGTCCTTTCTTCATGCACTTTCTTCATGCACGATAGCCAAGTGATCAGGATGCCAGATTTGCAATCAGAAGGTCTGAGTTTGATTCTACCTGGTAGCACCTAGTGGGTAAAGGGTGGACATTTTTCCAATCGCCCAAATCAATATATAGTCAGATCTTCTAGCGACTAAATCTCGCCCAAATCAATATATAGTCAGATCTTCTAGCGACTAAATCTCGCCCAAATCAATATATAGTCAGATCTTCTAGCGACTAAATCTCCTTCACAGAAAATCAAATACACACGTAATAGATCCTTAAACCATGTCAGTGCTTCATGGCGTATGGAACACCCTCCCCCCCCCCCCCCCCCCCAAAGAAAATCACGAGTTTTTGCTTCCCAGAAAAATAGTTGTATTGCTCACATAGCAGAGAAGCCCATCGAAAACGGAATATGCAGACTGTGCAGCAATATAATACATGACAATGTGGGCCAAACAATCGAAGCAATGTACGTATCTATTTCCAAAACAAACTGTTCAAAACAAAAGCAAAGAACAAATAATAACTACGACAACAACAACAACAAAAACTCTGGCTTCGTGGGCTTTGCTGAAGTGAGGTTTACTGTAACTGCAATGGCGTGATTCAGTCATTTAGATGACATACATGGATTTGGCAGTGATTCAGACTCTTAGATGACATTCACTGATTTGGCAGTGATTCAGACACTTAGATGACATTCATGGATTTGGCAATAATTCAGTCACTTAGGTGACATTCACTGATTTGGCAGTGATTCAGACAATTAGATGACATTAACAGATTTTAGTAATGATTCAGCCGTCTGACATCCATAGGTTTTAGCAGTGCCTCAGCCAGTTTACATCCATTGCTTTAACAGTGACTCAAACAGTTGACATCAAATGCTTTGGGCAGTGACTCAAACAATAAACATCCGTTGCTTTGGACAGTGACTCAATCAGTTGACATCCATTTCTTTGGGCAGGGGCTCTGTCATCTGACATCTACTGCATTTGCCATTGATTCAGTCAACCGATATTCATTGCATCTGGTAGGTCCAGATTTACGAGGAGCATGAAGCTAGCATCATTTATGCTTAAGTCGACCGT
>CM060306.1:115545703-115555703 GCA_030674185.1 Monoplex corrugatus | reverse complement strand
AAAGAAGAATGAATATGCTTGTGATGTTATGTGGATAATGGAAACCAAGGAAATGGCCGTGCAATCTTCCCAAGAAGTGGACTTGTTTTTATCTTCATTTTTACTGTATTATTTTTTTTAAAGCAAAAAAATGTTTCATGTAAACCAGGTCAAATTTGTGTGTGTGTATGTGTGGTGTGTGTGTGTGTGTGTGTGTGTGTGTGTGTGTGTGTGTGTGTGTGTGTGTGTGTGGTGTGTGTGTATGTGTTTGAGTGTGTGTGTGTGTGTGTGTGTGAGTGTGTGTGTATGTGTGTGAGTGTGTGTGTGTATGTGTGTGTGTGTGTGTGTGTGTGTGTGTGTGTGTGTGTGTGTGTGTGTGTATGTGTGTGTGTGCGTATGTGTGTTTGTGGGCACGGGATGAGGGTGAACGAAAAGCGTCATAAAACTTTATCAGCTGCTTATGAATGAATTGCTACTAAATATGGATCACTTATTTGGCCAAAGAGAAATCTACCGATAAATTACTTTTACAGGCACCTATGGGAGAAATACCTGTCAACAAATTTTTTAAGCTGTTTGCAAACGAGAGTCACATGTTTAAATTACAAATATTTGCACATGCACAGAGCGGAGATGCTGGTGGAGAAATTTATTTCAAAATAAAGGGCAGGGGTTGTCTTAATAGTGCTTGCAGGGGGTGAACAGTAGCATTTTTAAGAGTAAGCATGGATTCTGTGGCTTGGATGAAAACTTATGACTTCACGAGAGTATGGCTGATGTGTTCAGGTGATACTGATACTTGTTAAAGAAGTGTGCTAAAAAAAGTTTCTGACCAAGTTGAGAATATTCATGACTGCGTTTATGGGGCTTGCTGGGGTTTGCTGATGAAAATGTATTTCATTACAATATGGCTCACTTTGCTTAAATAAATATTCGTGCAAAGATGCCCAATGATATATAGAATTCATCACCTAGCTAGAACTACAAAACCTCCCCACCTCGTAAGGTTTACATGCCAGTTTTAATATCTGCCATAACTATTTTTAAGTCTTTTTCCGTCACACTGTGTCTATAGTGTTGGTGCCTAAAATATTTAAGTGCAGTAATACTGACTTGTCATGGAACAAGCCTGGGACACCTTCAAGCCAGCTCTCTTGAACACCTTAAGGGAAGTTTGCGGGACAAAGAAATGTAGAGGTAAAAACAGGAAAGCTACAGCCTGGTGGAACCAAGAGGTGAAGGAAGCCATCAAGAAAAAGAAGCAGCTATATAAAGCTTGGGTCAAGACCAAGATAGAAGAGGACTACGTCAAGTACAGAATCGCAAGAAGACATAGTAAACGTGTTGTGAAAGCCTCCAAAGAAAAATCTTGGGCGACCTATGGAGAGAAGTTAAGTGAAATTTGCAAGAACTCCCCAAGAGAATTTTTCAAAAGTGTGAAGACGATGAGAGTAAGAGATGAGCCATTCAACCCAACAACAGTAGTGAATGATGCAAATGGAGAGGCACTACACAAAGAAGAGGAAATTCTGAAAAGATGGGAAGACTATTTTAAAGACCTTTTAAACCCATCTGGAGTCCAGGCTTCCAGCTCCCAGTTCTCACCACGCTATAAAGACCAGTTAGAGCCCCAAATCCTTGAAGCAGAAACACGAAAAGCAATTAAGACCAGCCCAAAGGGCAAAGCAGCAGGCAATGATGGCATAACAACTGAAGCCATCCTTGCATGCGGAGAAACGGGAGTTAAGTGGCTCACCATCATCTTCCAGAAAGCATGGGAAGAGAGGAAAGTACCAATGGACTGGCAAAATGCAATAGTGGTGCCAATTTGGAAGAAGAAGGGCAGCAAGAAAGACTGCAGCACATACAGAGGCATTTCACTTCTCAGCCATGTAGGGAAAATGTATGCAAAGATTCTGGAACAGCGCACAAGAGCCAAAGCAGAACACCTACTGAGCAATGCCCAGTTTGGCTTTCGGAAAGGAAGAGGGTGCACAGATGCCATTTTCGCACTCCGACAGCTGTGTGAAAGAGCCATCGAATACAACCAAGACCTGCATACAGTATTCGTTGATCAAGAAAAAGCTTTTGACCGAGTCAACAGAGACAAGCTCTGGAAGATCCTGGAGCAGTACGACGTGAAGGGGCAGTTGCTTGATAACATCAGAGCAATCTATGCCAACAGTAGGAGCGCAGTCCGAACAGCCAGTGGAACATCGGACTGGTTCCCGGTTACATCAGGGGTCAGGCAAGGCTGCGTACTCTCTCCCCTTCTCTTCGTGATCTACATGGACCAGATTACAAAGGAAGCCAATCCAGATCTGGAGGCCCTGAACGAACTATTATTTGCTGACGACCAGTCCTTGATGAATCAGAACAAAGCAGCTCTTCAAGAACACACAGACCAACTCAACACAAGCTGCGAGAAGTATGATATGAAGATCAGTATCAACAAAACAGAAGTTATGTCTGTCAGCAGAAATCCAGGAAAGCTGGACATCAACATCAACGGCACCCAGCTGAAACAGACCAAAGAATTTAAATACCTTGGCAGCCTCTTCACTGAAGATGGAAAATTGGACAGAGAGATAGAAACAAGATGCCAGAAAGCGAACGCAGTCAGTTACCAATTCGCCCCCCTTCTGAAATATCCCAGCATCCCAGTGAGCACCAAGGCAAAACTCATCAACGCCATCTTCGTTCCAACACTCACATACCAGTGTCAGACATGGGCCCTAACAAAAGCCTTAGAGAGAAAATTGGTCACATGTGAAATGCGCTGCCTGAGAAAAGCTGTCAACAAGACCAGACGCGACAAGATCAAGAATGAGGTGATCAGAAACATGGTCGGACTAACACCAATTCTCCACCATGTCGAACAACAAAGGATCAGGTGGTTTGGTCACCTCACCAGAATGCCGCCCGACCAACCGGCCCTACGGGCATACACCACCAGATACACTGGCTGGAAAGCCAGAGGTAGACCACGGAGACGATGGAGCGACTCCGTGGCTGACACCCTGCGAGCCCATGACCTGTCACTCTATCAAGCCTCCCGCCTTGCTGCAGACAGACGTCTGTGTCTCCCCGCGACGCCGAAGGGCACCAGCGGCAGATGAAAGAAAGAAGAAGAGAAAGAAGAAGAATACTGACTTGAAAAATAAGATTTAAAAAAGTCAAAACTTATGGTAAAACTGTCGGTTTGCGTACCAGTTTTTCATATCTGCCATAACTTTTTTTCTTAAATTCCCGTCACACTGTGTCTATAGTGTTAGTGCGTACAAAATTTTAAAGCGCAGTAATGCTGTCTTGGAAAATAAATTTTTTAAAAAGTCTAAACCTAAGCTAAAACTGTCGGTATCAAGGGAAGATCTGATAGGGGTAAAAACTTGGGCTGGACATCTGGTGATGTTTATCTATATGTTAGAAGTGTCCGCCTGGCTATAAAACTAATTGCTGCTGGTGTTTATGTGTTGTGGTGAATCAGTTCATCAAGTTTATTCAGGCTAAGTCTCTCTCTCTCTCTCTCTCTCTCTCTCTCTCTCTCTCTCTCTCTCTCTTTCTTTCTCTTTCTCTCTCTCTCTCTCTCTCTTTCTCTCTCTCTTTCTCTCTCTCTCCCTCTCTCTCTCTCTCTCTCTCTCTCTCTCTCTCTCTCTCTCTCTCTCTCTCTCTCTCTCTCTGTCCACAGGCGAGGCGAGAACTGGACGTAAAAACGTATTTTCATGCTTGTGCACTTAGCCTCACTAACATATATTGTCCATGCTTTTATTCCATCTCATGCTGTCTTGAAAGTGCACACACACACACACACACACACACACACACACACACACACACACACACCACACACACCACACACACACACACACACACACACACACACACACACACACAAAGACTCAAACACACACACAACACACACACAAATACTCAAACACACACACACACACAAACACACACATGCACTCACATACACACACACACAAATACACACGCACCACACACACACATATACACACACATTTTTACACACATACATCACACACACAAAAAGACACAAACACACACACACACAAACATATACATACACATACATACACTCATACACACACACAGACATAGACACACACACAGACACAGCACACACACACACACACACACACACACACACACACACACACACACACACACACACACACACACACCACACACACACACACACACACACACACACACACACACAAAACACACAAACACACAAACACACACACACATATATAACACACACACACACTTACACACACTAACACTTACACACACACACACACACACACACACACACACACACACACTTACACACACACACACACACACACACACACACACACACACACACACACACACACACACACACACACACACACACACACTCACACACATGCCATCCCATTTCTGTCTTTTATTACCAGCAATTCTACAACTGCTTTCCGCCACTTGATAAACGAGATCTCCCAGGTTTGAGAAAAACAGACAGTCAATGCTGATTGTAGAACACAAAATGGAATGACATCAGATAATTCGCAACCAGTGCTGAAATAAACGAAAACTGTAACAAGTTTATATGTAATACATATGACGTCATATATATTGTATATGATTAAAAAAAATCAACCAGTGTATGCCAAGTTTATATGTAGTACATATCAGATCATTTATATTGCACGTTAAACATGATTAAAACATTAATAAGTTATCCGTGTACGTCAAGTTTATATAAGGTGCATGTCATTTATGCTGCACATTTCACATGTTTTAAACTAACTGTCTGGTTTATATCAAATATATATCATATCATTTATATTGCATATTGCTTATGTTTAAAATATCAACAAACTGCCTGTGAATGTCAAGTTTATATGTAAAACATATCATTTATATTGCACATTACACATTATTTGAAAATCAGAAACTATCCGTTTATGTCAGTTTTATATGAAATACTTATCACGTCATTTATATTGCAAATTGCTCATGATTGAAACATTAACAAACTACCCGTGTAAGTCGAGTTTGTATGTAATATATATCATGTCATGCCATTTATACTGCACAAGATTTAAAAAACTAACAAATTACCCGTGTAAGTCAAATTTATGTGTAATACATATCATATCATTTATATTGCACATTGTACATGATTAATAAAATACTTAACAAACTATGTAAGTTTATATGAAGTACTTGTCATTTATATTCTACATTACACATGATTTAAAAATCAACAAACTGTCCGTGTCTGTCACGTTTATATGTAATACATATCATGTCATTTGTATTTTCATTATTAAAACATTAACAAGCTATCAGCGTTTGTCAGGTTTTTATGTAATACATATCATGTCATTTGTATCGTCCATTATTAAAACATCAACAAACTACCAGTGCATGTGAGGTTTATATGTAATACATATGTCTTTTATATTGTTCATTATTAAAACATTAACAAATCACCAGTGCAGGTCAGGTTTATGTCATACATATCATGTCATTTATGTTGTTCATTATTAAAACATTAACAAATCACCAGTGCATGTCAGGTTTATATGTGACACATATCATGTCATTTACATTGTTCATTATTAAAACATTAACAAATCACCAGTGCATGTCAGGTTTATATGTAACACATATCATGTCATTTACATTGTTCATTATTAAAACATTAACAAATCACCAGTGCATGTCAGGTTTATATGTGACACATATCATGTCATTTACATTGTTCATTATTAAAACATTAACAAATCACCAGTGCATGTCAGGTTTATATGTAACACATATCATATCATTTCTATTGTCCATTATTAAAACATTAACAAACTACCAGTGCATGTCAGCTTTATATGTAATACATATCATGTCATTTACATTGTTCATTATTAAAACATTAACAAACTACCAGTGCATGTCAGGTTTATATGTAATACATATCATATCTTTTATATTGTCCATTATTAAAACATTAATAAAGTGCCAGTGCATATCAGGTTTAGATGTAATACATATCATATCTTTTATACTGTCCATTATTAAAACATTAACAAACTACCAGTGCATGTCAGGTTTAGATGTAATACATATCATATCTTTTATATTGTCCATTATTAAAACATTAACAAACTACCAGTGCATGTCAGGTTTATATGTAATACATATCATATCTTTTATATTGTCCATTATTAAAACATTAACAAAATACCAGTGCATGTCGGGTTTATATGTAATACATATGTCATTTATATTGTTCATAATTAAAACATTAACAAATGACCAGTGCATGTCAAATTTGTATGAAATATGTATCATGCCATATATATTGCACATTTCACATGGTTTAAACTATCTGTTTATGTCTGGTTTATATGTAATGCATATCTCATTTATCTTGCACATTACAAATGATTGAAGAAATTGACAAACTACTCGTGTAAGTCAAGTTTGTATGAAATACATATCATATCATTTATATTATACATTGCACCTGATTAAAAAAATTCACAAACTACTCATGTATGTCAAGTTTATATGTAATATATATCATGTCAAGTAATGTTGCACTTGCACATTAAAATATTAACAAACTATCCCTGTATGTCAAGTTTATTTATGTATATATATATATATATATATATATATATATATATATATATATATATATATATATATATATATATATATATATGTATGTATATGTCATGTCAGTCATTTGTTCACCATAAGAAAAATAGCAAACTACCAATGTTACTTTTTATTTGTCCATGCTTCTGGTTTGTAAGTCACTTTTATGCACATAAATATATGACATATACATTTGTAAGTGCCTGTTGGTGTCTTTCAGTCCTCTCATTTTTACCGTAATTATGCTTTGCTGTTTCTGTTCTTGTATGTGCCCTCGTGTCTTGTCAAAACCGGATGAGAAACGAGTTTTACAGAAAAAAAAACAAAGAAAATTGTAACAAGCGCTGAATGTAGTTTTTGTATATTTGTTTGGCACTGTGAATACTTAACACATTTTTGGAATGGCCTAGAATCACTGCTGCAAAATGATTGCAAATTTAGATTTAAGATCATTTTCAGAACTACTAGTTCTCTTTTGTGTAAGCGATAGTTTTCTTTCGTATGCTGTCTTTGATGTTACTTTATTTGAAAAGAAATTGTACACTTATAAATGTAAGCTTAACTAATGTCTATTATCAACTACTGCATTCAGTCACCGTCTAAATTTAAAATCGAAAACGGAAAAACGTCAGCCTAAAATGAATTACAAAATGCATGATTGGACACACAGACGAATCGTCTATAAGCAAATTGTGTATGACGTATCCTCAGTTTTGAATGTGATAAAATGGTTTTCTTTATCAATGAATTCTTTTGTTGAATCAATTGTCTGTACTTGACAGCGGGAGTGTTGTACTGGATGTCTGTTTGAATTTCTTTCCCCCACAACAAACTTTCTTTTTTCTTTTTTTTTCCATTTTTTAATCATGTGATACATGTATAGTCTAATCTAGTCTAAGTCCAGTCAGTCTAGTCTAGTCTTAGCTAGTCTGGTCTGGTTTGGCCTGGCCTGATCTGGTCTAGTCTAGTCTAGTCTGACCTCTTCTGGTCTAGTCTAGTCTAGTCTGGCCTGGTCTGGTCTGGTCTAGTCTGACCTGGTCTAGTCTAGTCTAGTCTGGCCTGGTCTGGTCTGGTCTGGTCCAGCCTAGTCTAGTCTGGCCTGGTCTAGTCTAGCCTAGTCTGGCCTGGTCTGGTCTGGTCTAGTCTAGTCTGACCTGATCCAGTCTAGTCTAGTCTGACCTGGTCTAGTCTAGTCTAGTCTGGCCTGGTCTGGTCTGGTCTGGTCCAGCCTAGTCTAGTCTGGCCTGGTCTAGTCTAGCCTAGTCTGGCCTGGTCTGGTCTGGTCTAGTCTAGTCTGACCTGATCCAGTCTAGTCTAGTCTGACCTGGTCTAGTCTAGTCTAGCCTAGTCTGATCTGGTTTGGCCTGGTCTGGTCTGGTCTAGTCTAATCTAGTATGGTCTAGTCTAGTCTAGTCTAGTCTAGTCTAGTCTAGTGTAGTATACAGCATCACTCCTTGGAATGTTGGCTGCCTGCATTGCTCTCTGGGTCTCTGTCCTCCACATCTGTCTTTCCTCAACCAGGTGATACACGTAATAGACGTAAATTTGAGCTCCCACATGTATGCTGTTGGCTCAAATTTGTATGTATGTCTGTACGTATATGATTCTATGTAAGATGTATATATGTATGATTTCATTTGTGTGTGGATGTATGGATGGATGGATGGTTCGGTCGATCAATCGATCGATCGACGTATGTCTGTTAGTTTGTTTGTTTGTTTGTTTGTTTGTTTGTTTGTTTGTTTGTTTGTTTGTTTGTTTGTTTGTTTGTTTGTTTGTTTGTTTTTGTTTTGTTTGTTTGTTTGTTTGTTTGTTGTGTTTGTTTGTTTGTTTTGTTGTTTGTTTGTGTTTGTTTGTTTGTTTGTTTGTTTGTCTGTTTGTTTGCTTGCTTGCTTGCTTGCTTGTTTGTCTGTTTGTTTGCTTGCTTGCTTGCTTGTTTGTATGTATATGTTAATATATCTGTCTGTCTGTCTGTCTGTCTCTCTGTATATATGTATGTTTGTATGTCAGTATGTCTGTATGTCTGTCTGTATGTATGTATGCATGTATGTATGTATGTATGTCTGGATTCATGGATGGATATATATACATATGTATATATATACACACATATATATATATATACACACACATATACGTATATATATATATATATGTATATATATATATATATATATATATATATATATATACATATATATATGTGTGTGTGTGTGTGTGTGTTTATGTATGTGTGCGTGTGTGTGTGTGTGTGTGTGTGTGTGTGTGTTTGTGTGTGTGTGTGTGTGTGCGTGTGCTTGTGTGTGTGCGTGTGCTTGTGTGTGTGTGTGTGTGTGTGTGTGTATGTGTGTGTGTGCTCTCTTTTGTTTTTTTACTCGAGCACACAAGAGGAGGTGACATCAGATAAAACTCATGACACGAACAAGGATTTATTTAGTCAGTATGTCCGGCTTTGAACAATAGCATTTCAGGGTGTATTTTTTCTAAGAAGCGAAAGACAGAACACGAGACCAGAACAACAGATTATGTCAAATGCTGTGCATTAAGACAGAATGACATCCAGTAAAACTCATTAATACCAATAGAGCTTTCTTTCGTGTATTGTCACGCTTCCGTCATAGTTTTGCAGGACAATAGTGTTTTTGAAGAAGTCAGATACTGAACACTTCTGTGTTTTCCTTTATCTGTCCATAGTACTTTCATGGGTGCCGCGAGGAGAAAGAACTGACGGGCAGCAACTAGCTGGAAGGTTTCATCATCATCATGTAGGCCTACCTCGTGATCATGGCCCTCCATACGAATCTATCTCTTGTTGTTGCAAGTACATTTCCCACCCTTTCTGTCCTATGAAATATAGACTTGGTAAAACATAGTCTAGGTAGCGCCTCAGGACCTGGCCAGCTCATGGGTTTATGTGCAGGCTTAAGGCTTGTGCCATGATTACCATACACATGGTAACTGTGGCGTTAGTGCATATGGAATTCAATCCGAGCGCGGAGACGTCATCTTGAGAAACTGAAACTGAAATTGAAACCTCATCCACTCCACAAAACCGTCCAATATTTTCTCCCTGGGTCTGCCTGGTGCCCTCTTTTCGCTCCAGCTTTCCTGTTGTGACTAGGGGCTCAAATTTTTCTTGCCTCTTGAAATGTCTTATAAATGTTACTTGTCTTTTTCTAATCTTCTCCATTACTCTTCTTTTTGTGTTTGCCTCTTTCAAGACTGTTCCGTTTGTTTTCTTTGCTGTCCACGTAACTCTTAACATTCTGGAAGGCTTGCTGTGGAGATACCCCGTGTGATGCTACAGTCTATTTCACACCATTGTACACTTACATGTGTAAAC
>CM060306.1:115533203-115540703 GCA_030674185.1 Monoplex corrugatus | reverse complement strand
GAAAAATTTCATATGGACTTTGTTCAATCGCATTCGCAAAATTTCATATGGACTTTGTTCAATCGCATTCGCAAAATTCCGTATGGACTTTGTTCAATCGCATTCGCAAAATTCCATATGGACTTTGTTCAATCGCATTCGCAAAATTCCATATGGACTTTGTTCAATCGCATTCGCAAAAGTTCATATGGGCTCTGCCCAAATCTGCCAGCAATTATCTGGAGGACTCCTTGTGCCTGCCCAAATCCCTATGCACTGGCAAATATTGAAATGAGGGAGGGAACATCAAGCATGGGCTTATGAAACACACAGCCTGACACCAACCAGAAAGCTTAAGCATTCAGATGGGCCGTGAACAAGACAAATTTTATATTGCCAGATGGGATTGAACTCAAGACATATGACTGATGCATGGCTCTACCAAAAGAGGTCACCAGCCCACGTGAAACTCTGGCTCTTTACCCTAAGCTTTAGGAAACTGGTTAAATGTCCACCTTTACTCTAAACTCTGAGAGACTGGCTAAATCTCCACTCTTTACCCTAAACTTTGGGAAACTGGTTAAATGTCCACCCTTTACTCTAAACTCTGAGAGACTGGATAAATCTCCACTCTTTACCCTAAACTCTGGGAAACTAGTTAAATGTCCACCTTTTACTCTAAACTCTGAGAGACTGGGTAAATCTCCACTCTTTACCCTAAACTTTGGGAAACTGGTTAAATGTCTCACCCTTTACTCTAAACTCTGAGAGACTGGATAAATCTCCACTTTTACCATAAATTCTGAGAGACTGGGTAAATCTCCACTCTATACCATAAACTCTGGGAAACTGGGTGAATCTCTACCCTTTACTCTAAACTCTGGGAGACTGGGTAAATCTCCATCCTTTACCCTAAACTCTGGGAGACTGGGTAAATCTCCATCCTCTACCCTAAACTCTGGGAGACTGGGTAAATCTCCATCCTTTACCCCAAACTCTGGGAGACTGGGTAAATCTCCACCCTTTACCCTAAACTTGTGAACTCTTCAAGATAGAACTTTTAAAGAGGGAAACCTGATGAAAATTATAAAATAGAACTTTTTAAAAAATCATTCTGAACATTATCACATAGAACTTTTAAGGGGAAAAATCGGTCTGAACATTATAAAAGAAATTTTAAAAAAAGAAATCATTCTGCTCATCATGACATAGAACTTTTAAAGAAAAACATCATTTTGAACATTACAAAATTTAATTTTTACAGAAAGAAATCATTCTAAACATTATTAGATAAAACATTTAGAGAAAGAAATTTGAAATTTATAAAACACAACTTTTGAAGAAGAAAAAACTTCTGAACATATAAAATAGAACGTTCAGAGAAGGAAACCTATTGAACATTATATCACACATCTTTCAAGGTAAACAAAAATCCTTCGGAATTTTATTAAATAGATCTTTCAAAGAAAAAAAACCTGAAATATTAAAAAATATAACTTTCACAGAACGTAACCTACTTTACAGAAGGAACTGGTTAACCCCAAAAACAGTAACAATCTGCCCTTAACCCTTTTCAGTCTATCAGTATTTTTTAAGGTGAGAGATTGAAAGGGTTAAAGTGGATGTGACACAACAAGATCGGGTGATGGCGAACTAAAAGCGTGTTCATTTTGCCTCTGAGCCTGGCCATCGCTTTCTGCGGCTAACATACCAAGGGAGATTACTGTTTAATCTCACTTCGTGCTTTCTGACAGAGTTGCCCCGTTCAGAAAAGGTTGGTGGGAGGCAAGGTTTTTGTGTTTTGTTTTTTTTGTTTTGTTTTGTTTTGTTTTTATTTATTTATTTTGCTTTTCTTTTGATTTATTTGTTTTTGATTTGTTTTGTTGGGGGTTTTTTGTTTTGTTTTGTTTTGTTTTGTTTTGTTTCGGTGCGCGTACTTTCCATAAGAGAACCTTTAGCTGTGATTCCAAACATATTCAACTTGTTTCTAATAATTTCAAGTTCATCGTGTAATTGTCATGAAATGTATACGGTGTACAACGAAAAGATATGATAGAGAAGTAATCATTGTCATTTACACACACACAGACACACACACACACACATATATATATATATATATATATATATATATTATATATTTGTGTGTGTGTGTGTGTGTGTGTGTGTGTGTCTGTGTCTGTGTCTGTGCGTCTGTGTGTGTATATATATATATGCATGTATATTTATATTTATATATATATGTATATATCAGGGTCAGGTCGGATAGATGTATCCGCTACTGATAACCTGGAACCCAGTACTATCTGTCACAGGGTCTAATTGCTGGCGACTAAACCAGCAACCCCACCAGTCCTCTCAGGAGGATGGTGAGGAGGGTGGCTAGAAACCCTGGTGGAAATAAATTAGATCCATCAAAGGGCGCCAGCTCTGGAGAGCTACCCGCGGCCATCTAGCTAAGGGAGTAAACCCTGACAGTAAATCCGGTGTGGGGCCCCTAAGGCGGTTGGATGGCAAACTTTGTCACTTTCCGGCAGCTCCTGCGGCCGCGTTGGCACCAAAACGTAACAGCCCTGCTGTTCCTTTGGATCTGTCAGCGAGGTGGAGAGGAGGGACAAGTTGCATGGGCAACAGCCTGTCTTCCATATTACACTGCCCAGGCTTACATCCGTCCATTCATCCACAAACACTGCACCTACGACCTGGAGAGGACACTCCAGCCTCGCTACTAACACTAGTGTCGGCACAACACGGGAAGCAACAGATACCGGTGATAAGTCATTACTCAACTGGCGTAGAGCTGACGCCAGGGGTTGCTTTTGACGGTGGGAGAGACCTTCGTGTCTTACTGGACAGCTACCGCCCACCTAAGCTGGGCAGCCCCCAGCCAGTTAGGTGCTGTCCCGCCACGACCTGCCTTCTTCATTGGGTGCATGAAGATTAGGAGAAAATCTGACAAGCAGGTCGTTAATTACCGCACCAACAAAAAGAAAAATTCAAATTCAAGAAACGGATCAGGAAAAGGATCAGCAGTGAAACTGGGCTGTTGGAATGTCCGAACAATGATGCCTGGGCTCTCCCAAGATCTGCAAAACATCAGCGACGCCAGAAAAACCGCCGTCATAAACAGCGAACTAAAGAGGCTCAATGTGGACATTGCCACTCTGCAGGAAACACGGCTGGCTGACTCAGGAACACTAAAGGAAAGGGACTACACCTTCTTCTGGCAAGGAAAGAGTTCTGATGCCCCAAGAGAGCACGGAGTAGGCTTTGCAGTAAGGAACAGCCTGCTGAACATGATTGAACCAGGCAGCGGCGGTTCAGAACGACTCTTGACTCTCCGCCTCAACACCACCGAAGGCTATGTCACTCTCATCAGCGTTTATGCCCCAACTCTGTCCGCCTCTCCAGACACCAAGGATGAGTTCTACGAAAATCTTGCATCAACCATAAGGAACATCCCCAGGACAGAACAACTTGTTCTCCTGGGCGACTTCAACGCCAGAGTGGGTGCAGACAATGACTCATGGCCCTTGTGCCTCGGTTCCTTTGGAGTGGGGAAAATGAATGAGAATGGACAGCGACTGCTTGAGTTTTGCGCCTGCCATGAACTGTGCATCGCCAACTCCTTCTTCAAGACGAAGCCTCAGCACAAAGTCTCCTGGAGGCATCCCCGCTCAAAACATTGGCACCAACTGGATTTGATCCTAGTAAGACGTGCCGCTATCAAAAACGTTCTCTACACTCGCTCTTATCACAGCGCAGACTGCGACACAGACCACTCTCTGGTATGTTGCAAGATCAGGCTACAACCAAAGAAGTTCCACTGCTCAAAGAAACAAGGGAACCCTCGCATTGACGTCAGCAAGATGTCTCAGCCAGATCTTGTAGAACAGTTCGCAGAGGCCTTTCAGAGAGAATACGATGCCACTGAGAGATGGGAAACGCTACGAGACACCATGCACCGCATTGCTATGGCCACCTTTGGGAAGAAAACTGTGAAGTCCCACGACTGTTTGAGGCCAAATCATCAGAGATGACTCCCACTGTTGAGGCCAAGCTTGCTGCACTCACCAAGTATAAGCGGTCACCCAGTGAGAAGAACCTGCAAATCCTCAGGGCTGCCAGAAGTAAGGTTCAGCTTAACGCCAGGCGCTGCGCAAACGAGTACTGGACAGAGCTCAGCGAAGAGATACAGAGTGCTGCTGAAAGAGGCAACATCCGAGGAATGTATGATGGCATCAAGAAGGCACTGGGACCAACACAGAGCAAGATCGCCCCCCTCAAATCCTCCACTGGGGAAGTAATCAGCAATCCTAGCCAACAGATGGAAAGATGGGCGGAACACTACTCCGACCTCTACTCCACACAGAACATGGTGTCCCCCTTAGCCCTCGATGCCATCAAGTGCATGCCGGTAATGGAAGAACTTGACGCAGAGCCAACTGCGGACGAACTCAGCAAGGCCATTGATAGCCTGGCATCAGGGAAGGCACCTGGCAACGACGGAATTCACCCAGACCTCATCAAGCACTGCAAGACTTCTCTTCTGCACCCTTTGCACGCAGTTCTCTGTCAGTGTTGGAATGAGGGAGCTGTACCACAGGACATGAGGGACGTCAAGATCGTCACCCTGTACAAAAACAAGGGCGAAAGGAGCGACTGCAACAACTACAGAGGTATCTCGCTCCTCAGCATTGTTGGCAAAGTCTATGCTCGGGTCCTCCTAATCCGCCTGCAGAAACTGGCTGAACGCGTCTACCCGGAATCACAGTGTGGTTTTCGAGCAGAGAGATCCACGGTAGACATGGTCTTCTCTCTTCGCCAAATCCAGGAGAAGTGCAGAGAGCAGCGGATGCCCCTGTATGTGGCATTCATTGACCTCACCAAGGCCTTTGACCTAGTCAGCAGAGATGGCCTTTTCAGGGCTCTCCGAAAAATCGGCTGCCCCCCCCCAAACTGCACAGCTTAATTGAGTCCTTCCACTCAAACATGAAAGGGATGGTGCAGTTCAACTGAAACCTCTCCAAGCCCTTCGACGTACGCAGCGGTGTGAAACAAGGCTGCGTCCTGGCCCCAACCCTCTTTGGAATCTTCTTCGCTCTCCTCCTGAGGCATGCATTCAGCACAGCGCAAGAAGGGATCCACCTGCGGACCAGATCAGATGGCAGGCTCTTCAACCTCGCACGCCTCAGAGCAAGGACAGAGGTCCGTGAAGCCCTCATCAGAGACATGCTATTTGCCGACGATGCCGCAGTTGTGACCCATACTCAGCGGGACTTGCAGTCACTAATGGACCGCTTCTCCCAGGCCTGCAAAGATTTTGGTCTGACCATCAGTCTTAAGAAGACAAACGTCCTGTGCCAAGACACGCCATCTCCACCAGCCATCACCATTGATGACTACGAGCTTGAAGACATCCATCAATTCACATATCTTGGGTCCACCATCACCGATAACCTCTCCCTTGACACAGAGGTCGACAAGAGGATCGGGAAGGCAGCCACAACACTAGCCCGCCTCACACAAAGGGTGTGGACAAATCCCAAGCTGACCACAAAGACAAAGATGGCTGTATACAACGCCTGTGTCCTCAGCACCTTGCTGTATGGCAGCGAGGCGTGGACCACGCATGCTCATCAGGAGAAAAGGCTCAATACCTTCCACCTGAGAAGCCTACGGCGCATACTTGGCATTTCCTGGCAAGACAAGGTGACCAACACCGAAGTCCTAACCTGCGCTGGCCTCCCAACCATGCATACCATGCTGAGACAGCGTCGGCTGCGCTGGTTGGGCCACGTTCGCCGCATGGAAGATGGTCGCATCCCAAAAGACATCCTTTACGGTAAGCTTGCCACAGGGCAGAGAAACATTGGCCGCCCACAGCTGAGATACAAAGACGTTTGCAAGCGTGACATGAAGGCGCTTGAGATCAACACTGAGTCCTGGGAGGACCTCGCAGACGACCGCAACAGCTGGAGAACTACTCTCAAGAAACAGCTGCGGATTGGTGAGGACAAACTGTCAGCTGCTGCAGCAGAAAAGCGAGTTCGCAGAAAAGGGATGACAGCCAACAGACCAGCATCAGCATACACATGCGACCGCTGCGACAGAGACTGCCTCTCTCGCATTGGTCTGTACAGTCACAGGCGACGCTGCTTGGACCAAGCAGACAGCCCATCTAGACATTAGAATGGATGTACTTTGTCCATGGTCAGTCATGACCGAAGGAGGCCTAGAGAGAGATGTATATATATATGTATATATATATATATATATATATATATAGAGAGAGAGAGAGACAGACAGAGACAGAGAGAGAGAGAGATCTTCCAAAAATGTTAGTTACATATACGGAAAAATAATTTCCAAACGTGTTTTTCAAAACGTTTATAAGCAGTTCTGAGACATGCATACATTTTTAAATGTCTGTCTTTGGGGTTGTTTTAGACCTGAAAAGTCTTGTTTGTGATTCTTTTACATATCTTTTCTAGATTATTTGTTACTTTCTCATCAGTCTCTTTCGTTTGTATGTTTGTATGCTAATACATATGCAGAACAGTAAAGACTAACTGCACAAGAAAAAGACCTGGTGCTGTATCATTGAGTGATAAAGTGATTTCTTGTTTCCAAATTTATTGGAGTGTATGGATTACTTGTTAAAACATGGATGCGAATCTCGAATTGAACAGAAGTACCCCCCGCCCGCTAACTAGATCTTGAGTGGTGGTCTGATGATAGTCTTTCAGATTTGACGACAAATCGCGGTCCAGTGTGCAGCATGCTCTAAGTGCACGTTAAAGATCCCATGGCAACGAAAGAGTTGTCCCTGGCAAAATTCTGCAAGGAAATCCACTTTCACAGGTGTAGAGAAATACTCGTTCGTGGTGCGTTTTCCCTGGGAGAACAGCCGGAATTTCATATTACAAAACTACATTAACCCTTTGCCTCCTGTACCTTATCCACCTAATGCAAAACCTTAACCCTTTGATTCCCTCCCCCTATCCACCAGCTTCCTACAGGAAGCTGGTGGATAGGGTGAGGGAATCAAAGGGTTAAGTTTTTGTTTTGCTATCATGGTTGGCACTGCCAGATGCTTGTGGACAGGGTGCGAGAGTCAAAGAGTTAACAAAACCTGCAGACCGAAAAAGTGCCTAAAAGCAGCACTTTCTAAGGAAGGCATTTGAGGAACACTTCCTAAGGAATCACTGAAAATATTATAATTATGTTTTTTATGTTGTAACAGTCCACCATTGTCTTGGCTCTATGTGAAGTTTTATTTTCATGTGATGCTTCTTCGCGGTCACAGTGACCGTTAGAAATACGAACAATGGGTTTTCTGAAGGAAATCAAAAACTTGAAATCAGTTTACTTAACTTGTTATTAATTAAAAAGATCTGACGTTTTGTGGAGAGGTTTTGTACACACATTAACAAATATAGCCGACATAATGAAAATAGTCAAGTCATACAAATGAAGGTTTATTATTCGTGAACTAGATAACGTTTCTGTAGAACAGCA
>CM060306.1:115520703-115525703 GCA_030674185.1 Monoplex corrugatus | reverse complement strand
AATCGACGATTTTTGTCTCCCTTTTTTTTTCCACTGAACTCATTTTTGCCCCTCGTGTTAATCGACGATTTTTGTCTCCCTTTTTTTTCCACAAAAAAATCATTACAGCAAATCCTGATTTTATATTTAGCAAGGTCATCGTGACTTTGAGGAAGCATCAGCTGAAACAAAACTTGACATGCATCGAGAACATCACAGATTATCATAAAAGTGAAAATAGATGTCACATCATGTTTAAAGGTCCTGGGAAAATGTTGTTCATACACCTGCCTCAAAAAGTGCTGGTTTTAGGCACTTTTGGAGTTCATGGGGCCTTGACATTGGAATTCTGTCTTTCAAAGTTATGCTTTCGTCACTTGTCAACACGTCCACAGCCTGTGCTAACATTTGGAAAAGATCAACTCACTAACAGCTGATATCAACCTGTTCACATATTTTTGTCACACATACACAACACCCATCCACCCACCAACACACACACACACACACACACACACACACACACACACACACACACCTGCACACACACACACACTCACGCGCGCACGCACAAACACACACACACACACACAAACATACACACACACACACACACACACACATTTGCACACACGCAGACACACACACACACACACACACACACACACACACACACACACACACACACACAAACATACACACACACACACACACACACACACACACACACACACACACACACACACATTTGCACACACGCAGACACACTTCCGGTCGACATGAAACAAACAGGCTTTTTTTTTTATTAAGGCAGATTAGGAAATGGGTCTCTTCGGATTTTTCGAGTTCTGATGGACAAACATATTCCAAAATGGTACAGAGAAACAACTTGACAAAGAAACTATTTAAAATAAAAGAAGATCTTAATGTTTGACTGTATATGGTTCAGTATGGTGTCATATACATTGATCATAATACTAATAATTCCATTTGTATAGCGCAAACAATCCATGTCAAAGAATGCTCGTTACATTTTACCTTAAAAACATCATGTTCTTTCTTATACAATTGAAAATGATTTACTAAGGATATCTCAACAGTCTGAAGGGCCCATGTGTACCAGATTTGTTAAACAGGTACAATAGTACTATGAGAAAAAGACTAAAGGCCCATATACAGGGGGGTGCAAAAGTAGGTATACAGTTATGAAAAAAGAAAACTCGTACAATACTCATTGCATTGATTATACAAACAAGTGAATATTGCATATACATGTAATAACAAGCACAGCCTTAATCCCTCAGATACTCAAACTGCTTGCCGTCGGTATTCACACACTTCTCTAATCGAGAGCGGAATTAAGAATTATAAAAGTGATGTGATACTTACTGTATACCTACTTTTGCACCCCCCTGTATATCAGATCTGATAAACAGATACAAAAGTACTAAGATACTTAGAGGCCGTATACATTAAATTGAACAAACAGGCACAATGGTACTATGAGTCTTTGCTATGTAATTGTGTATGAATGGAATGGTCCAGTTTGGAGGTCATTATCATCAAACGTGTAAAATGGATTCTTAACATAAAAGGGAAAATTAGTCATATGTGTATACATACATATACATACACACATATACATATATATATATATATATATATATATATATATATATATATATACATATATATATATATGAAAAGGAGTAATTGCTGCTGCTGTTGTTGTGGTTGTATGAGTGCGTATGACTATGCCTGCGTGTATGTATTGGTCTGTGTTTGTTTCCTTTTTCCTCTTCTTCCTTCTCCCTCCCTCCCCTCCTCCCCACCCCACCCCCTTTTTTTTTCTTTATTTCTTAAGTTTCATCTCCACGCCCCTCTTCATTGCCTTTTTTATTTGGTTTCTTATTTTCACTGTCTAGTTTCGTTTCTTTTGCTATTCAATGTAAATGACAATAAGTGTTGGACATCTAAATGTTGTTGATTACTGATTCTTCATAATGTACACCAGGCTGTTGTTGACTTATGAATCTTGAAGTATATGCGGGTACTTCATCACAGCCCCAAGAGAGGGAAAACAAGGTTATCGCCCTTACAATGGTACCTGCAAACAGAGAAACGGAAAAAAAAGGAAACAAAACAGACCATTTACTTGACAGAATGTGTCTGGTCTAAAATACAAAATGAAACAGAAACCTTTTCAGGACAACAGGCCGTGAAATAAAAGAAATTAAAATTTTTGATTAAGACAAGAAGGAAAAAATATTGGGGATTGGGGAGTAGCCTGTGTAACCTTCTGAGTGCGCTCTTTCAGCATTTACATCCTTCCAAGAGAAGGTCCTTTTATACCATTTTATTCTGCCGAGTGAAAAAGTATATTTTCTGTGTTTGTTTTTGTCATTCTGTTTGTTTGTACCATTGCAAGAGCGACAAATTTATTTTCCCTCTGTAGATGTTGTGACAACCTACCCGCATTTACGATTACTTGACAGTGCGGTCCCTGGCTGTCATTCTCTTCTTGTAAATGTATAGATCATCTCATATCTCATCTCTCGCCCTCGCTGAGATCGGCGATAGGAGCTACGCTCGACGTCACAAGTTTTCTCCAGGTAACACGATTGAGACATCTGTGGGCGACCTCATGGATCTCCAGACCACAGACTTCAGCGATGTTGTTGAAATAGGATGTGTGGGGTCGTCCCTTTCTTCACCTCGCCTCAACTTTCCCCCGCAGGACCGTTGACATCAGATCTCTATAGATATTGTTGATTATTGAGTCTTTATATTGTACACTAGGCTGCTGTTGACTGTATGTACATTGTTGATTATTTCGTTTTACTGAGCAAGAGTCCTGAGCTCCCTGCAGACCTGGACAACACACAGATGGCACATTCAACAGCTGGAATGGTTCCACCAGGATGTCCTACAAGATCTGCAAAATCAAGAGGCAAGATCAAGTGGCCAATCTTTAAGTTCTGAAGAAGTGTGGCTTACCAAATACAGAGCATCTTGTTCATCAAATACCAGCTTCCTTGGACAAGAAACTTTGTCTGTATGGGGAAGACAACTGCATCCCAAAGATACTTCAGTATGCCGATAAGGGTTGATAGAGAACACTATGATCAAGGAAGATCACTAAACCGATACAAAGATGCTCTGAAGACCTGCAACATCAACGCCACCAACTGGGAAGATATTGCCCGCAACAGAGTAAGCTGGTGGTAGTAGTGCACACAGAACACAATCACATTTGAAGAGCGCAGAAGAGAAGACGCACCAGCGGAAGTAGAACCCAAGGCCACAAGACTCCTTCCCATGGATAGCCTGTGGAAGAACATGTGACATCAGGATCGGTCTTGTGTCCCATATGAAGAGTCATACAATCGATAAGGATCAGTATGCCTAATCATCCATAATTGTTATTTGATCTTCATTTTATACATTAGGCTGCTTGTCCTTCGTTATGGTTTTCCCTTCAGAATATGAAACTGGCCGTAGTTCGCTGTTGACCTTAGACTCGATCGCAATGTGTCTGTTTATGCCGTTTCTTTAGCTGAAGGCCGTTTTTACGTATTTGTCCTGAAGCAATAGCTGTTTGTTGTTTCTTCTTTCTTTTTTTACGTATTGCCTGAGAGCAATAGCTGTGTTTGTTTGTTTCTTTTCTTTCTTTTGCTTTTTGTTTCGTGTGCAGCAGAATGAACGAGTGTATGTGTTTTCTAGTATCGGAAGTAGATTGAGTAATAGTGTAGCAGTGATGGCAACAGTGGTAGTCGTTACTATCGTGTTTTTGTTGGTGGGTTCATGTTTTTGTTTGTTTTTTGTTTTGTTTTTGTGTGTTTTTTCCTTTGTTTGTTGTTGTTGTTGTTGTTGTTGTTGTTGGTTGTTTGTTGTTGTTGTTGTTGTTGTTGTTGTTGTTGTTGTTGTTTTATTGTGGTTTGGTTTGGTTTTGGTTTGGTTTGGTTTGGTTTCGTTTCGTTTCCTTTCGTTTCCTTTCGTTTCGTTTTGTTCCGTTTTTTCATTTTGTTTTTAGTTGTTGTTGTTGTTGTTGTTGTTGTTGTTGTTTTGTTTTTTGTTTTTGTTCTGTTGTGTTTCTGTTTTCACTGGCCTGTTAGCTCAGCTGGTCAGAGCGCCATGCTGGTAACACTGGGGGTTCTGGGTTTGATCCTCAGCCTGGCCACAGTTCTGTGCGGGCTGAATCATTCTTTTGATAAAGCCGTGGACTTAAAATCTGATGTCTCGAATTCGGGTGGGATCTCCGACCCACTTTTGCCACCCACACAATTACCTGTCCTCGCTTTGACAGTGCAGGCAGCTCGTTTCGTTTGTTTCTACACTGTAGGGTTGGAGTTTGTTCAAAAAGGATTCACTGCACTCAGACAATTTCCCGTACACGTTCTATCTAAATCTGCCAACAATTATCTGGCAGAAGATAGTATTCAGCAGGCTTGCTGGCTCGGCTGACAGAGCTATATACAGGAGATGTGATGATCTGAGTTCAATCCCAGCCTGCCACATCAAAAACTGGCCTGTTCGCTGACCATCTCACTGGCCCAGTCATGGTGTCCGTTAGTGTTATAGGTCTTCCTCTCACTCACCCATCCACCTCTCTCCTTTCCATTTAAAACTCTTGCCAAATGCTTAGGAAATCTGCTACATCATAACGGAAGATTTGGAGGAGCGTGTATGGGAGTTGTCGACCGCTGCCTTGAACAAAATCAAACTCAAAGGAGCAATAGGCAAAGGCGTAGAACGTTGCTCAGTGTATAATGCCGTGTTATTGTAGGGTACCATCATATTTTTAGTGAATAAAACGTTGAACCCAAACGTGCCATGAAGACTGAGGCAGCCCCTGTGGGCACATTTTGCCTGACCCGTGCGTGACGCCATTCAGGGTGAACACAGGTTGTCCCAGTTCTGAGTTCTTAGCTCATTCATGAGGGATTCATCACACTTAGACACGTCCACATGCGCTCCACCAAAATCTGTCAGCAACCATCGAGCAAACTCCTTGACCCTGC
>CM060306.1:115508203-115515703 GCA_030674185.1 Monoplex corrugatus | reverse complement strand
TGTCACCTCTATCAAATGGAGCGATATGTGTTCAGCTGTCTGGTTCTTTCGTCCACAGAGGCAAGCTGGTGAAGGCGTCTGTTGAAACTTGCTGTTCATGTGCGCGTTTACTGGCTGGCTGTGGCCGGTGCGGATCCTCATCAGGATCACTTGCAGCTCGGATATGCTGCAAGGTAGCAGAAGTTTGAGGTCGGAGTTTTCCTTCTCCTAGATGAGCTGCCATCCAAGGCTACGAGCCCCATCTACCCAGTGAGACAGGTTGTACTGGGTTACATTTTACCAGTAGCATGGAAACCCTGGCCTGACACTGAGCTCTCTGGACAAGCCGTTATAATTTGAATAAATCCACCACCCACCACCCCCGACTCCCCGAATGAGTCGACGTCATCATCATCATCATCATCAGGTGCCCTGCCGCATGGCGTTGGCGACCATGGACTTCCAACCATCTCTATCTCTCGTTGCCACCAGCATCTCCCCCACCCTCCTCATCCCCAGCCACTCTGCAAGTCCGTCCAGCATTCCCTCCCTGGGTCTACCTGGTGCTCTCTTTCCCTCCAGCTTCCCCGTTGTGACCAGGTGCTCCAAAACCCCCTTCCTCATAAAATGGCCTATAAATGTTGCTTGTCTTTTCCTAATCTTCCTTATGAGTGATCTACTTGTGTCTGCCTCCATCAAGACTGTCTCGTTTGTTTTCTTTCCTGTCCATGGAACTCTCAACATTCTTCTGAGAAACCACATCTCGGCTGCCTCATCCTGCTCTGGCTTTGCTTGCTGACTGTCCACGCCTCGCATCCGTACAACAGTATTGGTTCTATATAACATTCAAGGACTCTCTTTCTGATGTTAATTGATAGGCATTTGTTGAAAAAAATGCTTGTCATCTTCTTGAGTGCTGTTTTGGCTTGGCCGATTCTGCCAGCTATTTCCGATGTGCATCTGCCGTCTGATGAAATGACCGTTCCCAGGTATTTTGAACTTATTAACCTGTGTCAAGGTTGTGCCATTTGCTGTTATTTTGCATGAGGGGATTTCATGTTTTTTACTATCACAATGATTTCAGTCTTCCTGCTGTTTACTTCCAACCCCTTACCTTTGCTTTCTGTTTCTAGTATATTCACAAGGTTTTGTAGGTCCCTTTCATTTTCTGCAGTTAGCACGGTGTCATCTGCGTACCGAATGTTGTTTATCATTTTCCCTCCAACCTTTAATCCAGGGTCTTCTTCTAGGTTTCTCATGATGTTTTCGCTATATAGTGAAAACAGATCTGGTGACAAAACACAACCCTGTCTGACTCCTCTTTTGATGTTTTGAAAAGAGCTTATATTGTTTTCTATTCTCATTGCAGCTGTTTGTTCCCAATACATATTCGTGATTATTCGTAGATCTTTTCCATCAATATTGAGTCTCTCCAGTTGGTTGATCAATTCTTCATGTCGTACCCGATCGAAGGCCTTGGTATAGTCAACAAAGCATAAATACAAATCCTTATTCATCTCAATTGACCTCTCTATGATAGTTCTTAGGATGTATATGGCATTAATAGTTCCTTTCCCTTCCACAAATCCACACTGTTCTTCTGCTATTTCTCTTTTGATTCTATTCCTTGTCCTCATCATGATTATTCTTAACAGGATTTTTGTTACATGACTCATCAAACTGATTGTGCGATGGAGTTCGCATTCTATAGCCCTTGTCTTCTTTGGAAGTGCAATGAAAATTTATTTTGACATGTCTTTGGGGATTTTTCCAGTGTCATAAATCTCATTTAGGAGGACTGTTATTTTTTCTATGCCAAATTCCTCCAGGGCTTCAATCATCTCTGTAGTAATGTTGTCTGGTCCTGGGGCTTTTCCTGGTTTCATCTTTTTCAGTGCTGCTCTAACTTCATCTTTCATTATGGGTGGTCTTTCAATGTTCTTTTTTATAATGTGTTCTTCGTTTCTGTCATCCTCAAAAAGGTCTTTAATGTACTCTCCCCATCTGTCCAGTATTTTGTCTTTTTCCATGAGAAGCGTGCCATCTTTCGATTTTAAGCAACCAGTTGATGTGCATGTATTTTTCCTGTGGACAATTTCTTCAATTCGTCTGTACATACCCTGAGGATCCATTCTGTGTCGTTCTTCTGTCTCTTTGCGTTTTGTGTTCAGCCAAGCTTCCTTAGCTTCATTGCACCTATACCTGATTTCTTTGTTTATCTTCCTGTATATCTCTTCGTTTCTCTTTGCCTTCCTCCTTTCCTCCATCAAGCCCAAAATTTCATTAGTCATCCAGCTCTTTTTCGCTTTTCTATCTGCCTTAGGGATTTCTTCACAAGCTTCATTTATAGAACTTCTCAACTTTGTCCATTGTTCCTCAACTGTCACCAACGTCTTCCAGAGCACTGAATTTGTTTTGAACATGTACATTAAATTTTTGACGTATTATTTCATCTGTCTTTAAGGGTCCAAGGTTTAGTTTGATGTTGCTTTTGGTCTGTTTCCTTTTCCTCAATTTCAGCCTAAACCTTCCCACTACAGGATTGTGGTCACTGTTGCAGTCTGCGCCTGGTAGTGTTTTTGCTGACAGTAAAGAATTTCTAAATCTTTTGTTGATCAGGATGTAGTCAATTTGATTTTTGGTATTATCTCCTGGACTCATCCAAGTCCATTTCTTCTGTTAGGTTGCTCAAACCAGGTGTTTCCTACTATGAACTCATTCATCTGTGCCCATTCTACAAGTTCCCCCCACCCCCTTTCATTTTGTGTACCAAGGCCATGAGGTCCAACTATATCCTCCACCCTATCCTGTCCCACTTTAGCATTAAAATCTCCCATTATGACTGTAACTTCTTGTGATTTACATTGGACCTTGGCCATCTCTAAAACTTCGTAGAAGTTGTCGATGTCTTCCAGAGTACTTGCGGATGTTGGTGCATACACCTGTATGATGTTGATATCAAAAGGTTTGCCTCCGAATTTGACCAGTAAAACTCTGTCGGACACTGTCCAGTATCCCTTAACTGCTTTTGATTTGTCTTTGTCCATTATGATGCCTACTCCTCTTTCATGTGAATTACCACCAGAGTATATCACTGTATATTCCCCTGATGTTATCATGCCTGCCCCCTTCCATCTCACTTCCCCCAGTCCCAAAATACTGATGTTACGCCTTTCCATCTCCATTTTGATGTTGTCTAATTTACCTTTCTGCAACATTGTTCTGATGTTCCATGTTGCTATTTTGGTGTGTTTGAATTTAATTTTGGTCGCAGTAGCTGGCTGACGGTCTGGTGTCACCTGCTCTGCATGACGGCCCCTACCGGACGAAGGTGCTCCACAGGAGCACCTATTGACATCGTTAACTTTCTTCTTTCTCTTTCTCCTGTCCATGGTTTTCCTGGGGAAATACGTGTTTAGTACGGCAAAACAGAACAGGTGCAAATTTTTAGCCGACTGGCCCTTTCTTGACAAAGAAGTCGGGGGTTTGCGCGTGTCTTGTTTTGTTGTGTTAAATACGCATCCTTCTATGTTTGTTTTCCGACTTCGCATTTGCTTGAAATCTGTGGCAGTCATTTTGATTCAGATTTACGTATAATGTGTAAGATTTTACTGAATATAGTATATACCATACATAGATGTACTGTTTGAAGGAATGTTAAGTATGACATGACCGTTTTCTTCTCAGTAAAACTTCAAATGTTTCAACAACAACAACAAAAAATAACACATGAAAAGAAACACGTAAATTACAGGCACAGAATCACAGGAAAAGAGGAAAGTAAAGGATGCATTCAGAACAAACAAGGGGTGGAGGAGAGATGGTTCTATCAACAGAGCTTGCCAGCCTGATATTTTTCTGGAGGAATAAATTATGGTTCTGACACGATTTTTTTGATTTTTTTTAACTTAGTCCAAATGTCGGTCAGTGGATAGATCTTACTGAAACACGCTGCCTTTGCTTTCTGTTTCGTTCAGGATCCTAATAGAACTGCGTTAAATCAATCGTTATCTTTTGAGTACCAAGCATATAATTAACATAGGCCTGCTGTATGTAGTCAAGGTCGACCGACATTCCAGTCGTTAGTCTTCAGTCTTTTCTTTTTCTGTTAGCTGTCGTCGATTGCCTTGACCATGACCTTACGGGTCAGATTATGGAATGTTTGTCATGTGACTGTGTCTAACATTTAAGGTCAGTGCACATGTACGTAATGAAATGTACGGGTTGAAAAATTGTATAACTTAGCATGCCGATCTCTTACTGTGAACAGTTAAAAGAGATGAAACATCTCTCATATTTGTGAACGCTTTTTGGAATGCTTGCAGAATAATAACAGACGGTGAAAACAACGGCTAGATAAATAATTTAGTCTTTCTAACAATCAAACATTTATACAAACCCTGACATGGCCTTACAGTTACCGTCGTTACCTTCTCGAACGAAAGAAACTTCCGGTAAATTGTAAACAGTACAATAGCTTCACTGCCAACTGGGAATTAAAAACGTAAACAAGGTATGGGCTGTCGATATTTACATTCATCAGATAACGTAATTGATTTAAACGATTGCTATGTTATACAACTCTAATATTGTCATTGATTTTTAGGGTGGAAGGTTTCTGAGTGATTGTCACTGTAAGCATCCAACGGTTCTTATCTGCAAACTGTTGTGGATATGACAGATTGTGGTTTGCATGATAAGAATCAATAAAAACCCATTTCTTTTTGAACTGTTGCCACTACGCACATTCCTACACATAAACTTTGTAGCATTGTATCCCTGTAGTGAAGGTCGTAAGCACTACCATTTGTTATTTTGTTTTTCTTGGGCTGTCCTTATTTGATAAAAATTTCCTTTTATCATTTAGGCCTATGGCGATATCATTAGGCCTGTTGTTTTATCTAGGACTACTGAAGAGACTGTAGCTGAAAACAAGGTCAGTGGGTGATCTGTTTGTTCGACTTTCTGATCTGTTTGCTTTTTAATCATATGTATAAACAGCTTCACTTTGAGTAGCTAACAGTATATACAAGAACAAGTGCAGTCTTCAGGTTTTAACAGTCCATTATCATGATTATACTCATCCATTTTACTTGGCAGGTATCATAGCATTATCATTGTGTGCCTCTGGTGTACTGTTTCCTAAACTTAAATATGATGCAATCATCTTTACCCTTTGACAAAAGTAATGGATTCTTTGTTCTTTCTGGTGGAACTTTGCCAAAAGTTTGGGTCACAGACAGGATTGGGCTTAGTACTGTAACTCCATAAAAGATCTAAACTAAAGCCATGGAATAAAGGCTACCAGAACAGTTTCAATCTGGCATGGTCACAGCAAACATCATTATTTTGTAATCAATGTGACTGCTAGTGTTCAAAATAGAAACCAGAAACACCAAAGCAGAATGACAATGTGTAGGATCTAAATGTCATTTACAAGACAAGACAGAGGCAAATTTTCTGCCAACTTTTTGTTATTGTTTTTCTCTAGCTGAATGAAGTATCAGGGCAGCTTTGTTCTTGTTGTTTTTGTCTGAAGTTTGTGTATTTATATCTTTGTCTTTTAGTCCAAAATATGCACTTCTTTTTTTTTTGTTTATTTAAAAGGCATTCTCCTTCTGTTTTTGTCTTCTTTGTTATTATTACTTTTGACAAATTTTCATCTGTCTCTGAATAGGTAGAGAGGGGTGGGGTTGCTATTGGAGAAGATGGGTAGAGTGACTGATGTGTTTTTTTCCACCCCATCCTCCTCCCACCCCCCAGTAAGTGATAGAAATAAAATTGAAAGATTCAGCTGTTAACTCCATATATGTGGAAATTAATCTGCTGTGCTGGCTGGGTCACACAAACAAAACAAAACAAAACACAACTGTATTATACTTAAGGTTGAACTCCTGACCCTTGCTTTATCAGCATGGTACTATAAACATCAGAGCTAATGGGGACATAATAAACAGGAGCCACACTAGAGCAGGTTGCTGGCTGTATTGATAAAGCCCTGACCCTAAGGTCTGATGCCTCAAGTGTAACCCTTTGACTTCCACATCCTATCCACCAACTACAGAAATTTATCCCTTTGAGTCCCTTGCCCTATCCACCAGCTTCATGCAGGAAGCTGGTGGATAGGATAAGGGAGTCAGAGGGTTAAGTTTCTGCTTTGCTAGCATGGTTGACAATGTAGTATGCTGGTGGACAGGGTGCGGTGGTCGAAGCATTAATATCAGCCTGCAACATAAAAATTTACCTATTCACTGCCTACCTGAATGCTTCAGTCATTCTGGTATCTACCCACTCACTCCCCTATTTCAAGACCTTCACAGCACAAGGATTTTACAGAGGTTCAATAAGTCTACCAGATAATTACTGGCAGATTTGGGTGGAGTGCACTTGGAATTGTGTGAGTGTGATGAAACCTTTTGAGCAAACTCCAATTTTCAGTGTTGTGCGCATTATACTAAATATTATCCCTCTTTCCCAACAGTGACACTAATGTGATGTGCACATTTTAATTTTTGTATACTAAATATTATGCATATTTCCCAGTAGTGGCACTAATGTGATTTTTCTAATTGAATGTGAAATTACAACAAAAATATGTATTGTTTGGTATCAGGAGAAATTGGACTTTTCCTCAGTACATGTGACCTTTATTTTATTGATACTATATTAAGTGTTTTGTGTTGTTCTGTTTTCTTGTTAGGGCTAACAGAGGCATTTTGAATGAAAAGGTAGACCCATCTTCCAGTTTGACTGCATGAGTATGCATAATGCACACATTGGTCAGTGCTTACTACAGTGGAGTCCATCTAAAACAAACCTGTCTACAATGAATTTCCAGCAATAACGTTCTCTTTGATTTTTCCCTGCCCATTTTGTTCTCTTTCCCTCTTATAAAATACTGTCTAGTATAATGAGCAAAATCTATTATCACACATAACAACTCTTCTTCGAACAAATGAGATGGTGTTTCCCAGAGTTCAAGCTTGCAATATGTAGTCTTGCCCAACAATGAACAAGCGCTCAAGACTGGTACAGATGTGCTTTGTAACACTACATTACAGCACAGTGATCAGCGTACTGTGCTAGATTTCTTCAAGGCTCTGTGAAAATTGTCAGCCACTTTCCCATGCTGTGACGTAACGCCAGCAGTAGCGTGTGTACTACTCTTCTGTGTGTGTGTGTGTGTGTGTGTGTGTGTGTGTGTGTGTGTGTGTGTGTGTGTGTGTGTGTGTGTGTGTGTGTGTTCTTGAATACTTCACTGACTGTATCATAAAACTGACAGAAAAATATCATGATGATAATGTATGAACCAGGAAAACTGATTGAAGCGCATGGATAACAATGATGTATAAAATAGGGAATGTTGTGAATATGACATCTGAACTTCACCAGACAGGCAACAAACAGTCAGTGCTCTATAAGGTGACAGCTTTTTTTTTCTTGTAGCTACTACAAACTACTACTATTACAAACACATATCCATCTCCCTTGAATTTCATTGTAGGCAGACTCTACTGCATT
>CM060306.1:115450703-115498203 GCA_030674185.1 Monoplex corrugatus | reverse complement strand
CATTTACTTTATAGGTATGCTTCAACATTTACTTTATAGGTATGCTTCAACATTTACTATATATAGGTATGCTTCAACATTTACTATTAGGTATGCTTCAACATTTATTTTATAGGTATGCTTCAACATTTACTTTATAGGTATGCTTCAACATTTATATGTAGGTATGCTTCAACATTACTTTAGATCTTCAACATTTACTATATAGGTATGCTTCAATATTTACTATTTAGGTATGCTTCAACATTTAGTATTTAGATATGTTTCACTACAGTGTCTTTTTTTTTACTGTTTAAGTATGCTTCAATACAGTGTCTTATTTATTATTTAGGTATGCTTCAACACAATATCGCATTTATAATTCAGATGTGCTTCAAAATGTTTTGTTTACAATGTAAACAACTGAATGCCATATGCTCGGCTGTTTCTTTACATTAATTAGTCACTCACAGGTCACACTTTTCCTGTCCTCCCTGCTGAAGATTCCATTATGCATTTTCCAAGGCAAAACTGTACAGTAAACTAGAAGACTTGGTAACAACAGAAAACTTGATTGCTCAGGAAGGTTGACATGTATAACAGTGGTCAATATCAACTAATGAATGTGAACTGGACAAGAGTTGTAGCAAATGTTAAATAGTCCACTGTTACACTGTTAACATGCACAAAGCTTCTATAAAATCTAACAAGAGTGAGGTTGCTTTCTTCCATTCAAAGAATGAGTGCCAAGGGCTAAACATTCCAGAACAATAACAGTGTCCAAAGCATACGGCATATGTGCATGCTTAAGAATTGTGCCATGGTCATTTTGGATCTTCTCCATCACATGGCATCAGTGGCTTCAGTGCATATGGAATTGATTCGAAGCGCAGAAATACTGTCTTGAGAAAGTGAAACTGATATTGAAATTCAATCCAACAAGAACAGCACAGTACATATAATATCTACATTGATCTGTGACAAAAGAATCGTATAGAAAAAAACAATCATATAGAAAAACAGAATCATATAGAAAGAAAAAACAGCAAAGCATGCCTTTTCATATGCAAGTTTCTGTTTCAGTTTCACAATATAGCATCTCCACACTCAGAATAAAGTCTATACCCACTGACGGCAGTGGTGCCGCATGATGGAAAAAATCCAAAACAATCATGACATTAGCCCTACGCCTGCACATAAATCCTATGTGCTGACAAGACCTAACTAGTGTATGGATTTTATGTCTATCTTTGTATCAGTCTGTCATTGGAACAGCCCAGGCTGTATTGTAGTGAAATGTAACTCCCTCTGCAGTGTTAGAAAAGTGAGGGACAAAACAACTAACACACACAAACACATAAAAAGTGATGAAAATATATCAAGCCCCCCGATACAAACTGATCACACCAACATCCAACACAATCAGATCACAGAAATCCATCCCTATAGAACACATGTCTCCATTCATCCATCAACACGATCTATTGACTCCATCACCCCAACTCTCCCAGTCCATCTTCCACCCCCTACCCCCAATAAACGTTTTTTAATCTTAAAATTCAAATTTTTCATAAATCCTCCGCCGCCATGACAACAGATTATATTTTGCTTCCACAGTCCTTTTCACCATCCCATCAAGTTTTGCTTTCCATTTCTTTATACATTTAACAAAATTCTTTCATACACAAATACAGGCATACTGTGTCCTTCCTAGTATAATATGTCCTGGCTTGGCTACAGAACAGACCTGAGAGATACAGATCCACTCGTTATTTCTTGTCTCTTGCAAAATATCAAACATACACTTAAGATTTGTAAGACATGCATGTTGCTTTGGAACTGAAACAGCCAGCATGTACGACCCACCAAAGATGCAGACAGTGTAACAACATAGTGGAGTGTGGTCAGCTCACCTAACAGCTTGAGTTCTCCGTGCTCCATGAAAAGGTTCAATTATGTATAATGTGCAGTGAGGCCAGCTGGGTTTGGAGAATAACGTTATACAAAAAGATATAATATAGAATGTAATAGTGATGTGATATGACATGATGTGATACAATGACTTTCAGTGGTGGTCAACCTGGACGACATTGTGGGTGTGCGCGTAGACGAGGAAGACGTGAGGTACTTTGGCAAGAGTCACATCGTGGTCTTCCTCCTCAACACAGGAATGACCATCGGAGTCACTGAGTCTTACACCTTCGGCAGCAGCAAGTCAGTGTCATGTCTTGATGTGTCTGGTTTTCACTGAGTGTTATGCCTTGATCTTCTTATTCTCACTTTATCAATTACTGTTATGCCTTAATCTGTTTTGTTCTTACATTTTCACTCAATGTGGTGCCTTAATCTGTCATGTTTTCACTTTACCACTTACTGTTGTGCCTTGATCTGTCGTGTTTTCACTTAACTAATGGAGTCTTGCTTGATATGGGTTTCTGGCACAGTAATTCTTTTTGAGAGTGTGACAAACACATGCATCTGACAGATTTTTAAAAAAATTTCTTGTCTATTCTGAAATCAGTCAAAGGGAAATAATCCTGCTTCTGGGATCCTCAGACAGTTTTGTAGCCGTTCTTTCCTGTTGGCTGTTTTATTATCATATATCCACATCTTTATGTGTGTTTGAATTGTCACCTGCAGCCAAGCTCCCAGAATCACATGTGCTTCAGCATAGCGATTCACAGGTAAAAACTTCACAACATAGTGTGAATTTGTGGCTGTTTTGTTTTGTTTTGCCATAATCAGTGTTCCTAGTGGAGCAGAAAATTTTAATACATGTGGTACTAAACTGATGTGGAAGGACGGAGTATGTTATGGAAGTGAATTACAGTGTGCCAGAAAGTTTCTGTTTCTTGGCCTGTGGATACGTTTTTTGGATTACTTTTATACAAGAAAGCTGTCCAGAATATTCTCTTGAAATCAATTTTTTTGAAAAGTTAATTTCTTGTAATTTCCATTGATGTTTGATGCACGTTAGAGCTATTTGTGGTGGATCTATGGTATTGTTTTACATGTTGGTCAAAATCATGGGATTTGAGGGAAAGGTGCCCATTTGACTGTGACTCCATTCAGATAATGTTGTGTCTTGATCAGTTTTGTTTTCATGTAGTGTTGTACCTTGATTTGTCTTGTTTTCACGTAGTGTTGTGCCATGATCAGTTTGTTTTTACTATTGTTTGATCAGTTTTGTTTTCACTTAGTGTTGTGTCTTGTTTTCACTCTGTCTTGTTTTTCAAGGTTGTTTCGCTCTCTTAACAGAGCTGTGGACTCGAGATCTGATGTCTCCAGTTGCATCTTAGCTCGCTACATAAAAATTGTCCAGATCATTGTTTATCTTAAAGCTCCAATCATTTGGTTGAGTCAGTTTGGTGCTTCATGGGTCCTGTTCTCCACTGTCCCATGTCCCAATTTGAAGACCTTGCCAGCACATAGAATTCTGTGATGTAAGCTTATGAAGTCAGCTACATTATCACTGGTAGACCTAGATGGAGTGTGTGTGTTGGTGTGTGTGTGTGTGTGTGTGTGTGTGTGTGTGTGTGTGTGTGTGGTGTTTGTGTGTGTGCGTGTGTGTGTGCGCACGTGCGTGCGTGAAAGAGAGAAAGAGATACAGGATGACAACTTGAGTTTGGACCCTCATACCTAGCAGGGTTGAGTGTACCTTAACTCAGCATCCTTGTGTACGTATGTGTGTGCACGTGTCTTTCATGCAGTAGACGGGGGTTCCATTCATTGATGGGGAGGCTTTTATGTGGGCCGGTTGGTTCTTTTGATAGAGCCTTTGAATCAGGATTTGATATCTTGAGTTCAGTCCCAGTCTGCAGTATTAAAAATTGGCCTGTTTGCTGCCCACCTGAATGTTTCCATCATTCTGGGAATGTCATCTGAGTGTTAAAAAGGTACCACCACCCCTCTTTCCGCTCCTCAGTTTAAGACCTTTCCAGCACAGACTTCCCAAGCCTGCACAAAACCCTATGCGCTAGCGATGTCTTGAAATGGGGAAAGGGAAAGAGGGACCTATGAAACAGTAAGCTGACACCACCAGAATGATGGAAACATTAAGCTGGGCAGTGAACAGGCCAGTTTTTAATATTGCGGGCTGGGGTTGAGATATCAGATCTTGAGTCCGTTGCTTTTCCAACTAGCCCGTGTAAGGTTCAGGAAGTCTGCCAGGTTATTACTGGCAGATTTGGGTGGAGTGCATATGGAATTGTCTAAGTACAATGAATCTGTCATGAACCAAACTCCAAACTTCCTATAAAGTGCAACGAGCATGCTTTTGACATGGACATCGGTACTGTATAAGTGAAATTACTACTATTGTTAATTTTAGAGAAACATGTCTGATCAGTGAGTGTCATTTTGTGTGGATGAGTGTCATTAGTCACGTTCCTTTTGTCCGTTGCAGAGAACACTATGAAGTGGCGGACGCATTGCGCACCTTCCTGGAACTGGACTTGCCTGCTCAGCATGTTCAAGACACAGATGATTACCTTGGCGATGGCTCATCCTCTGAGGACAGTTTCGAACAGGTCGACCCCAAGGATCTGGAATGTGACCCCGACGTGCCCACCGCCCCTCCTCCTGAGTCGTAATGCTTTCTCTGTTAGGTTTTTCTCGTTATGTCATGGTCTTTTCATTCTGTAGTCAAACCTACACAGCCAAGTGAAAGTGCTGGTTTATATGTGCATGTGTTTGGGGTTTTTTTTGTGTTTAAAACAATAGAAGAGAATGAGAATTGTATGTTGCCTTGCATCACTATCCTTTTTCTTTGACTTGTAAACCTTTTTTCAAGATCTTAATTTGGTTTTTGACACATAAATCTTTTAAGATCTTAATTTGATTTTTGACTCATAAATCCTTTCAGTTCTTAATTTTGTTTCGATTGTTTAAATCTTTTAAAATCGTGATTTGGTCTTTGACATAAATCTTTGCAGGTCATGATTTTGTTTTTGGTACATACATTTTTGAAAAATCTTAATTTGATTTTTGACACATATATCTGTTAAGATCTTTATTTGGTTTTTGGTACATAAACCTTTTAAGATCTTGATTTCGTTTTTTGGTACATGAATCTTTAAGGCCTTAATTTGGTTTTTGCTCATAAAGTTTTCAAGATCTTAATTTGGTTTTGAAATGTATACCTGTCAAGATCTTAATTTGGTTTTGGCACATACCGCTTTTAAGATCTTAAGATTTGTGTGTAAATGAGTATCTGTGCTTTGTATCTCCTCCAAAGCAATCATTTTATCCAGAGATTGTTTTTCACCAATACTCACATGTTAAAAGGAAAGAGTGTGTGAGAGTTTGTACTTTTTGTATATACTTTTGTTACCTTTTATTGGATTGATGTTATGACTTTGTTGTTGTAGAAGTGGGTGGTACTCAATAACAGATTTCAAATGTGGTTGATGATATTCATTTTTCTTTCTTTTTTTTTTTCTTAAGCCGTTTTATTTTTGTTAAAACAAAATGCAACAAGTTCTTGTGAAAATGTAAAAGCCTCTGGCTGGTTTTATCACACAGTCTGTATCCTGCATCTCAACCGTGCATTGTGAAGTGATCCCTGCTAGTGTTCCTGTTATTTTCACAGAACAAAATTATCCACTTCTTGAGAAATTGAGAATTGTTTCTATTTCAAAGGGACTGCCAGTCATCAAGCAGACAGAAAGCAAAAGCACATGGAAATAGGATGAAAATTCATATGTAATTTGGCTCAGTGCTTTCAACATTCACAGATTCTGTGTCTTCACTTTTTCCCAATCTTTGATCAGGATTGAAACAAGCTCAGGTCGAGCTTTACGTTTTTCATGTCCATTGGATATGGGTTGATGTTCGTCCCCTGAGTCTGAGGATTTTCCAACAACCAGTATTGGCTACTTCATTGTCTCAACAGTGTTTAACAATGATAAGATTAGAAACAAAAATGTATGGATAAAAAGATGCCATAAAGCTGTAAAGCTATTCTGTGAGACAAATTTTTATGATTAACTGACCTTTGGTCCAGATGGTATTGAGCAACATGGAAAATTTTCTAAGTGGGGAATAATGTGGTGGTGATTGCTACTGGAAGCAGACAGGATACGGCTATCCAGACCCATGTGAATCTCACCCATCACTTAGTTTCAGTCAACTACAAGAAATGGACCTGATCAACAGATGAGGACGAGCCCTAATTTTCACCTGACTAGCCTTTGTTAGTCATATACATAAGACAACAATGAAACAAAATTCACAAGCTTTACGACAAAAACAATAACAGATTCACGTAGCTTCCCTGGTTTTTCCTTCAGGTGGAGGAAATGACTGATGTGAAATCGAAAAGGCGGTTTGCTATTATTGTTTTTTTTCCCTCTAAATATTGTGGATTTTTTACCTTTCTTGTCTTCTGTGAATACTTTGGCAAAGACAACTGTCTTTGAAATGAAAATTGGCACCTGTCTTGTTCTGTAGATTAAATACGTGTTGTCCTTATTTTTTCATGTGCTTCTGCTTTCTGATTGTTCCACAGTTGATCAGCAATCACAAGATGTTATATCCCATAATGATGCAGATGGATTATTCAGACTGTTTTCAGTATTACATGAATGTAGCTCACCCGTCTATATCTTACAAAATGTACAGAAAATTCACATAAAGTATACATATATTTTTTAACATCTTACAAATTGTACAGAAAATTCATGTAAAGTATACACAGTATTTTTTTTTCAACATAAAATGTAAAAGATATAAGGTTAACTCTTTGACTCCTGTATCCTGTCCACCAGCATTCTGCATTGTCAACCATGCTAATAAAGCAAAAACAGTTGGCAGATATAGTGCGGGAGTCAAAGGGTAAATTCTTTTATAAACTTCAAATCCCAATTTCGTACATGTATTTTTGTATCAAGGAGAATAACAGATCATAAGATGATACAACAGATAATGAAAATAGTATTTTCAAAAACTCAGAAGCTGCAGATTTTCTGAGAGCTGAATTTGCAAAGCATGTAGATTGGCAGGACTCAGAAAGCTGAGGGAGGATCCTTGTGAAGCATTCATGAAATATGATGAAGACTTTTCGATTTAAATGTGGTAGTACATGTATTGCCTATCACAGTAAAATACAGATTATACATCAGAATAGTTGTAGGAGATACCCACACATCTTTCCAGGGCTTTTGTCAGCTCAGCTTGAGAGTGCAGCCTGTACATGTGGTTATTTTCAGGTGATCAAGTGGTAGTGGTTATTCTTTTGGCTGTTTCTGGATACAGTCAATAAACAGTGTTTTGATGATAATGATGATGATGATAATATGATAATGGTAACGATGATGATAAATGACAGTAATAATAATGATTTATTCTTGTGTGGTTCTGTTCTCCAGTCCTCATTTGGAATCACCTGCACAATACATATTCACGCGACACAGAGTGTACTGTAATACATACAGAAGCACTAATATCACACAGAGACAGACACACACACACACACACACACACACACACACACACACCACACACACACACACCACACACACACATACACACACACACACACATGCACAAGTGCATGCACACACATACACACACATACATGTTATACACATACGCACACACTCACTTATGTACACACATACACACACAACTACACACACACACACACACACACACACACACACACACACACACACACACACACACACACACACACACACACATACATTATTAACTCTTTTCCAAGTCATACAACCACCTTTCACCCCTCTGCCCCACCACCAATGTAACACACCCACACAGCACAACACCCAGGTCCTCCACACAGGCCAACACTAAACGAAAATACATAAAGTACATGGGATGTTGATAGTTCAGTGGGTAAACTTCAGAAAGTCCTGGGTTTAGTCAGCCTAGACCCCTCCATCTGCTGGTAAAAGATAGAGGTTTTTCCAGTCTCAAGGATAGAGGTTTTTCCAATATCCTAGGTCAGTATGTGCAGACCTACCTGTGTCTAAACCCGTTCCTGTATATGTATATGCAGAACATCAAATATATGGTTAGTTGTGTCATCGTTGACTGGTTCATGGAAACATGAAAACACTCAGCATGCACGTACACCCATCAAAGATGCAGACTGTGAAACAACATGGTGGAACATGGTCAGCTCGCCTAACAGCTTGTATTCTCCATGCTGCACTAAATATCTGATTATGTGTAAAGCACATTGAGTCCAAGTCAGCTTGAAGAATAGTGCTATACAGGGACAATTTCTGATAATGATAATGTTGCTGACCTACAACAGTGAATATACATGTACAAGGACGATTTCTAATAATGATAATATTTATATTGGTGACCTACATCAGTGAAGTCCAGGAAGTGAGCACAGACTTATCTGTCCATTAAAGTTTGGCAGGTTTCCCTTGTGTGCAGTCACAAATCCGTCTGAGATCAGACATGACTCCCTGTCCTCATGTACAAATGTTTCTCTCACACTTGTGTATATTGATTTCACAAGCTGTGGATTGTTTTAAGGACTAGTTCATTTACAATCAGTTAGTTGCAGCTCGGAACTAGGAAGATCTCACGGCATCTGATAGATGTAATTTTTCATGTTTTTTTTTCTTCTTGTTTTTGATTTTTTGTTTTGTTGGTTTGTTTTTGTGTTTCTGTGATATGAGAACTCACTAGCACCTTTTTTGTGGTCATGTTAAGTTTATGTTTTGTTCATGCTGACCCATCAGTAGTGCTCCCGTTTCACTACCCCACACCGCTCATTGGGGCTCTTCAACACGCCTCCAAACCCACTTGTAATGAGATCAGCACAGGAGCAGGGTATGAAGGGCCACAGAATCTGGGTCAGTTTCTCGTCATATCCAGGATCGAGGCTGTGTGACTGGGCTGTACTATCACTTACTTTTATACTCATCCTGGCATCAACCAGGCCTGAGAAATACAGATGCTTGCAGTGTTATTGGTAGCCTATCTTCCTTTGTTGTTTGTTTTCCCAGGACAGTGGGATTTATAGTAATTGTCATGAATAAGAATGTCACAGCACTCAGCTGTTGTTAGATCTCTTGATTTTCACCAGCGTTTGATGGAAAATGAAAAAGTCAAAGAATTATTCTGGACAAAGGTTTTTGCTTCAGTCATAATCTTTGAATTTTCTTTGTAAACTTAAGTTGAAGGTTGCCACTTCACATATAGATAAGTCGAATAGAGTGTAATGATATAATGAAGAGAAAAGAAAGTTGCTGGTTGCATGGAACATTATTTGCCACTTTCTATATGGAAAAATTGAAGAAAGAAAGAGTGTAATGATATAATGAAATAGGAAAGAAAGTTACAGCGACCGAGTGGAACAGCAGTTGCCACTATGTACGTAGAAAAGTTGAATGAGAAAAGAATGTAGTCGAGTAATGAAAAAGAAATTCACTGGCTGTGTGGAACATCAATTCCTCTTTCTGTATTGAAAAGTTGAATGAAGAAATAGTGTCATGGTGTAATGAAAGAGAAAAGCAAGCTGCTGGCTGCATGGTACATGACAGTGTCTGGCACTGCTGACCGTTTCCTTTAGCTGAAGGTTTCAGAATTCAGGTAACTGAACCACTATTGCCTTACTTTTGCTGAAAGATTGTGTTCACTTAATAGAGAGTCTACCTCCTTTTTTTCCCCAGTATTCTGAGCAATGTTTTCTCTGAATGTAAGCTGGTTGTTTGGCCCACATTGTGCAAGCATTATGTTGTTGAACAATCCCACATTGTGCAGGCATTATGTTGCTGGACAATCCCACATTGTGCAGGCATTATGTTGCTGGACAATCCCACATTGTGCAGGCATTATGTTGCTGGACAATCCCACATTGTGCAGGCATTATGCTGCTGGACAATCCCACATTGTGCAGGCATTATGTTGCTGGACAATCCCACATTGTGCAGGCATTATGTTGCTGGACAATCCCACATTGTGCAGGCATTATGTTGCTGGACAATCCCACATTGTGCAGGCATTGTGTAGCCGGACAATCTGCATAATCCATCTTTGATGGGTCCTACCTCTTGTGTGACCTGCATGTTGCTAGCACTTTCATTCTTTTCAGTGTTAGCTAAATGCAGACAAAAAATACCACCTCCAGATGTTATGGATGAGAAGCTTGAAGCTTTTGCTTACCGGTAATACTTTGATAAAGTACGTTTTGCTTCTCTCTCTATGGACTTTTAAATTAATTTTGATAATCCTGAATAATTGGGGTACATAGAAATCTTGTTTCAAAAAACATCTTACATCTTGCAGTGATTTCTTCTGATTAAGCACAAAATTATGCAGTGCATGAATGTGCCAGAGTTCTTATGTCTAGTTAAGCACTGACTTTAGAGAAACTTCCATTGACTGGTTGAAGTCTGCACGAGTTGAGGCCAAAGAACGAAAGGTGCTGTCCAGAGTAAACTGTAAATTGTGCATCTGATGTGAAGTATTGTTGTGATGAACCTGATGGCAAGAATAAAGAGTTGTATTCAGATGTGTGAACTTCATGTTATTATTACAATAATACCTAGATAAGGGAAAGGGTTGACATAAAAAAAAATGAGAACTTATGTATTGTGATATAAAAGCGAGAGTATATATTCAGACAAGATAAAGTTTCCCTTGATACCTTTGAGTTGTGATGGCTTGTACGGCCAGATATGTAGATTCTCTTGACATGGTTTATTGTGTATAATACTGCCAGTGGTGATGAAATTGCAATCAAGGCATTATTGACATAACTTTCTTGATATTTGCAGTCCAGGTTTTTAGGGGGGCTGCTGGCTCTTGTAATAGAGCTGTGAACTCAAGATCTGATGTCTCAAGTTCAATCCTGGCCCACAACATATAAACTGGCCTGTTTCACTGTCCATCTTAATATTCCAATCATTCTGGTGGTGTCAGCTTGGTGTTTCATATGTCCTGCCACCCCACGCCCAACCCCATTTCCTCCTCCAATTCAAGTCCCTGCCTACACATAGGTTTTTGCACGAACTTGAGGAGTCTGCAAGGGTACAGCTGGCAGGTGGGGTAGAGCATATATGAAATTGCCCTAATGCAGTGATTCCTTCTTGAATAAAACCTAAATTTCAAACTTCACTTGTGACAAGCATGTACTCCAGAACAAGTGGTTCAATTGTGTTGTGTACATTACATTTTGTGACTCATACGCATGTTGACTTGCATAGCTAGAAGAGGCGATTGTAATGTTTACATGCCACTCTTAGGTGTTATCTTTTATGTTGATATGGACTGCAAACCTGTTATCTAAGGTGATGTTTTATGATGATGCGGACTGTAAAACTGCATAAACTGTGCATGATAATACTTTTTACAAGTTTGAGAGTAGAAGCAAGATTCTGTTTATGTACAATATCTTTGTATTATTTTGATGTATGTAGGTTAAGTTTGACATAAAACACGGACAGCAAATATATGTATAGATAGCAAGAACTTACTGTAAGACAGATGCAGTGGGACCTAATCCTACTTTCGTTTGGTAAATAGTTGTTTCAAATTTTAAACTCTTTTAGTTATACTGGTTTTATTTTCTATGTAGATTCTTACAAGTAATGTGAGATAGCAAACTTATGATGTGTTTGGATAAATTGAAGAATAAGCTGTGAGTCTTGAAAACCTAAACCATTATTATGTACAGTGCAAAGAGCACGCTTTTGACATGGACTGTCTGTGCTACACAAATGAAATTATTATAAGTAACCAACAGAAGTTGCAACACTCAAGTTTCCGCACCCTTCCTCCTTCCCAACTTAAGCCAGTTTCAATGGGGTCAGAGGTACCGTACTCAACTCTGTGTTGCAACATTTGGATTATCTGTTTTCAACAGTCCACTTCTTTTGTACCGTGGTAGCAAACTGAACTGCTTGTGCTCAGTTAGATTTTGGTAGTCACTCGTTCATTATTTCTATTATCATGTATTCATACTTGTGCGCATAGACAACAATTTTAAGCTCATGGATTAAAACTGATATTTTTTTCATGTTGAGTCCTTTTTTCATATTGATTATTTTGGATTTAAACTGATAATTTTTTTCATGTTGATTCCTTTTTTTTTTATGTTATTACAATGAAATTACTGATAACAAACTTCTGCAATGTTTGGATAAAGTAGTAGACTTGATAGTCTGATCTTCTCATAAGTTCGTGTGTGTGTGTTTGTGTGTTAGATTGAAGATTTCTTTTCTGCTGTTCTTTGTGGAAGATTTTCTATGTGGGGGAAGGGGATGGAAGCAGGAATGAACACAGTGTTCAGATTTACAAGCTGTGTGTTTGCTGGTTTTGTTTGTTTATGTCAAGGTAGTTTTATCCGGACTGTTATGGGGAAAGAATGCTAAGGGTGATGTTATAATGAATATTCAAGCAGTAAGTAATGAGGCCTGTGAGTACATATCATTGATAGGTGGGTTGGGTGAAGGAGAGACAAACTTGTTCTTTTCATTCTCTACAGAGTAGTGATCAGTCTGCTTATTATTTGTCATGGTAATCGTGTTGTTTGAACTTTGTGTATTTTCAACATTCTTGGTGTTGGTAGTATTATATGTCAGTTTGAAGGAAGTTGCCTGATCTTTTTGATTCAGCTATAAAGATTATTTCAACACTTGCCTTGTTTTATTATCATGAGTGGTTTATGTACCAGTTTCAAAAATGTTATCTGATCTTTTATATTCAAGTGTGAAGATTATTTCAACATTATTTCAACATTTGCCTTCTTCATTATCATTAGTGGTTGTATGTATCTGTTGGTAATGGGTATTGAGTAAATGAGGATTCATTTTGAAACAGTCATGCATATAACAGGATAAGCATTAGTCACATCATTTTATAGCATATCATAGGATAGTCTGTCACCGCACAATTTTTGTCAACTTCATCACTTTGGTACAAGGGAAATGTGTATGCAGTAGGTAGGCCTAAACAGATTTTATTATTGTATCTGTTTCTTTCATCTTTCTCATGCATATCATTAGCATAGGTGATTGCCTTGATACTTATGAATGTGGTGAAAATGGTTTTGTTGATTTTGTTGTTCGTTTGTTTGTGTGCTGTTCTTGTTCTGTTCAGTTGATTCTCTGTTCATTCCTTGTCTTGTTATCCCCAATTTCCAGATGATTTTATAACCATGGTGAAGTAGAACTTTAGGCTGTGAAGACGTAATACTGTTCCCAGCATGTGGATCTGATTAGTAGCAATCATTTAATTAGTTCCCTTGGCTTCTCTGTTTCCATAATGGACACTTGAGTGTTCAGTTAGCTCCCTTGGCTTCTCCGCTTCCTTAGAGGGCACTTCGGCCATGTGGCCACCCCAGTTTGTGTAAAACCTGTGAGAAACTAACATGGTTCAGTATGAAATTGATTTTGCACAATACACAACACTTGACTCTGAGAAAGCCCTAAACAGTGTCTGTATTGTTATCTGTTTGTTTTCCTGCTATCACCATTTTGCTCAGACAGCGAGTATTCTAATCTCTCCACTAGATCTTAACTCTTTGACCCCAGAACCTATTCACCAGCTGCAAAAACTTAACAGTTTGATTCCTTCACCCTATCCACCAGTTTCCTGCAGGGAGCTGGTGGATACGGTGAGAGAATCAAAAGGTTAAGTTTTTGCTTTGCTAGCATGTTTGGCAGTGCAGCATGCTGGTGGACAGGGTGCAGGAGATGAAGGTTAAGTGATGGTTGAGGTGCTACTCTTTAGAATGAGACAATAAATCATGGTCTCATGTGCTGCACATTCTCAGTGCATGTTAGAATATCCCACGGTAACAAAGGAGTTGCCGTTGGCAAAATTCTATAGCAAAACCCATTACACAGGTAAACGTTCCAAATTCATATTGCTTATAACCCAGCCGACTACAGAAATACACGCATACAAAAAAATATGGGTGGCACTGCATAGTAGCAATGCACTCTTCCCAAAGAGAGCAGACTGAATGTCACATGGCAAACCCACTGTGACCAAAAAACAAAACAAAACAAAAAGCATGCAAAAAAGGAAAGATTTGTGACAGAAATGTGTTCATGACTTGCAGAGAAAGGACTTAAGGAGTAGGCCTACATTCATATGGCCCATCAAAAAGTAGTGTTTGTGGCAACTAGTCAGTAACGGTATCTGTCCATTTGTGATGTACATCCTGCTTCTGAGTATATTCGTGCATGTAAATAGGACAATCAGAGATCCTGGTTGGTGTGTAGTATTAAATGTGTTACCCCGTGAAATTCACTCCGTCTTAGACTTTGACTGCTCACAGAATAATGTTATACAGTATTACAATATGTATACATGTATAGCATAGCGTATGTATTTGTGTATAGCACACACATGGATAAGTCCATTTATTACCCCTGTAATCCTGTCTTTAGAGGAATCAGTAGGAAGGCATTTTTGTCATAGATACCGAGTGCTGGTACCAGTAGAAGTATTTATAAAGTATGTGTGATTATCTTTCTCTTGACTCCTTCACCCTATCCACTTATGCAAGAAATCTAACTTTGACTCCCACTCTATCCACTAGCTTTAATAAGTGTTTGCTTTCCTGTCATGATTGATAATGCAGGAAGCTGGTGGGTGGATCAGAGAGCAAAAGGATCATTTCTGTTTTGCTACTATGACATTTTATGAGGCGTGAGAATTTTGTAATTTAATCACAACAGGAAAACTGGAAGGAAAAAGAGCACCAGATAAACCCAGGGAGAAAATATTGGATGGACTTATGGCGTGGATAAAGACAGAGAGAGGGTGGAAGAAGTGCTTGCAGCATCAGAAGATTGATTCATATGGAGAGCCATGATCATCAACACCATGCAGCAGGGCAGACAATGATGATGATGATGACTATGGCTAGATAATGCTGGAAACTGGTGGATAGGGCGAGGGAGTCAAAGGGTTAAAGTTTTGCTTTGTTGTCATGGCTGCAGGGAATTTTTGGGTAGGGTGAGGAAGTGAAAGGGATAGCTTTTGCTTTGCTATCATGGCTGATAACACAGGAAGTTGGTGGGTGAGGGAGTGAGATGGTTAATATAATATGAGAAACCTAGAGGAAGACCCTGGGTTAAAGGTTGGAGGAAAAATGATAAACAACATTCATACGCAGATGACACATTGCTAATCGCAGAAAGTGAAAGGGACCTACAAAACCTTGTGAATATACTTGAAATAGAAAGCAAAGGTAAGGGGTTGGAACTAAAAAACAGGAAGACTGAAGTCATGGTGATCAGTAAAAAACATGAAATCCCCTCATGCAAAATAAGAGCAAACGGCGCAACCTTGAGACAGGTTGATAAGTTTAAATACCTGGGAACGATATTTCACCAGACACAGATGCACATCAGAAATAGCCAGCAGAATCGGCCAACCAAAACAACATTCAAGAAGATGAAAAGCATTCTTACCAACAAATGCCTATCAATTAACATCAGGAAGAGAGTTCTTGAATGTTATATAGAACCAGTACTGTTGTACAGTTGTGAGGCGTGGACAGTCAACAAGCAAAGCCAGAACAAGATTGAGGCAGTCGAGATGTGGTTTCTAAGAAGGATGTTGAGAGTTCCATGGACAGCAAAGAAAACAAACGAGACAGTCTTGATGGAGGCAGACACAAGTAGATCATTCATAAGGAAGATTAGGAAAAGGCAGGCAACATTCATAGGCCATTTTATGAGGAAAAGGGAATTGGAACACCAGGTTACAACAGGAAAGCTGGAGGGAGGGAGAGCACCGGGTAGACCCAGGGAGAACATGCTAGACGGACTTGCAGAGTGGCTGAAGACAAGGAGGGTGGATGAGATGCTTGAGGCAACAAGAGATAGAGACAGATGGAAGTCCATAATCATCGCCATGCGGCAAGGCACCTGATGATGATGATGTTTCAAAAAAATAACAAGACTAATAACAACACAGCACACAAAGAGAACAATCACTGTGGCAGCAAGGTTGCCAAAGAGTCAGACCAGAGACATAAACAGAGAGATTGGTAATTTGAAATTTTGCATAGAGGATCAAATATCACTTGATTACCAATAATGCCATTAGCCTGTCTCTGCGTGTGTGTGTGCAATAATCTCAGAACTCAAAGCCTGTGGTTTACACTGTCCCAACTTCTCTCTGTGAACACAGTAAGTCAAAATCTGATGGTTCAAGTTCAGTCCCACTCTACTCATCTTATTGCATCAAGTTCAACAATTCTGGTGGTGTCACTGTGTTAAAGATTCCATTCCCCTCCCCATTTTAACCCTTTTGACTCCAGCACCTTGTCCACCAGCATCTTGCATTGTCAACCATGCTAGCAAAGCAAAAACTTAACACTTTGACCCCCACCCTATCCACCAGCTTCCAGCAGGAAAACTTTACACTTTGACCCCCCACCCTATCCACCAGCTTCCAGCAGGAAAACTTAACACTTTGACTCCCCCACCCTATCCACCAGCTTCCAGCAGGAAGTTGGTGGATGGGGTGAGGGAGTCAAAAGGGTTAAATGTCTGTAGTTGGTAGACAGGGTGCAGGAGTCAATGGGTTAAGACCTTGCCAACGCATGGCATTTTGCTCAGGCTCAAGGTGTCTGCCAATTAACTGCTGGCAGATTTGTGTAGAGCGTATAGTGAATTGTGTGATGACTACCCCTTGCACAGACTTCATGTTCCTCCTTTGTGCTGCATGCGCCTGCCTCAACCAGACAGATGTAGATTGCATGCTGTACTGTATACTGCCTCTCTCTCTCTATCCGTGTTTCTGGTTGGTAAGGTTTTATTGGATAGCAAGCTAAATAAGGGTATATGACTCACTATATTCTGCATAGTTTGTCATCTTGACTTTGAATTTACTGTCCTCATTTGTAAACTTCTGCCAGTATCTTTGCATCTGATCTGTATATTTTGTTGTTATAAGTTTTTTTTGTGTATATGTGTGTGCATCTATGGGTTTGGTTTTGTTTGGTTATATATTTGGGTCCCCCCCCCCCCCCCCCCCCACGCAAAGTTTTGGAAGTAAGTTGTGAGTAGGGGTTTAGCCTGGTTGATGAAATCCAGGAAGGCTGGAAGAAAGTGAAATCAATCTTGAGGTAACCTTTCCACCATGAAATACCCATATTTGCTGGGTGTGATGTGCCACAGACACCATGTCTCTGTTTGCTGTCTTGTTATCCTGTCATATTTTTCCTAGAAAATCCGTGCCAGGTTTTTCCCTCTTCTTTTCCAGTGTGTAGGAGATAAGGCATCCAGCAACTTAAAAAGGTTGATTATGGAAAATGCTTCCAAGACCAACCAAACAAAACATATATTCAAATCGTCAATCTTAAGAATACACCAAACTCAGAGCAAAACCTATAGCAGACAATATTTACATGTCAACTTGTATTTCATTTACATTTTGATACTAAAAATTCATTTATATTATGACCAATCAGGAAATGAAACCGGTAAAATATTACCCATTGTGTTAATTTATATCATGAGATTTATCTGAAAATGAAAATGGAAAAAAATTACCCATTGTGTTAATTTATAAGATTTGTTTCATTTTTGATTGGATCATGTAAATTACAAGATTACTGATGTTTTCATTTGATTTCAGGTTTTCAGTTATTGTGAAAATCTCTTTTCTATACATGTAATATATATATCCAATCCAATTTATTGGTTTTCAGTCATTTTGAAGGTCTATTTACCGGAATTTACAAGTAATATATCAGTTGTGTTCATTTTTACCTTGTTTTCCCCTATTATAATAACAGTATCTATCCAAATAACTTGTTGCTTGATATAGTGTTAGTGCTCACACATTTGCATTTGTTTTATGTTCACATGTATCAGTCGCTTTAATCCAATTAAACAACAACAAAAAAAGAAAACCTTCAGTTGAAGTGTTGTGTGTGTGTGTGTGGTGTGTGTGTGTGTGTGTGTGTGTGTGTGTGCGCGCACACAGGCACTCATGTGTCCCGTCTTCTTTCATTTTTAGTGCTCAGGCGTACAGCTGGAGCAACAATGCATTCTTCAACACAGTGATATTCAAGGCAGACAAGACATTCAACGAAAAGTACAAATGCTATACAACAGATATGAAAGGAGAAAGCAAAATATCTTGGTCAAGCAATGTTAAACCTTTGATTCGCACACTCTGTCCACTAGCATCCTGTATTGCCAATCATGCTAGCAAAGCAAAAACTTAAACCTTTGATTCCCTCATCCTATCACCAGCTTCCTGCAAGAAGCTGGTGGATAGGGTGAAGGAATCAAAGGGTTAAGTTTTTGCAGTTGGTGGATAGGGTGTGGCAGTCAAAAGGGTTAACAACCTGCCTTTTTACTCCTTTAACACATTTTGTGCAGTATTTGTTAAGGGTGTCAAGCTACTTTCATTTGATTTTTCAGCAACGCTCTTCCCAATAACATCAATGTTAACATTAACAAGAAACATGAGAAGATGCCGGATGGGATCCAGAGCAACAATGCCTCACCTCTGACTGGGCAATCAACTTCTAGCTCCCAGCTCCCAATGCCACCCAGCAGCCATTTAGCTGAGGGGAGGGGAGCTGTTCTTGCACTGCATGACCCATTCAGACCCAGCCATCAGTTGCCTAGTTTACAAGCTGATTGCAAAGCAGGGAAGACAATAAACCTTGTGTGCATATTTTCACCAACACCAAACAAGACTGTGCTTTCAGTCAATTTTCACCAACACCAAACAAGACTGTGCTTTCAGTCAATCTAATATTTGTACAGGCGATACATTCTGATTCCAAGAATGCTTCAATCCTTTCTCAGAACCTTGTCTTAATCCAGTCCCATGTACACACACATAATCAAGCGCACACACACACACACACACACACACACACACACACAGGGAAAAAAAAGGAGGAGTTTGTCATGTATGCAGCTGGTTTCTTTTAATGTTATAAATTGGCTTTAAGCTTTTGCATACATGTTGGACAAAAATGAAATAGGCCTACCAGTGCATGGAATCAATTCTTTGACTCCCGTACCCTATCCACCAACTGCAAAAACTTAAACCTTTGACTCGCTCAGCTTATCCACCTGCAGGAAGCTGGTGGATATCTTTGCTGGATTGGTTGACAAAGCAAGATGCTAGTGGACAGGGTAAAGACGTAAAAGAATTAAGCAATTGTGGGGTGCTATTTCAAACTGGAACAGCTGTGGATGATATACGCATATTTTCATTTCATACAGTCTTTTGGTATTTCATATCTCTTGAAAATGATCTTTAGTCATTTCCTGGTCGGAAGTCCAACATCTACTCATCTGACTACCACGCCCATCAGTGAATGTTATTTGAACTGTTTTCTCCGTTTCTAAATACTACGTAATTACATATCTGAGCATTTCTGGTTACTGTTGTTTTATTATATTATTAACATTTGTTCTATTACTGTAACTATTTGTATAATATAAGCCCACATTTACTCACTTGACTAACCATGCCCATCAGTGACTGTGATTTGAACTGTTTATTTTTGGTTGTTATTATTTCATTTTTATTATGTTATTATCTGTTATGTTACTGTAACTATTTGTATAATATAAGCCCACATTTACTCACTTGACTACCATGCCCATCAGTGACTGTGATTTGAACTGTTTTCTATCTTTCTAAATACTAATTACAGATTTGAGCATTTTTGGTTGTTAATATTTTATTTTTATTACGTTATTATCTGTTATGTTACTGTAACTATTTGTGGTAGTCAAGTGGGTAAACACTGGACTACCAATTAATCTTTACCATACGTCGCCTAAAATTTTGCGTCCCGTACGTCGTGGGTATTTAGCGACCCATGCTTTTTAATGAAGGAACGATCCGTTCCCGTACGCCGTGGGTCTGCAGCGACCCATACTATAATATGAAGGAACGATCCGTTCCCGTACGCCGTGGGTCTGCAGCGACCCATACTGTAATATGAAGGAACGATCCGTTCCCGTACGCCGTGGGTCTGCAGCGACCCATACTGTAATATGAAGGAACGATCCGTTCCCGTACGCCGTGGGTCTGCAGCGACCCATACTATTATTATATGAAGGAACGATCCGAGGCTGTGTGTAGTTGAATCTGCAGCGACTCTTACTATTATATGAAGGAATAAAGTGTCACTGTACGCTGTTGGTCTCCATCTATCCGCATTCTGTCTCTCTCCCTCTCCCTCCTTCTCCTGTTTCTCTCTCGCGCTCCCTCTCTCTCTCTCTCTCTCTCTCTCTCTCTCTCTCTCTCTCTCTCTCTCTCTCTCTCTCTCTCTCTTGTGGCTGTATAAGCACCACCCATTTTCTTCAGAAATGCTAAAAAAATATGTGATAAATGTTGAAAGCAGTCTGGATTTTTTTCCCCTCCTTGTTGTAGGCTAATTGGTGTAGGCCTAGATCTAGATGATATCTGGGGGAGGGGGGAATGATTTTTTAGCTTACAGTGTGTGTGCGCGAAATCTGACGTATAAACGATATTTAAAAAAGAAAAAAAAGTTGCACTCCTCGTAATGTCGTCATTAAATGACGTATGTGTGTCTACAATCTGACCCAACAAATTTTCAGAAGCTGAAATCGCTCATTCACTTGGAGCGTCGTGTGTACTCTCATCAGTTTTCATGAGTGAAGCATATGATGTAGGCTAAATGTACACTTATTGTTGTGTTGAGCGAGATAAAAATTATTACGTTCAGCTGATACTGGAAACACATGAGCATGCGTGTCGTGACACATTGTCAAATATATACGGAGACAGGTAGACAAACAGACTTTTCAATATATACAGAGACAGGAAGACAGATTCCACAGCCTATAATCAGAACAATAAAGAATACGGGCTAACTTGAAGAAATACTATGTTTGTGAACAATAAGCATCTATACAAGTTTGTGAAACAGCAATGTAAAACTTTGCACATTTTCATATATATCTGACAAAGACGAACTGCAGTCCTTCAAGAAATAATGACAAAAATACCTTGGAAATGTGTATAAACCAAATGTACATCAAAACTATAATAGTCCATACGCACACTCACACACACACACACACACACATCACACATACATACGACGCGTGCATACACACACTGTACGTTAAGATATCACCCACTATTCTTCAAACTAAACGATTGAAACTGTTCAAATCTGTTGTTACACTGTAAGAATAAACAACAGTGACCACCACTAACCAAACCAGCCTCTTTTAGGAATTCAGTCTATGAAGACAAAGAATACAAACAGTAGATCCTACCACTGATCCACCAACAGCGTGGATGGGGAAGCTCAGAAGGACAGAGGAATCCAGATCTGTTTTTATGTTCTTCTTTGATTTGATTCTTTTTTCAAACTCTGTCAGTAATGTTTTAGAGGAGACTCGCTTGCTTTTGTTTTCCTTAGCTATCCAGTCACCGTACCCCTGGGGAGAGCAAGAGAATATATCTATATATCTCTATATTATCGAACAAAGAGAGAGAGAGAGATAAAAGATATTCTCCCTCTCTCTCTCTCCTCTGTATAAATGCTAGAGAAGATGGAGAGAGAGAGAGCAACTGTCCCTGATTATATGGCTCTTCTGAAAAGCCGGCGCGCGGCAAGACTCGTAACAAAAGAAATGCAAGAGACTACCAGAGACTGGTCAGTACACTCCCAGGATGACTGGAATGCTTGGCGCCAAAGAGGAGATAGTTTGCTGGTAACACTTGGGTGGTGCTCTGCAGACCGCGGACGGACAGATCTATTTTTAGATCTGTGATACCAGACACTCGCAGCGTCCCGTCTTTGAAATGTATGGGTCGCTACAGACCCACGAAGTACAACACGGAAGTTTGTTCTTTGCGAGCATGGGTCTTTTCTGACCCACGACGTACTGGGACATTTGTTGTTTATTTACTCCTTTATTTTTCAACACACACAAATAATTTTTGGTACAGATGTGGGGCAATATTTTATTGACAAAGTCATGAAATTTTGTGAAGGTAGCTTTAAAACTGACTCAGTTATCAAGCGAAAATCACGACTGTGGGTCATTTTATACCCACGGCGTACGGTAAAGGTTAAAAGGTCCTAGGTTCAATTTGCCCCAACACTTCCCACTTGGTGGGTAAAGGGTGTCAATTTTTGCCAAGCTTCCAAGTCAACATGTGTACAGACCTGCCAGAGCATAAACCCCCTTCATGTATGCATCACTGCATGCATGCACAATATCAAATAAGCACATTAAAGAGCCTGTGAGTCATGTCAGTGACTGGCTTACAGGGGCACAAAAACACCTAGCATGCCTGTCTACTGGAGATGACATATTCAGACTATGCAGCAACATATCACCTGCACAGAATGAGCTAAACAATCCGCATACACGCATCTGAGAAAAATCAGAGCACTCAAAACAATTTGATTCCCTGACTGTATGAGTTTTCATGTCATAGTCACTCACAATGGATATCTGCTGTTTTTGATTCACCACTAAACTTCAACATAAAATCTGGTCTGTTCACAGCCCATCTTAATGCATTTCTTTTTCTTTTCTGGTGGTGTCACTTTAGCACTTCACAGATCCCACTCACCACTCCCACTACCCACCCACCCCCTCAAAATTTCAAAACTTTACCGGCACATAGGGTTTTATGCAGATGTAAGGATTCTGTCTGATAATTAATGGCAGATTTGTGTGTAACACATGAAATTGCACAAATGTGATGAATACAGTCGCTCACCACTGATCATGATCTTCAGGCATGTTCTTTATCAGACCCTGAATACGCCCTAAGATAATCTCATTAGTGCTGTGACAGTCACTGACATCATATGGCGGCTGAATCGTCAATGCACCAGAAATTGTCAACACTTCTTCCTGACTTCCTGTCATTTCCACAGGCAGACGATTCTTCTCCAGCCATGATTTCAGTTTTAGTTTCTTTGCTTTCAGGTCTTCATTAGACATCTTTGTATCCATTTTAGGACGAAACAAAGCATCCAGTTTGTCCTTTATTCCAGGATTGCTCTCTGCCAGAACGGTGGTTTTGCTGACAGCATCATTCATCAAGATGGACATTTGAGTCCGATCATCCACAAACTGTACTAGTACAATGTTCTGAGACACAGGGTCAATGGTGTACACCCATCCTTCGTGTTCGTCACCATCCTCCATTACAACACTGACTTTTTTGTACACAAACTGCATCCACTCCTCCGGGTCATGTAAAAAGATGGGATGGACATCCTCCTTCTCTTCTAACATTCTGGCTTTTCGTTTCTGTTTGTTCTAAATAACGCAGATATGTGCTGCTATGACTTAGCTGAATTTTCAATTTCGGCGGTGGTGCTCCACATGTAGCTATCCAAAGAGGTACAGAAAGCTGTGGTTGATTAGTTACTGTATTATTTGTTTCTGTAATATTACTGTTCAAGTATCTGTGCAGGCAAAAATATGTTGTGGTGACTGCTGAATGTTAGTTTCAATGTTTCTGTCCAACTCTATCAAGCCAAGACAACTTCAGGGACCTGCTTAATAATCAACATCAAGGATTTTGTACCATTCTTTACAGTGTTCAGGAAAAGATGAGTTGAATGAATTTGTTGAACTGCTCAGCTCCGGTGACTGCGTTGCAGAGACAGTTGTCTGCACGGCAGTGACCTGCCAAAAGTACTGTTTCAGTGATGTTGCTGCGCACCTGTCTACCAAGGCAAGGATCAGTTGCAATAACCTGCTGAGCTTTTAGTATGCCACACTCAGTGATGTTACTGTAATTCAGCTTACTGTGTGTTAGTGCTGCTGAAGACCCAGTGCATTCAGTGTTCAAATATTGTGATCCGTGTTCCACAACCGTGCTTCTTCTCTAGGTCCAGTAATCTTTTGTTCTGTAAAAGAAAAATAAAGTGATAAATAAAAGGTTCTTCATTTTAGGATGACTAAAATGCTGACAACTCTTAAGTTTCATTAGATTGTTGAATGTACTGTTATCCAACAAAAATTGTTCATGCACCCAGCAAATGTCAGCAAACAGTTTTTCCCCACTAAAAAAAAATGCATTCATACAGCGCAATCTTCCCCTGCCTTCCACCCTTCTCCACACACACACTCTGACAGCATGGTTTCCAGGTGCAATATAAATTTAAAAAATTTTCCCATTTCTTTGTTTCTGAGCAAAACTTTACAGGTATATCATTATCAAATTCATCTGCACAATGTAAAACAAAAGATAAGTTAAAACAATAAATGCCAGTCACAGCATCACATGTCTTTTCAAGAGGCACAGTCACCACCATACTCATTACATAGGAGCTGTGGGTTCAATCTTTTGGCAGGCCATATTTTTACACACGGGCTGGCTTGTTCCATTAATGAATGTACACTCCATCATACTGTTCTTATGGGGTTTTCATTTTTGTTTTTTTGTTTTGCGGTATTTTTTCGCCCTGTGTCTGTCCACTCTTCCCATTCTTCCACCCACCCCGATCTCTCTCTCTCTCTCTCTCTCTCTCTCTCAAACACACACACACACACACACACACACACACACACACACACACACACTCCGAGTAACACACATAACATACAGCTCGCATGAACATGTGCATGCATTTGAAATAAAAACTGCAAATGCAAATATCTGACTACCACAGTGACAGTACCAGTGATTAGCCTATGCAGTGATAAACTGATTCAGTTTCGTTTTTCGTTTTTTCATTACTAACCAAAGCTTTTGTCAGGCTGTAAGTATACTGCTCAATAGTTAGTACAATTGTAGTTTTATTACTTAGAAGGCTAAACTAAAATGTCCTGCAGGGGTAGTGGAGGTAGAGGTGGAAATCAGGGTCGCGTGGGGAAAGGGCAAAGAGGAAAGAGCAAAATAGAGGAATTAGGTACATGGCAATGTACGGTGTGCGACACCCCTAGCGAGGGACCTAGAGACCTTGAGTGTTTCGTCTGTAATGCCCCGTTTACACGACGTGCAACTAGCGTGCAACTAATCGGTTGCACTACCATGCAACCTATTCACAACCCCAGACGACTCCAGGCAATCTGTTGTCTGAGGTTGTCTGGAGTTGTCAGTTTTTCAGTAAAATCCCATTTTTAGTTGTACGTGTAGTTGCACGGCCGAAAATAATATTGTCCTAGAGCGATAATGTTTTCGTAGTTGCATCAGTTGCAGGGCCCCAAACGGTTGTGTGGAGTTGGGAACACTTTTACACGAGTTGCCTGGAGTTGGCTGGGGTTATAGGCAGGAAGTAGTTTCGCGCCACGCGTGCCTCCGTGACACACGCAGCGCGAGCCTCAAGAAACGGCGGGAACAGGGGAGGAGCCTAACGGTTGCACGTTTCCTTTTACACAAATGCAACTCCACACAACTTTGCGGTTGCACGGCTCCTCGTGCAACTGGTAAAACCCAGTGGTTGCACATTAGTTGCATCCCGTGTAAACGTAGCATCAACAGTGGACACACCAGAAGTGTGCCCAGATGAAGGACGAAATGTATGATACACTGAACTGCCCGAATGTGCAGTATGTTTGCCTTAAATGCATGGACAGTCAGGACATACAATCGCGTTCCGATGTCCGCCTAGACAAACTATTGCAAATGGTTTATGATCTGACCAAACAGGTGAAGGATCTAGAGCAAGGGCTAGGAGGAGAAAGTTCGGACAAAAAAATCGATGAGGCAGTGAGCAAGAAAGTTGAGGAGGCGATGGAGGAGAGAGAAGAGAAAGAAAAAAGAAAGATGAATGTGATCATAGTGGATGTTAGAGAGAGCTCTGAAGAAAGTGCAGAGGATAGGAAGAAAGACGACTTGAAGGCTGCCAAAACGATTCTGGGAAAACTGACAAAGATAGAAGACAATGATGTGAAAGAGCCTGTCAGACTGGGAAAGGTGGGAGGAAATAGGCCCAGGATGTTGAAGGTAACCATGACAAATGAGGAAAAGAAGAAAGAAGTAGTGAGAAAGTCTCCTGAGCTGAATGCCGGAGTGACAGATCTGACAAAAAAAATCTATGTCAACCATGACTACACTCCCAAACAGAGGCAAAAGTACAAAGAGCTGAGAGAAGAACTGATTAGAAGAAGGGATGAGGGCGAACAGAACATAGTAATCAGGAATGGACAGATTGTGACTGTGAGTTCCAGGCCAAGAGGAGCAGAGGGTGGGAAAGGGCCAACAGTAAGTGGGAGGGAGAAAGCTACATATTGAACTGACAAAGGAGATCATGTACATAATGTAAATAGAAGTGAACATGTAACTCAGGAAGAGTGCATTGTTGTATACTCAAATGTTGATAGTTTGTTAAACAAAAAAGATGAGTTTTTGGCCCTCATAGATGATTTAAAACCAAGAGTGATTGGGCTGACAGAAATCAAGCTGAAGAATGTGAGAGATTTTATTGAGAATCAATATTCTTTTCCTAATTTTGATATGTTTGTGTCAAAAAATCCCCAAAGGGGAGTTGTATTATATACTGAAAAAAGGTTGAATGCAAGAGAGTGTGAAGAGTTAAATAATGAAGACCTTGAAGAAAGTGTGTGGTGCTCTTTTAGTGGTGCTAATGGTGAAGAAGTATTGTTAGGATGTATATACCGAAGTCCTAATACAAGCACAGTAGAAAATGACAAAAAGCTGTTTGATGTTTTAAAATCTGATAAACTTAATAAGTATGATAAGATTTGTATTGTTGGTGACTTTAACTTTCCAAATGTTGGTTGGGATGGAGAGTGGAGAGGTGATAAAAATGACAAAATAATTGATAATGTACGTGATGCATTTTTAATTCAAAAGGTATCAGAACCTACTCGAAGAAGGAAAGGACAAATTCCTTCTCTGGATGACTGGGTACTAGTAAATGAAGAAAACTTAATCTCAGATACAGAGCACTTACAACCGGTTGGTAAAAGTGACCACGACGTATTGAAATTCAAATTGTATGTCTCAATGTATAATGCACCTATAGTAGACAAATACAAGTATGATTTTAATAAGGGTGATTACAGAAAACTTAATAATATTGTGAAGGATGAAGATAGGAGTGACTTGGTCAATATGGCTGTTGAGAGTGCTTGGGGTATGATAAAAAAAAAGTGTTAAATGATGGTGTTGAGGAATGTGTCCCAAAAGTTAAAGTTAGTAATTATAAACATTTCAGACCTATATGGTTAGATAAAAAGGCTCTGAGGAAAATTAAAAAGAAGTATAATACATATAAAAGATATTTGAGAACCAAAAAAGGTAGTGATTATGATAAGCTACGCACAAAAAGTTAAGGATCACTTGCACAAAAGTTCATAACTTTCAAAATAAGAAAGCCAATGCGTTGAAGTTTGGCAAACATTTAATTCCATGCTTTAGTGATAACGATACACAATTGCCTTCAATTTCGAGCAATCGTTTGGTGTGTACATTTGATCAAAGTGGGTACGTATCAAAATTTGATTTCCCAAAGTCATTGAAATCACAACTGACACAAGACAGGGCATTCTGATGCTCCCAAAAGTTCAGTAATGCGTGTAACCGCCATGGCTGTTCTGGCACTCGACGCAGCGAGTCCTCATCGAGTTGACCAGGTTGGTGAAGATCCTCTGTGGAAGCGCCTGCCACTCAGCCTGCAGCATCTGGTAGAGGTGTTGGGCATCCCTGGGAGGGGGGTGGTTGCTCCTCACTTTGCGATCCAGCTCATCCCAGAGGTTCTCAATCGGGTTGAGATCGGGACTGCATGCTGGCCACTCCATTCTGTTGACTCCAGACTGCTGCAGGAAGTCGTTGACCACCCTTGCCCTGTGGGGGCGAGCGTTGTCATCCTGGTAGACAGCCGTCGGTCCCGTCTGCTGCAGTGTAGGCACAGCCAGCGGTCGAAGGATCTCATCCCGGTATCGGAGGCCAGTCAGGTTACCCTGTACATGATACAAGGGTGTTCCCTGGTGAAGGCTGAAGGCCCCCCAGACCATTACAGAACCTCCACCAAAGGCCACCTTTTCTTGGACAGTGGTGTCAATAAAGCGTTGCCCTGGGCACCTCCAGACCCTCAGTCGGCCGTCGTTGTGGTTCATGGTGAAGCGTGATTCATCACTGAACAGGACCTGGGACCATTGCTGACGTGTCCACCTCACGTGACGTCTGCAGAAGGCGCGGCGTGCTGCCCTATGGGCTGGAGTTAAGCGTGGCCGTACAGCTGGGCGACGAGAACGGAGGTTAAACCCATGAAGGCGGTTCCGTATGGTCTGCTGGCTGATGTTGATGTTAATAGCCACCCTCAGCTGCCTTCGAATGATGCTGGAAGAGGCTGTTCTTGTCTGCAGGGCTTGTCGTTCAATGAGACTATCTTCACATGGGTTTGTCTTCTTCGGTCAACCAGATCTGCGTCTTTCATGGACTCTCCCAGTGGCTGTGAAGCGTTGAATCAGTCTGACAATGACCGAGATGGACACCTGAAGTCGCCTGGCCACTTCTCGCTTGGGAACACCATCTTGGAAACATGCAACAGCTCGTCCCCTCTCAAACTCGCTCAATTTTCGTCGTGGAGGCATTGTCAGATCAGGCCTACTACTGGTGGAATGTCTTCTTATAAAGCCAAGCAAGAGACAGCATCTCACACATAAACAGCAGTGCTTGCACGTGCATAATGGTTTTTCCATCTGGCTTGTGCAATGTGTTCAGGCAGAACGGTCCAAAACAAGGTCCTTTTTCGCAAGTTTCGGCTTTTCCGTTTGCGGCCAAGCTCAGTAGTAGAGAATCCCGTGCAATTTTCGCACTAACACAACATCGCCCCTTACAGCTGAACAAGAATTCATAACAATTTGGCTGGACTGAGAAATAAATAACAGTAGCGAACTGAGTTTATTACGCACCTGTTTTCTCATAGTGATCCTTAACTTTTTGTGCGTAGTGTAGATATATAACAGTAAGAAATGAATGTGCCAAATTGTTGAAGCAAACCAGAAAAGAATATGAGAAAAATATTGCTAAGGAAAGTAAAATAACCCGAAAAAATTTTGGAAATATGTACAAGAAAGGACAAAAGTTAATACAGGTATTAGCCCCTTAAAAACCAATGATGGAAAACTGGTTGTTACAGATAAAGACAAAGCTGAAGTTTTAAATAAATATTTTGCAAGCGTTTTTACAACAGAAGATATCAGTACATTACCAGATTTAATAGAAAATTCAAAGTCAAATGGTATATCATTATGTGATATCAGAGTTACTCCAACTGCGGTAGAAAAAAAGTTACAGGAACTAAACCCGAATAAAGCTAAAGGACCAGATTTGATATCCCCTAGGATACTAAAGGAAGTAAGTAAAGAACTTGCAAAGCCACTTTGTATATTATTTAATAAGTCCTTAGAATCAGGTGAGTTACCAAAGGATTGAAAACAGCGGATGTTAAAGCCTTGTTTAAGAAAGGAAATAGGAGTGACGCTGGGAACTATAGACCTGTAAGTTTAACTTGTATTGTTTGTAAAGTACTGGAATCACTAGTAAGAGATTGTATCATTTCTCACTTTGAAAGTAATAAATTTTATGCAAAATGTCAACATGGATTTAGAGGGAAAAGATCCTGTGTAACCCAGTTATTAGAAGTTATGGAGGATTTCACCAATATGATGGACAATGGGGACCCCTTTGATATCGTGTATCTTGATTTTAGAAAAGCTTTTGATTCTGTACCTCACGAAAGACTGCTCATAAAATTAGCATCTTATGGTATTACAGGAAATACACTCAAATGGATCAAAAATTTTTTGTATGATCGAAAGCAGAGGGTAATGGTAGGAAATGCTGAATCAGAAGAAACAAAAGTAAAAAGCGGGATCCCTCAGGGCAGTGTACTAGGTCCAATCTTGTTTACAGTATTTATAAATGACTTACCTGATTCACTGCACTGTACTTGCAAAATTTTTGCTGACGATACAAAACTATATGACAAGGTTGCCAATGTTAATTTAATTCAACAGGACTTGCTAATACTACAAAACTGGTCAGATACTTGGAATTTATATTTTAATGTTTCAAAATGCCATGTAATGCATGTTGGTAAGAAGAATATTAGACGAGAGTATTTCATGAAAATTGGAAATGATGTACAGAAAATTAGTGTGTGTGAAACGGAGAAAGACTTGGGAGTTACATTTGATAGTGAATTATCTTTTGACCTGCACATTAAAAGAGTAACAAATAAGGCTAACCAAATGATAGGAATTATCAAAAGAACATTTTTGTACATGAATAAACATACATTTTTAATGTTGTATAAGGCTTTTGTTAGACCACATTTGGAATACGCAAGTGTTGTTTGGAATCCGTATTTGATAAGACAGTCAAAAATGATTGAAAATGTACAAAGAAGGGCAACTAGGTTGCTTATACTAGTTATAGAGTGTAAAAATATGAGTTATGAAGAAAGGCTTAAGTTTTTAAAACTTCATTCACTGAAAGGTAGGAGGGTTAGGGGGGATTTAATACAGGTATACAAAATAAATTTTAATAATGAATGGGATGGATAAGCTATCACTATCAGTTGAAACATTTTTTTCCTTTCCACAAGCTAGTATAACAAGGAATGCTGAAGGTAAAATATTTGTTAAACACAGAAATACTAACACAAGAGCGTTTTGTTTTTCTAACAGAATTGTTAAATTGTGGAATAAAATTCCTTTTAAAATTAAATTTACTAACAGCATTAACAAATTCAAAAATTTCCTGGACGATAACGCAGAATTCAAAATTTTATTTAAAAAAATAGACTGAAGCAGATTTGCTCAAGTATGAATATTAAGGCATGCTTTTCAGACCCCGAAGAAGAAAGCGTAAAACAAAAAAGATAGGGCGTTAAAAGGCCAGAAGGCCTAGTCTACGAGCCAGCCCTCAGCTACTAGTACTACTACTACTACTACTACTACTACTGATAGACTGATTGGACTAGGAGTAAACGTTATAACGTCAAGACCAAATTTAACACTGCAAAAAGAGCATACTCACCTTAAGTGATTATCAGTATCATTATGTGCAGTAGACAGTCACTGACATTATTAGCAAGTGTTACACCTGTAACATAATTATCATTTCACTCACTTTAGATGTACCCCTGCACGTGCGGCGTAGCGATCACGTTTTGAATAGTGTCTTCGAGTAGTGTGATTATACAAATATTAACTGTGAAATATCGGTGTCGTGTATGCAGGTGTCATGTCAGTTCCTCAAGATGACGTCTCCGTGCCAGGAATTAAATTCCATATACTCTAACGCCACGCATGCCCTGTGATGGATAAGATCCAAAACGATCATATCATATGTCATATAACAGTGCATTAGCACTACCCGCAGGTAAGATCTTGGGTAAGACTTGGTCAAAGTTGAACCCCACAGCCTCTGACTGCGTCAAGTAAAATATTCAAAGCAGATTCTTAAGGAATTTAACTCTCAAATCTGTGTACATTCAACTTTCAAATCTGTGGACAGTCATACAAACCATGATATTTACACACACACACAGAGCGTGTGTGTGTGTGTGTGTGTGTGTGTGTGTGTGTGTGTGTTTGTTTGTGTGTGTGTGTGTGTGTGTGTGTTACTGTGCAGATAAAGAATAAGATTACAGCACAACTATTGTATTTATAGGTGTATAGCAAATATAAAAGTCGAAGCAAGGCTTTGAAACATAATTAAAATTAAATAGAAATCTAAAAGACAAACAAACAAACAAAAATATCACATAGATCCATATGCAAATCTTGATGATTTTATCACTGTTCTAATTAAAATTGGATTGTTTCCTTTCTTTTCTACAGTTTGCACGTGATAGAAGATGGCTTCCTACGAGTGGTATGTTTTGTTTTCATGTGCAGTACTTGAACGCAATTGTTTTGATTACTCATTGTTTGAAAAAAATGCATCGTTGTAGCATAAGAATAAACTTTTGCACGTACAATTCGGTTGTGTCTTCTGTTGCTTGTGATAGTGTTTGAGTTCATTGCATTAATTGCTTCAATCATTGAAGGGAGGGGGTGTGTTTGTGGGAGGAAAAATCGTCTGCAACCGCTAAACTGGTTTCTGCTGTTAAGTGTAATAGAGTTGTAATACAAGAAATTGTAGTAAATTGCGTGTCAAAAACAGACAATTTGAAAGCAAAATACGAGCGCTCATTTCTGAGCGAAAACACAAAAACTGAATGAGAACTTGATTTGTTCTGGAGGGATTCAATTTCATTGAACTCGGACACTTCCACATGCGCCCCACCCTGATCTGCCGGCAGTTATCAGGCAGATTTCCAGCTGCAAAGCACCATGTACCAGCAAGGTCTTTAGATGAAGGGTGGAGGGGGAAGGAACCTATGAAAGATTCAGTTGATACAACCAGTGATGGAAACATTAACCCTTTGACTCCCTCACCCTGTCCACCAGCTTCCTGCATTGTCAACCATGCTAGCAAAGCAAAAACTTAACCCTTTGACTCCTGCACCCTGTCCACCAGCTTCCTGCAACCTTAACTCGTTCACTTCCTCACCATATCCCTACCAGCTTCCTACAGGAAGCTGGTGGATAGGATGAGGGAAGGAAAGGATTAAATCGTTGTGGCTGATGGATAGGGTGTGGGAGTGAAAGGGTTAAGATAGCAAACTGGCCAGTTTTTAACGTTGCAGGCTTTAATTGAAATTGAGACATCAGATCTTGGGTCCACAAATGTGTATTTGGTCCATAAAACAAGACAGGCAGTGAGGCACAAATTTAGGGCCAGCTGGCCTTTGTCAAGTATGAACAAAAGACAGCAAAGAAACAAATACAGTAGACTTAAGGAGAAACACAAATTCAGATGTAAACGCAGAAATTGGGCTCACAAGTAATCTGAAGATTTATCCACAACATTGTAAGTTCATTGTCAGCAGGATCAGAAGCATGAAGTCAAAAGTTATAATCAGTTTTATACTGACTAGTATCTCTGATATTCTTACTGTCTATACACCATAAAGTGCACAGAAAACTTTGCTCCTTTTCTGATTCCAGAGTGTATTGATTGTTCTGTCACTCAAAAAATCTTCTGGTTAACATAGATTAGTTTACCAAGCGTCAACAGTATGGAACAAATTCCCTATCCACAGTAGACATTCACCTTTAGTCATTTCCTGTAAACTTGTTCTGAAGACATCTTTTACAACTGTCATCCGTGTTTGTTAATTAATTGTCATGTTTGTGTGGACAGATGTTTGTGTACACATGTGTGTGTATGTGGCTGTGTGCATGTATAAGTGTGTGTGTACGCATGTGTGTGGAAGCGTGTGTGTGTGTGTGTGTGTGTGTGTGTGTGTGTGTGTGTGTGTGGAAGCATGTGTGTATGTGTGTGTGTGTGCCTGGTGTAAGAGATTGTGCATGCAAGTTGAGTATGTTTAGATAAGTGTGTGTGTGGGGTGTGGTGGTTTTGTTTGTTTGTTTGTTTGTTCGTTCGTTTGTTTGTTTTTTGTTTGTTCGTGTGTTTGTTTTATCTGTTTCATTTTGGTTTAGGTTTTTGTTTAGTTGTTTGTTTTTAAGCATATGAAAGGGGTCTTTGATTAGAATTCATTTTTATTGATTTTTTAGTCTTTACCATTACATTATTACAATTCATCTATTTTCACAGTAGCAAAAAGGGTTGACATGTATTTTCATATATCACCTTTGCATCTTATGCTTTTGTAAAGTACCAAGGGTGCTTGTGAGATGAGGCATTGTGCATCATAGTTATTATCATTATTATTATTTCTATATCACTCCATGTTTGAATGGAGAAGTTGGATGCAGTCTCAGTCTGCCCAGCATAAGTAGAGCAACACTTTTACTGTGGACACAAACCCACTTCCAGGAGAAAGCCCATGAAAAGGTGGAGCCTGTGTGGTAGTATGGAGTATACAACTTTAATGCTGTCTGGCAGATAGGCTACAGGTGTTTGTGGTCCATTACTTTGTTGGTTAAAGTGTCATGTAGGGGCTCATGGGTTCAACCCACAGGCAGGCCAGTTTTAGTGCAAGCTGGCTGGCTGTGTTTATAGAGCTAGGCAGGACTCAAGATCTAGGGTCTCGAGTTTAATTCCAGTCTGCAATATAAAGACTGGCCTCTCATTTGCTCAGGTTATTGCTCCAGCCATTCTAGTGCCGTAGTGATGTCAGCTTAGTGTTTCATAAATCCCATTCTCTTTCAAACTCTCTCTCCTCCCCTGCCACACCCACTCCCTCGAATCGCCCACTCCTGTCTGTTTCAAAACTTTGCCAGCACTTAAGGTTTTGCGCAGACTCAAACAGTTGCCAGGTAATTATTGACTGATTTTCTGTGGAGTCCTTATGGAATTGTCTGAGTGTGGATGAATCCCTCTCAAACAGACACTGAACTCATGAAGAAAACCTGGCAAGAAGGTGACAATTTTTCGGTGGATCTTGGAAGATGAGAGATTTGTGTGTGTGTGTGTGTGTGTGTGTGTGTGTGTGTGTGTGTGTGTGTGGTGTGTGTGTGTGTGCGTGTGCGTGTGTGTATATGTGCGTGCGTGCATGTGCATGCGCACGTGTGTGCGTACTTGTGTGCATGTGTGTGAGATTTTGTTTGGCAGGATCAAGAAATGAACTTTGTGCTAATATGATGTAGGCGTTTTGATTTGACAGGTATGCGAGACCAAGGAACTATCAGCTGGAATTGGCGAAAAAGACGCTACAGACACAGCCAGCGACCTCCCACCCTTTGAAAGGAATAACGGTATGTATTCTAAACTCTGTGCCTTGGCTTCCTGCACAGTAATATGTTGTAAGCTTAACCCATTCTCTGTCTTGTTGACTACCTGGTCAATAGATTGAGGGGGGAAAGGGTTAATAATAATAATGATAATGATAACAATAATAGTAAAGTAATAATGATGAGACAATGAAGAAGAAGAGTGGTGGTGTGGTGGTGGTGGTGGTAGTAGTAGTAGTAGTAATAATGATAATAATAATAATAATGGTAATGCTGATAATTATGACATTTGTAATAAAATAACAATGACAATGAAATAGTCATAATGATTGTTAAATAACACAACTATACTAATGATAATGATAATAATAGTATGAATGAAAATAATGAAGATAATAATTGTGCTTGTATTGTGCAAACAGTCCACATCAAAGTTTGCCTTTAGCGTTCCATATAATAACGGTTCTGTTTTTCGACATTCATAGCTGATGCTTCACTTTGTCTAGACACATCATGAGTTTGCTATCAGTATTTTCACTTGTAAAAAGCAACATAGCAAAAGAAAGAAAATCAGTGAAATACATTGGCTTAAAGTTTGAAACCACTTTATCACCCAAGGATAGTAGCATTAGGTCCCATTGGGTTTGTCTTACTGGTAGTCCTTTCTGTCCTGCACATCCCCCTGTGAGGATGCCGGGCTCTTTCAGTTTAAACAGTAACCCCATCTTCTGTAAATTCTGTGCAAGAAATTTCCTCTTTTCTGTCACTCTCTTTGTTTCTGCCTCATTCCTTTGCTTTCTGTCATTTCTTCTTGTCGTCTTCTACCTTGCTGATCCATTCACATGTATGTCTTTGATAAAGTCTTACGTAGTTTCTCTTAGGATTGATAATTTTGTACATGTATTAAGTTCATTTTTGGCTCTAGAGAAATGAGATATGCAGAAGCAATTGTAGGTAATTTAGGCCTGTTTTTAGATATGTTTTAGTGTCCTTAATTATGTTTAAATTTGTATTCAGGTATGTTGTGTAAACCCCACGTGTGATAAATTGGACCAAGTGGTCAGTGTCAGGGTATCTCCTTAGATTATGTGCATGAATGCATTGAGATTTTTGACTTGTTGCTAAGGACTTTAATCAGTTATGTGATCAAACGCTTTGAAACTTGATTCCTGAAAACTGCCAAGTCTGCATTTACAGATTTGAAAACACTATCATACCTTCATCAATGTTCACAGTAGGGAAATGAAATTGGTACGATAAATTGTACAATCTGTGGCTACTTTTTTCTGTGAAAATTATAAATGTGCAAAATGTAAGGTATCGGTGATTTTGTGAGAAAGGGTAATGTAATGTGCTGCATTGAATCAAAGTCTGGTGTCTGTGTTTTGTGGCCAACAGGTGACAGAAGTGAAGCAGGCAGAGAGCAAAGGGACACCAGCGCGAGGGACCAAACCCACCCCTAAACAGGAATTTATCGACCCTCTCAGTTCGGTTGACCCCTTGGGGGCAGATGGCGCCATTAGTCTGGCCTTTGAAGGGGCCGACCCCCTCTCCAAGTTCGCTGCGGAGGCAGAGCCAATGAACAGAGCCCGAAGTAGTAGTGAGAAGGTAAGAGGATTGGATTGGTGGGCAAAAACAAAATTTTTTTTTTTTTTTGGTGCCTGTGTACTAACATTACCATTTTACAAGAATATCTAGTACTACTACTGCTGGTATTGCTATTTTTTCTGCACACACACACACACACACACACACACACACACACACACACACACACACACACACACACACACACACACACACACACACACACACACACACACACACACACACACACTCTCTCTCTCTCTTTCGTATCTGTCACACTCTCACACATATACACATACATACAAACATGCTCACATACATCCACACACACACACACGCACGCACGCCCCGCACACACGCACGCACGCACGCACGCATGCACGCACGCACACACCACCACACACACACACACACACACACACACACACACACACACACACACACACCACACACACACACACACTCACACACACACACACATATGCTGGTAGACCAAGTTTCTTTGCTGTTCTGAAAAATACAAATGAAAAAGACTTAAATCTTGAATAGACGGTAAATGTTAAATCTTTAATAAAAACTTTATGTAACATGTAAACCTGCGTGATTCAGGCCAAAAACAAGGAAAGTGGAGATGATAGTTTGGATGAGACATTTGAGCCATGGTCTCAAAGAAGAGCAGTATCCTGGCCAAGTTCACCACATCCGAAAAACTGTCCATCACCACCAGCTTCCTGTCTGCATCTGACAAAGAGAAAGGTCAGGGGGTCATTTTGTCATGTGTGTGGATACAGTGTTTTTGTCATTTTTAATGTATCAGAATTATATCACTTGCCATTTTCTGGGGTAGGGTGCTTGGGGAGGGGGGGGGGTGTAGGCATAGGGAGTATTTCTCCCCTTTTGTGATGCAGGTGGGGAGCAGTGGGGGGACTAATTTCTTTTGTTCAGGATTTGTGTTGGCATGTATGGCATACAATTGGTGTTAAGGTTATGGGTTCAAATCCCCTCAATCCTGTCAAAACCATTGTAAGTTTTTTTCAGCCCCAGTCAGTTCCTTGCCAGAATTGATTGTGTGCTGGGCTTATTGGGAAGACCACACATTCAAGTTTCATCCACTTGATAGAATGCAACAGTCCAGGGTGTAGTTGCTCACATCTTCTGGTCAACATTGCAGGTGTCTGTATCACTCCTGCCTGTATGATGGAAGTAAGCATTGGGTACAGTCTTGTCATGCAGTGTCAGTTCAAAATGGAACTCCTGAGCATGATGAATATCATCCCCATCATCATCATCACTACCATCATCATCATCATCATCACTACCATCATCATCATCATCATCATCATCATTACTGCCATCATCATCATCACCACCATCATCATCATCATCATAGCATTGTGAACAGTTGTCCCAGGGCCTGTGGCCATTAATGTGGCATCAGAAATGAGACAAAAGTAAAATTCTTCATATTGACAAGTACCATCTTTGTCATTGTTAAAACTGGTTATTGTTTGTTGTGTTGTCAGCAGTGGTGATCACAACCTTCATGTTGACAGATTTGGTATCTGCAGACTATTGTTCATCACTGTGTAAACTGGTGGTGCTGGTTGCTATTTTTGTTGTTGTTATTATTGACATTGTTGTGGTGGGTGTTGTTGTCAGCAGTGGTGATCAAGACTATCATGTTGACAAGTTATGGTATCTGCAGACTAGTTTTTATCACTGTGTAAATTGGTGATGGTGGTTGTTGATGTCATTGTTGTTGTTGATGATAATGTTATTATTGAAGTTGTTGATGTCAACAGTGGTGATCAAGACCCAGCAACACGCGACCACAGTGACAGACAAGGTGCGCAACAGGCTGGAGCAGCTGGACGACTTTGAAGAGGTAAGGATCACTCCGTACAGGTTGGCTGACCCACATTGATAGAGCCTTGCACTCAAGATCTCATGTCTCAAGTTCATTCTCAGCACAGATGGTTTTGCACAAGCTTGAGGAAATATCTGGCAGATTTCGGTAGAGCGCATATGGAATTGTCCAAGTGTGATGTATCTCGTTGGAATAGACACTAAACTGCAAACACCAGTGTTGATTAATTAATTGGTTTGGTTTAGTTTTACGTCAGCACCCACCTCATGTGATATGGCTATGGGGATAACTGTCCCAAGGAAGTGGGGGAAGGGGGACTTATCTGATCTTACATCGACACTACCAGAACAGCAGTTAAGATGGACAGTAAGAATGTAACACACCCTGTGGTTCAAGTCCACAACTATTGCATGTGAATCCAACATTTAACCATTAAAGCGTTGAAATCTGAACAAAGTGACTGCCAGCTTTCAAGCAAATACAAACCAGAAAAAACACAAAATAAAAGAAATATATATCTCTTTGGAGACGCGCCCTAAAATGGCTGCTGAAACTCGAGAGACGCAGTTTTTGGTACTTTTTAAAAAATTATGGAGAATATCTAATGACAGTAAACCTATCCTGTTACATATGTTTTAAATGGTCATTATATCTACTTTGTAATTGTGCAGACAGCTTGTTTATGCATGCTTTCATTTTTTTCTGGTTTACCATTGAAAAAGGCATGCAAATAGCAAAAAAACAAAAGTTCCTGATGTACACACACATGACTTATCAAACTGCTGCTTGTAATCCATTAAATATCCATGTCACAAAACTGCACTTAACATGTCACAGGATATACATTCTACACTGGAAGTAACTATGAGTTCTGCTTTTATGAATGTTTTGTCTCAAAAATGATTAAATACAGGCGTAGAGTCTTATGACTCTTCAAAATTTCTTTGTTTCAGGTACCGCAAAAACAAGCCAAAAATAGAGTTCCAACAGTCTCCTACGGTCAAGGGGAAAGAAATCTCCTTAGAAAAATGGTTAAACTCTGCTGTCAGTATAATCTCCCTATTATAGTATGCAACTAGTCTCGGTAAAAAAAAAACCATCTCCGCAGCTATAGCTGCGGAGCGTCACAATCAAGACACGGAGCTAGCTGCAGAGCGTCGCTATCGAGTTAATGTAACAAAACAAGACAGACGCAAATTTTTGGCCAACTGGCCTTTGTCAAGCGTATACAAAAAGACAACAAGAATAAATGCATAACATTTAGCACCTTAGCACAAAAACTAGTAGACAACATCCCAAACGTAGAGTCCAGAAGGAGAAAGTGGCAAATGTGTTTGAGCTGTTGAGGCCCAACAGTTACTCTTGGTTGTTTTGTATGTAAAAATCTGACAAACAAACAGTGGTAACAGAATTTTGTTTTGAAAAAAACTACATAGTACCTCCTGCAATTTTCTTCTGGTAAAATCTTTACTCTTCTCTTGAGCCTGTCCATGGTTACTCTGGTTTCATGCACAGTGTTGTGTGTATAATTTGTGTGACAAAGAAGAGATGAAGGGGTGATACAGTCACAGCTAAGTTATTGATGTGTGTGTTTTATGTGCAGGGTTCAGTGAAGGAGATGATGAACCTAAGTCAGCAGGATTACGTAAAGCGTATAGAGGAACTGAACCAGGCCCTTATCACTGCATGGGACAACGACCAGCGCGTCAAGTCACTCAAAATTGCTATACAGGTCTGTTTTCATTTTTTGCTGGTAACTGTGATGGTGGGAGATATTGATTTGTTTGTATGTTTGTTTGTTTGTAATTGCAGGGCAGGTGTTTGTGTCAAATGTCAAAATTAAAATACTTTAAAGTTAAGATATTCTTTGTTGGGGAATATGCAACAGCTTACTCTTGTTGGGGAATATGCAACAGCTTATCCCGTCACCCATCAGCATCATCAGGTTTGATGGTAGCCACTACAGCAGATGTCATAGCAACTCTCCTCCATTTGCTGTGGTCTTGACTTTTCAGTGCTACTTCATAGAAACATCAGACCGCTGATGTTGGTGATGGTGTTCACGTAGGAAGTGGGTAGTCTGCCATAATTTCTTTTGGCCTCAACTTTTCTTTGTAAAACTGTTGTCTTAAGGGCTATGTTGGTGTTGTGATTTGCATGGCTGATATATTTCATTTTCTTTTGCGGATTTGTGCCAGCAGTTGACGTTGGATTTGAGTTCGTTCAAAATGCTTTCGTTTCATCTTTTATTAGTATACAACAGATAGGGACTTGTGAAAGTACAGCACAATCATGTGTTTGTGCTAATACTTATGTTAGTATGGTTCTAATACTTGTTTTCATTTCATGTTTTATTGATGTCTGATTTTACTTGATTGAGAGTTTCTAATATTCTGTTTCTGTAAGAATGCAGTGAGCATGCTTTTGACATGGACTGTTTGAGTTATAAAAGTGAAAATATGATTACTATAAATGAAGCCTGGGGTTTTTATATGTTTGTTGGTAACATTTCATTGTATATCTGTTTGACATTAGATGTATTATTTGGTGTGTAAACAGAATCGTAGCAATTTTGATATATAGTTTCTACACTGATACAGAATTGTCCTAGTTTGGCTTGTATTGATAGATTCATACCTTTTCTGTGTATTAATGTTTACAAGACTGATAGAATTCAAACGTACAATTTTATTGTGTTTTGTGTGTGTGTGCTTGCGTGCGTGCGTGTTTGCATGTGTGTGTGTGTATGTGTCTGTGTCAGTTGTGTGTGTGTGTGTGTGTGTGTGTGTGTGTGTGTGTGTGTGTGTGTGTGTGTGTGTGTGTGTGTGTGTGTGTGTGTTTTGTGTGTGTGTACATGCGTGTGTGCATGCATACGTGTATGTGTGTTTTGTTATATGTGCAGTGTTCCAAGTTGCTAGCAGACACATCAGTGATCCAGTTTTATCCCAGCAAGTTTGTGCTGGTGACAGAAATACTGGACACCTTTGGTAAGTTTTGTTTTCAAATTTATTTATTTCCTGACCCATCTTTTGCACTACTTTCGTGTCTCTGTCCTCATGCTGTTCTTTTCACACCTCCAAACTGAAACAAGTCACTATGAGAATATGGCGTGAAGAGCCACAAAATCCTGTCAATGCTGTAAGCTCCCAGGTGGCTCCTACCCAGAGTTGGGTGTGCTGTAGGCTCTTTAGGAAGACTGAGATACCACAGTTCAGTCACATCCATTTCATGAATGTGTTATTGAGGTGTTGCTTAAATGTTAAAAGAGATTTAGTGAATGAAATTGAAAAACATTTCTTGGCAAGCCTGTGGATCAACAGATTAATGCCATCCACCATATTCACAATCACAACTGCTCATGTGTGTGTGTGTGTGTGTGTGTGTGTGCGTGCGTGCGTGCGTGCGTGCACGTGCATGTGCGTGCGCATGTGCGCAAATTTGGCTTAGTTACTTTTCCTCTCTTTTTCAATTTTTTTGTTTGGTTTTCTTGTGTGCATGTATACATATTGTCTGGCCCACAGTGTGCAGGTGTTATGTTACTATGCAGTCTGAATACTGTGCTCTCAGTGAGTGTGCAGTGTGCATACCGAGTATTTTCATGTTTCCAGAAATCACTGAATTTTGACATGGATTACAGGATTTTTAGAATGCATATTTGATGTTCAAAGTATTACACGTGTTCATGGGGGTTCTTACATTAATAGGCCTGCACATATATCGAGTGGAAGATTAAAAAATCTCTTTCCTTTATCCACCAGGTGTTGGCCCAGTAGAATCAAATTCAGGCATTCCAGTAGGAACTCCCATTTTGCCCCAGTAGAATCAAACTGAGGCATCCCAATAGGAAGTCCCATTTTGCCCTGGTAGAATCAAATTCAGGCATTCCAATCAAAAGTCCCATTTTGCCCCAGTAGAATCCAACTCAGGCATTCCAATTGGAAGTCCCATTTCACAACCGCTTGGCAGTTGCACCCATGTCTTTCTCATCTGAAACCAGTTGCTGTGGGTACTGGTTCACAACAGACTGCCATCTGGAAGGTTGTGGGTTCAAATGCCCATCAGTTTTCTTCAAAAATCCTTGTTGGATGTAGGTTCAAATGCCCATCAATTTCTTCAAAAATCCTTGTTGGATTTCTTGGCTCCATCCAGGTCCTGCCCAGAGTTGAGCATGCTGTGAGCTCATTGGGAAGACTGGGATCACACAGTTGAGTCTCGTCCGTTCCACGAATGCATCATTGAGGGTGTTACTCAAATCACCTGACCAACACTGCAGGTGTCTATATCTCTCAGGCCTAGTTGACACCAGGATATATTATTACAGTAAGCATTGAGTACAGCCCTGTTATGTAGTATCAATTCTAGATGGAACTCCAAAGCATCATGATTATCATCCTCAATACTCATTGTCATTATCATTGAATTGTAAAAACTTTCCTAGCTTCTGTGGCCATTAAGATGGCGTAGAGAACAGGACAAAAAATGGATTCTCCCAAAGTGCATTGAATCTTTAAAGAAAAAAAAATTTTTTTTAATCTTCCTCATTTGTGTCTTGGCTTTTCTGTCAACATGGACAAGTTTTTGAGCTTTGTGTTTTTAGTTTGATCAAGAGGGACTCATCTCACTGAAGCAATTCCATATGCACTCCATCCAAATCTGCCTACAAACATCTTGCAGGCTGCCTGAGCCTGTACAAAAACATGTGCACTGGCAAGGTCTTGAAATGGGGCAGGGGAAGAATAGGTCTTTGAAACACTAAGCTGACAACACCAGCATGATGGAAGCATTCAAGTGGGCAGCAAACAGGCCAGTTATGAATGTTGCGGGCTGGGATTGAACTCAAGTTATCAGATCTTGAGTTCATGGCTCTGTCAAAAAAAACATCCAGCCTGCATTTTTTGGCATGAGTGGGAACATTCCAGTAGTTATATCACTTCTTTTTACGCTTTTTGTATGTTTAACTCTTAACATTGGTGTTTTGTAAGTTGTTGAGTTCAGTTTATTTATCATTTTGTAATGTGTTGTGTGCTATTTTTTTTATATTCATTGTTTTGAAGAAAGTTTTAGTGTCAAGAAATAAGAATCATTACTCTCAGATTTGCTTTGCGTGTTCAGCATGCTTTGTGTTGAACTGTTTTGCTTGTATGTGGATTCAGGTCGCCTTGTGTATGACCGCTTGCTGGAGAAGGCCCAGTATGTACCACCAGGCAGCACAAGGGCCGTACGTCTACCTGGTCAGATGACTTTTGAAGCCTTTTAAAATGTCATGTACTTGTTTTTCTTTGTGTCTTTGTTTTTTCTTTCTTTTGTGTGGATTTTTTATTTGTTTGTTTGTTTTTAAACAATCTTCATTATGCAGTTGACTCAGTTCTGATTGCAGAAAATGAAAACGACCTACAACATCTTGTAAATATAATAGAAACAGAAAGCAGAAATGAAGGGCTAGAGATAAATAGCAAGAAGATTGAAGTAATGGTAATCAGTAAAAACAAGAAATCCCCTCACGTAAAATAACAGTAAATGTGTGTGTGTGTGTGTGTGTGTGTGTGTGTGTGTGTGTGTGTGTGTGTGTGTGTGTGTGTGTGTGTGTGTGTGTGTGTGTGTGTTTGTTTTGTTTCTATCTGTGTGTGTGTTTGTTTTGTTTCTATCTGTGTGTGTGTTTTGATATGAATTAAAATGTGGAGATCAGTGAAAGCATTGTGTTATAAAAATGTGGTGATAAGTTAAATCATTAAGTTTGTTTTAATTATGGTGATCAGTGAAATCACAAATGAATATTATAATGCAATGATCAATTAAATAATCATGTATTGTGTATAAATTGTGGTGATCAGTAAATGTGTACAAAAATGTGGTAATCAGCAGATCAGTAAATGTGTACAAAAATATGGTGATCAGTAAATCAGTGTGTGGTGATCTGTAAATCAGTAAATGTGTACAAAAATGTGGTGATCAGTAAATGTGTACAAAAAATGTGGTGCTCAGTAAATATGTACAAAAATGTGATCAGTAACTGTGTATAAAAATGTGGTGATCAGTTGAACCAGTGAATGTGTACAGAAGTGTGGTGAACAGTTGAATCAGTAAGAGTGTACACAAATATGGATTTCGGTTAAACCCTGAGGTGTGTATGAAATTTTTGCAGCCAACTTCACACCAGCAGACGTTCCAGAGTCAGCCAAGGAGACATGCAGAAACTGGTTTTTCAAAATCGCCTCCATCAGGGAACTCATTCCTCGACTTTATGTGGAGTGCGCCATTCTGAAGTCTTACAGCTTCCTCAATGCTGGGTATGTTGTGTGTGTTTGAATGTTCATGTTTGAGTTTTTGTTTGTGTGTGTGTGTGTGTGTGTGTGTGTGTGTGTGTGTGTGTGTGTGTGTGTGTGTGTGTGTATGTGTGTGTGTGTGTGCAGTTGTGTGTATGTGCATGTATGTGTGTGTGTGCATGTGTATGTGTGTGTGTGTGTGTGTGTGTGTGTGTGTTTGAGTGTGTGTATGTGTGTATGTATGTGTGTGTGTTTGTGGGTATGTATGTTGATGTGAGTGTATGGGTGGTTGGGTGTTCAGATATTCATGGTCAGAGTTCTGTTTATTTCTTTGACAGAAAACTCTGTAGATTCATTCTGTCAGTGTGTGTGGAATGCTCCATTCTCAAGTCCTGAAGGACTGACATTCCCCTGTTGGGATGCCAGGCACTCTTTCAGTATAAACAGTATCCTCACCTTCTGGAAATTCTGTGCTAGAAATTTCCTCTTCTCTGTCACTCGCTTTGTTTCTGCCTTGTTCCTTTGCTTTCTGTCATTTCTTTCTATTATTTTCTGCCTTTCTGATCCATTCACCTGTATGTGTTTGATAAAGTCTTGTGTACTTTCTCTTAGGATTGATAATTAGGTACATATTTTATGTGCATTTTTGGCTCTAAAGAAATGTTATGTGCAGGAGCAATTTTAGGTAATTTAGGTCTGTTTTTATGAATGTTTTAGTGTCCCTAGTTATGTTTACATTTGTATTCAGTTATGTTTTTTGAATCCTCTGATGGTAAATTGGACAGAGTGGTCAACGCCAGGGGCATATCCTTAGATTATATGCACAAACGCATTGATGTGTGTACTTTATTTTCTTTTCCAGGTGTTTTTTTTTTTCTCCAGTGAGGTATGGTGTACTTTTTAAGATGGTTATAGCCCTGATATGGCTTTGCGCAGTCGGCTAGGCTTTAAGCAGCAATAAGAAGAAGAAGACTGACAACATGGTGGAATGTGCAGAGAAACCATTAGCAGAGGTCCAGGCTTTGGCTCACAACTGACAAAGCTGGAGGAATCTGGTGAACAATATTTAGTGAGGCAAACTAATGAATCTTCACAGAGTTCAGAGATTCAAACTTTTGTGTTGTGCTTGTGTTATTCAGGGAATACGCAGCAGCACTGGAACGTCTGGCTTTGATGACCCGTGGCATTGGTGATCCATTGGTGGCTGTGTATGCAAGATGTTACCTAGCACGGGTAATACATTACTGTTTTATTAATATTAGTACCTGTAAATGGTAAGGTAATTAATAAGCTCTGTAATCAAGTGGGTAAATGTAAAAATTTCAGTGGGAAGGTCCTGGATTCAGTTCACCTAGATAAGTGAACAACTGAGGTGCAAAAAAGAACAAGAACAAGTGGCACAGTCAGATGTGGTTTGACAAATAAGAACTGGCAAAATAAAAAAAGACGCACTAAAGGAGAAACTGCAGCAGGCCAGTGAACCGAAGGAGAGAGAGCAGTAGACCTAAGTCTTTCTGTAGGCAGCTCAGATTACTGAGAGCATGAAATTTCATTTCAGTCTGATTCTCAGCAAATTTAATCCTTGCAACTAGAACAGCTGACTTAGCCTGCACCCCCTCCCCCCCCCCCCCCCCCCCAATACCACTTGACAGTCTTAAAAAAAAGGTTTGAACTGGAAGAGAGAGCATAAATGAATGTAAACGTGTCTGTATTCAACCTGCTGCAAATATTACATTTCTGTTTGATCCAGCTAACTTTAATTGTTAGTGGTTGATACGTGTGATAGTCAAGTGAGTAAGATGTCAAACTTCTAATTAAAGGTCACAGCTCTATCCTGCTTGGGTGCCTCCTGCTTGTTAGGTAAAGGGTGGCGATTTTTCCAGTCTCCCGGGTCAACGCAGAACATCAATCCTTTAAGTTAGGTCAGTGTCCAGTGGCTTGTGGGAACATGAAAATACCCAACCAGCACACCCTCCAAAGAAGGATTGTGCAGACTATGCAGCAATATGCCGCTACACAGAATGGGATAACAGTATAAGTACATGCATCTGGAAGCTTTTGAACACTGAAAAAAGAAAAAATCCTACTAGTAGCCCCAGTGAGACATGTTAATAATTAGTGCTCCTTGAGACCTGGTTTATGCAGAGATTCAAGACTGAAAACTAGGCCAGTTTGGCCAGCAACTTGAGGTTTTTCAGCTTCCGAGTCCTCATTAAAGAGACTGGAGCAAGGGGGTTGGTAGGCACATCTGCCAATGACCTCATGAAACAGCTCTCAATATCTGGGAAAGAGAAGACTATGGCCTGAAAGACAATGGCAAAAGCACCTGAACAATGGGATCTGGTCAAGGAGAAATAGAAACGAACTCCAAAAGGCTTAATGTTTCCCGGCAAACAGCAGGTGTTGGATAGCTATTCGTCACAAAGGTGACTTGGCTTTGAGGCATCGGATCATCTAGGAAGTATGGGTTGGAACTCAGATGGAGGGAGAAAAATTGGTAATAGCAGAAGTGCATCCAGAAGTCAAGACCTGAATGCTGTCTGGCCTCCATAGAATGAAAGAAAATTAAGGCCAAGACAATTGCTTGAGAGGAGCATCTCCTCTTTGGATCCTCAGCTGTCCAGTTGTCTGCAGAATTTCTTGCTACTGCACCTTCATACCTGGTTAGTAAACAGGTAGAGCTTCCAATTTGACTGTATGGGTTTGTACAGGTGTGAGTCTTGCTTAAGAAAACCTGTTTCTGAATTGATTGGAAAAGGTTAAGCAGCAATGGAAAGGAGATGGGTGCCACCCTGAAAATGCTGGCCTTAAAAGAAGTTGAAATCTCAACACCTCAACTCCTTATGACTGGTACAACATACACTTTAAATTGTACTGTTAAGAGCTAGATGATTTGCCAGAGCAGTACATTCCTGGCAAATTTGACAGTCAGCCCTCTGCATTCATATTAGCTGTGTTAATGTCTTCAAAAAACAAAGAAGATACAACAACTTTGCAAAATTCTTGTATCTTGCATTCAAAAGAGAGAGACTGTGCAGCTGCAGTCAGTTGGGAAAAATGGTAATACTGATAGCTGATAGGTCTTCAGTATTATTGTTTGAATTATTTTGTTCTTCATGGTGAAAATATTTCTTTCTTCACAGATG
>CM060306.1:115433203-115448203 GCA_030674185.1 Monoplex corrugatus | reverse complement strand
AAAACCACTGTTCTCAGGTAGTTCTGACAGTTCAAGTCCAGCAAAACAACACTGGGAGATGATGACCATTATAGTAGACTGGTAACAACAGTTTCTTCAGAAAACATCTATAGGGTAGTATCCTTTATTAAGGAGGACTCAAAAATCAACTGTATTGAAAGACAGAATGTCATGAAAAACTCAATGGGAAGTGTCACTCCCGTCCTTCATAACAGCCTTGGCATGAGAAACATTGCACCTGTTTGGTGCCCCATAAGAACAAATGCATGTGAAGAACATATGCATGGCTGGATCGACTGTTGCACCCTTTTGCTAAGAAAATTTGAGGGAGGGAAGTTTCTTCGCATCTAGAGCATCATAGCAGAAGACAGAAGGCGGATATTCCAGTATGACCCAGAGTTGCAGAGACAATCAGCAGTGTGTGTCTTCCCAGGTGAAGACCCATTTGTAAAATTCAGCAGAAACATAAATGTTTCCATAGAAATGGTAGCATGTTTCTTTGCAAAACTCCCACACTCTAGCCACCACCATAAGAAATTTAACCCTTACACTTCAACACTGTATGTACCAAATTCCTGCAGGAAGCTGGTGGATAGGGTGAGAGAGTTGAAGGGTTAAAGTTTTGCTTTGCTGTCGTGGTTAACAAAGCACAATGCTGGTGGTCAGGCTGAGGGAGTCACAGGGTTAGGGAGGATGCCTTAGTGTATGTAGACTGATACAGGGTACATCAACAGACTGAAGAGAAGGAGAGTAATCAGATTAGCTGTAAGTGTTCCTGGAAGGTCAGGTTTCAGAACTCTATAAATGCCCCTCATGTATCTTTATACAGACAGAGTGTGTGGCAGGACCTTGTATATGCCCTACAGGTGCAGGGGGACAGTGTACAGAACACCTTGGCCATGCAGAAGATTGAGATGCCCACCTACCTTACGCTGTTCTCACCTGCCCTGGACTGGATACTTCAGTGTCTGGCCCACCGCGCCACTGATGCTCTCCTCAACACCACTCTGGACAAGTGTAAAGAGCAGTGTAACAAGTGAGTGTCTTGTAATGACTAAATGTGTAACCAGCTGTGTAACATTTCAGTGTAATAACTGAAATGTAACCACTTGTATAGCATATGAGTATCTTGTATATCAACAGGTACCTTAGTAAATGGGCAATTGTCAAATTTCCAATTGGAAAGTCCTGGATTCAGTTTGCCCAGAACCTCTACCAGTTGGGTAAAGAGTGGAGACTTTCCCGATCTCCCAGGTCAGCATGTGTGTGTGCTGACCTGCTAGTTCCCAAACCCCCTTCGTGTGTATGCACATGCAGAATATCAAATATGCATGTTAAAGATCTTGTAAGTCTTCTCAGTGGCTGGCTTATGGTAACATGAAAACACCCAGCTTGCATGGCCACCACAGATGCAGGCTGTGCGACAACATAGTGGTATATGGTCAGCTCGCCTAACAGCTTGAGTTCTCTGTGTTCATCATAAAATCTGATTATGTGTAATGTGCAGTTAAGTCCAAATTAGTTTGGAGATTAGAGCTACAAGTAACAATATGTATTGTGATAGTTGCCTTACCCAGCACCGCAGTGGGCTAGTGTAGACAGCAGTATAGTAAGTTGTGTCTTGTATAACATTAAGTGTGCTTTACTTACTTACTGCCCATTATGCCATTGGTATTAGGGCAGCAGCAAAGGTTCTCCACCTCTGTCTGTTCTGAGCCACCCTCTTTATCATATCTGAGGGTCTGTTCTTAGCCACCCTTCATCATATCCCATGGCCTTGAGGTCTCTTTCGATTGTTCATTGCCAGGTGCTTCTGGGTCTGCCTCTTTTCCTCTTCCCTCTGGTGTCCAGTGAAGGGCAGTCGGGGTGATGTTGTTCTGCTCTCTGGATGATTTACCCAGTCCATTTCCTTCATCTTTTCATAATGATTGTGCCCATGCTGTGTTGATTGCATTGGACACGTAGTTGTTGTTTGGAGATGGTGTTAGGCGGGAAGATTCATGTGATTCGTAGGAGATTTATTGTGTGGAAGGTTGATAGGTTCATAAAGTCATTCTCTATCATCCTCCAACATTCTAAGTTTGTAGTGTTCAGGTTGATAGGTTCATAAAGTCATTCTCTATCATCCTCCAGTATTCTGAGTTTGTAGTGTTCAGGTTGATAGGTTCATAAAGTCATTCTCTATCATCCTCCAGTATTCTGGCTTTGTAGTGTTCAGGTTGATAGGTTCATAAAGTCACTCTCTATCATCCTCCAGTATTCTGAGTTTGTAGTGTTCAGGTTGATAGGTTCATAAAGTCACTCTCTATCATCCTCCAGTATTCTGAGTTTGTAGTGTTCAGGTTGATAGGTTCATAAAGTCACTCTCTATCATCCTCCAGTATTCTGAGTTTGTAGTGTTCAGGTTGATAGGTTCATAAAGTCACTCTCTATCATCCTCCAGTATTCTGAGTTTGTAGTGTTCAGGTTGATAGGTTCATAAAGTCACTCTCTATCATCCTCCAGTATTCTGAGTTTGTAGTGTTCAGGTTGATAGGTTCATAAAGTCACTCTCTATCATCCTCCGACATTCTTAGTTTGTAGTGTAACACCTTGTAACAATGTACAATAATTGTCTGTCTGTAGTGCCTTACTGCTGAATTCCATCATGTCGGCCTTCCACCCTCAGTTCATCGCCAACAGATCCACGTACTTCACCACCATGATCCGTGAATGTGAAGACACCGGCTTTCCCAAGGTCAGTCAGTTCTCACAGCAATGCCGTGTTCAATAACTTTTTTAGTGTGTGTTCCATTTTCTGTGCCACATTAGTGGCCATGGAGTGTAGGACCATTTCTTGTAATAATGCTATGATGATGATGACAACATGGATGATAATCATGATACTGTGGTGTTATGTTCTGGATTGAGACTGTGTAACAAGGCAATACTGTGTGCTTACTTTCATAATATATCAACCAAAGAACATAACTCTTGAGAGTCACATAGGAATTATCTCCCATGATGTGAACTTCTCAAATCTAACATAGTTTGCGCTACCCATTCAGCTAGCATAGAAGCAGATACAAAGCACAAAAAGCGTAAGCTCAGAACACTCCTAATATACTTTGCTATTAACCCTGTCTAGGAAATGCAGACGCCTGGGGATTGATCAGGAGAATTAAGGAACACTCAACAGTGCGTCCATGAGTAGATGAGAATTGGTTGTGTGATCCCAGCCTTCCAAGTAAGCACTTCACACGCTTGACTCAGGGTAGGAGTTGGTAGAGGCTGAAAAACCCCACAATGATTTTGACAAAGATTGATGTGATTTGGACCCACAGACTTCCAAATGGTAGTCCATTGTGCTAGTCACTGTGCCATGGTGACTGGTCATGTTTAGTAGCTTTTGACTGAATCATACTTTTCAGGTAAAATGTAACTTTCATGTAATGTAAGTTGCACTGAAATCATTTAAGGGTTAAAACATATGTGCATCAAACGCTGAGATATTGTAGTATTTCTGTTTTTAAAATGAAGTGTCAGGCTGACAATGAGAATTTTAAGATGGAGATGACAAGAATTTGTGATAGTACTATGTCACATTTGGCATGGCCACACAGATCAACAGGCAGACAGATGTATACACATATATATGTCAATGACTTTAGTCACGGTCATGGACTTTGTAAAAAAAATTTTAGACAGTTCATCTCCTAAAGCCATTAAAAATATGCATGTCTTCTGCAAACATGAAATAAGACCCCATATTTGGGCAGCAAGGCTTCTTTTCACCCTTGCATATATTTTTTCCCTTCAAATTACCATATGCCATAATATTGAATGAACTGTATGACAATTCAAACTGACAAAATTATACAAACATTCACAACAACAATAACAAACATATGCAGAATATCAAACATGCATGTTAAATCCTATAAGTCATGTCAGTGGCTGGGTTATGCAAACGTGAAAACACCCAGCATGCGCACTCACACTAAAGATGCAGACTGTGCAGCAATATAGTCGAATGTGGTCAGCTTTCCTTACAGCTTGAGTTCTCCGTGCCTCACTAAAAATTCTGATTATGTGTGATGCATAGTGAGCCTGAATAAGTTTAGAGAATAGTGCCATACAAGAATGATTTATGATCATTAGATGGGTCTGCAGTGCAGAATGACATTAACACTGATACAAGAATGATTTATAAGTATTAGATGAGTCTGCATTGCGTAATGACATTAACACTGTAGTGATGTATAATTACATTGCCTTTGTGTGTTTCAGCATCTGCTGCAACAAACGTTGGGTCGGTGCCTGGCGTTGGCAGACCCCCCTGAAGACCAGAAGCTGGCTGTTCTCAATGAGGTCTGGAAGTCTGTCATCAAACTGAAGAATCCTGCCGTGAGTTGAATGATATTTGTTGGTAATAATAATAATAATAATTACAATATTTATATAGCGCAAAATCTTGATAAAATCAAATCTAAGCGCTGAAGCAGACACACACGTAAGCACGCACGCACGCACGCACGCACACACACGCACGCACACACACACACACACACACACACACACACACACACACGCATGGCTATAAATGGGGAGAAAGAATAAAAGCAATAAAAGCAAGAATAAAAGCAATGGAAAATTATAGAGAGCATAGCATATACAATTATATATTATAACCATGTGATTCCCTCCGAGCGGAGACAGGCTGCAGAGGGGGGGGGGGTTGAGTGAGGTTAGGATTTTATGCGGAGGAGAAAAGGTGAGTTTTGAGAGCGGACTTGAAGGAGACAAAAGTAGGTTGCTGACGGACTGACAGAGGAAGTCTGTTCCAGGAGAGTGGACCAGAAACAGAGAAGGCTCGTGGACCATAGGTATTGAGCTTAGTGCGTGGAAAGCGAAAAGTCAGAGGATCGGAAGCAGAGCGGAGGGTACGTGAGGGAAGATAGATCTCAAGTAGGCTTGACAGGTAATCGGGGGCTGCGTTATTGAGGCTTTTGTAGCACATGGTGTCTAGTTTGTACTGTATGCGCTTTGATACAGGGAGCCAGTGAAGTTGTGCCAGGAGAGGAGATATGTGGTCAGCTTTTTTCTTTTTGAGTACAAGGCGTACAGCATTGTTTTGAATGCGCTGTAGGATGTGAATGGTGGAGGCAGGAAGACCAGACAGGAGTGAATTGCAATAGTCAATGCGAGACATTATGAAGGAGAGAACGAGTTTTGCAGTTGTTTCGACAGAGAGATACTTCCTGATCAGCCTTATACGATGGAGATGATAGTAGCAGGATCTGGCAGTTTGAGAAACAAAGTTGTTCATGGAGAGGGTAGAGTCAATGCAGACACCAAGGTTTTTAGCTGAATCAGAAATTGGGACTGATGTGTTACATAATGGGAGAGAAAGAGGAGGCAGCTGAGAAAGTTTCTGACGGGTGCCAATGAGGATAGCTTCTGTTTTGTCAGCCATTACATCATACAACAGTGGATCAAATGGTTTGGCCATCTGACCATGATGCCAGTCTACCAACCAGCCCTTCAACCCTACAACAAAGGATTGAATTCATCGATGGTATCAATTACCTGTGTTGAAGATCCTGCAAGTCATTTAGTGGCTGGCTTATGGAAATATGAAAATATCCAGGATGCCTGCTCACCAAAAGTGCAGACTATGCAACAACATAGTGGAATATGGTCAGCTCACCTAACAGCTTGAGTTCCCCTTGCTCCACTGAAAATCTGATGTGTGTAATGCACAGTGAGTTCAAAGGTGTTTGGAAGGTAGCGATATAAAAGAATGATTTTTAATACTAATGATGTCTGATTCAGTCACTTCACTTCAACACCTACTTGATGGGGATGTAACAGTGAAAAACGCAGGCAGCAGTCAACAGCAATTTCCTGAAAAGTTCATCACTAGCGGCAGCAAGATATCAATAGCTAAGACCATAAAATGATAGGTCTCAGAACTTTGTTATCAAATTTATTCATCTGTACATTTTTGCAAATGCTGAGCATATTCAAATGACGTAAAACTTCACAGATGGATGATTCACTCTGTGACAGACTTATAACCACTGTACTGCGCTCTTCTGTGTTTTCCTTGGTCTTTCATAAATCACATCAATACTTTATCATTTTATTAGCTACACACATTAATCTCATCAGAGTTTTATTACATCAACAGCTGTACACATTAATCAGATTAAAGTGTCTTCATTAACCGTTTGACTTCAGCACACTGTCTACCAGCATCCTTCATTGTCAACCATGCTAGCAAAACAAAAATTTAACCCTTGTGATTCCTTCACCCTATCCTGCAGGAAGCTGGTGGATTGGGCAAGGGAGTCAAAAGGGTAAAGTTTTTGCTGTTGATGTGTTGGGTGTGGGAGTCAAAAGGTTAATTAACAGTTATACATATGTATCACTGTGGATGAGTGTGACTGCTGGCTTTATAATGACCAACAAAATCTGTCTTGTCAAGTATTATTTTGATTTCTTTATATTGTCAAATGCGCAATGTACCTGATGGTCTGTAGTTTCTGTTGACATCACTGCACTTTTGCAGCTGATGATTTTTCTTTACTCTGACATTTTCCATCCACCCTTATTAGGTGTCTTGGGGAGGTGAAATTAAATGGGAAACCTGGCATAGAGTTATCTTGTAGATGTGGAGTGTGTCTGTCATTTCCTTTATCCAGATCTGCCATGGTCTTCCTCTGACTCTGAAGCCTGAGCATCCTTTGTTGTAGGGTTGAAGGGCTGGTTGGTAGACTGGCATCATGGTCAGATGGCCAAACCATTTGATCCACTGTTGTATGATGTAATGGCTGACAGATTTTGTTTCAAGTGCTTCTTGGATCTCTTCATTTCTAATCATGTGTCTTTTTATCTAGCCTGCTGCTCATCTGAGACATCTCATCTCACAGGCTGTGATCTTTCTCTTAACCCTTTGACTCCCATGGCCTGTCCGCTAGCATCCTGCTCTGTCAAACATGCTAGCAAAGCAGAATTTAACTCTTTGACTCCCTCACCCTATCCACCAGCTTCCTACAGGAAGCTGCTAGACAGGGTGAGGGAGTCGAAGGGTTAAGTTTCTGCAGTTGGTGGATGGGTTGCGGGAGTCAGAGGGTTAAGGACTTTGTTTAATGTCCAGATGATAACCTATTTGACAAAATTATACCTCTTGTGTCAGATGTTTTTTGATATTTTGTGTGTGTATATGTGTGTATGTTTTCTTTTCAGGTCTGTCTATCATATAGCTGATGTTGTGTATATGTTTTCTTTTCAGGTTTGTCTGTCATATAGCTGATGTGTATGTTTTTTTATGTTACCAGGATTACATATCTTGTGCGGAGGTGTGGATAGAGTTTGTGGTCAAACACTTTGGGGTGAGTGGATACTGTGTCATTGTTTATTGTTTCTTGCTCCAACTGTTTGGGGTGAGTGGATACTGTGTGGTTGTTTTTGTTTCTTGTTCTAACTGTTTTTCAGTTGGGTTCTTGTCTGTGTTCTTTACTTTCATTTATCAGCAGTGAGGGAGCCAAACCAGAAATCATCATGAGGGAGCAAAGACAACATCAGCACTGTCCAGGCTGAAACCTATATGGAAGAACGTCTCCATGAAACACAAGATCAGGCTCTTACGTGCACTGGTATATTTCATCATCCTGTACATGTGTGAGACAAAGATTCTCACATTGGATTTGAAAAGAGGAACCCAAGCCATGGAAGTGAGGTGTTATTGCAGGATACTAAACATCAGATACACTGATCATATCACCAATGACCAAGTGCACCAAACCATTCAAGCAACACATAGGACCGTGTAAAGATCTGCTGGCTTCAGTTATGCAGTTATCCATTGGTATGGTCATGTAATGAGATCCAGTGACCTTGCTACATCAGTCCTCCAGGGAGTGTGTTAAGGAAGGGAGATGGAGAAGAAGACTGAAAAATAGATGGACTGCCAACGTTGTGGAATAGACAGAGAAACCATTTGCACAGACGCAGGCTTTGGCACACAACTGATATAGTTGGAGGAATGTGGTGAACAGCTGTGAGGCCCCATAGACTCTTCACGGAGTTAATCCTTTGACTCCCGCACCCTGTCCATCAGCATCCTGCATTGTCAACCATGTTAACAAAGCAAGAATTTAACCGGAGTTCCGGTTTCTACTCGAAGTCGAGTGGACGCTTGCACCAGCACCGCAACCAAAATCGAGGTAAATAAGTAGTTACAGAAGACCATCGTGCGTATACGTGAAGTGAAGATTAGTGTGAAGTGGCTATCTGTGCATCTAGAACATCATTTTGTGAAAATAACCACCAAATACGTAGACCGACATAAATAAGGTGAGTAAGCTGTAGAGCGTGCCGATAGTACAATGGCGGCGGCCGCCGAATATGTTCAGCCAGTGTTCCTGGTGAACAGCAGCTTACCACTGGCGGAAAACAAAAACTATACAGTGCCTGAACTATGTATGGCTGCCGAAAAAAACAGCGGACATGGAACATTGGACGGGGCACAGCGCATAAGAGGATTGTGGTGCATATACCCCAAAACAACCGAAGCAAGACTTGCACTTCTTACAAAGGGACTGACGCTGCGGGGAAACACCGTGACTCCCGTGACGTCAACCCATTCACCATGAGTACTCAAGGAGAGGAGAAAGCAACTACAAAACTCATCATTGGAGACATCACAATGTCATGCTCCAATGATGACATAAAAAACAGCCTGACAAGAATGGAAGGAGTGACCATATGATCTGCCATTCTTGAGGAGAGAGCAAGAGACGAACAAGGAAAACTGACAAGATGGAAAACAGGACGTCGATTTGTTTACATCGACGTTCCTGCAAAACTACTACCGAAAGCAGCTGACATCGGAATCTTCCGAGCATCGCTCTACCACAAAGAGCAGAAGATTCCAACATGTAGCAAATGCCTTAACAAAGGGCATCATGTGTCGACATGCACCAGCGAAGTGAAATGTCGTCAATGCTTCGCTACTGGCCACAAGAAGGGGGATCCAGAATGTTTGCTTCCCCCTAAACACCGAAAAAGAAAACGTAGACCAACAACAGCAGACGACAGAAAAGCCTGCAGCTACACAGCCAACAGCGCGCAACACCCAACCAACCATCCCCTTTCCAGCCAGCGGCCGACAAAGCCAGTCGTGTGCGACAACAAAGAGAGCCCGCTCTCTTTCCTCGGGCTCATCGCCGTCCCCTACACGCACAGGCCGTAGCAAGAAAAAGGACAGAAAAGCGGCCCGAATGAGAACAACGGAACACACTGACCAGCACCACAACACACCAGTCAGTGTTCCCAACCCAGAAAACACTGACAGTGATAAGGAAGATACAATACAACGCTGACAGCGTATACTGGTCATCCTCACCTCTGTCCCCTTGTTATGACCCGGCTCGGACTACGGACTTGTGAACTTTCTATGAGCGATTTACTTGCAATGTATGTTTGATGATGGATAAATTACGTATCCTTAGTGTTAACGTAAGAGGTCTCAGAAACAGAAAAAAACGTCATTGTGTTTTTAACTATTTTAGAAAAGGAAATTATGATGTCATAGCCATTCAGGAAGGACATATATCAACAACAGATGAAGCAAGTCAATGGAATTACAATGGGGCGGTAAACTGTATTATTCAACTAAGACGGCTCACAGCCTTGGGCAAATCATACTTGTAAATAAGAAACTCAGGAATGATTGTGAACTTGTTCATGCAGAAGACAGAATAGTGGCTGTCACAATATCAGTAAATGGAAAAAAGATACTCTTTATAAACGCATATGCACCCAACAAGACACAAGAAAAACTCCAATTTTATGAACACTTAAGAACAATAATTGAAAAACTAGAAGTACATACATCTGACACAGTTCTACTAGGTGACTTCAACTCGGTGATGTCTAACAAAGAAGTCATCATTACAGGAGAAAAACATAATGAAAGAGAGGTAAAAACACTTAATCACCTAGCAGCACAAAAAAAAAAACACAACGTATGGAGACTACAACATGAAGAAGTTAAGGAATACTCGTGGAATAGGTCTCATCCCTTTATAGCTAGACGAATAGACTACACCTTAGTATCAGATACACTATTACCATTTGTAGAAAAAACAGAGATTTTACCATTTGCTTTCTCAGACATAGAGCCATTGAAACAACACTGAAATTTCATCAATTCAAAAAAGGTCCTCTTACTGGAAGCTCAATAATAGTCTACTCAAAGATGCGGCATACATCAACAAAACAAACCAACTACTAACAGATCTGGAAACGAAGCACCAAACTCTTTCTCCACACTCAAAATGGGAGCTAGTAAAAATAGAAATAAAAGAACACACGATAACCTATGCAACAGCAAAAGCAAAGAAAAAGAAAACTGAAATGCACGAATTGACTACAAAACTAAATGCAATAGAAAAAGAAATCGCGCAACCCAACAGCAATAAAGATATACTTGAAAGGGAGCTCATGAAAACAAAAAAAACAACTGGAAATAACAGCATTAGCCGAAGCTCAAGGTGCCCAAACGAGATCCAGAGTCAAGTTCATAGAGCAGGGAGAGAAAAACACAAAATATTTCTTTGGATTGGAAAAAACAAACGCCATAAACAATACAATTACTACCATTGTCACAGAAGATGGGCGAGAAGTAACGAACCAAACATATAATAACAGAACAGGCCCACTACTTTGAAACACTGTACAAAGAAGACAGCAACCTACAGAACAAAGAAAGCACGTACATAACAGACTTCTTAGGCCTTGACTCCTCACATCCTACTCTGGACAGAGAGGAACAAAATCTGTGCGAAGGCAGACTTAGAGAAGATGAAGTTGCCGAAGCACTAAAACAAATAAAAAAACGGGTCAGCACCAGGATGTGATGGCCTAACTACAGAATTCTATAAAATGTTCTGGACCAAACTCAAAAACATGCTAATCGACTCATATACCTACTCCTTTGAAGTAGGACATGTCTCTCAAACCCAACAAAGAGGAATAATAACCCTATTACATAAAGGCAAAAATCAACCACGAGATAAACTCGCCAATTGGAGACCAATAACCCTGTTAAATACTGACTACAAAATTCTAGCGAAAATCATGGCTAACAGACTCAATACTGTTTTGCCTAAACTAGTAAATATGGACCAGTGCGGCTTCATGAAAGGGCGAAATATATCGACAATTCACAGAGTTATAGATGATATGATTGAATATCTAAACCACAAGAAACTCCCAGGGATTTTACTAGCAGTAGATTTTAACAAAGCCTTCGACACGTTATCCAAAAAACTTATAACAGACAGTCTGCATCATCATGGATTTGGCAGAAATTTTGTCCACTGGGTGACCACCCTGACCAAACAAACAGAAAGTTGCATCAGTCATTATGGCTGGTTATCTGAAGCATTTAAAGTTGAACGTGGCATACGACAAGGATGCCCACTTTCACCATTACTTTTTATACTCACAGTTGAACTACTTGCTGTTAAAATAAGAAATGGTAATATTAAAGGAATTACAATCAGGAGTGACAACCAAGAAAAAACAATAACTATACAACAATTTGCAGATGATACAACATTGTTTCTAAGAGATGAGGAAGATTTACACAAATCAGTAAACATATTCAAAGAATTCGCAAACATATCAGGCTAACACATGTCCCACCTTAAAATGGAAGCAATGTGGTTAGGCCTAGACAAAGATAGAACTGATAGTCCCCTTAACATCATGTGGGTAAAACAAATGAAGGTTCTAGGCATACACTTCCAAAATGATACGCGGGCATGCAATATTAAGAAAAACTGGGATACAAAAATACTGAACATGAAACGCATAATAAAACAATGGGCTAGAAGAAACCTCAGTATATATGGTAAAGTGCTCATTGCTAAAACTATGATTATTTCACAGTTCATATATGTCATGCAATCAGTAGGACTGCCAGAGGACGTCCTTTCTAACATAAATCGTACACTATTCTCCCTACTCTCCTCCCATTCATCACTGACATCATCAACACTTCTCTTCAAACTGGAACTGTCCCAGATTCTTTCAAGTCTGCTATTGTTCACCCTCTCCTCAAGAAACACAATTTAGACCCAAATGAACTGAAAAATTACCGGCCTATCTCTAATCTCTCTTTCTTGTCAAAACTCCTTGAAAAAGTCGTCCTCAACCAGTTGAACTCTCACCTGTCTGCCAACAATCTCCTCAATCCTTTCTAGTCAGCCTACTGCCAGTGCCATAGCACTGAAACTGCCCTACTACACATTCTCAACTATCTCCTCCTTGCAACTGATACTGGCAAAGTCTCTCTCCTCACACTCCTTGATCTGTCTGCAGCCTTTGATACCATTGATCATGGTATTCTTCTTTCTAGACTTCATCATACTTTTGGCATCTCTGACATTGCTCTGTCTTGGTTCACTTCATACCTATCAAACAGAAAACAAACCGTTCTCATCAATGGCACTTACTCTCAACCTGCATACCTGACGTGTGGTGTTCCACAAGGATCTGTCCTTGGCCCTGCTCTTTTCACTCTTTACACCTCCCCCCTGTCCACCATCATCAACTCCCACTCTATAAAACACCACTTCTATGCTGATGACACCCAACTTCAAGACAGTGACTCACCTGATAATATACAGCGCCTGTTGACTCGCACCACTGAGTGTTACTCAGACATTAAGAACTGGATGACGTTCAACAAACTTCAGCTTAATGACGACAAGACAGAAGCTATCCTCATTGGCACCCGTCAGAAACTTTCTCAGCTGCCTCCTCTTTCTCTCCCATTATGTAACACATCAGTCCCAATTTCTGATTCAGCTAAAAACCTTGGTGTCTGCATTGACTCTACCCTCTCCATGAACAACTTTGTTTCTCAAACTGCCAGATCCTGCTACTATCATCTCCATCGTATAAGGCTGATCAGGAAGTATCTCTCTGTCGAAACAACTGCAAAACTCGTTCTCTCCTTCATAATGTCTCGCATTGACTATTGCAATTCACTCCTGTCTGGTCTTCTGCCTCCACCATTCACATGCTACAGCGCATTCAAAACAATGCTGTACGCCTTATACTCAAAAAGAAAAAAGCTGACCACATATCTCCTCTCCTGGCACAACTTCACTGGCTCCCTGTATCAAAGCGCATACAGTACAAACTATAATAATAATAATTACAATATTTATATAGCGCAAAATCTTGATAAAATCAAATCTAAGCGCTGAAGCAGACACACACGCAAGCACGCACGTACGCACGCACGCACCCACACACACGCACGCACACACACACACACACACCACACACACACACACACACACACACACACACACACACACACACACACACACACACACACTCACACACACGCATGGCTATAAATGGGGAAAGAATAAAAGCAATAAAAGCAAGAATAAAAGCAATGGAAAATTATAGAGAGCATAGCATATACAATTATATATTATAACCATGTGATTCCCTCCGAGCGGAGACAGGCTGCAGAGGGGGGGGGGTTGAGTGAGGTTAGGATTTTATGCAGAGGAGAAAAGGTGAGTTTTGAGAGCGGACTTGAAGGAGACAAAAGTAGGTTGCTGACGGACTGAGAGAGGAAGTTTGTTCCAGGAGAATGGACCAGAAACAGAGAAGGCTCGTGGACCATAGGTATTGAGCTTAGTGCGTGGAAACTAGACACCATGTGCTACAAAAGCCTCAATAACGCAGCCCCCGATTACCTGTCAAGCCTACTTGAGATCTATGTTCCCTCACGTACCCTCCGCTCTGCCTCCGATCCTCTGACTTTTCGCTTTCCACGCACTAAGCTCAATACCTATGGTCCACGAGCCTTCTCTGTTTCTGGTCCATTCTCCTGGAACAAACTTCCTCTCTCAGTCCGTCAGCAACCTACTTTTGTCTCCTTCAAGTCCGCTCTCAAAACTCACCTTTTCTCCTCTGCATAAAATCCTAACCTCACTCAACCCCCCCCCCCCCCCCCCCCTCTGCAGCCTGTCTCCGCTCGGAGGGAATCACATGGTTATAATATATAATTGTATATGCTATGCTCTCTATAATTTTCCATTGCTTTTATTCTTGCTTTTATTGCTTTTATTCTTTCTCCCCATTTATAGCCATGCGTGTGTGTGAGTGTGTGTGTGTGTGTGTGCGTGCGTGTGTGTGCGTGCGTGCGTGCCTGCGTGCGTGCTTGCGTGTGTGTCTGCTTCAGCGCTTAGATTTGATTTTATCAAGATTTTGCGCTATATAAATATTGTAATTATTATTAATTATTACTATTCGCCTTCATATGGAAAAAGAAAACATGCAATAATTCTCCACAACATTTACCCCACAAATATACTACTGAAGAAAATGGGGGTAAAAGATAGCGAAACTTGCGATGCATGTAAAACTGGAGATAAGGACTACATCGAGCACTTTTTCTTTACATGTCCTGAAATCAAACATGTATGGAAACTAGTAGAGTCTACAATAAAGACCACAATCAATAAAGACATTTCAATAAACCAATCAGTAGCCTTACTTGGATATCATGATAAAAATACGAGTGAGGAAAAAAGACGCAAGATCAATCACATATTAACAATAGCAAAACTCTGTATTAGTAAATTCAGATATGGAACAAGATTTAAAATAGAATTAATCTGGGAAAAAGAATTCTCGCTGAGAACACAAACCGGCTTATGCCTGAAATAAATGGTTACTCTCAATAACAAAAATGGGAATGGGAAAAATAAGAAAGAGAGAGAGAGAGAGAGTGAGAGAGAGTGAGAGAGAGAACACATGATGATGATGATTGTTTTTCAGTATTCCCTGTATCGTAAATATCGTAAATATTGTAGCTATGATGGCGATTGCCGCAACTGTTTGTATGATATCATCGTAACAACATCTCTGACTACATTACTAACGTTCTTATACAACGTGTCATCTCAAAATACACAT
>CM060306.1:115213203-115428203 GCA_030674185.1 Monoplex corrugatus | reverse complement strand
TCCACCCATATCTAGCTGCAATAATCTCGCAGACTCCCGGAGCCTGCTCAAAACCCTGTACACAGGCAGTGTCCTGAAATGGAAGTGAGCAAGTGGGGATGTGCTGGCAAAGTCTTGAATTGGAAACGGGCAAGCGGGGATGTGCTGGCAAGGTCTTGAATTGGAAACGGGCAAGTGGGTGTGCTGGCAAGGTCTTGAATTGGAAACTGGCAATGGTGTGTGCTGGCAAGTCTTGAATTGGAAACGGGCAAGTGGGATGTGCTGGCAAGGTCTTGAATTGGAAACGGGCAAGTGGGGATATGCTGGCAAGGTCTTGAATTGGAAATGGGCAAGTGGGGATGTGCTGGCAAGGTCTTGAATTGAAACGGGCAAGTGGGGATGTGCTGGTAAGGTCTTGAATTGGAAACGGGCAAGTGGGGATGTGCTGGCAAGATCTTGAATGGAAATGGGCAAGTGGGATGTGCTGGCAAGGTCTTGAATTGGAAACGGGCAAGTGGGGTGTGCTGGCAAGGTCTTGAATTGGAAATGGGCAAGTGGGATGTGCTGGCAAGGTCTTGAATTGGAAACGGGCAAGTGGGGTGTGCTGGCAAGGTCTTGAATTGAAATGGGCAAGTGGGGATGTGCTGAAGATCTTGAATTGGAAAGGCAAGTGGGGATGTGCTGGCAAGTCTTGAATTGGAAACGGGTAAGTGGGTGTGCTGGCAAGGTCTTGAATTGGAACCGGCAAGTGGGTGGGCTGGCAAGGTCTTGAATTGGAAATGGGCAAGTGGGAGTGCTGGCAAGGTCTTGAATTGGAAATGGGCAAGTGGGGATTGCTGGCAAGGTCTTGAATGGAAACGGGCAAGTGGTGTGTGCTGGCAAGGTCTTGAATTAGAACCGCAAGTGGGGATTGCTGCAAGGTCTTGAATTGGAAATGGGCAAGTGGGGATGTGCTGGCAAGGTCTTGAATTGGAAATGGCAAGTGGGGATGTGCTGGCAAGGTCTTGAAATAAAAGGATTTGGGAACACAGGTTCTGTGAAAGGCTATGCTGACACCATCAGAATGAGTGGAGTGTTAAGATAATGGACAGGCCAGGTTTTATCTTGTGGGCTGGCATTGAATTCAAAAACATCAGGTCTTTGAGTCCAGGCTCTGTCAACAAAGCCAGACAACCCTTGTTTTAAAAAAGGCAAATCCTGTGACCCATGGAGAGCGATGTCAGACCACCATGGGGTCACTCACAAAGGGAGGTTATTGCTGGGTCAGGTGGTAGAGTTCAACAGCACCTCTTCTGATCCACCTTACTAAAGACACTATTAGTCCTTTGACTTCAGAACCCTATCCACCAGCTGCAGAAATGTAGCCCTCTGACTGTCTCACCCTATCCACGGTTTCCTGCAGGAGCATCTGGTTGTAAGTCTGCCATTTAGCCACTTGACTACCATACCCATCACATATGTAATTAGCATGCAAATACTGCTTGTTTATAATGTGACTGTTCTTTGTGTCTGCAGAGTGTCAACAGTCTCTCCATTGAAACCAGAAAAGTGGTGAAGGGAAACCACTCCCGCAAAACAGCCGCTTTTGTCAGAGTAAGTCTCTCCTTCTTCTGGATTTGAGCCAGTGAGACAGCTTGTAGACTGGGCACTAACAAAGTTTGGATGTGTTTTGAAGGGAAAGTGAGGCTGATTGTAAACTAGCCTTAAAAAGTCAGGATATATTTTGAAAGGAGGTATGCCAATGTGTGTGCTTGGAATGTGTTGTGGCATTTGGAAGGAGTGAGGAGTGAGTGCAGAGAGTATGTTTTGAGTTCATATTTTTGCTGTCACAAAAGATATAGGCCTACCATGTGAAAGTTGGGCTGCTCTCATTGGTTGAAAAAAAAAGCGCATCACCACAGTATAGTACCACCCATTTTTTCAATCTTCCTTTTTCGGGGAAAAAACAAACAAAATTGTTTCATATTGACTAGAGAAAGGTGTTTCTCTGTGACAAAAAAAATGCGAACCAGTTTCTGGATATATCTTTACCAAATCTAGGTCAAGGGTGTGATTGTTGGGGAGTTACAAGTGTATAAGTTTGGAAGTCATGGGACAAAGATCAAGATCACATGGAGGCAAAAAAGTGCCAAAAGTTAGCAGTTTTTGAGTAAGATGTGTGAACAGCATATTCTCAAGACATTCTGTCAGTATATACATCCAGTGTTCGCTATTGTGACAGTCTGCCATTGTACTTGCTTCATGGCCAGTTTATTTCATCTGATGCTTATTTGAGGTCACAGTGACTTTGAAAACTACACAATGTGGATATTCTGTAATAATTTCTGCATAAAAGGGGACATTGTTCGAATGGTTTGACCATCTGTTGTTTTTTTCCCTGTCTGTATGAGTGTTGTTAACTTTTGAAAATAGAGTTTTATGCAGAATTTTGCCAGGGACATCTTTGTTGCCATGGGCACTCTAACATGCAAAAAGTTCTTGCTGCACACATGACCTCGGCTTATTGTCTCGTCCAAAAGATCAGCACTCAGACCACTGCACAAGGTCCAATGGAGGGGAAAGAAAATCCCAGTCTGACCAGAATCAAACCCAGGAACTTCACTGTGTGTGTTTCAGCTATAATGTGTTGTGTACTGTTTTTGTTTCAGGCATGTAATGTGTTGTGTGTGTTTCAGGCATGTAATGTGCTGTGTTTCAGGCATGTAATGTGGGCGGTGTAGTGTGTGTTTCAGGCATGTAATTGTGTATGTTGTGTACTGTTTTTGTTCAGGCATGTAATGTGTGTGTTCTGTGTGTGTTTGAGGTGTGTAATGTGCTGTGTGTGTTTTCAGGCATGTAATGTGTTGTCTGTGTGTGTTTCAGGCGTGTAATGTGTGTGTTGTTTTTCAGGCGTGTAATGTGCGTGTATGTGTTTCAGGCGTGTAATGTGTTGTGTACCTGTTTTTGTTCAGACATGTAATGTGCTTTGTACTGTGTTTTTCAGGCGTGTAATGTGTTGTCTACCATTAAGTTTGTGTTTCAGGCATGTAATGTGCTTTGTACTGTGTTTTTCAGGTGTGTAATGTGTTGTCGACCATTAATTTTGTGTTTCAGGCATGTAATGTGCTTTGTACTGTGTTTTTCAGGCGTGTTAATGTACTGTGTGTGTTTCAGGCGTGTAATGTGCTGTGTTGTGTGTTCAGGCGTGTAATGTGCTGTGTACTGTGTGTGTTACAGGCATGTGACATGCTGTATACTATGTATGTTTTAGGCATGTGCGGCATACACTTTCATCACAATTCCCTCACTGCAGTCGGTGTACTCACAGTTACAGTTATACCTGGCATCAGGACAGGTGGCACTACTCAACCAATGCTACTCTCAGGGTGAGGTCACTCTCTATCCATCCAGCTACTTTTTACAGGTTGGGTGGGGTTGGATAGGATTGGGTTGGGTTGTGTGGGGTGGGATGGGAGTGGGGTAGGGTTTTAAGGTGGGAACAGTCTATATGACCGCATACATAAATTGTGAATTATTATTTAAATATGGAAATAATCTGTGTACATAAACTGTGAATCATTGTTTCAAGATGAAAACAATCTGTGTACATAAAACTGTAATTCAGTGTTTCAAGATGGAAACAGTCTACATGAATTGTGAATCAATGTTTTAAGATGGAAACATTCAATGTCTGTAAATTGTGAATCGTTGTTTCAAGATGGAAACAGTCTGTGTACATAAATTGTGAATCATTGTTTCAGTATGGAAACAGTGTGTGTACGTAAGTTGTAATTCAGTGTTTCAAGATGGAAACAGTGTTTGTATATAATCTGTGAATCATTGTTTCAAAATGGAAACAGTCTATGTACATAAATTATGTATCATTGTTTTAAGATGGAAACAATGTAAGTATATAAATTGTATATCGTTATTTCAGTATGGAAATAGTCTATGTGTACATGAACTATGAATAATTTTTCAAGATGAAAACTGTCTGTTTGACTGTGTTCATAAATTGTGAATCAGCGTTTCAAGATGTAAACAGAATCTGTATGACATAAAACAGGGGTGGGAATTCTCCTCTGCTCTGCAGATTTTTGCACAGAAAGAATCAATTTTCTTGGATTATTATGGCCCCTTTCCTCAGAAAATCCACATCCAGCTTTTTTTTTAAAGTAGAATGAGTAGAATAAATGTAATAGTTTGTGAATTAGTATATGCATGTATAGAAATTAAATGGTAAGAAGATGTCTTTTTAAAGCACTCTGAATGCCTTATTTGATGCCTGAAAATAGGCCAGATTGCACTTATTTTGATTCCTTAACACTATGACTCCCACATATCTCCTCTCCTGGCACAACTTCACTGGCTCCCTGTATCAAAGCGCATACAGTACAAACTAGACACCATGTGCTACAAAAGCCTCAATAACGCAGCCCCCGATTACCTGTCAAGCCTACTTGAGATCTATGTTCCCTCACGTACCCTCCGCTCTGCCTCTGATCCTCTGACTCTTCGCTTTCCACGCACTAAGCTCAATACCTATGGTCCACGAGCCTTCTCTGTTTCTGGTCCACTCTCCTGGAACAAACTTCCTCTCTCAGTCCGTCAGCAACCTACTTTTGTCTCCTTCAAGTCCGCTCTCAAAACTCACCTTTTCTCTCCTGCATAAAATCCTAACCTCACTCAACCCTCCCCTCTGCAGCCTGTCTCCGCTCGGAGGGAATCACATGGTTATAATATATAATTGTATGCTATGCTCTCTATAATTTTCCATTGCTTTTATTCTTGCTTTTATTGCTTTTATTCTTTCTCCCCATTTATAGCCATGCGTGTGTGTGTGTGTGTGTGTGTGTGTGTGTGTGTGTGTGTGTGTGTGTGTCTGTATGTGTGCGTGCGTGTGTGTGCGAGCGTGCGTGCCTGCGTGTGTGTCTGCTTCAGCGCTTAGATTTGATTTTATCAAGATTTTGCGCTATATAAATATTGTAATTATTATTATGATTATTATTATGTCCACCATCATCCAGCATTGTCAACCATGCTAGCAACAAAAACAAAACTTAACCCTTTCAGTCTTTCACCCTGAGGGAGTCAAAGGGTTAATCTTTTGCAGTTGGTAGATGGGTGTGGGAGTCAAAAGGTTAAATTTTTTTCTGGGTGAGCATGTTTGTTGGCTCCCCTCACCCAAATTTCCTTATTTTCTTTTCTCCTTTCAACACTTTCCACAACTGATAAGATGCTCACCGTTTTTGCAGCTGATGCCTTCCTGAAAGCAGCCATCTCTCGCATCCCTGAAATGCCGTCCACGCTGGACAACGAGGGAAAAGTGAAATCAACAGAACCCTTTCTGCTGGACTACATCAACAACTTTGTGTCCACCCTGCTTGTCACACCTGTAGGTCATACTTTGTGTTGTCATTGTCGTCTGTCTGCTATACCTGTTGATTTTACTTTGTGTTTACTTTGTCATCTGTCCACATCTGTAGATCTTTGTGTTTATATCATTTGTTTATCACACCTGTGGATCTTTGTGTTTACCTCATCTGTTTGTCACACCTGTAGATCTTTGTGTTTACACTGTCATCTGTTTGTCAAACCTGTAGATCTTTGTGTTTACATTATCATCTTTCACATCTTAGATCTTTGTGTTTATATTATTGTCTTTTTTGGAGATCTTTGTTTTTATGTCGTCACCTGTTTGTCACACTTGTGGACCTTTGTTTTTACATTGTCATCTGTTTGTCACACCTGTAGATCTTTGTGTTTTTGTTGTTTGTCACATCTGCAGATCTTACTATGTGTTTAGATTGTCATTAGTTTGTCACACCTGTTTGCTTCTCTCTCTTGGTCTTTCTGTCTCTGGCTCTCTCTCTATCTCTCTTTCTCTCTCTTCCTCTTTCATTCTCTCTCTTCTCTCTCTCTCTCTCTCTCTCTCTCCCTCTCTCTCTCTCCCTCTCTCTCTCTCTCTCTCCCTCCTCTCTCTCTCTTTTCAGTTTTCTTACTATCTCTGCCCTTTTCCCTTTCTACGTCTTATTTTATCTTTCTCATTGTCAACATAATTTCTGCTCGTTCATGAGAGTGAGCAAATTGAACATGCTGTGTGCATGAGATATGGATGCAGGTTGGATAGAAAATAACATAACCTTTTGGTTTGAAATCTATAATTTGTAGTATTGAAGATCAGCCAGTAAGTCCAAGGGCATAGAGGTATGACTCCTGCCTTCCAATCTGACTGCATGAGTGCAAGTCTGACAGGTGAAGAACTTTGTGCATGCTAGTTATAATCCATCCAGCTGTGAATGGGAAGCTGACCTTATTCTTCATTGGGGAAGGTAAAGCAGAGACAGGAGATGGTTACTGCCCTCATGATGTTTGCCTCGAAAAAGGTTGATGTTTCTACCACCTCACTCTCCTATGACCTCAGGTATGTTAAGGTGGGGATGAAAATGGAATTGATAAGCTTTGGTTTTTGTTTCAGTAGGGATGTCGTTCTGCAGGTGGCTTCTTAGAGTCAGATGGATTAATAAAAGAAAAATTGAAAGCATTTTGACCAAACTCATAATCCAACATCAACTGCTGGCAGAAATCAACAGAAGAAAAATGAAATACATCAGCCATGCAACCCCCAACACCATCACCAGCACCATCCTAATGACAACAGTTTTGCAAAAGAAAATTGATGCTGAAATGAATCCAGGCAGACCACCCACCTCCTATGTAAAAAACATCACCAGCATCAGTGGTTTGAAGGTCTGGGAGGTAGTACAGAGAAGTCAAGACCGGAATGAAAGGAGGAGTTGTAATGACTTCGGCTGTGGCAGTTATCATTGAACTCGATGATGCTGACAGGTGATGGGTGAGGGATCTTAAGGTGTTTTAGAGGTGGGGCAGGTTGACGTTTGGTCTGATAGTTGTCACAGGGCTTGAAAAATAAGTTTGATGTTGTACATTGAATAATTTTGCATGTTTTGCTATTGTCATGTTTACGTTTCGAAGAAAAGAACCTTCTGAGCAAAGGTGAGAAAAAAAGTTGTGAGGTCTCACTTCCCTGTCACTTCTGATGAACGGTACTGCCAACTGTGTGCGTGTGTGTGTGTGTGCGTGTGTGCGTGCATGTGTGCGTGCGTGAGTGTGTGTGTGTGTGCGTGCGTGCGTGCCTGCATGCATGCGTGCGTGTGTGTGTGTGTGCAGGACAACCCAGAGGCAAGTGTGCTGTACCTGCTGCGTGGTTTGCTGAATGTGCTGCAAGATTACACATGGGACAACAGCTCTGACACCCGTGTGCAGGCCTATACACGTGTGCTGGCCGTGCTGTCAGCTTACTGTCAGGACCACTATGTCTACCACGTGGACAAAGGTGTGCTGCTGCTTTGTTTCTTTGTTACCATGTAGATTGTGTATCTGTGTGTGTCTCTGTGTGTGTTTCTGTGTGTGTATGTGTGTGTGTGTGTTTGTGTGTGAGGAAGGTAAAGCAGAGACAGGAGATGGTTACTGTAGTCTGTCCATGGGATTATCAGGGGCACTTTCAGTATACATAGTGTCCCCTCCGTCTGGAAATTGCATGCTAAGAATTTTCTCTTTCTATCACTATCTTTGTTTCTGCCTTGTGGTTTGCTTTCTGTCATCTCTTCCTATCATTTTCTGCCTTGTTGGTCCGTTCATCTGTATGTGTTCTGTAAAGCACTACATACTTTCTGTTTTGATTGATAATGGGTACATGTATTGGTCTTAGTTATGTTTAATTGTATTCAACCTTGTTTTCATTTTAAATTCTCTGGTGATAAAGTGGGCAGAATGGTCAAGATCAGGGATATGTCCTTGGATTATGTGTGTCAGTGCATTAATATGCATATTTGAAGTTCTTTCCTGATTTTTTTTTTCAGTGACGTGGTATGAAGGTTTTGAAATGGTTACAGCCTTGATATGGCTGTGCACAGTTGGCTGGGCTTTAAACAGTAAGAATAAATAAGAATAGGAAACTGAACAGAAGATATCTCAAGAGATTTTATGGATAGATCGGATCTTTTCCATTTCCTTTTTTCTTTTTTTCTTGCCTTGTCTTCAGCATCACTCCATGTCACAACCTCCATGCCCCTCATTTCTGCTGTCTAACACATTTCCAGACCCACAAAAACTGAGGTTACCATGGGAACAGGACATTAGTGGCCAGAATTTGGTACAAGTTTTCACAATGCTATGATGATGAGAATGGAGATGATAGTGATGATGGCATGGAGGTCTGTTTTGGATTGAGACTGCTTGACAGAACTGTGCTCTACATTTATTTTCATATTTCTGGAGGCTTGGTTGGCGTAGAGGCAGAGCACTTGCCTTCCAACCTACCTGCATGAGTTTGCATGTATGCGAATCATGCCTGTGAAACTCTGTATATGTATGCAGCCTCCAATCTGTCAACCCAGCTGTGTGAATGGATACCTGTTGTCTTCAGAATATGGGAAAGGTAATGTAGCAAGGGACAGGAGATGGGCACGACCATTATAATGTTGGCCCTGAGAAAAAGTTGAGGTCTGTACTACCTCATTCCCCTTACAGTCTCAGGGTTATGGGACAACCTTTACCCGTTTATTCTGGTGTCGACCAGACCTGAGAGATACAGATGTCTGTGGTGTTGATCAGCAAATTTGAGCAACACTCTGTGACACATCAGAATGAATAAGTAAACACATTTTTAGACCATTGAAATCAAATTAAATCAGTAGGAAAAGGAGAAAAATTGGACAAGTTGAGGAATTTAGAAAAAATAATCGATTGTTAAAGAAGCCAAAGCATATAGAAAATTAATCTGGACAGACAGGGACAGGTCTTTAATATTTCTTATGCTGATAGGAATAGTAACATTGGCTGTAGTAATAGCATGGATAGTAATAACAACAAACTGCTTATTTCTGCTTATAATTTTTTGTAGATCACCTCATACATACACATGATTGCAAGCATGCATGTACACACACACACCAGACAGTGATAAACTACACATAATATAATACAAGTGCACATGGGAGCTTGTGGTTCATGAATGCAGAAGAAGATGACCTCAATTTGGTGTGTTTTGCAGTGGACGCCAACGACGCAATGTACGGAGGAGACCACAAGTTTGTGGGGGAGGTGAAGAGTGTTGCTGACACCCTGATCACCCAGATCCTGGCACACCTCAAGACCCTGTCCACACCCGAGGTCAGTACTGCTTAACTCACTCGGTACGGAGAGTTTTTCCCCTTGCGTTTCCCCAGGTACGGTCCATTTTGAAGGGTTAGGAAAAAAATCACAAAAAATACAAAACACAAAGGATCAAAATAAAACTTTCAGATCTGAATATTTACATGCTGGGTTAGTTCATGCCAAAATATTGAAGTTCTTCCTTGAATATTTCTTCGTCATGTGCCATGTTGAAAATACCCTAAATTTTGTGGTCAGGATCACTATACAGTCACACACTCTGATCAGCTCCATGAACACACAGTCAAAGGTGAGAAGGTCAGGAGAAGTGCTCATTCTGCTTGCCACTCAGTTCTCTTATGCCTTCTGTTATGACAATGGAATTTAGAAAGTCTTCTGTCACAAACTGATTCAAGAAATCAAAGGGGGCGTGGCACTGAACTGGGACATGCAGGCCACAAGGGCCAGAGAACAGAGGCAAAGTGGGAGAAAAACTAAAATCTTCGTGCCAGTCATGCATAGGAAAGTGAATGAAACCTCCATCAGACATGCGACTCACTGTGCTTGACCCGCTGACCGCTCGCCTCTCGTGACGTGTACGCCCACCTCCCTCTTCCATTTCACTGTCGTCTGAAACTGGGTCACTGTCAGTTCCTCCTTGCTGGCAGTTTCCATCACTTTCACCATTACCTTCATCATACTCCTCGATGTCCAATCCTTCAGTCTGAAGCACTTCAATCACTTCAGCAGCAGTAAAACGCAGCCGTCGCAATTTACTTTGTTCAAAAACTCGTACTCGCCTGCGACACCATTTTCGACACGAATGCAGATTAGCCATTCGTGTAGGTTGCCGAAGTCAATCGTTTACCGACGAGTGTATGGCTACGGAATCTCACGAAGTAACTTTCCCTTTGACCCTTGACATGTTTGCAGTGACCAGTGTGGCTATGGTAGGCGTGCAGGATCTAAAGGGGAGCGTCGAAAAATTTTTAAGTATCGAAACCGCTATAGCGTTCCGTCGTACGCAACCGTGCCTTTCATCACGACCGCTATAGCGTTCCATTGTACCGAGTGAGTTAAATATGCCATTTATGTGTCCTAAGTGTAACCCTTTGACTCCTGCACCCTGTCCACCAACTACAAAAACTTTACTCTTTGACTCCCTCATCAAAGGGTTAAGCTTTTGCTTTGCTAGCATGGTTGACAATGGAGAATGCTGGTGGGCAGGGTGTGGGAGTCAAATGGGGTAATATTTGGTCTGCTGTAGGCTTACACACGCACTCACACACACACTCACACTCACACACACACACATACACTCTCACACACACACGCACACACACACACACGCACACACACACACACGCACACACACACACACACACACACACACACACACACACACACACACACACACACACACACACACACCAAACCACACACACACATACACTCTACACACACACTCTCACACACACACACCACACACACACACACACACACCACACACACACACACACACACACACACACACACACTCAATCTCACACACACACACACACACACATACACACACTCTCTCTCACACACCACACCACACACTCACCATCACTCACACACTCACTCACTCACTCACTCACTCACTCATACACACACACAACATTGTACATACATGCATGCATTCTTTCCCTCTTGTGTGTCTTACTCTCATTCTTGTGTCACTCTGTCTTCCTTGACTTTCCCATCTCCCTTTCTCTCTCTCTCCCTCCTCCCCCCCCCCCCCTTTCTCTCTCTTGCACATTAATCACTGTTTTTCTACTTATATCTCTCCATCTCTCTTGATTAATAAGAACATCTATAACTTTTTGATTTTGATTTCCTTGCATGCTATGTATGAGATCGTTGATTTACCAGTTTCTTTCTCAGTGTGTTTAGAAATATGCTGATATGTAAACTAACAATGTAGTTGTCATTGCTCTCTGTCTGATTATCGTGTATTCTTTCTTCCTTGGTCCCATTCCCTCTTTGTTATTCTCACTCTCATCCACGGACATTTTTAACTCAATGGGCCTCGCAGTCGATCAGAATACATCTGCTATGGGTTTTCATACTTGTGGGATAGATAGACAACTTTTGATTCTCTTAGTATTCAGTGTGACCAGGTCATGGTTTATGGAAAAAAAATCACAAGGGAAATAATTTGTTTTTTTAAATCATTCTTGTATAGCGCCTTTCTCAAAACTTCTTTGGACTCCTGGACTTTTACACATAATCAGACATTTTAGTGGAGCACGGAGAACTCAAGCTGTTAGGAGAGCTGACTACACTCCATTATGTTGTCGCACAGTCTGTGTCTTTGGCAGGCATGCATGCTGGGTGTTTCCGTTTTTCCATAAGCCAGCCATTGACATGACCTACAGGAGCTTTAACATGCATAGGCCTACTTGACGTTCTGCATGTATATACACACAAAGAGGGTTTAGGCACTGGTAGGTCTGAATACATGTTGCATGGGAAATAAGAAATGTCTTCACTCTTTACCCACCAGACAGGAGGTACCCAGGCAGGATTGAACCCCCTACCTTCCAATTGGAAGTCTGTTTATTCACCTGATTATCATGCCTGTCAGGTAGGAAGGGTTCGTTCATTATTTCTTTTAACGTCTATTCACATATGTGCTTTTGTACGAGGTAGGAAGGACATAGAGGGTAAAGGGAGCATCATTTACAAGGAATGTAGTTGGGTTGTTCATATTCGCAGCATTCCCAAAATTTGTCAACAATTTTATCACAGCTTGGTGTGTATTGTATTGCAGATGGAAAAGCGAAAATCTACGATAGCTATGGAGTTGTTGAGTACAGTGGTTGCCATAGTGACATAAGCAACACAGCGATGGCTACCCTGGCCACCAACTTATGGGCACTGCTCCAAAGAGCAGGACATGCAGATACCAAGGCCATGGTAAGATTCTGTTGTGTCTTGTCTACATGGAATGACAGTGTTTTGCCAGCATTTTTCTTTTAACCCTTTGACTCCCGCACCCAGTCCACTAACATCCTGCATTGTCAACCATGCTAGCAAAGCAGAAACTTAAGCCTCTGACTCCCTTACCCTATCTGCCAGCTTCCTGCAGGAAGTTAATGGATAGGGTGAAGGAGTCAAAGGGTTAAGTTTTTGCAATTTGTGGATAGGACGCACGAGTCAAAGGGTTAATATTAGATGACCTGTTGGCATTGCTCTAATGGGCTGGTCACACAAGAAAATCATGATAAGTGTTTGTTTTTTGCTTTCTTTTTTTTTCTTTTGTCTGGCCAGATCAGCAGGACTTTTCTCTTGTTTGTTTGTTTTGTTCTGAACAGCATTTTCTGAAATGAATGTGCACACACTGTATGGTGCACACTGTGCAGGTGTTTGGTTGGTACACAGTTTGCATTCTCCAACTTCAGTGAGTGTTTATGCTGGTCATTTTCATGTTTCATAAAAGTCACTGAATACCAACATGGCTTGCAGGGTATTAATGTGTTTATTAGATGTTCTGCAAGTGTGGAGTTTAGGTATTGGTGGATCTGCACTGAGGTTGACCTTGAAGATCAGTCAGATCTCCGCCCTCTCTCCACCTGGCAGTACCCATGGGAGGATTGAACCCAGACCTTTTAATTGCAAGTTTGACAAACTTCCCACATGGTTATCACACCTTGTTTTGTCAGGGGTAAACAGGGAGATATGTTATGTTGTCCTGTGTGTGTAAAAATGGGCATATCATTGTGTGTTGTGACTGGTAAAATGGGAATCATGTTGCATTGTGAGTTCTGTTTAGGTAAATGGGCGGATTGTTGTGTGTTGGTGTTTTTTCTTTCTGCGGGAAATTGCGGGAGATTATTTTGTGGGTGTTTTGTATATGTTTTTTTTTTTATTGAATATTTTGAGGTAGTTTTTGTTGGCTGTAGGCATGTGCCTGGTGCGTGAGTGCACTTTGATTTGAATTGTTAAGATTTGGTGCTGTATAGATACTGTAATTGTTATCATTATTAGGAAAATGGGCAGAGTATTTTGAGCGTGTGTGTGTGTGTGTGTGTGTGTGTGTGTGTGTGTGTGCATGTTTGCGTGTCTGTGTATGTGTTTGTGAGCTCCACGGTGAATGTGTGTATATTTGTTTGTGCACACGTTAGTGTGTGTGTGTGTGTGTGGATGTGTGTGTAAAAGGCACAGACTGTCAGTAGAATGTCTCACTCAGTGGTCAAACCACATTTCCAGGACATCAGAAACCCAGTTCAAATCGCGGATAGGACAGAGTTTTCTCCCCCTCCATTAAATTGTAGGTGGTCGTCTAGGTTTTAGTGTTTTGGATGAGACGATAAACCGAGGTCCTATGTGCAGCGTGCACAGAGCTCACGTTAAAGACCCCAAGGCAAGAATGGAGTTGTCCCTGTGTGTTGCGTGTAGGAAATTGGACAGATTATTTTGTGTATGTTTTGTGTAGGAAATTGGGCAGATTATTTTGTCTTGGTATTTTGACTGGGGTGATTACTGAATTTCTATATATCTAAGAATACAGAGAACAGAGCCAAAAGTACAATGACAGCAATTATAATAGAAATGACTTCCAAGACTGATAATCTACTTTCTCTCTCATGATACTGATTGTTGACCTTTTATGAGGGCGGCGTATCTGATAGCGACAGTTATCGGTGGGGGTGGGGATTTTGGGGGGTTGGAGTGGGGTGGAGTGGGTTAGGGGAGTTAATTCATGATTTACGATGGTGGACCAATAAGACCAAAATTTTGCTAGGGATCCCATGGTTTAGACTTGACATACAAACTTTCAAAATGGCTGACAACAAAACCAGTCGATAAGGCAGAAAAATCAGGATGGTCTTCAACTTTTTTTTCTGCTTTTTCTTTCCTGTTTACTGAACTTGGTCTTTTTTTTTTAAATAAGTTTACTGTCTAAAGGTCCATGTTGCTTGGTTCTGTCTAACTTGCTGTTAAGTCCATGAATTTTTTTTTTTTTTTTTTTTTGTGTGCATACATTCCATCACAAAGTGTTAGCAGCATTGCAATGAAAGCATAACATGCTGCAACAAAAGTGTAGCACTTGGCAGCTCTGCATTTCTGAAAATGGTTGTAGATGCTCAGTGATATTTGAGTACTTTTCTGTGGTACCTTTGGGTGCGGTGCGCCGTATTCGACTTTTTTGGTTCATTTATTTTATTTGCATCTCTTTTTCAGACGAGGCTGGCCAATTACATCCAAAGTCGAGCCAATTCAGGGGCCAAAGGCTTCAGAGAGCTGGCACTGCAGATCAGAATGGAAACTTAACACTTGTACCCCCCCCCCCCCCCCCAAAAAAAAACCCAACAACACGGATCCAGTCAGCTTACCCATCATGAAGCTTGACCTTTTCACCCCCTCACACTGTGTACCAACTTCTTGCAGGAAGGGGGAGGGAATGAGAGCATTATCAAACAATAAGCATCATTCTGTTTGAGAGAGACTGTGATAGATGGATGGACATTTTACGCATATTATTCACCGAGTTCTGTGTTTGTTGCAAGGTAGGTGTGAGGTATACCTTTGCCTTTGTGCATGTTTTAGTGTGCATGTTGAAACCATGAAAATGAAATAAGATTTAGACATGAAAGTAGTATAATGTATGCAAGGAAATTGAAATAAGATTTTCAGGTGAAAATTGAAGTGAAAGATGAATTGAATGGATGAAAGCAGCCTGTCAAAAGTATCAGAAACAAAGAAGCAAGATCACCAGATCAGAATGTGTGTAAACAGCAAATGACAGTACATTGGTTCGGAATGTAGACAAACACACAATGACAGCATACTTTACATGGATCAGTCGAGCTAAACAAGAAAAGATCAAACAAAATGTTGTAGGCCTACAGCTGGCTCATAATACATTTTTGTTTTGTTTTATTTTTTTGTTCCGATTCTGTTTTCATGCATTTTCTTGGTCTGATTTCGCTTGAATGTTGACAGGTCTCCTGGATTCAGTTGTGCATTATGAACAAGGAACAGTGCGTACATGATGTAATTTATCTATTGGAACAAGGACAGATGGACACTGGTAACCTACATTCCACGAATGTGTCCATTTCTGAATATTCTCACGTGTAGCATTATTTTCCAGCTTTATCTTAAGACATGAGATCAGATGAGGCTGAATGCCTGCAACCAAAAGACAGTGTTTGTGCTTAGTGAAAAGTATATGTGGCATTGTAAATGGCCAAGCTGGAAATTGGCCTGTGTGCTTTTTGTGTTTTCCTTTTTTTTTTCAGAATTCTGTTTCTTGGATGTGTGCATGCATGGTGTTTTGGCCCCAGTATGTTGCTGCAGTCTGCATAGCCCTTCTTCGGTGGGCATACATGCTGGGTGTTTTTCATGTTTCCGTAAGCACAGACACCAGCATAACTTACAGGAACTGAAACATGCATGTTCATTTTCTGCATACATAAACAGATGAAGAGGGTTTAGACACTTACAGCTCTGCAGTTATGTTGATTTGGGAATCGAAAAATGTCCACCCTTTACCAACCAGGCAGGAGGTAGGCCTACCCAGGCAGGACTGAACCCAGGCCTTAAGATTGGAAGTTCAACATCTTCTTCACATGACCACCGCACCCATCCCTGTGTGTTTTCATGTGTTCTTGTTTCTGTCAGGAAGTTTTCATATTTATTAACCCTTTCGCATTCGCACTGCTAGATGTAAAGCTAGCTCCTAGTATTCGCATTTTTCTGACATTTTTTCATCCGAGTACAGTCATGCTGAAAAACATACTGCCATTCACTTGTTTGAAAGTACAGAAGAAAGATTTTTTGCACACATATACACGTGTCCATAGTTTGATTTGCATGTGGTTAGTGTGCGTGTCCCTGTCACCAAAGATGTCACAGACAGAGGTATTTTTATGGTGACAATACAATGGTTAGCATACAAACAAGCTCTATTGTCTAAAAACAACATTTGTTAGTTGTAAACACAACACCTGTCCTACCCGACGCTGTCTCTGCTCCTCCAGTATAGTATCCAATACACAGGCACAACACAAATGTCACAGAAAAGAATTGTCACGATGTCACCAAATGAACATAAACAGAAAGAAACAGAAGTGTTTTACAAAGATATTTTGTACATGGTCGTCTACAGATTTCATTCCCGATACACTATTTACACATATGTGCCTATACAGCAACTTTGCAGTTACTGTGATGATGGTGAGATGTTGTTGTCATCGTCACTGTGATTGTCACCGTCATTGTCAGTGGCAGTGTCACCAGTGGTGTCACAAGCGCTGGTTGTAGCCTGTGTCGTGGTGTTTAGCGCATGATAGTCCCGGACAGAAAGTTGACCAGTAGCACCATAGACGGGACTGATGTTTTAGCCCCATCATGATGAGAATAGCCAGGTATGCCCTGATTTCATCAGCTGTCGTCTCTTTCCAAAGTGGGTCAGGTTGCCCCTTTGCCGCAATCTTCTCACCAGCGTAGTTGTTGGTCTCTTCAGCAGCACTGACAAAAAATTCTAGGGCAGAAACAAACAAAAAATAGTCTATTGGTTTCGCATCAGCGGGCAGCGAATGTTTAGGCCCAAGAACTTGTGAAAATTCCCTGACTTCACTGCCACGTGCCATCGGTCGCCATGCCTGCACCAGTGCAGCCAGCGGTACATCGTCGTCTATGTCACTGTCATTTCCATCTTCACCATCACCACCTACTTCAACATCCGACTCTACATCTCCCTTTTCTTCATCTTCTTCTTCAATTTCTAAACGATCAATTTCTCTAAAAAATTCCTGCAACTCTGCTTCAGTGTAATCCACAAATTCGTCTTGTTCGCTGAAACTCGCCATCTTTCCCACGCTCACAGTTGTGAATGAAAGCACGTAGCACAGCATTAGTAATTAAGTCTTTCAGTAGTGAATGGAAAGTTCCTTCCATCCCAGAATGCTTGTACTATTTCTAGAACATTCAACGCGAGACTGACCAAGATTCTAACCACATGCGCGATAAGACAGCAAGGCCAGTAGTGATGGAAATTCCCCACACGTGTGCCGGAAAAGGTAGGGCGGTCTCAACCGCTATGAACGGATCGGCACATTTTTTTCGCAGGGCGGTTGCGGGCTTGTGAACAGCTAAGGGTTAATGCTGCAAGAATGAATGTACATCAGAGTACTGAGAAATGTGTTTACAATACTTGTTTGCAGAGTCTGTAAAAAGACAAGAATGAATAAACGATAAGTGAAAATATGTTTACAGTTTTTGTTTGCTTAATGAATGTACATCAAAGATCAATGAGAAATGTGTTTACACAATATCTGTTTGCGGAGTCTGTATAAAGACAAGAATGAATACACGTAAACAATAATTGAAAATATGTTTACAGTTTTTCTTTGCTTTTGTCTTCTTTTCACTCCTCAGACATTCCCATCATTTTGCCTGTTTGACCTGATGTATTGTTTTCGTAGTCTTATGAGAATCTTCTTTTTGGCCAAGAATGAATTTAACAGTTATGCCATCAGCCAGTCATTCAGGTTTTACTTTTTCAAGATGTCTCCACGCTTGCTACAAATTCTATACGCAGACGCCACAAATGGCATGTGATAGATAAGATCCAAAGTAATCATGGCATAAGCTGAAAACTTGCGCAGAATATGCCAGTCATCGACATAACAGTGAGCAATCACCATCCCATATTTATCTACTCGGTCCAAATTCAGAGAGCCATCCACAGCCTCTACATGCATCTAACTGTTGTGCTACATTGTGGTCATGGCAGCATGTAATTTTTTTTTGTATTTTAACATAACTTATGGTCAGCTTGTTGAGTATGCAGTTGCCATTTTGTTGTTTTGACCGCATGGTTGCTTTTACCAAAACTTATTTTGTGATCTGCTTTTCACTTTGTATTCTTGATTCCTATTATCTTCAGAAAATTTTAGCCGGAATTTAGTCCTTATTTTCTAAGACGCGCCATGAAATTTGAAGCCCATTACACAATAGTCATCTGTAACTGAAAGTTACTACAAATTCCATAAGCACAGCCACAGCATGGGTAAGATGCGTGTATAGGCTGTGGATGGCTCTCTTGAATTTGGACTGAATAGATAAAGAAGATGCAATTGTTATGATGTATCGCACATTCAGTGTTGCTAAGGTCAGTAGCATGACGAGCAGACATACCACCACAAGTGATGTGGTCTTCACAGAAGTTTGTGCTCACAGGTTTTTATTGTTTACATAAAGAACACATTTTTCATGTCAGTCCTCTGCTTTGGTCTCTGCATTTGTTGCCCGTTTTGAACAGAACTGAATGTAAGCTGAATATTTCGTTTTATAAATCTGTTCACAAGACTGCTTCATCATACCTTTGTGACAACATCCTTTTGAACAAACTGATTAAGCGAATATTTCGTTTATATAAATCTGTTCACAAGACTGCTTTCATTCATACCTTTGTGACAACATCAACATTTTCACACAACTCGCACCTTGTAGAGAAATTCAAGATACTCTTTCCCTTCAATTCCTAGATTTAACTATCAACTATCGGCCAGCAGTCTTTTGCTATGTTGGACATCTGCTGAATAAACTTCCATTCTCCCTTCATCTATCACTACCCTTCTGTTTTAATCCAATTTAAAAACCCATCTCTTTTCCTGACAATGAATTTGCAACTGCCTCTTTCCATCAGTTTGTGTGTGTGTGTGTTTTTGTTTTTTGTTTGATTGGTTGGTGGTGGTTGTGTTTTTCTTGTGTGTGTGCGTTGTAAGATGGTGTGCATTGATCACAAGCATATGTCTGGTGCATGGGCGTGCTTTGATTTGAATTGTCAAGATTTGACACCATATTAGTATTCCTTTTGGGTTTTTTTAATCACTTGTCACGGTCCCAAAATTTTTGGTTGCAAATTGGATGACTTAAGTAGAAATCTGAGGTAGCCTGAAAGGACTTTACATTGCTCCTCCAAAGAAGACGAAGTACACTTTGTCTTTTGTTGTAAAGTCCGATCCAGTTAAGCTTTCTTGTGGAGTTCCTCAGGGCTCTGTACTCGGGCCTGTCCTGTTTACCCTCTATACTTTTCCTCTTGCCAATATCATTAATCAGCATGAAATGAAACACCATTTTTATGCTGATGATACCCAACTCTACAATAGCACTAGCCCTGAAAACCTTAGTTCTCTTCTGTCGGAAGTCTCCAGCTGTTACACCGACATCCAAAATTGGATGACCCAAAATAAATTACAGTTAAACGGAGATAAAACTGAAGCCATGCTTGTAGGCACCAAAAATAAACTAGATGCTGTTTCAATCAATAACATTCAACTCGGAGACAACACCATCCCTCTTTCGAACTCTGTCAAAAACCTTGGTGTGATTGTTGATAAATCTCTTTGTATGCAGAAATTTACCACCCAGACCTGTCAATCATGCTACCCTCAGATTCGACGCATTGGCTGCATTCGCCGATTCCTTTCAACCGATGCTGCATCTAAACTAGTAACTTCCCTTGTTCTGTCACGCCTGGACTACTGCAATGCTCTTTTATCTGGCCTACCAGCTTCTCGTCTCCTTTGCCTGCAACGCTTACAAAATACAGCTGCCCGCCTCGTCCTTAGAAAGAAAAAAATTGATCATGTTAGTCCCCTCCTTCGGTCTCTGCATTGGCTTCCTGTCGCTGATAGAATCAAATACAAAATAGACACCTTATGCTATAAATCTACTCATCATTCTGCTCCATCCTATCTCTGTGACAAGATCAAAATTCGTACATCAGCTCGCACCTTGCGCTCTTCCTCTGATACTCTTACCCTACAAATTCCCAAGGTTAGACTCTTAACCGTTGGTCAGCGCTCTTTTTCTGTCTCAGGACCAGCTGCGTGGAACAATCTTCCCCTATCGCTCCGGACCACATCTACTCTTTCCGCATTTAAGTCAGGTTTGAAAACTCACCTCTTTCCACGTCAATGAATTTCTGAGGCCTTTTTCGCCGTTTTTTACTGCTATTTTTTCCATTGTTCATAATTTCAGCATTGTATGGACATTTATGCCTATTTTTGACTTAATTGATTGTTTTACAAATGTTCATCTTTGAGTGCGATCCTGCGTGTGATTGGTGAGTGAGCGCGCTTTGATTTGATTTACCAAGATTTAGCGCGATATAAATATTGTAATTATTATTACTTACAGATTTTAGGGAAAAGTTTATTCAGCCTAAGTATTATAGACAGCCTTGTCTGTTTAAACTGTGCTTGTTGTTGTCATCAACAAATATAGAAGTTGTCCGCAAATTTTCTGTGTTCTTATATAAAGCTATGAAATTTAGAGAAAATGCTGTGTCATAAGATGAGTTATTGATATGTATAATTCAAACCTTTTTGTGCATTATTTAGAAGGTATTGTATTGTTCACATACCCCTTCATAAGGAGCCAAGGCCTAATATGAATAAACTATCTGAAGTCTTTAGTCCACCATGGGGATGCTGTGGGCTCTTCCAGTATAAATAGTATCCTCACCTTCTGGAAATTCTGTGCTAGAAATTTTCTCTTTTCTGTCAATCTCTTTGTTTTTGCCTTCCTTTTTGCTTTCTTTTCCGATCATTTTCTGCCTTGCTAGTTATTCACCTGTATATTTCTATAAATCCTTGCATACTTAGTTATTCACCTGTATATTTCCATAAATCCTTGCATACTTTCTCTTAGCATTGATAATTGGGTACTTGTATTGACTGCATTTTTGGTTCTGTGGAAATGTGATATGCAGAAGCAGTTTTTTTTGTGTGTGGATAATTTAGGCCCGTTTTTGTAAATGTTTCAATATCCTTAGTTATGTCTGTACTCAGGTTTGGGTTTTTAATCCTCCCTGGTGATTAAATTGGATGGAATGTTCAAGATCAGGAGTATTGATATGTGTACTTAATTTTTTGTTTTCCATTTTTTTTTCTCTTTTGAGTGAGTCATTGTGAACGTTTCGAGATGGTTATAGCCCGATATGGCTCTGCACAGTTGGATGGGCTTTTTAAAGAACACAGCTTCTGGCTACCAGACAACTGGCAAATGGCAGCCTTTCCATTGACAGTTGTCAGAAAATGTGCCTACATAGATGTCAAAGAACAGAAAGTAGTGGCATTGTGTTCAAACCGTTGATCACCGTCTTAGTGGGAAGTGTAATGTCAGCAATGTAGTTTTGTTATGTCAGAATTGTAACATAGCATAAATTTATCATGCTATCAATACGTTATAACTATGCGCTTACAATGTCAGATATATGGGTGATGAATGCACACAAACGATACAGAGGCTACAAAAATGGCTTGTACTTGTAATATTTATTCTTCATTGCATGTACATACATTGACACACTGAGACATAATGATGTTTTCTTACACAAAAATACAAGAGAAGAAACTAACAACAACAAAATCTTAATGCATACAACTTAAAAAATAAACATCTATTTATTTGTAACAGTCTTCTTAGTGCACATCTGTACTAGCACACACACACACACAAATCACCAGTCACAATCACACTACACCACGAGTTTTAATTGCAATCACACCACCAACCATAGTGGACATGTAAGAACAACTGACTTACATGTTCTATGCCAAACAAAGCACAATATTCCATTTCTTCTGTGGCATGGAACATGTCCACATTGTAGCATTATAAAAACACACACACAAATCTGTATTACAAATATGTACAAGATTTTCAGTAATTGTACACCAAATGAAAAAAAAATCATACTGGACTTTTACTTGTCTATGGCCAACTTTGATCCCAACTGCAAACTGTTATGAACCAAAACTGAAAACCAAAAAATGCAACTTGCAGTAACTGGGTCATGTATACCAAACCTGGTCACTTATTGACAATATCCGAGTCAAGAGGACCTCAGAATGAGATCAACAGAGAGCAAATGACATATTTTTGCAGTTGGCAAAGGACAGTAAGATGTGACAGCCAACAATTCAGTAAGATGTGACAGCCAGCAATTAACGAGGTAACATCAAAATGCTCATCACACTGAATGCTGACAAATATGTACCACTCCTCTTCTAACTAAAGCAGAATAACAATGATCAGCTCCCAGTCTGTTCACTTACATTAACCTTTCACCCTCCTCTCACCCTAGTCACCAGCCTTCTGCTGGGCGAGGCAATGAAAGAGTTGAATCGCAAGACTGGACAGCAGCAACAAAATGCACTCAGGGCTATTCTTCCTTGGCACCAACAAGGACACGCAGCAGCACCGAGTATGCATGTCATCATTCAAAACAGACATTTCAAGGGTACAAACCACAAATTAGATTTTCTGATCTAAGGTAAACACCTAAACTGATAGAAAAATGAAAAGATAATTCATCAAACCAAGGACAAATTCTTTGAAGTGTGAAATTAACCAATAGAAAAAAAGAATACTGATAGGAGAAAATAGAAACACAAAATAAGAAAGAGCATGACCTAACACAAATGTAGAAAATAGCAGGCAACACTCCAATAAAATACAAAAACATACAGACTAAAACGGTCATTTCCCATGCTCCACTGATTTACTTGGAACAAGACAAGGATATTCCATGTAGCCTTCCATTCCTTCTACGTTGCCTTCTACACACAAATTGTTTTAAGAATATGGTCTTATCTTTTACACCAACACACTGTACTTATGTCAAGATGATACACAGGCAAACGCACAACTACCTTAAAAAGATGATCCAATCTGTTATACACACACTGCATCTACATCACCACAACACACAAATAGCTTAAGAAAATGGTCCAATCTCTAAAACACACACAGACACTGCTTTCATGTTACCACAGCACACAGGCAAACATACATCTACCTTAAAAAAAATGGTTCAATCTCTCTTACACACACTTTTATGTCATTATAACAACACATTATAGTTCAACAGTTTCAGGCATGAGCACACTGGGCATTGTTGTGTTTGCTTCAGGCACCAAATAACGTTATAATTCATGTTTACCAGATGTTCTGCATGCATGTTCACATGTACGGGAAACAAGCAGTATCGGGTCTGCTCAAACAGACCTGGGAAATGGGAGAAAATGTCTTAATTATCCATCAGGTCTACGACCTGGGAATTGAGAAAAATCTCCATCTTTCAATTATCTCCAGGAGGTGAACTCTCCCACCTTTCACCACCAGGAGTAGGCTTACCTGCGAAATGGAAAAAAATCTCCATTCTTTTATCTACCAGATATATACTAGGGGAAATCTCCATCCTATATTTACTATGCATATGATGACCTGGGAAATGTGAAAAGGCTTTTTTTTTATTCACCAAGCATATGCTTTCTTCTTCTTCTTGGCGTACGCTGCTACACAATCATCTGAGTCCAGGCGATGAATGCAGCCGTCTTTTCCAGCTCCTGTCTGCAGCCATGGAGTTTGGTTGTCAGCGGAGTGTCTGTCAGCCACATGTCCTGTCTTGCCACCTGGCGAAAGGGACATCTTTAGAGTATATGCTCTGTGGTTTAGTCACTAAGCGTATGCCGACCTGGGAACTCCCATCAGGCGCTATCGGGCAGGTTTAAATTCAGACCTTTCAAATGGAAGTAGAGCATCCTCACAACTTGGCCACACCATCCATTACCGTTATTAGAGTTTAGAACCACTATCACTGAAATCTCCCAATAACTGTGTGCACAGATGACACTAACAATGAAGTCATGTCACATCTTTTTGTACCATTATCATTTTATTTTTTGTGCCATTTCCAAGTCTGCAATCAACTTTAAGAACTTCCAAATTAAATTGATTTCCCAGTTACAGTTGAAAGACGCTTTGTCACCCACATTCTCTCATACAAAATTTATGCTTAAAGTTGGGTACATCGATGTACTCAACAATATATATTTTACACACACACACACACACACACAGAGGTATTCCAATGTGACTCCCTATAAGAATATGACTATAAAAAAATGAGCAATGTAAGTAACTGGCCTGTACTGGACACCAGTGATGCAAGTGATTAAAACCAAGGACAAGGAGAACATCACTTAGAAATCAAATTGGTTCTTTGACGCTGTATGACATGCCCTAAGTACTTCATGTTTTGTACAAAATCTTCGGCAGGACAACACAATGACAATTTGGAGGGTCTGCAAGCTCACGCTCACACATACACTCAGCAGAAGAATACAACTGAAAGTACGAAAAATGATGAACATGAAATGAATGTGTACACACACATACACACATGCACACAGAGCACCATACACAGACTAGCTTGCACTGCCACTCTGCAGAGCAACAAAAGAAAAATGAAATACACAGCCATGCAACCCTTAACACCAGCACAGACCTAATGGCAACAGTTTTACAAGGTAAAGTAAAGGCCAAAAGAAATCTGGGCAGACCACCCATCTTCTATATGAACATGAACATCACCGACATCAGCGGTTTTAAGGTCTGAGTGGCACAAAAAAGTCGAGACTGGAGTGAATGAAGGAGAGTTGTGATGTCTGCTGCAGCAGCTACCACTGAACTCTGAGATTGTAATGGGTGAAACTGTCCTACTGTGTCAAAGAAGACAAAGCAGACTGCGTCTTGGCATTGCACCTACAGGCACGGCATGATGACCGACTCTGCAATGTGTGCACAAGGCGAGAAAACTTGCAACCCGAGGAGAAACCCAGAAGCTTGCTTGAACATGCATGAAATTTAACCCCTTGCATGCCAACATTTTTTTATATCCAGTGTTTTCAATGTGCCAGGGAAAAAATGTTGCATCGCTACCATGTACATTAAAACAACTGTTGCTTCCATATTTATGGGAATCTATGCATGAAATTACACAGAATGGTGCATTAGGCATGACAAAATGTATTTTCAGATGATTTATGTAGTAGGCTAATTTCTTGAAATTACTACATATTTGTAGTATCTTGTAGAAATTCCCATAAAAAACTCATAACCGCTCACAATAGAAACCAAAAAAACAGAGGAAAAAATAGAAGATATGACCCTCCTGATGAAATCTAAAAGTATTCAGACTCTGGCTGACCTAACAGATCACAGACAGCTGACAAGTTACAAAGAGCCACAGTGTGCTAATGCACTGAGTGGCTTGACCGGGTCAAGTCCTCCACTGCCGCACGTCTCCCAAACCCACCCCTCTCCATCACCCTAGTCTTCCCATTGCCACTTCTAATACTACTCGCTGACAGTGTGGCTTATATAATTCTACAATGTGGTCGGGTCTGTCCATTCATGTTGGGTCTGTCTGCTGCACATTTCATACCAACAGCGAGTAACTACTGCTGTTTTCAACCTCTTCTTGTATCAGAATTGTCTTCTGAATCATCCTACAATCATTTATTAGTTCTTGACTCAACTCACTTGCTTTCAAAGGCTGAAAACATGCAGCATTGCAAGACAGTCCTGGTGTCAGCATTTTGCTGAAAACCAGTTTCTCTTTTCAGATAAATAAAACCAATCTGGTGAGGGTTGCATAGGTCAAAAAGTCATGTAAGGGAAGCCAGTCACTTTCATGAACCCTCTCTGAGACCGACAACATCAGCCAGTGCTTCTCTCCCATTTACATTAGGTTGAAACGTGCGTCAAACTACCTCAGTAAAATTCATGTATGTAGGCACCACAGAAGGCTCCGAGTGCTCCGTAAATTTTACGTTGACGGCACTCAAGAGGTTAACAAGATACTGATGCACACTCGCTCGATCACAAGCACCAATAGGTATGTAAACATTCCAAGACAGAAAATGTACTGTCTGTGGTGTGGCTGCAGATGAACTACATTTCCTGGATTACTGAATAAGCTATAAAACAATCACACTGAAACTCACAAAGAAGATTCAGGAAAACAAATGCCTTCAACAACCGATTGCCCCAACTCAGTTATGCTAATTCCAAGTGACTTTATTTCCAAATACTTTGTGCAGAATATGTCTATGACTGCCTGCATTTGAGAAAACTCAAAGATTCTTCATCATTCATACATTCATATTTCCATTAATTATGTTGATAATGTGAAATCAGTAACTACTCCAATCATTAATAATGATATCAACTTATTACCATCAGTCTGTGTAATATAACATTATCTTGGGTTCTTATGGCAAATAAATAAGTTCTGAGCATGGACATGCACATATACACATACACACACAGTGACTAACATGACACAGAAATAATTATCAACAGGTGGTTTCAGAAGTGTCACTGATGGTGCACACACACACACACAGTGGCTAGCAAGACACAGATCAACAGGAGGCTATAGAAGTGTCACTGACTGTTCCCTCTTTGTGCCCCTAAGCCAGCAGATGTTCATCCTTTCACCTTGACCTATGGCAGATAGACTGAGATTGAAGGGGTTAGTCCCACTGTCAATAAAGACTCAACATTTCCCTCTGCCTTTATCATTTGTGTCCACATTTATTCCGACAATCACACACAGACACAGCACGACTGACTTGACAGAAAGATGTGAAACGTCACGAGCAGGATATTATCAATTTTGACAACTGACTTGACATTCACACTACGATACTGTATGGCCAATCAAGTTTACACACACATGACGATACTCTGTGACTAAACAGCTCCCATGTCGCCACATATATTGTCATTTGACACAAATGTGCATGGTAAAACGGATGATGATGCTGGTAAAACGGATGCTGATAACAATGATAAAACTGATGACAATAATGATAAAACAAGATGACCATGATGGTATAACAGATAATTATGATGGTTCTGACAAAAACAACCATTTCTTTCACTTCAGAGGAAAATATTGAAAAAACAAATCTGCAGACTGCAGATCTGTACAACTGCCAATTCTTTGTACTAAAGCACAGACAAGTGTCCACCTCACACAACTGTCCACTTTGTTGTGTCATACACGGTCTATATTCACAGATGGACTATCTGATCTTGTCACAGAGGTCTATCTACAGATTGTCTGACCTTGTCACAGATGGTCTATCTGATCTTGTCACAAATGTCACACACAACCAGTCCCTTTTGTTGTGCGACATATAACCAGTCTAACCAAGTCACATGCTGGTCCCATCTTGAGTGACAAACAGTCCACTTAACAACATGATAGTTTATTTTAACCCATTTATCTTTTCAGCATCCCCTGTCTGCCTGTGTCTCTGTCTATGGGTGGGTGGTTGTGTGCACATGTGCTTGATTCTTAAGACTTGTTTTCAGGTCATGTTTTATCAATGTCTGTTTTTAATTGGTTGAAAGTGTCATAATCATGTTCTACTCCTGTAAAGTGCAACAAGCATGCTTTTGACATGGACCGTTTGCCCTACATGAAATCATGACCATTATTAAATAGACAACAGGTCCATTTTGCAACGTGACTCACAGTCTATCTTACTGCATGCAATCAACCATTCTCTTGCAAGTTGTAGGAAAGACATTTTGTTCATTTTGTTGTGCAACAGTCCAATTTTGTACAACCTATCCATTCTTATGCGACATATAAAACTGGTCCGTTTTAGTTGTGTGACAACCAGTCCATCTGACTGTGCCCAAGTGCCATAGCTAATGATGGTTTGTAACAAACTAAATTTCTAAAGCGGTTGGGAATTTGTGGAAACCTCCTCCTTTCTGTCAATGCCCCCTACAGGCATTGCACGGGGTAGTTTGCTGTTCTTTTCACAAATGAAAACATTTTTTTTTAAAATAGGATGGTCAAGCTATTCTAACAATCTCCCTTCCATACAATTCAAGGGAGATTTTCAGACTAACTTATCACTTAAAATCCAGATTTTGTTCTTCTCAAGATCACTGATATTTTGAAGCAGCTTTGCTTGAAATAAACCTCGACATGTGTAAAGGTGTAGAAGACAGGCACCCTTTCCTCAAAAGAGTGATATCGCAAGCACTCTGGGTTTGGAGTTTTGTTTGTTTTTTGTTCGTTTGTCTGTCTTTTATGAGTCTGCGTGACTTTGACCTTGGGAGTTTTACTTTCCAAACTTATACTTTCACAACTCCCAAACCGTTCAACATTTTGACTGCTCTCTAATAAAGATCCACCTGTGCACACAGCTCTGAAGATCTTGGACATTTCTATCACAGAAAAGACACAAACACATGTCTCCAATCAATATGAAACAAACACCTTTTTCTTCAATTTTAAAAGTCAGAATGAAGAAACAGACAACCAGTCCATGCTGCACCATCAACTACTGGACTGTTTTGGGGGCGATACAGAAAACTTGTCCATGATATATGTGTGTGTGTGTGTGAGCGCGCGCGCACAAAAAATTAGGTGTTAGATTTGTTATACCGTCATCCACTTCTATGCTGCCTTGGTGAGGAAGATGTAGGAGGGATCACTGAAGGGTCCTGACCGCCCATGGATGTCTACAGCACGCACAGCAAAGTGGTATTTGTTGCCGTCCTGGAACTGCGTCAAAGTGCAGGCCATGGGCAGCGGTAAGGCTTTCACATCACCCACCTGAAGACAACATTACACACACACCTGAAGACAACATTACTTCACATCACCCACCTGAGGAGACACATCACACACCAGAAGACAACAGTACACACACTTCACACCACCCATCTGAAGACAACAGTATACATCACCCACCTGAACACAACAGTATATTCACTTTACACCACCCAACTGAAGACAACAGTACACAGTACACATCATCCACCTGAAGACAAAAGTGCATTCACTTTACATCACACACCTGAAGACAACAGTACACAGTACACATCACCCACCTGAAGACAAAAGTGCATTCACTTTACATCACACACCTGAAGACAACAGTACACAGTACACATCACCCACCTGAAGACAAAAGTGCATTCACTTTACATCACACACCTGAAGACAACAGTACACAGTACACATCACCCACCTGAAGACAAAAGTGCATTCACTTTACATCACACACCTGAAGACAACAGTACACAGTACACATCACCCACCTGAAGACAAAAGTGCATTCACTTTACATCACACACCTGAAGACAACAGTACAAATACTTCAAGTAAACACATCAGCCACACAGTCAATATCTGGCATGATAAACTGTGGGAAGTACTATTAGCTATGCTCTCTTTGTATGGCACCTGAGTGCCAGGACTGCTCTGCACATCTAAACCAAAACTACTTGGGCACTAAACGTAGATCAACCAAATTTTTTTCCATCACCTTTTATTACCTTGTGTAGAAACAATCAGACAATGTATTTACTTGCACCGACTTCCATTTTCGTTGCTGTATGGATCTGACAATTCAAGCTAATTACTATCACCCATGCAAATTTTCTGACAAGCATGGTGCAGGGACAATGCTCCACATCAGAACAAATATTCAAAGAAATATTTTCAAACTCAAAACACATTTTGACCCAGAAAGTCATTGGCTTGACCCTTTCATTCCATCATCATATCCATCAGCTTCCCACAGGAAATTTATTGTTGTTATTTTTGTTTAAAGCCCAGCCAACTACATACAGCCATATCAGGGCTATAACCATTTCAAAATGTGCACAATATGTCAACAGGGGGAAAAAAAAAAGAAAAGAAAATTAAGTACACATACCAATATATTTGCCTACATACTCTAAGGACACGCCCCTGGCACTGACTGCTCTATCCAATTTATTGCAAAGGGGATTTAAAAAACATACCTGACTACAAATTTAAACTTAACTAAAGACACTAAAACATAAAAACGGCCTAAATTACCTAAAATTGCTTCCGCATGTCTCATTTCCTTGGAGCCGAAAAGGCACTTAATACATGTACCCAATTATCAATCCCAAGAGAAAGTATATAAAACTTACAGGTGAATGGATAGAAATTGATAGGAAGAAATGATAAAGCAAAGGAACTGGGCAGAAACAAAGAGAGTGACAAAAAAGAGGAAATTTCTAGCACAGAATTTCCAGAAGGTGGGGACACTATTTATATCGAAAGAGCCCCCGGGATCCCCATGGGTGGCCTTAGGAAACTGGTGAATTGGAAGAGGAAGGAAAAGGCTAAGACACTGCATGGTATACCGGAGAGGGAGAAAACAGCTAAGAAGCTGCTGGGTGCATTGATGGAAGGAGGAAAAGTCTGAGAAGTCACACAGAGTTGGTGATTTGCATGAAGTGGTAGAGTTTTACCAACCAATCCACTAGTCCCCAAGCATGTCGTACAAAGAAAACTTTACACAGTTAAAAAACAACAAAATGAAGCAATGCTGACAGATTACCTTTTTCCATAGAGACGTTTGAGGAATGGCATTGGTCTCCTGGTAGGCAAAGAGCTGATAAGAAGCTATTTCAACACAGTCTGGTGGGATGGTCATGTTCCATGAAAGCACAATGCCTGAAACAACCCCACCAAGTTCATTACAATTACAATCCTCTAGAAATAAAGGATCGGTTGTCATGTAGCATTAAGTTGCACAGAAATAAGATGGCAGAGATGTAACCTTTTCTCATGGCCAGCAGTATGATGGCAGTTCCCATCTCATCTCATTCGCTTCTTCACATTTCCCAATCTTGAACTGGGTCAGGTAAACTTAGCCATTCAAGGGCAGCTGTCAGTACATCCATCCGTGAATGGCTAAGTTTACCTGACCCTGTTCAAGATTGGGTTTAAAGAGATTTTCCCTCATGTCAGGCTCAAGTCAGTCAGACCCGAAGATAGGAGCTCTTCCTCTATACCAACAATCATGGCACAATGCCCAAGACAACCATGCTGTTTCTTGCCAGGCTAAAACACCTCGGCATCACTTTTAAATAATACTGCTTTCAGCCAACTGGCACACACACACATGCAAACTAGCAGACATACAAATACAAAAACATTAGCACACACCAGCACAAACAATGTCATTCTTTCTCTGTGGAATGTCTGTATTGTCTAATGTATAATTCATGTGTAGTGTAATGTAGACAATCTTTGAGTGAGGGCTAGATGTGAAAAAGCATATACTTTGCTTCTTTCATACCCTTGTACATAAAATCTTTTCTCTCTTTCTCTCTGGAAGTTAAAAAGGCATACATGGTTTATTTCACAATTTGTTCTTGTTCTCTCTCTCGTACCACACACACACACACCTATAACTACTACTACAATATAATCTATTGTTTAACAAAAGTGTGTACAAGAGATCGTCAAGTCCTAGACTAGTAAACAGTAGCAGGCCTGCAGAAAATTACAGTTTTCAACAAGCCAGCCAGGTTACTGGATTTCAAAATCTACAAGCCCACACATATTTTCATAACCAAACATATGTGATCATTCTCCTGAAAGAGGATCAACAAGCATGACAGAGGTAGAAAAAAAATAACAGAAAAAAAAAAAAAAAAATTGCCAACCATAAAAAACAATGCCTTAACTCTTAACAGTTCGTTCCATTGAATTTCGATTGCCGATGATCGAAAATTACGATCAGAAAGTTTTTGTCTTATAACAACACATTTTTGGTATCAACATCAACCATTGACTAAAAATCACTTACAAAAACGAATGTATAAAGGAAAAAAGGCAATATTTTAAGATTTATAAGCTGAATGTTGCATAAAAAAGTGCGTGACCACGTGTCTTCCCGTCCGACGCCATCTTGAATTCATTTCACTTTACTGAGCTGCCCGTGCCAAGTTTCTACGCGATTATGACTTCCAGCAACTCTTTTTCCAACACTGAGTACCTCGACAGCAGTGATGAAGAAACCTGGGAGCTGGAAAATGCTGTTTCTGACTCTGACACAGATGATGATTCCGATGTCCCTTCGATAAATCCAGACCGTAGCAGACGATCCCAAATGTAAGTGTTTGTTTACATTCTTCGATCTCAGTAAAACTAAAAAAATCGCTATCGTGATTGAGTAATAATGAAGAGTGGTCACTAGAATTCATTTTTGACTTACTTTTGGTTTGTATGATTGATCACATATCAGTCAAAAGGATGTAATGTAAATTTTCGCTTCGACAAATTACTTGAGCAGACTGACCTACTTTTGGCTGTCGGTCGACACCAAGTACTAGCAGACAAAATCTCAATGAACAGTCTGTTCAGTTTACATGGTCAGTGGTACAAATTATATCGCTTGCATGATGATCAGAATCATGTGTGCCATTGATTCTAGCATTTTTCACATGATAATCCATATGTGTACACTATTATTTTCCTGCATGAAATTACAAGACTCTTGTGTGTGTGTGTGTGTGTGTGTGTGTGTGTGTGTGTGTGTGTGTGTGTGTGTTGTGCAAGTGTGTCAGAGAGAGACATTTTGTGTGTGTGTGAATGTGTGTGTGTGTGTGTGTGTGTGTGTGTGTGTGTGTGTGTGTGTGTGTGTGTGTGTGTGTGTTGAGTCTATAACTTTAATTTCTACTGACAAAAGTGTGTCAGTGGTTCAGTTTCTCTCTCTCTTCCTGTGTGTGTATGTGTGTGTGTGTGTGTGTGTGTGTGTGTGTGTGTGTGTGTGTGTGTGTGTGTGTGTGTGTGTGTGTGTGTGTGTGTGTGTGTGTGTGTGCACAAACATGTTTTTTATTTGTATTTCATGATTGTGCTTTACTTTTGTTCACATTTCTATCAGTTGAACAAAAAGATGATGTTTTTCTCTTTTTTTTTGTTCCAGAAATGAAGGCTACAATACAGAGGACCCAGGTTTGGAGACCCCTCTCCCCGTCTTCGATCCTGCCCGTCCTTCTGGTGTCTACCTGGAGGATGTACAGACGAGGGCTGACATCAGACGTTATTTACGGCCATTGGATTTTTTTCAACTTTTTTTTACTCATTGTCTAGTACATTGGTTATGTACACATACAAATAATTATGCAAAAGTTGTAGGTCCTAGTAAGCCTTCCATGTTTCCATCTTGGTTTGACACATATCCAGATGAATTCTATCATTTTCTTGGTCTTTTGATGTATATGAGTATTGTTCAAGCTCCAAACATAGAAAGGTATTGGTGTTCAAAAACTTTGTATAATGGGTTATGGGCTAGAAGTTTTATGTCAAAGATGCGATTCAAGCAGTTAATGTGTTTCCTAAAAATTTCTAACAATGAAACTGAAGATCCTAATGATAAACTTTCTAAAGCAAGATTTCTAATGGAATATATAAGGAGTAAGTGTCAGAAATTGTTTCAGCCTTCTCAAAACATATGCATTGATGAACGCATGGTGAGAAATAAAGGAAGATATAGCTTTAGACAGTTTATTCGAGATAAGCCTACAAGATGGGGGATGAAATTATGGGTTTTAGCTGATTCTGAAACAGGTTACACTTATAACTTTGATGTATATTTGGGGAAAAAAACTGTTTCTTCTGGTTTTGGCCTTGCATATGATGTTGTTATGAAGCTAGTTCATTCTCTTGTGGGTCAAGGCTACAGACTCTTTTTTGATAATTTTTATACTAGTTTTCAGTTGTTGAGGGACTTGATTAAAAAAGGTATCAGAGCATGTGGTACTATCATAGTTAATAGAAAAGGGTTTCCTCAGCAATTGAAAAATGTTAAAGAATTTGAAAAAAGGTCACAAAGGGGTGATGTAAGATGGATGAGGGAGGGAGACATACTTTCTATGCAGTGGAGAGACAACAAAACTGTTTCATTTCTGTCATCCATTCACACAGCTAATAAGTCTGGTTTTGTTCAACGTAGATCAAAAGTTCAGGGGCAGTTTAGAAAAATCAATGTCAGACAACCAGAGTTAGTAAAAGATTATAATGAAAGTATGGGTGGGGTGGATAAAAGTGATCAGCTGATCAACAAATACAATGCGTTGCGTAAAACTAACAAATGGTGGAAAACACTTTTTTTTCATTTCATTGATATTGCGCGAGTAAATGCTTATATTTTATTTCAAGATTTTAGAAAAAAACACCCAGACATTCCTGAATTACAAAGACATGATAGATATTGCCAGTTAGATTTTACTGAAGAGCTTATAAGACAACTTGCAGGTCTGAGTGAATATGGAAAAGTTCCGGAAGCATCTGTCAAAATTGTATTTACCAAACATTCTATTGTTCCTGTAAAAACAAAAGAAAGAAAAAATTGTAGAAAGTGCTATGATGATAAAAAGAAAGAACAAAAAACCAATGTGATGTGTGCTACCTGTGGTCACCACCTGTGTTTTGTGGATGACAGAAACTGTCTTTTGAGTTTTCATGTAGGCTAAGGGTCAGGCATGGATGTGGGTGGCTCTGAATACAGTAGGGTTGTGGTGGGGGTTGGAGTCTGACTTTTGTTCCCTGTATGATTCTATGATAACAATTGTACTCTGTCTGTTATAACCAGCTGTGTTATGACAAGGGGGTAGATTTAAAGGATAATGATTTGAAAAAAAACATGATGGGTTTGTCCAATATGGAAAATTTTCTACATTATCCTCAGAATACTCTGTGTTCAGTCTGCTAATTATTTTTCTTTGTAGAAGATGCCTAAAAAAAGAAGAAAACTATATTCATACCTTTTGTTTTTCCTGTTCATCACCTGATGTGTTTATCCAAAGAACCAAAATAATTGTATCCGCCGTGAAATGAGGTTGGTCGTGCTTGAGGGAGCGACCAGTCTATTTTTAGTAACAATATCAGGATATATATTCATGAAAAAGAAATTTAATAAGGATTGTCAATATATTTGTATTTTTTGTATATTTGGGATGCTACAATAATGTTTACTATGTAAAAACTTGTGTTCTCCTGCTAAACAGGAAGTCTGTTGTGACATGACTGACTTGTGTAAATAACAGTGAAAAATCTGGAAATTCGGTTATGTACAAATTTTGAGCACTGAGCATGTAATATTTGACACATTTGAGTGAAATTTGTTTCAGAGAAAAGAAAAATGATTGCTTTGTCAATAAAATTTAAAATTGTAAACTTGAACTCATTATCTTGGATTTTTTGTTCATTGAGAATGTGTGAATTGCTGAAAATGCTCACAATTTCTATTTTTAGCATCAAAGGTCAAAGGTCATCAAAAAGAGTACGTTCAGCAAGTGTGAAAAAAAATGTCATGTTAAAAAAATTCAGTTTATTCTGAACACACTGGTATATTACACTTGAACTTTGGTCAATAACTGCACATTTTACAAGCATTTTAAAAATACTACACTGTTATTTGTTAAAAAGTGCAAAAAAAACCAGAAACTGTTAAGAGTTAACTAATGATAATAGTTTCCAGAACAAGAGTTGTGTGTGGCCAGATGTGCCTATGACTATATGTTGACAACTGGCCAACTTCAGGAAGGTTACATGGACTCCACAAAGTGGCAAAAAAATATTTTCATGACCATTTTTTCTGCAGAAAAGTAATGTAATATAACATAAAACACTGTTATGTGTTTCCTGCAGGAAACAAAACTAAAAAATAAATGTATTTTGAATAACAATAATTTTGAATAAGTTAGTATTGTGATCAGGTATAAGTGCATGGATGAGACCTGTGAAAACTGAAAAGACAGAAAGGCCAGAGTCCAGGGGCCTCCTAGGCCCCAGCAGGGCCCAGGGGCAATGCCCTGGTGGGTGTTTGAAAAGTAATTTGGTGGGCTCTCCAGAAAGGAGATCTTAAAATGCTTTAAAATATGTTGTTGTTGTTTCTTTGTTTTATGTTTTTTTTTCGTTTTTGTTTTGGTGTGTATGCGAAGAAGATTATTATTAAGAGGTAACACAAACAGTATATTATTAAAAGGTAACACTAACGACTGAGTGGACAAATGACTGCATGTGAATTTAACTTGTTATTCTTAACCCTGCTGACTGGCAGTAAAGTATTAAGTAAACAACAACAACAAAAAACAAACAAACAAAAAGAAACCTCTCAGCAGTTCAAAACAAAAGGGGTGTTTAATCTGATACTCACTGTGACAACTTCAGATAATTGAGTAGCTTTTAGTGATGGTGGATAGCCGCTAGTGAGAGGCATTAATTTCCATTCTCTCCCCTCCTCAGTTTAACCCATGTACCCCCACGTCACCCAACGTGAACCATACTATGAAATCCCATGTCAAAGAAAGTAACTCTTGCAATTTTCGATAGTTACTAACTAAAGGAATCAATTAAAAATACAATTACCTTTTTTTGTTTCAAGGAATCATTTTTTTGGCATTGTGCATACAATGAAGTACTCGCAGAAAGTTTTTTTCCAGGTTCATTCTGGTTTTACGCGCAGAAAAAATTATAAAGTCGGATTTGATGGTGAATGTTACCAAAAATTTACTGGTGTGATAGTTCAAAGTCAAAGATGCAGTCCAGAAATGGTTCTTAATGGCCTGCAAATGACCCAGAGGACCCAGAACAAAGTCTACTGCAGAAGCTGAGCATGAAACTGTGCAAAGCTTGCACCAATAATAATACTACTAATAAGTAGCTTTTGTATAGCACTAATCTCAGTTCGACTCACTGCGCTGTTACATAAACAAATAGTCTCACTCACATACCAACATCATCATTTTTTAATCACACACACACACACACACACAAGGGGGGGGGGGATACTTATGAAAATGCAGATCAACAGGCAGATCATGCACAACACAAACATTTTCCAAAAATTCCTTTACTGAAACCGAGCCTAAAACGTCCTGCTATTTTTGGTTTGGAGGTCAGGCAATCGATCGACACTCGACCCACCTTTGCTGTCACTCTCATTCTCACTATCGTCGAACTCGGCGGCAACAGCTTCCAAGTCGGTATCTAGGTCACTTTCTACATCACATGGATCAACTTTATTAACAAGATCCTCAACCGTAAAACCTTCAAATTCTTCTCCGTCATCATTCAACAGACGCCATGCGCCATAACTCCTCATCGGTCATTAGACTCATTTTCCAAGCCTTGAAAATTCGTAGCACCGTGAAAACTTGATTGATTTTGACACTGTAAAGTTCTAAATGCGGGGCAGGAAGTCACCAAAACGAGGCTCTCACTCTCGCGGGATTCTCATTTATGTAAACAATGATGGCCGCGTCCATAGTGGCCACTTGTACAGCGGGCGCTGATGGGCGTTCCATGGTAAACACTATTACGATTTACAGCGGGCGCTCTACGATTAAAAGGGTTAAATAAAATATCTGTTGCATTTTTTCTCGTCTCTCCTTATTAAACACCTAAAGTCCAATGTGGATTTCACCAGCCCTGAGTAGTTGAGGTCAGCACACACACACACACACACACACACACACACACACACATGCATAAAAACATACATGACCACAACTACAACAGCTTCAATAACACACTGCAATCATAGAAAGTACATATACACCCTGTATGACTAAAAGATCACTTTTGGACAAAAGGATGGTAGCTTGAGGTCAACAATCTCACACACACATATCTACCCACTCCTATTTAAAAAAAATGGCAACAGCAGAAGGGTGGCCCAGCTCCCTTAGAGTGTCAGGAGTTAAAGGCCGATGGGGAGTTGCTTGATGGGGAGTTCTCCTCTGAGGACCTTCCGCTGTCTGGCTTTCTGAGAGTTTCTTTCTACTGACTAATCAATCATTTAGCACAAAATGATACATACCCTGTTTGACTCGTGAGATCTTAAGTCCTGGGCAAGGGGGTGGTGGTTTGAGGCCAGCTGACAATCCTTTAGGACAGATGCTATCAGGGAGAGGGGCAGGGTGGACCTGATGGGCAGGTTGGGCTGGCTTCTTCCCTCCTGACTGAGCTGCTATCTGAAAAAGGAACAAGTTTGAACAGATATAAACATCACATTTGTACTTATCTATCTGTATATATTTCTCATATGTCACAATGGATTTAACACATCCGTGATGGGACAGGACTATAGTCATGCTTCACCTACTGCCGGGTCATGCTAAAGGTCGTTTCGGTGATATATGGTACAGAACTGGATGGCAGCTGAAAGCTATTTAAGTAATAGCTTATAAATTGCACAGCTAAACTCAGCATCCTTTTTTCATTAAGTATACAAATTTTGGTGATAATTGGACTTCATTCAGGCCTGCTAGAGAGTTTTATTTACAACTACTGGAAATTTATTGGAGGCAGGCTCAGGCTGGCAGGAAGTTCAGGCAGAGGCAGGGCCAGTCACAATAATATTAACATGTGAAATTCAGGTTGTTCACTCTGGGAAGAGTGCGCTGCCACAGTGCAGTGCAACGTATTTTTTCCTCCTGTATATGTGAATTTCTGTTTACCTATGAAAGTGGACTTTTCTACAAAATTTAGCCAGGGGTAACTTTTTTGATATGAGACTTTCACATAGGCGAGTGCATAATGCACATAGGACCTGAGTTTATCGCTGAATCCAAATTAAATTGTATTGTGTTGCTTTAAGCCCACTTGACCACTAAGGCTAAGTCTGATTAAAAGGCAAACAAACAAAAAAAACCAAAAAAAACCTGCACATCATTAGCTTGTCCCGTATCAGAGACTAGCACTGAGGCCACCACTTACAATCCAGTGGATTGGGGTCAATATTCCTGTCCTATCCACAATTCGAATCAGGCTTCTCACATCCTAGGCAGGTGCTTTCTTACAGCTTCTCCTGAAGGGCATCTCTGAGACAACAGTATCCCAAAGATGCTTCTATATGAAGAGATGATGCAATATGGAGACTGATGCAAAGACACCATGACTACTACAGCGAGACAACAATATTCTGTAGGTCAACCTCATCAGCTGCAGCATCATCAACACCAACTGTGAAGACGCAGTCCCCCGACAGAGTAAGCTGGTGAAACAAATGCACGAAGAGCACAACCACATTTGAACAATGCAGAGCAGCTGCTATTCAACAGAAGAGGGATCCAGGTAAGCAAAAGGCAAGGCCACAGGACTCCTTCCCCTTAGGCATCTGTGGAAGAACATGTGCTTGCATGCTCAGTCCTGTGTCCCTCATGAAGACCTATACCTGGCAATAGGGACCAGAGCACCTACACATCTAGCAAAACCCACGTAAGACTTCATCATTACCATCATCATCAGGCAGATGCTATAACCACTAGATCACACACTCTCAAACATGTATTACCTCCAATCTTTTTCTAAAAAGACATTTCAGGACTTCAAAAAAGATCACATTCATGTCTAACTGGTCATGCCACACATGACTGGTCACTGTATCTACTGATGTCTAGCCGGTCATGTCACACATGGATGGTCAGTGTATCTACCGAATGTCTAACTGGTCATGTCAAACATGACTGGTCAGTGTATCACAGAATGTCTAACTGGTCATGTCACACATGGATGGTCAGTATATCTGCTGAATGTCGAACATGACTGGTCAGTGTATCACAGAATGTCTAGCCGGTCATGTCACACATGGATGGTCAGAGTATCTGCTGAATGTCTAACTGGTCATGTCAAACATGACTGGTCAGGGTATCTACTGATGTCTAGCCGGTCATGTCACACATGGATGGTCAGAGTATCTGCTGAATGTCTAACTGGTCATGTCAAACATGACTGGTCAGGGTATCTACTGATGTCTAGCCGGTCATGTCACACATGGATGGTCAAAGTATCTCTGCTGAATGTCTAACTGGTCATGTCAAACATGACTGGTCAGTGTATCTACCAAATGTCTAACTGGTCATGTCAAACATGACTGGTAATTGTATCACAGAATGTCTAACTGGTCATGTCACACATGGATGGTCAGTATATCTGCTGAATGTCTAACTGGTCATGTCACACATGACTGGACAGTGTATCTACTGATGTCTAGCCAGTCATGTCACACATGGATGGTCAGAGTATCTGCTGAATGTCTAACTGGTCATGTCAAACATGACTGGTCAGTGTATCTACTGATGTCTAGCCAGTCATGTCACACATGGATGGTCAGAGTATCTCTGCTGAATGTCTAACTGGTCATGTCAAACATGACTGGTCAGTGTATCTACCAAATGTCTAACTGGTCATGTCAAACATGACTGTAATTGTATCACAGAATGTCTAACTGGTCATGTCACACATGGATGGTCAGTATATCTGCTGAATGTCTAACTGGTCATGTCAAACATGACTGGTCAGTGTATCTGCTGAATGTCTAACTGGTCATGTCAAACATGACTGGTCGTGTATCATAAAACGTCTAACTGGTCATGTCAAACATGACTGGTCAGTGTATCTGCTGAATGTCTAACTGGTCATGTCACATATGGATGGTCAGTGTATCTACTGAATGTCTAACTGGTCATGTCACATATGGATGGTCAGTGTATCTACTGAATGTCTAACTGGTCATGTCACATATGGATGGTCAGTGTATCCACTGAATGTCTAACTGGTCATGTCACATATGGATGGTCAGTGTATCTCTGAATGTCTAACTGGTCATGTCAAACATGACTGGTCAGTGTATCCACCAAATATCTAACTGGTCATGTCACATATGGATGGTCAGTGTATCCACCGAATGTCTAACTGGTCATGTCAAACACGGATGGTCAGTGTATCCACTGAATGTCTGACTGGTCATGTCAAACATGACTGGTCAGTGTATCTGCTGAATGTCTAACTGGTCGTGTCACACATAGATGGTCAGTGTATCTGCTGAATGTCTAACTGGTCATGTCACACATGGATGGTCAGTGTATCCATTGAATGTCTAACTGGTCATGTCACACATGGATGGTCAGTGTATCTGCTGAATGTCTAACTGGTCATGTCACACATGGATGGTCAGTGTGTCACAAAATGTCTAACTGGTCATGTCAAACATGACTGGTCAGTGTATCACAAAATGTCTAACTGGTCATGTCACACATGGATGGTCAGTGTATCACAGAATGTCTAACTGGTCATGTCACACATGGATGGTCAGTGTATCTGCTGAATGTCTAACTGGTCATGTCACACATGGATGGTCAGTGTATCTGCTGAATGTCTAACTGGTCATGTCACACATAGATGGTAAGTGTATCTGCTGAATGTCTAACTGGTCATGTCACACATGGATGGTCAATGTATCACAAAATGTCTAACTGGTCATGTCAAACATGACTGGTCAGTGTATCACAAAATGTCTAACTGGTCATGTCAAACATGACTGGTCAGTGTATCACAAACTAACTGGTCATGCCACACGGCTGGTCAGTGTATCCACTGAATGTCTGACAAACATGACTGGTCAGTGTATCCACTGAATGTCTGACATATGACTGGTCAGTGTATCCACTGAATGTCTAACACACATGAATGGTCAGTGTATAAACTGGATATCTAAAACACACGAATGGTCAGTGAATCCACTGAGTGTCTACCTAAACTGGCTCTAATGTACACATATACAATGTTCTAGCAGGTCAGCCCATGTTTTTCAAGCAACGCAGCATTACAACACAGTCTGCACAGTATCCAGCGAGTGGGAAGGAAAGACAGAGGCAAAAATATGTGCAGATATCTTGAACGAATACAATGAATGGGCCTTTAAGGCAAAGAGAGAGACAGGAGAACTGGCAGAAAACAAAAAAGAACAGAAACAAGGAAGGATAAAAAAAGACATTTTCAGCACAGAATTTCCAGATGGTGGGGATGGGAAAACCACCTGCGTTCCACATGAGCGTAGTAGTATTTCCACTGCTTTGTTACACCTTTGTCAACACTCTTCTCATTGCCTAATATGTACTATCTTATCATTTGTACCCAGTTCTCTTATACCATACAGGTTACAAGAAGTATATCATGTTACAACACGCCATAAACACGTAATAACAGTTGAAGCAAGGCATTGGAAAAATAGACTCTATCACCATGAAATATATTTTTGATTTGCCTTTTTTTTTTTCAAATCCCCTTTCTCTAGATTTTTGGTTTGCCTTTTTTTTTACATCCCCTCTCCCTCCTGTCCACTACTTTCCTCCTCAAACTAGTTGACCAGGAGAGTTGTCTCCCATTGAAAAACTGAAACGGCACCATTATAAGTCTTCCAAAACTTAGCAATCTTAATCAGCATCACTAAAGAAATTCTGATAGCAATGAAAGAAAACCCACAAGAGAGACACCATCAGGCTGAACGGGTCCAGAGGCAGCAGCAGCGGCATGAGGCAACAGGCTTGCTGTCATACCACCTGGTGCACGAGCTGTGGCCACTGCCGTGGGGGCCCCAGCATTGGAGGGTGTCGGTGATGGCCGTACACCAGCAAGGTTGTTGCTGGGTGGAGGTCGGACAAAAGTGACACCTTGAGGCAACTGCTGCTGTGTCATAACGAGTGGTGCCGAGTCTCTGGCATTGGTGGTGAAGGTTGGAGCAACAGCTGGAGGTCGCACCAAGCCGCTGCCTTGACCTGGCACCACTGTGAAGATGGAGCCTGGCCGTAAAGACTGTGGGTTTGCTATGGTTACCACCTGCACAATGCAACCATCTCATAGTTGTCAAACTCTGTCAAACCTGATCATGTGTGTGGATTCCAAGCCCTGACTGAGCATTTGTGGTGACTACCGCCTGTACAATGCAACCTTTTCAGTTAATCCTCACTCTGTTGTCTGTGAGTGTGTGAGTGTGCATACGAATGTGAGTGAGAGAGACTGGCAGTGTGGACTAGGCACTGACTACCGTCAGTACCTATGTTATACAAAGACTTCAGAGGTTTCCAGTGTGTGTGTGCATGCGTGCACATGCGTATTTGTGTTTTCATACATGTTTGTACATACAAATCTCACACTGATCAGGCCTCCCAATGCCAAATGAAAAAAAACTCTGAAAATGCAGGGGGTCCAGGAACATGTTCTACCAGAACTTTTTTTTTAATACAGATATAAAACAGGTCAATCAGACACTATCTGGCACAACTTTAGGCTTGCTTATGATCCTTTGTACTGAAGCAAACAATTTATACACATTGGTGTCAGATTTCAAGAAAAATTATTTAGTGATTAGTTTTCTAATGTACACTCCAACAAATATCAGACAACCTCGACTGAACAGCTTCAAGGTTCTTGGCAGTTTCTGCCTCATCTGGTGCTTCTCTGAGTTGAAACGGTCTGAAAGTTTGAGGATGCCTGCTCTGTTACAGTTATTTTAACCGACTTCACAGCAGCACAAGACACAGTAGGCTATGCCAGCCTCTGCTATCTTTGAAAGCCATGTGCTCATTCTATGAAATCAATTTTTCATGAAATCCGCTCCCGACACCGCTTATTTTTGCAGTCTTTGTCAAAAGCTTTTGCTGTGGCAGACCCTCTCTCCATAGTATCAGCTCACGACATAGTCACACTCTTCAAAAGTTTTGCAATCGGTTCTGAAAACAAGCCATACCTAACAAACAAAAAACACCACAAGTGACTTTAGCAGAAAGTGATACCAGATTTATTCCCCTTCCCAAAGTTTCATTGTCTGCTATGAAAGATCAACAGACTGACAAACTGCCAATGTTTCGCAGAAAAAAAAATTATCAATCAAATTTTTATTTTCTCGGAAAGTACATTTTTTCTCAACAGCAGCCTGTGGATTTTCTCGGATTTCTGAGAACAAACAGAAAATTGGGAGCCCTAACTTATGAATGTGATAAACCTGTATTTAACTCTATATTTACTTTTCTTCCTTACATACCCTTTGTACTAATATAGTAGTATCATCTGTTGTTGCTGCAATACTGCAAAGACACAGGAATTTGGGGGTAGACTTGACTATGCAGTTGAATTTCATCTACTTCACGAATGCATCATTCGGACTGTTAAACAAATTTCTCAACCAACAATTGTGCAGAGCCATATCAGGGCTATAACCATCTCAAAATGAACATCATGCCTCACCACAGAATAAAAAAGAACACTTGGAAAAGAAAATTAAGTACATACAACAATGCATTCGCACACATAATGTAAGGATATACCTCTGGCACTGACCACTCCGTCCAATCTATTACAGGGGATTTAAAAAAATCAAACCTGAATACAAACATAACCAAGGACACTAAACCATCTATAAAAATGGGTCTAAATTACCTAAAAGTGCTTCTGAACATCACATTTCCATAGAGCCAAAAATGCACTGAATGCATGTACCCAACTATCAATCCTAAGAAAAAGTATGAAAGGCTTTATAGAACACATATATAATGATGAATGGACCAGCACGGCAGAAAATGACAGGAAGAAATGACAGAGAGCAAGAGAGTAAAGCAGAAACAAAAAGAGTGACAGAAAGAAGGAAATTTCCATCACAGAATTTCCAGAAGGTGGGGATATTATTATTACTGAAAGAGCCCCTGGCAGGTGTCTGCATCTCTTACGCCTGACCTGACGTCAGTATGTAGTAAGTATACACAGAATTAAATACAGGTTTTCCATATTTGTCATGCAGTCTCAATCTGAAATGAATCTCCACAGCATCATTACTATCATCAAAAGTACTGGACTCCATCCTGTCTGGGAACTTCCCACCTGGTGGTTAAAGAGTGGAGATTTTTCCTTGCTAGTGTCTAAATCCCCTTTGTGTGTATATATACACAGAACAACAAAAAGGCATGTTTACGATTAGTGTCCAGTGAATTAATGAAACATATAAAACATCCAGTATACACGCCCACTGAAGACGGTAGTATGCAGACTATGCAGACTATGCAGCAACATACTATCTGCAAAGTGTCGGCAAAAGAATGTGTTTACGAAATATCGAAATGTCAAAACAAAGACACAAACTTACAAATTCACTGTCTTTCCAATTCTGGTTTATCATCTCAGCAGCATGAAGAACTGTCTCAGATTCTCTAGCCCTTTATGCCATGGCGATCCCTAGTTCTGGTGCATGAGCAAAAGTGTCAGACAGCCAAAAATGAATGGCATGGAAGCAGTGCAGAAAATGGGGCAGACTCTCCCACAACCCTACTCCAATAACATCACCACAAGACGTATTGTTGCACATATTATACATCAACACAGAGGCAGCACAGAAAAAGGGGCAGCATCCCATCCTCCATTCCCAAGAAGTGTTCTGTTACACATTATACACATTTGCTTCACCAGTTCTACGTAGAACAAAACATGTTACCTGCTTTGGAACCACAGGACTTTTCCAATGAAAGACCTAAATGCTGACAAAGCACAGAGCCCTGTGAGGGTCTTCATCAGCTTTCTTTCACTCTTGTTTGTTTCTTTTGTTTGTTGGTTGGTTGACCATTTTTTGTTTTGTTCTGTGATGTCTTAGACATGAGTTTTCTGTTTTGCTTTCTTTTGTATTTCAAACCATACAGTTTATTATGTGAAGTAAAAGGTATATTTTGATTTTAGTCTCAAAATTTTTACATTTCTTACCTTTGCAAGGGAGACAACCGTTTTTTCTCTCTTGGGACAATGACAATCTAAATTTGCTTTACTTTGAAACTGGCAGTCATTCTCTTTTTTCAAATATTTCAATCATTCAAACTGAATGAAGACTACTACTCACCTGTAACACACTGGGGCACTGTATCAGTGTTTTGCCAACAAAGATAGACTTTTTAAAAACGTTATCCTTTGCATTTCTACCATGTCTGATGAATGCTGATCAGCACCTAAACAGCTGGGCCTGTCATTGTACAAAGCAATATCCCTCTAATGAAAATGATGCAGAAAGTTGCACAAATCCCCCAAACTGAAATCCTGCAGTTTCTCTTCTTCTAGCTTGATCTGCTAAGACCATTCTCTTGTTTCCCCTCACCATGGCCTCTCTCATTTCTAATGCAGATCTGCTAAGATCTTTCTCTTGTTTCCCCTCAACATAGCTTCTCTCGTTCCTAGTACAGATCAGCTAAGATCATTCTCTTGTTTCCCCTCATCATGGCCTCTCTCGTTCTGTCGTTTCTCACGTAGATCCTTTAAGATCATAGATCATTCTCTTGTTTCCCCTCACCATGGCCTCTCTCGTTCTGTCGTTTCTCATGTAGATCCTTTAAGATCATAGATCATTCTCTTGCTTCCCCTCACCATGGTCTCTCTCATTTCTAGTACAGATCTGCTAAAATCATTTTCTTGTTTCTCCTCACCATGGCCTCTCGTTCCTCACGTAGATCTCCTAAGATCATAGATCATTCTTTTGTTTCCCCTCACCATGGCCTCTCTCATTTCTTGTACAGATCTGCTAAGATTATTCTCTTGTTTCCCCTCACTGTGGCCTCTCTCATTTCTAATGCAGATATACTAATCATTCTCTTGTTTCCCTTCACTATGGCCTATCTCGTTTCTAATGCAGATCTAAGATCATTCTCTTGTTTCCCCTCACCATGGCCTCTCTCATTTCTAGTACAGATCTGTTTAGATCATTCTCTTGTTTCCCCTCACTATGGCCGCTCTCGTTTCTAGTACAAATCTGCTAAGATCATTCTCTTGTTTCCCCTCACCATGGCCTTGCTTGTTTCTAATACAGATTTGCTAAGATCATTCTCTTGTTTCCCCTCCCATGGCCTCTCTCGTTTATAATGCAGATCTGCTATGGTCATTCTCTTGTTTCCCCTCCCATGGCCTCTCTCATTTCTAATGCAGACCTCCTAAAACATTCCCTTGTTTCCCTTCACCATAGCCTCTCATAAAAGATAGGAAATAAACAGCAAATGACTTGTGAGAAAGATGAGGAATGGTACATACCTGAAATGAGTTGGGTTTCAATAACTTCTTACGACGACGTTTACTGACCTGCAGCATCCCAGGTCGCGGTATGCTATTAGCATTGACAATTTGGGTGCCAGCAGGAGAACTAAGCAGAATGGCAGAGGATGGTGCAACAGGTACAGTCTGAGACATAGGTGTGATCTGACGAACCATCTGCTGGGGAACCATGGCACGCACTCCACCCGGCCCCATAACCTGGACATACAACATGCAAAAGTTATTTGCAAGTCCTCATACTCCATGGCAAGAATACATTCACTCACTCATCCATCAGGGTTCCCACCAGTTTAGCAAAACAAAATTCCATACCTTTTCCATACTTTTTCCAGGGCTTCAACTTCATTTTCCAAGACAACATTAAAGCACAGGAAAACACAGGACACGCGCATGACACACACTCTGCATCAATCCAGAAAGACAAAAACAAACGTGGCTTTTCAAAGCCGCTTCCCCCATGTTTCCGATGTCGAAGTCTTTCTTGCAACTTGCAGCGCGCTCGATGTTTACAACCCGCCACCTCTTCGATCCAGTCTCCATATTGTTTATTCGTCAGCCAAGCTTGGCTAAATACACACTTTCCCATGATTTTTCGCGTGGAGCGATTTTTTCACACACATACTGAGCGATTGTTCTGCCTGGCGCAAGTGAAGGGAACGGAAATGAAATTGCAACACACCGCACATGCGCATTACAGGCAAGGGAGACTATCACGCAACGTTATGTCGTCTGCTCTTCCGCCGAAGATGGCTGAACAGAATCGTTTCGCTCGAAGTTCCTGACGCACCGATTCTGAACTTTTCTAATAATTATTTATGGCTTTGGTTGCAGTCACGAAAAACATGTGAGCTCAGGGCTTTTTCAAAATTCCAGGACTTTTCCATAGCTTGCTGGACAGAAGAGCATTTTTCCAAGACTTTTCCAGCCCTGGAAAAGCTTTCTCCATTTTTCCAAGACTTTTCCAGACTTCCAGGACTCGGTACGAACCCTGATCCATATACATTTTTATAATGATACAAATAATAATAACCATAATACTGATACTGATACAACTACTATTATTAACAACAATAATAATAATGGTGATGACGATGACAATGATAATAATAATAATAATAATATCAATGATAATAATAACAATAATAATAATATTGACTACCTGCACAGCGCCTAGTCTCATCAGAGCTGTGCACGCTTCACAAAATCATATGCACCAGAAGTGGATGTACAAAACAAACACCTATCAATCCCTACCTAAAAATCAAATGAACAAACCACAAGACAGAACATGCTAAAGCAGCAAGAAATGTCATCGTCATGCAACAATGATAAACGACTAATACAGTACAATAGTTATATGCTTTTAACATAACTGCCGTGTGTAACGGCACCCTTTATGCCATGAAATATTTCACTTGTCATGCTCATTTCAACACAAACTACTTGGGCTATAACCCTAACATTTTGCACACTGACTTGCCAGATATTGTAGACTGCTCCCAGGCAATCTCAAAGTGTATCTATCATCATATTTTACACCAAAAATAATTAATAAATATGTCGTCATACTTGAAAATTTCTGCACTATCAACAATAAGATCACCTTTGAAAATTTCTGCACTATAACAGTGTAAGCATTTAGAATGCACTTTTGGGCTAGAAAATTTCTGGGCTGGGTCAATGAAGGAGACTAAAATACAAAGCAATGAATACATTCTCTCTCTCTCTCTCCCCCCTCTCTCTCTTTCTCTCAGATACATACACTCACACAACCTGTAAACATAGATACGAGGGTGAGTCAAAAAGTAATGCCTTTTTATTTATATCAGACGACGTTTTTGATAAAATTACCTGAAATGTTGCTCAGTTACAAATGATTATAACTGTTACGGACTAAAATATTTTGTTTGGTATGTTTCCGGTTCATAGACTTGTGAGGAAAATTCAAAATGGCTGCCCCCTTAGAGCTGCGTCAAAAACAAAGAGCAGTGATTGAATTCCTTGTTGCTGAGGGGGAAACCCCTGTGAATATTCACAGACGATTACAGAATGTGTATAAGGAGAATACTTTAGATTATAGCAATGTTCGCCGGTGGGTCTGTCGCCTGAATGATGAAAAGATGGGAACTGTGAGCGCAGCCGATAAACCCTATTCTGGCCGACCGTCCACTTCTGTGAATCCTGCCAATAAAGCAAAAGCAGATGCTCTGATTAGAGAAAATAGGCGCATAACCCTTGAGGAGTTGGCAGAAAACCTTGAAGTGAGCCATGGAAGTTCTTATAACATTGCTGAATCACTTGGGTTTTCAAAAGTGTGTGCCTGTTGGGTACCGAGACAGCGGACTACCGAACGCAAGTCCGACAGGGTCAACGCCTACACTGAACTTCTTGAACAAAGTCAAAGAGACAACACCTTCTTAGAAAGGCTCGTTACCGGTGATGAAACATGGATTCACTATTATGAACCGGAATCAAAGAGGCAGTCAATGGAATGGCACCACCCTACATGACCAAAACCGAAAAAGTTCAAGATGGAAAAGTCAGCTGGAAAACCATGGCAACTGTCTTTTGGGATGCTCAAGGTGTCATTTTCTGGTCGACAGGAGAAACAATAAACTCTGAGGCATACATTAAGACCCTGACAAGCTCAAAGCAAGAATCCAATGAGTAAGACCCAACTTGCAAATCGATAATGTCCTCCTTCTGCAATGACAATGCTCCAGCACACACAAGCATCAGGACAAGGGAGACAATTGCCTCATTCGGGTGGACAACTTTACCTCATCCTCTATACTCACCAGACTTAGCACCTTCAGACTATCATCTCTTCGGCCCCATGAAAGAGGGTTTGAGAGGCAAACATTATGCCAGTATCAAGGACGTGAAAACAGCAGTGAAGATGTGGCTCCGACCACAGTCAACAGAATTTTACGAGGCAGGGATACATGCCCTCATTCGAAGGTGGAACACTGCCATTGAGAGAAACGGTGACTATGCTGAAAAGTAGGGATGTGATCCCCAGAGGATCAGCTTCATTTTGATTTATGATACATGTTCCTATGACAGTAATCGTTCCTGTACTAAAGAAAAAGGCATTACTTTTTGACTCGCCCTTGTAGTAGTTATAGTAGTAGTAGTAGTAGTAGTAGTAATAGTAATAACAGTAATAATAATAATTACGACAACAATAATGAACACTCCATTTTTACTGTACAAACCGTCCATGTCAGAGATGCACTCCACCAAAAAAAAATTAAATTGAAAAAATAAAAACTTGACATGAAAACATGCTTTCCCTGTGGAAGGCACTCTCTTTTCATGTGGAAAATTTCTGTTGTGACCATAAAAAGAAAAACAAAAAACATGAACACCTACCTTGCCGACTCTTTTGGGTGCACTGCTTTCATCCTCCATGGTCAAGTCAATAACCTTAACCTGACCATTGCCGGTTGGTGTGACAAGGGTGGTAGCCGCCCCCTGCTTACTGGCAACCGATTGGCTGGGCACAGCATTGACCAGAACCAGACTGGTGACAGGGGTGGCAGCAGCCGTGGCGGGCACACTGCGGGTCGCAGTGCCTGTCGTCAGGCTGGCTGAGTAGTTGTTGAAAGTGCCGGAAGGCGTGGTAAGTCGAGGAAATGAAGTGTTGGATTTACTCGCTGCTGCAGGACGACTGGCTGCTGCACAACTGGCCACCGTGGGCATCCGGGCTGTCTGAGACAGGAGCTGAGAAGCATCAAAAGACTGTTTTGTTACTTTAAGATGGGCCCTCACTGCAACAACTACTCACCAAATACTTGAATAATGTCTAGTCCTTAATTCTTTGCCACAACATTCTGTCCACCTATCATAACCCTTGTGATTGTATCATTTTTGCTTATTCAAAAAAAATACATAACAGCTGCAGCAAGTTATAATCTATATAAAAAAAAAACTCAAAGCGCCATCTTTTCAAATAAATACTATTTGACAACTGAATTCAAAATACAAAAATTCAAAGTTATTCTTGCATAGAGAGTTAACAATGGTAAACAAACAAAACAGCCCCACAGAGAAATTCTTTCTCAATAGTTATAATGACACTTGTCAGGAACCAAATGTTGATATACAAATCAAATCAAAGCGCACACTCTAATCAATCATTAAAACATTCATTCACCATAACAAAAACTCAAAAGCATAAAGCATACACACACCAGGAGGGGGAGGATGGGGGGAGTGGGACAGAGGAAAAAATCACTGCTGGACAAAAAGGTGTATCTTCAAGATTTGAAGGAAGACAAGAGAGACAAGGGAAGCTCATTCAAACACAATTCCTGCAATCCCTTCTCCCAAACCCCATGCAAGACAAGAGACATACAGCAAACAAAAAAACAAACAAAACAAAAACAAACCAAACAAACAAAAACATACAAAAAAGAAAAAAATTCACAAAGTGTCTGAGAAGAAGACAAGGCAAATGAAGTGGAGTTTTTTCTCCTTCTACATTTTAAACAATGTTGTCTCACATGTATGTATGCACACTGTGCAATTGCTGTGCTCACACTATGCAGTATTATGCTGCACAGTCTATATTTCATACATTATGCACATATTGTACTACTGCACAGTCTGTATATTCTATACATTATGCACATATTATGCTGCTGCACAATCTGCATATTCTATTTGTGGTGGTATACACACTGTGCAACTGCTGTGCCCACACTATGCAGTATCACGCTGCTGCACAGTCTGTATATTTTATACATTATGCACACATTATCCTGCTGCATAGTCTGCATATTCTATTTGTGGTGGTATGCACACTGTGCAATTGCTGTGCCCACACTATGCAGTATCACACTGCTGCACAGTCTGTATATTTTATATATTATGCACACATTATCCTGCTGCATAGTCTGCACATTCTATTTATGGTGGTATGCACACTGTGCAACTGCTGTGCTCACACTATGCAGTATTATGCTGCTGCACAGTTTGCACATTTTATATATCATGCACACACTATCCTGCTGCATAGTCTGCATATTCCATTTGTGGTGGTATGCACACTGTGCAACTGCTGTGCCCACACTATGCAGTATCACACTGCTGCACAGTCTGTATATTTCATATATATATTATGCACACATTATCCTGCTGCATAGTCTGCACATTCTATTTACGGTGGTATGCACACTGTGCAACTGCTGTGCTCACACTATGCAGTATTATGCTGCTGCACAATTTGCACATTTTATATATCATGCACACACTATCCTGCAGCATAGTCTGCATATTCCATTTGTGGTGGTATGCACACTGTGCAACTGCTGTGCCCACACTATGCAGTATCACACTGCTGCAGTCTGTATATTTCATATATTATGCACACATTATCCTGCTGCATGGTCTGCATATTCTATTTACAGTGGCATGCAAACTGTGCAATAGCTGTGCCCACACTATGCAATATTATGCTGCTGCACAGTCTGCATATTTCATATATTATGCACATATTATCCTGCTGCACAGTCTGCATATTCTATTTGTGGTGGGGGTAGTAACTATTTTGTTTATTTCTATTACAAATGCTGCATATTTTCTGTTTGCTTTGGCCACACTGTAAGTATCATACTGTAGCACAGTCTGCATACTCTGTTTTCAATGGGTAGCAGTCGACATTTGTTCATTTCTACTGAATGTGGGGTTTATATATTTTCAATATACCTATTAAATTGGATTTTTCCACAGAATTTTGCAAAAGATAACCCCTTTGTTGTTGTGCGTTCTCATACATTGATTGCAGGCACAAAGCGCATGTTGCATGTGAAATCTTGGTAAGCTCCCATCTTTCAATCTGACAACATACACTCAACCCTAGCTTGGGAAAAACTGAGAGCAATTTCTAGTCCACTCTGCTGTGAAATGGAAACCTTACCCTTTTCACAGCAGAAAGGAAGAGGAGATGGGTAGTGCCCTGGTAATGCTGGCCACAAGTAGAGTAGAGGTCTCTATCACCTTACTCCCCAATGACCTCAAAGTTAGGAGACACCCTTTTGTTTGTTAACATAGCTCCACCAATGAAACACTTACATGGGCCACACTAGTGTTGCGTGAAGTTATGCTGGGGGTGGCAGCACTGACAGCAGAAGTGTTGTTAGAAGATATGGAGGCTGCACTACGCACAGACGGCTGGCTGGAGGATGTCCACACTAGCTCAGACTGGGTGGTGACAGGGGGAGTGGCTGGGGGTGTTCGGTTGCCAACATGCTTCTGCGGGCTCTGTGACATACACAGACCAGATAACACTTTATTAACCATTTCAGTCCATCACCCAATCCACAAACTTCCAGGAGGGAGTCAGTAATCTTTTCACTTCCTAACTCTGTCCACCAGATTTGTTATTTACTACTGATGACGACTTACAGATGACAGTGATACCAACAGAAAACATTGTCGGTATGTTATGAAGGTCATCCAACAAATGTCTTAACTCTTTGACTCCCGCACCCTGTCTACTAACTACAAAAACTTAACCCTTTGATTCCCTCACCCTATCCACCAGCTTCCTGCAGGAAGCTGGTGGATAGGGTGAGGGAATCAAAGGGTTAAGTTTTTGCTTTGCTAACATGGTTGGCAATGCAGGATGCTGGTGACCGGAGTGCGGGAGTGAAAGGGTTAAGAACTTCTGGCACCTTTTTGACCACACAATATCTGCTGCCTTTACTATACCTAGGCCAAGTAATTTTGACTGTTGCAATTAATGCTATAGGTTGTGTCACAAACCGTTCTCATCAATGGCACTTACTCTCAACCTGCATACCTGACCTGTGGTGTTCCACAAGGATCTGTCCTTGGCCCTGTTCTTTTCACTCTTTCCACCTCCCCCCTGTCCACCATCATCTACTCCCATTCTATAAAACACCACTTCTATGCTGATGACACCCAACTTCAAGACAGTGACTCACCTGATAATATACAGCGCCTGTTGACTCGCACCACTGAGTGTTACTCGGACATTAAGAACTGGATGACACACAATAGACTTCAGCTTAATGACGACAAAACAGAAGCTATCCTCATTGGCACCCGTCAGAAACTTTCTCAGCTGCCTCCTCTTTCTCTCCCATTATGTAACACATCAGTCCCAATTTCTGATTCAGCTAAAAACCTTGGTGTCTGCATTGACTCTACCCTTACCCTCTCCATGAACAACTTTGTTTCTCAAACTGCCAGATCCTGCTACTATCATCTCCATCGTATAAGGCTGATCAGGAAGTATCTCTCTGTCGAAACAACTGCAAAACTCGTTCTCTCCTTCATAATGTCTCGCATTGACTATTGCAATTCACTCCTGTCTGGTCTTCCTGCCTCCACCATTCACATCCTACAGCGCATTCAAAACAATGCTGCACGCCTTGTACTCAAAAAGAAAAAAGCTGACCACATATCTCCTCTCCTGGCACAACTTCACTGGCTCCCTGTATCAAAGCGCATACAGTACAAACTAGACACCATGTGCTACAAAAGCCTCAATAACGCAGCCCCCGATTACCTGTCAAGCCTACTTGAGATCTATGTTCCCTCACGTACCCTCCGCTCTGCCTCCGATCCTCTGACTTTTCGCTTTCCACGCACTAAGCTCAATACCTATGGTCCACGAGCCTTCTCTGTTTCTGGTCCACTCTCCTGGAACAAACTTCCTCTCTCAGTCCGTCAGCAACCTACTTTTGTCTCCTTCAAGTCCGCTCTCAAAACTCACCTTTTCTCCTCCGCATAAAATCCTAACCTCACTCAACCCCCCCCCCCCCCCCCCCCCCTCTGCAGCCTGTCTCCGCTCGGAGGGAATCACATGGTTATAATATATAATTGTATATGCTATGCTCTCTATAATTTTCCATTGCTTTTATTCTTGCTTTTATTGCTTTTATTCTTTCTCCCCATTTATAGCCATGCGTGTGTGTGTGTGTGTGTGTGTGTGTGTGTGTGTGTGTGTGTGTGTGTGTGTGTGTGTGTGTGTGCGTGCGTGTGCGTGCGTGCGTGCGTGCGTGCTTGCGTGTCTGCTTCAGCGCTTAGATTTGATTTTATCAAGATTTTGCGCTATATAAATATTGTAATTATTATTATTATTATGAAATCTTCTTACATGCTCACTTCTGAATAGATTTGCTTAAAACTGGTGAAATTATGTCAACAGTTGTTTGATATATTGTACAACTGTCTATTGCAAAGAAAAAAACACATTTGAATATTCCATCTGACCACTCCCACATATACTGGCACCATGAACATCGGTTGTTTCTCATGGTGTTCACTGATAGCCCCTTTACTGCTCAGAATAATAGCACATTTGAATAACTGTATGCCAAGGTAAAATTTAGCTTTTTTGGGTATGTTCAATAAAATGGTTACTGCTCACTTATTTCTTGACAGATCTCTCTGATTTTTTGTATGTTTTGTTGTTATGCATTGGTCTACAATGTCCTGTCAAAATAACTTGATTATGTTGATAATTAGTATAGCAGAAACTGACATAATTATAAAAATATTACCAAAAATAACAGTTTTCGAGTATACACAAACACATTGTGCCAAACAAAATGAGTCAGAACACTCAAAAAGTGGTCTTACTATTTATTCAACATCAGCACTAACACATGACAGTCATATAAATCCCAAGGAATGTTGTTCTTGATTATAATCTGCTCATAATTGGGGGTACTATTTTTTAGGTAAAAAGGGGCATAATCATGCTTTTCACGGTATGTTCACTAACATGTACATTACTCATCCATTTATTGAGTTATTTGTTAGATATTTTGTGGATTTCTTCCTTATACCCTTGTCTACAATTTCACATCATTCTAATTTGATTTTGTTGGTAATGATGATGGTTCACACTAACAATATGTGATAAAACAGTTTTTGTTTTGTTTTCAATTTGAGAGTTTTAGAACAATCAAGCACATAAAAGCCCACTAAACACAGCAAAAATACCTTTTGGTGTTTGCTCAACAACATTACAAACACGTGGGATTCAAACTGTTGTCAATAAATGTCCCTCTGTGTAACAATCTGTATGTTACTGGGGGTACCCCAATTCTACTAGAAAGGGGCATAATTTTACTATTTGGGGTAGGTTCAGTACCTCAATCACTGCTTATTCATTTGTTGACATATGACTTAGATTTTATGGCTTCTCTTTCCTGTTACCCCAAGCTATAATGCTATGTAACAATAGTGTAATTTTATTAGCCATTAGGAAGATGGACAGGGATATAACGGATGGTGGTTTTACAAAAAATAAAAGTTTCTAAAAACATACACATGTTACAACACATAAAACCTGTAAAACACTGACAAAAACTTCTGTTAGTGTTTACTCAACATCACTGTAAGTACACAGTGTGGTCCAAATTGTTATAGTATAATAAATATTGGTAAGTGTTCAAAATGACAACTATGGAAAAAAAAAGTCTGCAGAAAAAAATAAACAATTGTCTGATAAAAACAAAGACACCCCCCCACATACACACACACATGGTATCCATTTGTTATTACACAAAACACTGTAGGAACTGTGTTAGTGTTTCTGAACATAGTGTAGGCCTACTCACATTACTGCCATGCTGTTCTATAGGAATCCAGCACTTGCGCTTGGACATAATCCTCAGCTTGTCTGCATTCCCTGCTTCATAACTTTAGGAGATGGTGTTCTTTTTTTTGTCTGTCCAAATTGTGGTTCAAAGAAACACACAAGGGGATTCATTCTATACTCCACTTGGTCTTCTTTCACTGATGGCACTTGGTATGGTCACAGCATTCACAAAACTGAACACACGCACAGGTGAGGAAAAAAAACACACTGTAGAATGGAAAACTAAGAAAACAAAAAAGCAGAAGAGAATGAAATGTGTAACTAAGAAAAAAAAACACAAAAAAAACAACAGATTATCCTACTGCCAATATGCAAACTTGGTGTGGTAGTCCTTGAAACACTGGCCTAAGCACAATCCAGGCTTGGATGGGCAGGAGGGGCAATGGTAGCGGGATTCCTTCCGCACTCTCAGCTTTTTGGTGCAGACCCGGCATGGCTTGGTAGGGGCAACCTTGTTTGGTGTCGGTGGCAGTGGGAACAAAAAGTGGTTTGCACCCATCCTCACCTCGTCATCCGTTTTGCCTTCTTCCACAGCAGGCACCTGGTTTGGCCAAATCCAAGAGATGATGATACTAGGTAGGTCCACCCCAAAAATTCAAAATTTTTGTTTGTTCACATAAAGAGAAAAACTTAACAGCATTTGAAAGACAACACAACACTGAATATCTCTGCCAAATTTTATCTTCCTATCAATGATAGTTCAAGAGTTATGAGCATTTAAAAATGCAAGAAAATGGCACAATTTAGCGATTTTAACGAAACACCATTTTTCTGGCTTGATAAATGGAGAATGAATACACAGACACAGCTGAAAATGATAAAACCAAAACTATATACTACTTACTGTAAGAATAATTTTTTCCAGGGGTAGGCAAGCCATAGTTTTTCATCCAGATCACTTCAAAAATGAGGAAAAACACATTTCTCGCAGGCGGAAAAAGATGACATGAGAGAGAAATAACACCAAATAGTAAACAAGCCATATCTCAACAACTACTGATGCTACAGACTAATTTCAAGTACCCTTTTGCTCAGAATAAAGAGTAGAACTTGAATTTCACATCCACAGGCTTCAAAAGAAGTTCTAAAGTAGTCAAAACTATCCTGAAACACAACCAGTTTTTACATATGGAAATCATGGCAAGTAATGTTTGCAAATGGCTCATACAGTACACCTAAGCCCCCAAGCTTGAAATACACCACAGAAAAAACTAACAGTAGCTTGAAATACACCACAGAAAAAAACTAACAGTGTTTTCTAGTGTATTTGGACCAGGAGAGCTGCAGCTTCTTCCAGTCATCGCTGGTCAGACACCACGTCCGGCCTACAGATTTCATATGGAAATCACTGAAAAAAATGTACCGTGAGCTCAGGTTATTTTCAATGTCACCAGACTCAGGCCACTTAAATACATTTGCAGAACCTCTCTGACTGAGGAAAGTCACTGCAGCTGTATTTCCGTCTTTGATACTTAGCACTTGGCCAATGTAGTAGCAAGGCTCTCCTCGCTCATCACTGTAAAACGCAGCAACAGTCTGTCCAGGCCCATTGAACTTGAAGTCCATGCCATGCCAGGTATTCAGTTTCTGCGGCCTGAGCTTCTGTTGGTTGCAGAACTTGTGCAGCTCCTCTGCAAGACCAACAGGACATTTGATTTTTCCATGCCTCTCCAAGTTGTCCCGAAGTAAGTCCGCTTTGCTGATCTGAAACTTCACACAGAAGCTGCCAGGATACATGGTTTCTCTGGAATCTTCCAAAAAATCAGGATGACTGCCATCATCCCGGAAGTCTTTCACCACTGTCTCTACCATCGACTGGACTTTCGAAAATTCGCTGGAAGGGAAGAGCGACCGCAGAATAGAAGAGATTTCATCCCAAGACTTGCCTGTCTTTTCCTTCAACACCAGCAGCTGCAGGAGAAACCTGTTGTTGAACTGGATCTCGGGCAATTTGGGTGGTCTACCCGGCCCTTTCTGGTCAAAACGAGCTAGCAACGCTGTCAGCTGGTCATCATCTGATAAAAACATCAAACTTGCGCTTAGAATCGAGAAGAAAACACGTTAAAGAAAGCGAAACTACACAATCTAGGAAACCGGAAGTGAAGAGTTGTCTTTCCATAACAACTTTCGCGATCTCATTGCCGAAGAATAAATCTCAAGATCATAATAAAAAAACAAACATCGAGCCAATATAAAAAATAATTGAGTCTTTGAAACACATTTCTTTCAATCCATTTCATCAACAGTACAAAATACGTTGAGATATTTCAGTATTTTCCAGCCAACTCAAGTCACTCAACACAAAGTTCGCTTTCTTAGCGCTACTCGTATGCAGGTGCCCTAGAAACATTCATTTCATTCATTTCCTCTCAAGAAACAAAAGCGAAAAGTTTGCAAAGGCAGCGTAAACATATAAAATTATTTAAATATGATATTTACTTACCGACTAATTGGCGAATTCTCGAATCACAAGACGATAATCCAGGCGAAGAGCAGCGCTCGCTCAGGCTGCCTGACGCAGCCGCCATCATGCACTCGAGAGCGGCACTCGGCTTCGATTCACATTGTTCCAAACAAAAGCGCGGCAAAGTGCAGTCGTCTGCGATTTCAACAGTGCACTTATTAAAAACTTCAAAGTCTAAGCTTCAATTTGATATAAAAATTGAAGCATCTTGATAAACAGTTCCGAAGATATCGGCTCTCAGAAAAGTTCCTTGTTTTCAACTCGCGATATCAAATGGTTCTTACAAGGCTGTCTGCACAATAAATAGACCAATGGAATCGCTGGAAATTGGAGTTTCCAAGGACGCTAGTTCTAAAAATAGACACAGCAACACTGCGAAGCGATCGCCGTGTTTCTGACCACACTCGTTTTGAACGCGCTGACGCAGTGTGTTAGTCATGGCGGCTCGGGTCGGAGCAAAGACAACAGCACCCGCATTGTTTAACCATGAAGCGCTTCAAAGTTTTATATTTTATTGTAAAACAAACAACACAGTGTTGTAGAGCAGAAAACAAGCTTTATTTCAGTATATTTTTTAAACCATTTACTCAACATTTTAAGCAATATAAAGAGGATCAAAAATACACTCAAAATGCTCACAGCAAGCCGATGCTGACTGCTGCCACTGCAGAAGCGGACCTATCTAATGATACTCTCCGTAAAACCTAGGAAAGTTTTACAGGAGTCATCACCTCTTGATTTTTGTAAAATAAAAGCATTGCAGGCTGCAACCTGCAGAAAATGGAAAAACAATTTTTTTGTCCATTTCATCGACTTCCGTGTGCAGTCATATGGATGAAGCAGCTGATCTTGTTTGTCGACTCCACCCATATTCCTGTTGTACTGCGATGAAACGGACGGACGAATGTTGATTCCCCGTCGTCCCCGGTCTGGAATCGGTGCCTCAGTGTGGCCGTGCGCAGAGGACAGCAGGTGCACCACTTTTGTGCTGTGGTACTTTGTGGCGATGATCTTGTTGTCACCACAAAGAGCAGCTGATGATCCGGGGTCCAGCTTCACACCACGTAGCTCCTCTGGAATACCCCGGTTCTCCCGGACGGTGCCGCAGGCCAAGGTGTTCCTTTCCAGGAGGTAGAGGTACAGCCTCAGACTACTGTACCAGTTGTCTGTGTAGACATGGTAGCCCTTTTCCAGGAGAGGGGCTACCAGGTACAGCACCATCTTCTCGCTGATCGAGAGAGTGGGGTTGTCTGCATTCACAGACTCCAGGACAGGCTGCACCTCGTTGATGGGGTCCTCCTTTCCAGCATACACCTTGAAGCGGTAGCAGTAGCCACCACTTCCCCTGACACCGCCGTCGGACTCACAGCAAAGATAGATTTTTATACCAAACCGGGCACGTTTCAAGGGTATGTATTGACGAAATATCAATCTACCCTTCCAAAGAAGTAGACTTTCATCAACACACACCGCTTGCCGGGGCTCATACACCTCCTGGAACTTCTCATGCAGATGATCCAGAATGGGACGAATCTTGTAAAGACGGTCATACCCTGGATCACCTGGTGCTGGCATGGCTGCATTGTCGTTGAAATGCAGAAATTGAAGAAGAATCTGAAATACAGAATAAACTTTCAAGATAAGTAAGCAGACCCACAACTGGGCACACACACACACACACAACACACACACAACACACACACACACACACACACACACACACACAACACACACACACACACACACACACACACACACACGTACACATTTACACAAACACACACTAACAGTATTACACACACATGAATATAAAAACACCACACTGGTACCAAAAAATGTGCTTTTGTGTTTTACAAAATGAACAAACTTGTATGGAAAACTTGCACACAGAAATAAATAATGCTTATGCACACACATGCGTGCATGCACACACACACACACACACACACACACACATGTACACATTTACACAAGCACACACACACACACATGTACACATTTACACAAGCACACACTAAAGTATCACACACAAGAAGAATATAAAAACACCACAATGGTACCAAAAAAGTGCTTTTGTGTTTTACAAATTGAACAAACTTGTATGGAAAACTTGCACACAGAAATAAATAATGCTTATGCGCACACACACACACACACACACACACACACACACACACACACACACACAACACACACACACACACTATCCATACAGTTATTATTTCCCATACTTTAGTAAAAAAAAAAAAAAAAAAAAGAAAAACAGAGCTACTTGCCTGGAACCGGTTTCTGGTCATGATGGAACTGAAGACTGGAACTCTGTACAGCAGCTTCTTGGACCAGTACAGTTCAATTGAAGGCAAGCGCACAATGCCCATCAGCAGAACCAGGCCCAGAAACTTCCTCATTTCTGCACCATCAACTTTCTCCCACTTGTTGGCCCTTGAAAATTCTGGAAGGTTGGGGTGTGCTTCCAGAAACTGGTCAGCATATAAATTTGTTTGAACAACCAGATGGTTGATCAGGTCAGAAAAAAATAATTCTATGTAGTCAACTGGCCGAAAATTAGCACAGTTGACTTTCAACCCTGGATTTCCAGTGAAAACAACATCAGGGTTGGGGGGCTGTGCATCAGCTTCTCTCCATTCTCTGATCAGCTCTTGCTGACCACGCCTCACGCCACGCCCCCTGCCGCTTCCACGGGATCCTCGCCGTCTTCCAGAGCCCCTACCACGTCCACGACCCCGTCGCCTCATGACAGGAGGGGGTGCAGTGCTCGTTGATGGCACGGGCTCCGGCATTTCTGCTTCGTCACCCTCGCTAGCGCCGGTTTCCTCACTCGTATCACTCGGAGCGAACAGAGGATCGTCGTCATCACCAGCACCTATCTCGGATAAAAGTGGATGGTGCTGATTCCCATCCGTCTCCTCCTCCTCACCAACATCAGGATCCGATCCTCCGAGGTCTTCGTCACCACTGTCTCGATCATTGAAGATCTCATCTAAAACGTCAAGCGCAGTATATCGCTTGAAAACGGGACGAGCCGACGATGTGCTAGGTTGCGCAGCCATCTTGAATATGATAATTAGCTCCGACCTCTCAACTCGCAATTAGCACACCCTGTGGTCAGTGACCGGTCACGTGAAGGGAACGGGGTCTTTCCTTGACCTCAGTAGAAGAGTTGTAAACACTTTACCCGGTCATCTCCCATTTAGATTTTTCCACTTTCCGTGATGCGGTTACTACGAGACCCACTCGTATACGGGCGTGGTGATTTTTGGTTTTTACTACGAGTGGCACTCGTTCCAAGCAGGGAACGGGATAGTGAACAAGCATCACCATCAACACCACTGAACACATGACAGTCGCTACTTTCTACAGTACTTTCGTGGAAATTTAGAATCACCATCACCTCTATTCAACACATCACTGACACCACTTTTGAAAAAACTTTCCTTGAAATTGTCATTAAAATCACTGCCAGAATCAATGCACAATCTCCATCTTCCAAAGCCCTGAGCTCATCCATGAAGAGTTCATCAAGCACTTGTTGGTCAGTCTAAGAATTTCACTTTAACTGAATTCTTAATTTAATAAATGAAAGAATGTTACATTTAAAGGAAAAATCAGATGGTCGCTTCTATTTGAAACTTTTGAATGGCAAAGTCTTACATTCTTCTGTTGTCCCCAGTGTGTGTCTGTCTCTCTGTCTGTCTGTCTGTCTGTCTGTCTGTCTCTCTCTCTCTCTCAAAAAGCGATAGCTTTCTCCTTACTGGATGACCCTCACATTGATTTATTCTGCTGTCTGACACAACAAACAGATAACACACGTTAACCTTACTGGATGACCCTCACATTAATTTATTCTGCTGTCTGACACAACAAACAGATAACACACGTTAACCTTACTGGATGACCCTCACATTCATTTATTCTGCTGTCTGACACAACAAACAGATAACACACGTTAACCTTACTGGATGACCCTCACATTCATTTATTCTGCTGTCTGACACAACAAACAGACAACACACGTTAACCTTACTGGATGACCCTCACATTCATTTATTCTGCTGTCTGACACAACAAACAGATAACACACGTTAACCTTACTGGATGACCCTCACATTCATTTATTCTGCTGTCTGACACAACAAACAGACAACACACGTTAACCTTACTGGATGACCCTCACATTCATTTATTCTGCTGTCTGACACAACAAACAGATAACACACGTTAACCTTACTGGATGACCCTCACATTCATTTATTCTGCTGTCTGACACAACAAACAGATAACACACGTTAACCTTACTGGATGACCCTCACATTCATTTATTCTGCTGTCTGACACAACAAACAGATAACACACGTTAACCTTACTGGATGACCCTCACATTGATTTATTCTGCTGTCTGACACAACAAACAGATAACACACGTTAACCTTACTGGATGACCCTCACATTGATTTATTCTGCTGTCTGACACAACAAACAGACAACACACGTTAACCTTACTGGATGACCCTCACATTCATTTATTCTGCTGTCTGACACAACAAACAGATAACACACGTTAACCTTACTGGATGACCCTCACATTCATTTATTCTGCTGTCTGATACAACAAACAGACAACACACGTTAACCTTACTGGATGACCCTCACATTAATTTATTCTGCTGTCTGATACAACAAACAGATAACACACGTTAACCTTACTGGATGACCCTCACATTCATTTATTCTGCTGTCTGACACAACAAACAGACAACACACGTTAACCTTACTGGATGACCCTCACATTCATTTATTCTGCTGTCTGACACAACAAACAGATAACACACGTTAACCTTACTGGATGACCCTCACATTCATTTATTCTGCTGTCTGACACAACAAACAGATAACACACGTTAACCTTACTGGATGACCCTCACATTAATTTATTCTGCTGACACAACAAACAGACAACACACGTTAACCTTACTGTATGACCCTCACATTAATTTATTCTGCTGTCTGACACAACAAACTGATAACACACGTTAACCTTACTGGATGACCCTCACATTCATTTATTCTGCTGACACAACAAACAGACAACACACGTTAACCTTACTGGATGACCCTCACATTAATTTATTCTGCTGACACAACAAACAGACAACACACGTTAACCTTACTGGATGACCCTCACATTAATTCATTCTGCTGTCTGACACAACAAACTGATAACACATGTTAACTCTTTGAAGACGTAATATTAGTTGCCTTGCACAACCACTGTGGACGCGATCAACGGGACCTGCCACAACCCTTGGTGACGCACGATTTTGGGGGGGTTTCAAAAAATTCTCAAAAATACAGATTTTACAGCACAAGAACAGGTAGAAAGAAACTCTAGGGAGAGCTAGACAACAGAAGGTCTTCAGAGAAGTAACCCCCTTTAGACAAGTGTTTCGGCCCTGAATTCCTTACACTCTCGGGGGGCCGGGCCACATCCAGGTCATGACTCCTGGATGCCCTTCTGCTGTTGTCTAAGGAAGGGCATCCAGGATTGACAGTAATCCAACACATAAAGTCAGTGAAACACCCATTCGTGACCAGGTAATCCAGAAATCCAGGTAATCACAAGTCCTTGGTATGACCAGAAGATAGAACACAGCTTTGTTTTCACACAGGTGAAGCAGCAAAGTGATTATGACGATCCTTTGAAGAAGAAGAAGAAGAAGGCCTAAATGTCGCCATTTTGGTGCAAGGACGATCACTCTGGTTGGTTTGGATAAAGGCAAGAAACTGTGACTAATCGGGATAAAATCGATGCAAGGGAAGTAACAAGAACAAGAACATATTTTATATCAAAATAAAATTCAGTTTACGCTCTTTGAACTGAAGCTACATACAAGGACAATACATCTATTCTACTTACCTTCCTAGAAGGTGAAATGGGGTAGGGTTTTGGCTCTGGGAAAGAAGTTTTTGATTGACAGTAATCCAACACATAAAGTCAGTGAAACACCCATTCGTGACCAGGTAATCCAGAAATCCAGGTAATCACAAGTCCTTGGTATGACCAGAAGATAGAACACAGCTTTGTTTTCACACAGGTGAAGCAGCAAAGTGATTACGACGATCCTTTGAAGAAGAAGAAGAAGAAGGCCTAAATGTCGCCATTTTGGTGCAAGGACGATCACTCTGGTTGGTTTGGATAAAGGCAAGAAACTGTGACTAATCGGGATAAAATCGATGCAAGGGAAGTAACAATCACTTCAGAAGATACCAAAAAGTGTTCCTATATGTGTAGTTAGTTCCCTTAGATCAGCGACCGGCTTGCATCTATTTTTAAAAACCGCAGCAGAATATCCGCTATCATGTCTCTAATGGTTTGGCCAGCTGCAGCGGAATGTCCGCTGTTACGTCTCTAATGGTTTGGCAGCTGCAGCGGAATATCCGCTGTTACGTCTCCGAAGAGTTAACAAATCATTTCACAAATGTAAACACTATTCTCTCACAGTGATTCAAAATAATAACTGTTAAGTATGATTCAAAATAAAAGCTGTCACATTGTCAATATTTGTCTTTTGTTTAATTTTTTTTCCACAAAGGATGTACCTGTAGGAAATACTTACGATGCCTTTGAACTTGTCCTCTGTGACCCAAATGCCAATACTGCGTGTTGTGATGGACTGAAAACAATGAACACACACAACTGCTAATGTTCAGTATCATAATGGAGTAAAAACAAGTCAACAATGTTAACAATCCAGAACAGATAAACCTGTTTTAGTGTGATTATCATACACTTAAGAAATGAATGCAAATAACACAATAACTGGGAGGAAGGACAAAGACTGAACATATTGTCTTGTGCTCAAAGTGTTGTGTTGTGTATATGTCTACATCAGTACATGTGTCACTGTGTGTGCATGCACGCTTGCTTGTATGTTGCTTTACTGATTAATTTTGTTTGTTTTGAGTGCGTGTGTGTGTACACATGTGTGTGTGCGTGTGTGCATGTGTGCGTACGCGTGCATGTGTTTGTGTGGGCTGGGGGATGCTTATGTTTTGGTGGGGGGGGGGGGGGGGGGGGGGGCAATTTGTGTACTTGGTTTTCATATTGTTTTGTGCACATAAGCATGCGAGTGTTGCCTTCTTTTTTCTTCTTCTTTTTTTTAAATTAATCAGCATCTCTCCCCAGGAAGAGGACAGTAAGTCAACACAGTACAACTCTACCATCCCCTTGTCCATGCTTTTTCTTGCATGTGTGTGCTTTTATTTTACCTACAAAAACGGACCTTTCTACAGAATTTTGTCAGCACCAATTCCACATGAAAGCATATGAAAATATACTGCCTCTTCTAAAGTGCACTTTCACTCCAGTCTATTCTGACAAATCACACAAGAAAAGTTTTATCATGACAACATCAACATGTGTGTTGACTGAACTTTGAGGGTACATCTAAGTGTTTATGCCCAATCGTATTAGCCATTACTCCCGTTTTCAAGAAGCAATCTGAACAATGAACTGGATATAATGCAGAGAAGTTCACAACTAAATTCTAAAAAATGTGTGTAATTTTTGCCAGAGAAACCAAAATCTTAACCTTTTTACTTTCTTACCCTACTCACACGCTGCAGGAAACGTGGTGGAAAAGATAAGAGAGTGAAAGAGTTAAGATCTTGGTAAATCAGATGTTGAAAGAGTAAAAAGGTTATGATCTGGGTTTCTCTTCGAGGAGGGTGTACGAGAAAAGGGTTAACGAATTACGTTGTTCCACAAAGTATAGCTGACCTTGAGGGCAGCAGTGTGCGCTTTACGTTTCTCCAGACGTTGCTGCAATACTGTGAGATCCAACACCTGTCTCTCCAAATCTTTGGCTTTCTGACGCCAGTCTTCCTGTGACTGTTGCAGCTCCTCGAGTCGCCGGGTTAGGGCCATCAGTTCTGTAGACTGGTACTTCTCTACGGCTGTTTTCACTGCACTTTGCACAATGGTTTCTAGTCCCTTAAAACACAAATCAAGACAAATCAAAAGGTTTGCAACAAATAGCACTAACATTTCTACCTCAGGAAGGTTAGTTACAGAATCATTAAATAAATCACTTGAAAAAGGCAAACTTTCATATACTCAAAAGCAAAATATGATAACATGATCAACACATAAAGGAAAGAATTAGATGAAGAGACACTGACAAATTGGAGAATGATTACATTAACCAACATCAGACTACAACATTTTGGCTTCAGTTCTGGTTTGTCAATAGGGTGGAATCATAAAATTTATGAGGATCATGTTTGATACATCAAAGGTTAAAAACATAGCTTTTTTTTTTTCAAACAACTGGCCAATAATATCAATCATCTCTTTCTTTTTACTTGTTAAGCAAAACTAGTAAAATCGGGCTCTTTATTACTACTAGCACTTGACATTTCATAAGCATTTGATTCCATTTCAAAATCTATCATAAAACATGTATACATACATCTGGCTTTGGTCCAGACTTTAAAAAATGGTAACAACTATGATGAAGTTGTTCTAGTTATGGTGATTGGATATCGTCAAGTTTTACTGGCACCAACTAAGGTATAAGGCAAAGAACCCACTTTCCTTTCTATTATTCTCTTTTTTTTTTTATCATTTTCGTAGTTTCTGTACATCATATATATCTATACATACACGAATAGTCATGAACACATCAATATCTATATCAACTACACTTTTTTTACATAAAATTTTTGTTCCTGCATTAATATATATACAAGTACAACATCATGTCAACAATACATAAATGTTTCAGTGAAGAACACATACAGTATATAACTTAATTTAGTACAAGATACATAATAATACAAACAAAGTGACATACACATACACATATATACATGTAGTGATGTACATACACACACATACACATCTCTATATGCACATATCACAGGCATGGAGAAGATCAGAATTTTCTACTAGCCAGCCGGGCTAGTGGATTTTAAGATCTACTAGCCTGCAGATATTTTCACTAGTCTGACATGTTCCCCCAAAAAACATTAAATTCTCTTTATCATTATGGTGATGACCAAAAATATTCAACAAAATAAGCCATTGTTACAACAAAGGAAGTCAAATTTTCTTCTGGAAACTATCATCAGGGTAGGTAGGGGGGGAGCTGATTAAATGATAACATGAAGATGTACATCAGGGTAGGTAGGGGGGAGGTGATTAAATGATAACATGAAGATGTAAAGGCAAATGACTGATCTCAAAGTTTGTATGGATTCTCTGTGTAAGTTAGAGAGAATTCTTTAGTTTAATATATAAAAATCATTATCTCTTTGCTTTCGTAGCCAAAGTCTTTTTATATTTAGTCCAACTGGTCATTTGTTATGTTTTTCAAATTATTTCATTGTCATTCTGCAATATTTTTCCTCTTTCATAATTTTAATCACTTTTAAAGTGTGAGAGAAAGAGGCATGGTATGAAACCATTGTTGTTGTTGTATAACTAGTATAAGTGTTATGTCTTTTGTGTGTGTGTATTTTTTCTTGACTTCAGCGGTTCAGTGTCAAGGGGTAAAAACTGAAAATATTAAATCCACCCAAACTGAAATTTATGCCCTGAGACTAGTGAGAGACAAGTGAAGGTAATGCAAGAAAAATATCAAGTAGCATCCATGTCTTTTAAACTAGTTTCTCTGATGCACCATCTTATCAAATGATGCATCAAATTAGCTCTTGTCACTCAAATTTTCTTGCCAATAGCATACATGTTCTCTTCCCCCTCCCTATCCCTTGATCTCACTAAGACATATATTGTGTTATCTTCTCTGGTATCCATACTTAATTAGAAGCTTCTAACTGTTCAACCAAAACTGACCGATTGGGCGAAAGGCCACTGATCTGTGAACATGCTCAATTGTATCGACAGACTCCCTTCACTAACAAGCCTACGGGAAGCAAGAGTTGTCTTTCCCTAGGTAGCCTCACCAAAACCTAAGGATTCAAAGTTGGACCAAAACCATATGACACTGGTGACAGGGCTACATCAAGTGTCTTATCAATAAGTATCCAGCCATCCACCAGGATTGAGAAATGCAAACAACTGTGGTGTGTGACAGAAAATCTGAAGAGCACCCTCGCACATTCATGAAGGCGATCACAAAATGACTCTTCATTGTATGAACCCAGTCTTTCTAACCAAGCTTATTAATATTAGTAAACACAAACTCTGAGCACTTTAGGAGTCAGACAGCAACGAACTGACTAACCAAGCAACAACAACAACAAAAACAGTTATTGGATTAATCCTATGATGGGAATAATACCTGACTTCTTAGTCAGCATAACATGGGTAAGGCCATGGAATAAATGAAGTGACGGTGATAGGGAGCTTACCAGGTGGGGGAGACACTGATCGACTATACCAGAACGAGGTCCAGTGAAATCGATTGATTGAAATCCCTGGCAAAGACAGGGGCTTGAGCCCACTAGGATAGCATATGTTACAAACGATAATAGTGCATATGGCTAAACACTGATTTTAAAGCAAGAGTGTTAGAAATGGTAAAATGCATAAGGTTAAACATAATATTAAAGCAAGAGTTTATGATCCAAATCTGATTTTTCAATCTGAATTCGAAAGAATACTACAGACAAACTGAGAAAAGCAAGATGAAAGGTTGCAACAGTTGACAAGTTACCTGTTTTGTTATGCTGATTGTGTTAGACGTGGAGTCGGACACATTCTTGTCTTCCTCCTCAGCATTATCTTCTTCATTATTATCTTCATCGTCAGCATTATCTTCTTCCCCAGCATTATCTTCTTCCTCAGCATTCTTGTCTTCCTCCTCAGCATTGTTTTCTTCCTCAGCATTATCTCCTTCCTCAACATCTTTACTTTCCTCCTCAGCATTATCTGCCACCTCAGCATTTCTTTCTTCTTCCTCAGCAGTTTTGTCTTCTTCCTCATCTGATGTGCTGCCACTGACCTCTTCCGACTGCTTTTCCACAGAATCTGCATCTCCTGGTGCGTCATCCTCATAATCAAAATTGTCTATTTCTGGCACAGCAGAAGGAAATGTCACTCTTTCTCCTAATTTTCCTATCACTTCATCCAATCGAGATCGCTTGACTGGTTGAGAATCATCAACTTCATGAGGAACACTTTCATGAGCCCTTTTCCTATCATTATCTGGTTTATCATCAGCTGATACCTTATCACACAATCCTTGTTCATGTGATTCCGGGTTCTCAGTGTCCATAGGTTCTACCTGTCTCACATCACTTTCACATGAGTTCAAGCTGTCATCAGTGCATGTCACAGACTGTTTGCAGATAGATAAAATTTTATCCTCTGACTGCTCTACAGGTATCAAGTCATTTTCATTTTGTGAACTATTCTCAGTCTTTTTCCTGTCATTACACTGTTCCACAACTGTGCTAGACTGTGGTGAACTGGTTGCTGTTTTGGCCCTAGCACACTCTGTTTCAGCAGGTGCCCTACTAGAACTGGAGTTACTGGAGATTTTCACAGAATCAACAATAGATGCACACTTCTCTTCACTTTGTAAACACTGTTTCACCAAGTTTTCAGAATCTGTAGCACTATTCTCTTCACTCCCACATACAGACTCAGACTCTGACATGCACAATTGCTCTGTTGATGGTAGATTCACACTTTCTGTCTTCTCCCCACCACACATTTTCTGCCTACCTGCACTATCCTCACTTTCTCCTTGTGTACTATCTCCTGTTACTGCTGCATCTGAAAAAAAAATTAAACAAAAATTATTACCGATGAGCGCAATAGCCATATCAGTAAATGTGACGCAGCATGTAGAAAACCTGGCTAACCTTACATCCAGGTAGTCATATCTATGGCTAAAAATAGCTGGATAAGTCAAAACTGGGTCAACAGATTTTCCCATATTTCATATCTTTACTATCTGATCTTCACTTTCCCCATATTTCATCAGAACCTACTAATGAAAACACCATAAAATAATACTTTCTTACACATTTTTAAAAAATTATCTGAGATATATCTACACACACACACACACACACACACACACACACACACACACACACACACACACCACACACACACACACACACACACACACACACACACACACACTCACACACACACAGAGAAAACTACAACACATAAATCAAAATTTTTTAATATTAATTCATAAACTTTGAAAATTTAATATCAGTTAAAAATTCAAATACAAAAATTTTGCACTTTAGCCTGCTTTTCCTATGCCGAGTCACAAATGGTCAAGATGTCGGACTTCCAACTGGAAGACCTGTCCCAGAGTTTAATCCTGCCACATGGGTATCATTCAGCGAGTAAAGAATGGGGATATTTCCAACTGTCCACGTAAAACAAGTGTAGAATTGCTTGCGCTTTTGCACACACAACATCAAACAAAATCTTACTGAGTGTAAGTTATATGCCATTATAGAAGCACTGTAACATCCAGCACAAACATCCACAAAAAGTGCCTAATATATGATGCATACTCTCCAAAGATGGAGTATGCTAAATGAGCAACAATATTAATAATAATAATTAATATGCTTCCAAAAAAATTCATCAAAACCAAACCAAACCAAACCAAAACAAAACAAAACAAAAAAGATTACTTATTTACAGATAATACAACTGCTTACAAGTAACATACAATACAGCAAGACTGACACCAAAATAAAACCCAGATGTTTACAGCCAAATGTATTCTTTCTTCCAAAACCAATACTAATGGAGAAAGCAGTTTTAATATTGCCTATGGCTTGATGATTCGTCTAATGATGTTAAACATATTGGTAAACAAGAATGTCACATTGTGAGTTGACACGGAAACATTTGTTTCTCATAGTCACATATATGGTACACAAGTTGTGAATTTTCCCCATCTCTCAGGTGGAATGCAGATCTGCCAGTGTCTAAACCCGAATTCATACATGAGCATGTGTCAGAAGGTGGTCCCACAAAATCTTCAAAACAGCATTTTTTCAAACTGTGTCATTCATGTTCAGATTGTGTGTGCTGAAAGACACATGTTTGGAATACCTGAAATGCTCCTTAAGAAGATAGTTCACCCAGCAGTTTTGTACCTGAGAACATTTTTTCATGCTATGGTCAGGAACTGTTGGTTGTCACGATGGACATACAAAAGTTGTTTAGATTAGCATAAAACCCAGTGTAACATAGGAATAAACATTGCATTGATATGTAGAAGCAACAGTTATGTTCTTCTGATAAATTTTTATCTTAATTGTTATTTTTAAGTATTTTTTTTTATCTGTTAGATATGTCCACCGTGACAACCAACAGATCCCCAATAACATTTTTCTGCTACATTCAAAACAGAAGGCAAGAAACACTGTGTGTGGTTTATTATGACATTTATTTAGTTATCCACCAAACTTGCAATGGCATGGAAAGGTTCTCAACATAGCAGATAACCTGAAAAGCCAACCCAATATGTTGGTTGTCACCCTCCGCTGAAGGACATACACAAAAGGAAAAAAGAATAGGAAAACAAAACAGAAATATTTGTGAAATTATTCATAAAAACATCCTAGTGATACCAATCCATTCTGATGGTGGATATGAATCATTTGCTTTAAAAAATGGATGAATGCTGAAGCAAACACAATGAAACGGGGAGTACATGGCAAATATACTGTTGGTTGTCACCAACCTGCAGTGGACATGAAAATTATCAAAGCATGTATCATCTCTTCAGATTAAGACATTTATTACACACAACAGTTTGTACAAATTCAGTCCTTGTAAAATCAGAAACATAATCACAATAAATCAGAAATAAAGTCACTATAAATCAGAAATATGGTCACAATAAATCAGAAATATAGTCACGACTCACAACAAATCAAATGTACTAGAAGTCACAAATAGGGCATCTTGGTCTTTCATATCCTATTTACACCTGCTGTTTCTCTCCTACCCATTCTAACTCATTCCAAAGTCCAGAATCAAAAGGTTAAATGTGTTAAACGAATAAAATCAAACTGTACCACTAGTAATACTAGAGAAGTAAGGATTTTCTGCAAGGAAAAACTTAACCACAGACAATTTGGTAAAATTGGAGCCGCTGATTGCTCGCTTGAACATTCAGTTCTAGGAGTACTTTTTCCTGCAGAACATCAAAACTTTCCCAGGACATATTATCTCTAGATGGCCAGGTGTACAGGCCATTTGAGGCCCTTGTCATAAAACTCAGGTGCACAAGCTGCATTTCACGGTCGAGGTCATGCACCTGAGCCACATAACTGGACCCCTGCCATTCCACAATGAAGAAGTCATTCAGTTCAACTTCTTCTTTGTTGAAGGCAGTGTTCAGCACATCCTCCACTTCTACATCTGGAGCATCCGTGATTGGCATTAGGGGGACAAAGTGATTGGCCACCCAATGCTGATCTGGCATATCGGATCTGTTGGAGGTCCACAGTATGGAGACCTTCTGCTGGCGCTTTGTTTCATGGGAAGCTGTGCTCTGTTCCCCAGCTCTTGATAATGAGGCCAACCTAACTTTGGATAAACAGACAAGACTGTTGTACCCAAAAGATTTGAAAGAGCAGCAAGCTGCCACAATCCCATAGGAACTCCACAACCTCTGACCTCCATTGTCTCATTTTCAAAGATTTTGTGTATTGTCTTGGGCAATGGAGTCCCAGACACTGTGGAGCAGTTTGAGAAAGCAGCAACTTGCGCTGCAACATCAGAGCCCCCCATACCCACCCCTTGTATGTAGAGTTCTTTGTTCGACACAAGTTCAGCTATTATTCGGCATCTCATTTCAACATGGTACTGGTCTTGATTACCAAATATGAGGATGCCAGCTGCTCTGGGTAAGCAGTTTCCGTCTGCCTTTGTCCAAATGGGAAAAAGTGTTGTCAATGTATCTGGACAAAACTGCAATGACATCTTGTCAATTTGCCCTGATACATCAACAACAGTTCTTGGCAAGATTTCTGGCAGAGGGAACTGCTTGATCTCACTTGCTGAAATAACAGTTTCCAATTCAGCATAGCACTGGCAACTGTTAATTTCAGCCAGCAGATCTTCAAAGTACTGGCTTCTGCATGGTTCTGAGTCAGCATGGTTCATGGAAGATGACACAGGTGGATACGAGTGCAAATCAGCTGAGTGCAGAGGATCTTTAGAAGGCCCTTCTACTTCTACCTCAACCCAGGGCAAGTCATTTGGACATTCTGTAAACTTGCCTGCCAGGCAAGAGGTGCAGAAGCAGGAAAGCCTTCTAACTGCCAGTCGATTTTGTCCTGCAGACTTAAAACTATGCAGTGTTCGTGTTCCACGAACAGTCTGAACAGATGAAGACTGCAAGGACCTGTCAACATCTGCTGGTTTGATGATCATGAAAGAACGCTTCCGGTGGCTGCAAGACTCTTTGGCATTTTGCTCTGGAAGAACAAAATTTTCCATTGAATGCTTGTAGGCATTGGAGGCATTCTGGATTATAGAGCCAGTTATAATATCATCTTCCAGTAGACGTTTAACAACCCCTCCAGCTGCATCACACTCGCTCTTCCCGTGGCGAGAGCCAAAGAAGCACCTTTCTACTGCCACACCGGGAACATCATTGGCAAGGAAGTAGAAAGGCACCTTGCTCTTATACTGAGTGGGGCATCCATCAGAGAAGAATACAACCTTCTCCAGCTGGATGATGTCTCGCAAGTGCTGGATGGTCATATATTGAACTGCCCTGACAAAGTGGGGATCATGTTTCAGGTCATCTGAAAAAAAAATAAGCTGCTCTGTGACATGGTCCTCACAATCAGGACAATTGTAGTGCAGTACACAAGGGTGCACAGTAATTTGATTGTATGACCAATACACACTTTGAATTTCATTCTGGTACCGGCACTGAAAATTTTCGGCAAAGTCCATGATCACAACAGCCCAATTCTGTGGAAGAGCTGCCAGAAGGCTCTTCATTTGCATGAACTGCCATTTGAAATTGGCAACATGTCGAGGGAAACCTTCCAATTCAGTCATGAGCTGCCTTATCAGACTTTCAACAGTCCCATTATGATCCACCAGCACCTTTCTTTTTTTCCCAGAGTCATTCTTCATGGTCTCCCACCTCTTCCATGACACTGCTGAATCTCTGTTTATACCCTCTTTGAGGGTAAGATTTTCTTCTACTATTTTTGTGCCACAATCACTACACTTGCGATCAAGACACGCAGTGTTTTGATAGTGGCACAAACTCAAGTCTGACAGAACGTCACGTCCATTGACCTCAACTTGGAGGTGTTTGTTCAGCACATCCAGTTTGAGGTCAATGTTAGCACATCGCTCACACAAGCACTGATGAATAGTCAGTTTACTTGATGTGAGAATGTGCTTCGGCCTTGTCCTGTAAAAAGTCCGAAGAGATATCAATACCAAATGGTTCTTTTCCAGGAATTGTCGATGAAGTCTCTTCATCCTTTTGGGGAGGATCTTTTTTTGCTGTTTTGTTCTTTTTGATACTGAGCGCTTCCCCGGAGCGTCAATACCTTGGTCGTGAAAGAATTCACGAGCTGCAGATGTGGCTGTGAATTCTTTCTTTCTTTTATAAAGATTAGTTACGTCTTGGCCCTCAGATTCTGCAACCAAACTAAATAAGTTTTTTCTTGGCCAAAGCTGCCCGGTTTCTCTTTTGCCAAAGGTCAACCAGAGTGGACTGGTAGGCTGCCTTCAGCTTCCTAGGGGAAGGGGATGTAAGACCCTTCTTGGAAGAAGATGTGACGTGAAGTGGTGCTGACTCCTCAGCTGCACACTCAGTTTCCTTTTGGGCCATCTTGTGCTTGTGTTGTGAAGCCATCTCAGATGCAAGGCCTGGTTAACACACAAAATGTAATGTCAAATTCTTCCTGTGCACAGCACCTTCCATATAAGCGCAGTCGTTGTAGCTTGCACAAACAAGTTAAAAACAGTATGCCTTTGGAATGGAAAACTATTAAAAGGTTACAAGTATGAAAACATGTTTCAGCCAATTATAATAAAAGGGTCTGGGTTGGCAGGTATGGCATAAAGGTGGTCAGATTACCCAAAAAAACATTTTTTGTTTTGGATTTATGTAAAGGATAAAAAAAAAAAATCTTACGAGCTCATTTCGCTTCTCTTGATTGTACGCAACACACTTTTCTCGGTGTCGCCTCCACTTCTGTGAAGACCAGTTTTGGCGCTGTCTTCTTCTGCTGCTTCCACTCATCCCTCTGACTCTGTACTGCCGTTCGTGTCTTTGGCTTGGGAGTGGACTTTTTGGTTGCAGTATTTTCTTTTGCTGCCATCAACTTCTTTGCATCTCTGTGAACAAATTGTGAACAGCAATATAAATCTTCAGTGAAGTCTCTTTGTAAAGTTAATCTATCAGTTGTGAACATATTCCGTGAGAATGCCTGAACCAATCAAAAAAATTAGGCCTAGCCTAAGTATCAGTAGAAATTGAAAAAAGTTTTTTTAATTTGCTTTTTGTAATGCAACATGTGTCTGAGTAGGCCTTATGATAACCATAAGCTTTAAAACTATTTCTTAGGCCTACATAGTGTTTGGGGAAATGTTGAGCGTATGCTTTTCTGTAGACATTCTGCGCAAGTTCCCTTTTAAAAATTCAACAGTCCTACATTTCTTTGATTTTAAACTAATAGAAGGCTGGCTAGCCATTATATTAATTATAATTATGTGCATATCACAAGGCCAATGTAAAGAATAAGCCTATATTTGAATAGGAAAACCAAAAAGTTTTACTGATTGGTTAAACAAATACAGAGTGACATGATGATACATGACATACACTCAAACTCACTACAGACAGACAGAGACAAAAATATACTTAGGCATTTGCATGCGCTTGCACACACACTCATAAACACAACAACACACATACACACTGACACACACACACATACACACCGACACACACACACGCACACGCACACACACACGCCTACTTTAATCCTCATAATTTTTTCCCTGCTGCCCTGTTTCAGGGAATAAAAAATTGAAATAGAGTTTTCTCAGCGTGCTAACAACTAGACAGAGAAAAGGGAAACAAAATCTGCCCAGTTACCTGTATTTCTTTGAGCTCCGCCTTGAAGCCTCGCGCTTAGCCTCCAGCTGTTCATCAGTCAAAGGGCGACGACGATAGGCTTTGCACTTCTGTTTATTTTGCTCCACATAATCTAGATCCTTCTTCTTCTTTTCCCTGTAGGCCCTACAGTAGTCTGCATTTTTCATCCGTTTCACTTGATCTTCAGCGGATGTCCTCAGTTTGCGCAGTCCTGAAAAGAAGTGAAAACATGCACTGGACTTGAAAAATTAGATCAAAATCAAATCAAATCAAAATTTCATTTAACCAAGATAATGGATAAGCTTAGTTGATAAACATTTGTCTTTTTTTCACTCGGCCCTAGGGTTAACTAAAAAATATAAACAAGACAAAATAAACCAAAGAAACAGAAAAATCTTGTATAAAGATAGAGGGAAGCAGGTGCTTCTAATTAACAATATAACAAAATAGACAGCGCATGATAGCATAATGAAGTAAGCATTTGACAATTTGGACATAAACAGTTCCATTGAACATCCACTTATCTATCCACTTAACCACTCCACCCACCAACTCATACATTATGAGATAATCATCAACATTTTATGACCCTGATTGTATTAACAATATCAGAGGTAAGCCTATGCCGCCTCACTATGGAGGGCAGTGCTGGGTTTACTGGGATTCAAACATGAAGAAATCAAACAAGAAAATCAGACTATTCATTTCAGTTTAAATTTGTTAGCTCCATACTAATAACAGTCTGTGACTGAGAAACCTAACTGCCATGAAATGACCACATTCAGTTTAATGACATCAGTTGCAGATTTTTCCCCCTGAAGTATGATCTGCAGTGAACTCCAGTATTCTAAGAAAATAAATCTACACTGCATATTTAGCTGTGATATAACCCATTGAGTGCCACAAAACTATGGATAATGTGATATCACTGACAAGTCCTACTAAGCTACTGGATTCAGAAGCCAAAATAGATGTGAAAGGGTTAACCCAGTGAAACTGGTGGTTGTCACTTTGGACATACAAAACACGTATGTCTTTGGCCCCACAGTGACAACCGACAGAAAATTGTTAAGAATAACTGGTTAAAATATGTTGGTGTTGAGAATTGATTGTTAACTGAGCAGTGGCTGAAGCATAGCTGAAATTCAATCTTTCATGACACCCCTACACTGCACAAAACACGGAAATCGCCTTTCATTTAGTCATTTGTCACTTTTGGTTGTCACCTCGGACATAATTTTTGTATGTCCTCTTGGAAACGATCAACATTAAAACGAAAGTAGGACGACACACCCACAAAAGTTGCCGCGTGTTTACAATGGTTATCGGTACGCTATATGTTAAGTTTTAAAAGGCTGCTTTCAATTCATCCAGAAAGAAAAATCTCTCATAATGTCACTGTCGGTTGTCACCTATCTGTCGGTTGTCACGTGTCACAACAGACAACTAAGAATGGACATACAAAATGAAACTTACCTTCTCCACGTGTCTTCGTCATCTTCAGGCGCGGAAAATCAATATCGCCACATCCGGGCACTTCCGATCTCGAACCGATTACCGCGCATACCCATGTCGAAAAACAAGCAATAATTCGGTCGTCACGTTCGGACATACGCTCTCAAACGACAACTTTTTTTCCCAATGATGACACTATGCACGCGATTAAAGACGTAAGTAAGTTTTAGCAACAGTTAATATTGTATAGCCATTCAATGGGACCCAAGTGCTTGAATCAAAACGAAATCAAGTGTAAACATTTGACGCGAATAGTTGTCGCTGTTCTCGGACATACAAGCATGACGACCAACAGTCTAATTTTATTGCCTTTAACCCTTTCGCTGCTATGCCCTTTTTTAGCTCCGAAAACCCTATTTGCCAGGCCATTTTATATCACGGAGGGTAATAATTAAAAAAAAATTCTGACACAAAAACTACTCAATCAAAGTCCATAAAACCTATACTTTTCTGAAAGGTAATTGAATCCTCTATACACTGATCACAATTACACATCCATTCAACAGGACAGCTGAAAGTTTATGTCCAATGAAACAGGATATATTCTTTTTTACACTATTTTAGACACATCATATAAATATTCTTTTAGAAAAGTGAAAAACAGTGAAAAATAAAACTGAATTATTGTCAAAAAGCAAAAGAATTGTAATGAAAAATGTATTTCCTTACCTTATGTCCAAAAAGAAGTTTTTACAATCATCAGATACATGTCCATATCTACACACACTTTGGGACTCGAAAGAATTTTCCATGTCACTGGGTTTTTTCCTTCCCTTTTTTCACAAATTTCACAATAGCACATCACACAACACACACACACAGATCAAAAATACATACACACACAGAGTCTACATAGGTCTATATACAGTGTATCACACAACTAATAGTTTTTCTTGGTGTGGTACACCTCGAAACAAGGCTGTATGCAGAGCGATGGGTTAGAAGGACACTGTGCACACACAAAGCTAGTTTCCTTTCTAACTCCCCTCTTGCTGCAGACCTTGCACCTCCTGCCAGAGGAACGCTTTCCAATAGCCTTCTCTAGGGTAGTGGGGAAGTGCCTCTCCGTCAGCCGAGCGACGTCTTCACTGCGGGGAAGAGCTGCCTGAGGTGGTGGGTTGTCGCCATACAGCAGGTCACTGATCACCTGAAGCTGGAATGTCAGGAAATCAAGCCTGCTGTCTGTGTGTTTCTTGAACACCAGGTAGGCATTCAAGAGGGAGACCTGGAGGAGGTGGGTCATCACCTTCTTGTACCACCTGGTGGTCTTGCGGCTGGCGTCATAAGGCTGCAACATCTGGTCAGCCCTGTCCACAGCCCCCATCTTGGCGTTGTAAGACACCACACAGCTGGGCTTGTTGACTTTTTGCCCCGACTTTCTCACCACCTCTTGCATGCTTTCATCATGCATGGTAGTCAGCATGTACACAACTTTGCTGGACTGCCACTTCATGAAAAGCAGACTCCCAGACCGCAGCGATTTCACTGGCTCCTGCTGGCTGACTTGAAGCTGCCTCATCTCAACTGGTGCCCTGTTCTCCCGCATGGTACCACAGCAAACGGTGTTTTTGTTTTTCATGTACTGGTACAAGGCTGATCCTGTGTACCAGTTGTCCATAAATAAACGGTAGCCCTTGCTCAGGAGATTCCTAGTCATGAAGACTACAATCTTCTCTGTGGTGGAGAGATGGGCAGCATCAGGTGGTAGGTACTGTTGTATCTGGAAAGCAGGATCTTCTTTTCCAGTGTAGATGTGAAATTCAAATGTGTACCCACTGTCCTCGCACACATTGAACAATTTTATGCCAAATCTGGCCCGCTTCAACGGGATGTACTGCTTGAAAAGGAGTTTTCCTTTCCAGAGCAGCAGGGACTCGTCAATGGCAACAAACTTGTCTGGTATGTATACTGAACGAAATTTCTCCTGCAGGTGTGTGACAAGGGGCCTGATCTTGTACAGCCTGTCTCTGTCTGGGGCATTGCGGGATGGTTCCTGGCTGTTGTCGTTGCAATGCCAAAATCGCAACAAAGCCTGAAACCGGTTGCGTGACATCAGCTGGGAAAACACTGGGGTGTAGAGAATTGGCAGTGTTGACCAGTAGGTCTCTATTGTTGGCTTGCTGACAATGCCTGTCAACAACAAAAGGCCAAAAAACTTGAACATCTCAGCCCGGTCTGTTGCTTTCCAGTCAGCTAGACGCGCAAACCTTTTCTGGGGACGGGAAACTGAAATCACCTGATCCGCGTACCTATTTGTTTCAAGGACCAGTTTGTCTACAATCTCATTGTTCAGAAACAGCTTGTAGTAATCCAGAGGCCTGTCCCCATCAGGCTGAATCTTCAGGCCAGGCTCCCCTGTGAATTCTGGAATATCTGGCTGGGTGTTGTTGGGGGCACAAGGGGCTGGTCCAACACAGCACCTCTCCCTCTCCACTGCGTAGCACCCTGTCCCCTGCCTCTGGTCCCACGGCCTCTGGTACCACCTGTGGATATAGAAAAAAAATCAGATTCACATGTATCCTAGTGGATGGAAACAAAACACACACACACACACACACACACACACACACACACACACACACACACACACACACCACAAACTACACTGACATATGCACCACTGCAACACTAGTTCTCACTCAGTCTTATTTCAAACACACACACACACAGACACACACAGATACATACACACACACACAACTACACACACACACACACACGCACACAACACACACACACACACACACACACACACACACACACACACAACACAACTCACACACACACACACACACAAGTACAGTGATGGCACAAACACAATCACTGCCACGCCCCCAACACGCCCACTCAGCACAGTCTTCTCTTTAGCAGTCACTGCTCCGTGATAAAATTCCGTGTGTCAGTACACTTGCATAAGACAATAACAATGTGTCATACCTGTACTTCTGCCAACGCCTCTCCTCCGAGGATGACGTGAACTGGCTCGGCGCCGAGCACGCTGCTCCACTGTGCCACTGCTCGTACTCGCTGTAGCAGTCGACGCTTGTACAAGGTGTCCAGTTTCACTTTCCCCCTCCCCGTCAGAACTATTGCTGGTGGACTGGCCTTCACCCACTACAAAATCTGGGTCACTTGTACCTTCGTACTCCGCGTCCAGCTCCGCTCTCTCTCCTGTGTTCGCCTCTTGCTGTACTATTCTGGCAATGTCGACATCGACATCACCCCCGCTCCTCTGGACAGTTGATTCGATGTCTTCTTCGTCCAGCGAGTCATCTGACATTGCTGTTTCGTCGTAGCCAGTAAACTCATCATCCTCGATCAACTCTAGCACCTTCTCCACATCAGTGGTTACAAATTCGCTGTAATCCTTCGCAGTTCGCTTACGTTTCAAGCCACTTGGGCCAGGTTGAGGTTCGTCGTCCGCCATTATGAACAGTCGGTTCGCAAATGGCAGGGGGTGGTTTCGGAAACAGCCCAGACTGACCACTTCTAATCTCATTGGATCCTTCTACTTATGAATATTTATAGGGGACACTCTAGACTTTGTGATTGGTGTGAATTGGGAACCCCTGGTCTTAAAATAGAGCTTACAAAAGTCTTACTATGACGCACACGGAATATCCCGTGACGGGGCCATATTCGGGGTAGGCGGAACTTCACGGGAATTGCCGTGATGGGGCGGTCTAGTGGTTAAAGTACTCTAAAATAGACCGTTTCAAGAAAACAACATTTTCAACGCATTTTGATGTGTTCCATGTTTTAATCTGATGAAACTTTGTTGTAAAAAAAATTAAGTTACATAGTAAGAGTGATCCAGCATAATGGACCAAGTGGATACTGTAGTTTTACTGACGTCAAATCGTCAGCTATTAAGTTCTAAAGATGTTTAATGGGCAGATCCTGCCACTTTTACACCATAAAGTTATCTTATGTATCTCTCAAAGGTATATTCCAAGTAGAAAAATAACAAAAGAGCAAGTTTTAATCTGCATATGATTTTTATTAGCGTCATGAAATGACCTACCATAAGCGAACCACCTTCTGTCACATGCTCGTATAGAAATGTGTTGCATATTTCCTCAAAGTTGCTTACATATATGTATAACAGTATGTGAATGTGAGTAAAATCTCTGAGTTTGATGGAGTTCAACAGTGCCTGTTCTGATCCAGAATATGCAATACAATGTTTACAAAGCCCCACACTAATGACAGTAATCGCTCAATCAAGAACCCAGGCTGACTGTCCCCCTGTTCAGACTGCCACCATGTCCTCCATTAAAACGAACCACTGACAGCAGACTCTGACATGAACTTACCTAAGACAGAGAAGCAGCAGAAAAGCAAACAAAAGTGATGTCACAGAGCAATCAGGGCATTAAACGCCACAGACTTTGTATGATATTCCATGATACTATGAGGACTTTGGTGATAATCATGATGCTATGTACTTTTACACTGAGACCAGACCTGCTTACACATGAATTTGTATGTAACGCACTGTCAAACATGTTTTGTCAGGTATTTTAATTACAGTCAGGAATCATTTTAGAGAAACTGACAACCAATAACTTCAAACATGACTTTCAAACATCTGTTCACAAATACCAGTGTTTTCAAATTCTGGTGTAGTCTAAACAAATAATATGACTTATAATCCTTATGACTACAGTTTGTTTACCATTATGTGGCACGTTAGAGGTTTTGCTTAAGGTCATTTTATGATAATGTGTTATGTTGCAGGTTTTAATTGGTTAAAAATTACAAAATAAGTTTTGTACAAAAATCTACATTCGACATCTGTGTGTGTGTGTGTGTGTGTGTGTGTGTGTGTGTGTGTGTGTGTGTGTGTGTGTGTGTGTGTGTGTGTGTGTGTATGTGTATGTGTGTGTGTGTGTGTGTGCAGCTTTGAAAGTATTTTTGCCTACTAGCCTTTGGCTGGTGCTTCAAAAAGAATAACAAAGAATATATATTGGGAATAAACAGCAGTAATGAGAGTAGAAAATCATATTTAAGCTCCTTCCAAAATATCAAACAAACAAAAAAGGTTGGGGGGGGGGGGGGGTTAGGCTGGCATGTGTTCTACCAGATTTGTTTTCACTTTACAGTGAAACCATCATGAGAAACCTAGAAGAATGCCCTAAGATAAAGGTGGGTTATTGTTATTGTTGTTTAAAGCCCGGCCGACTGTGTACAACCATATCACTATCAGGACTTTAACCATTTCAAAACACACAAAATTTCGACAAAAAAAAAAAAAGAAAAAAAAAGTATACATATCAATGCATTCGGACACAAAATCTATGGACATGCCCCTGGTGTTGACCACGCCGTCCAATTTATCACAAAGGGGATTTAAAAAACACACCTGAAGACAAATTTAAGCATACCTAAGAACCAAAAAAAAAAAAAAAAAAGGGCATAAATTACCTAAAATTGCTTCTGCATATCTCACCTCCCTGGTGCCAAAAATGCACTTATTACACATACACAATTATCAATCCTAAAAAAAAGTACATAAGACTTTATCACACACATACAAGTGAATGGACCAGCAAGGCAGAAAATGATGGGAAGAAATGACAGAAAACAAAAGAACAAGGCAGAAACAAAGAAAGTGACAAAAAGGAGGAAATTTCTAGTACAGAATTTCCAGAAGGCGGGGATACTATAAAGTGCAAAATCTATGGACATGCCCCTGGTATTGACCACGCCATCCAATTTATCGCACAGGGGATTTAAAAAACACACCTGAAGACAAATTTAAGCATACCTAAGAACCAAAAAAAACCAAAAAACAAAACGGGCATAAATTACCTGAAATTGCTTCTGCACAGATATCTCACCTCCCTGGTGCCACAAATGCACTTATTACACATACTCAATTATCAATCCTAAAAAAAAGTACATAAGACTTTATCACATACATACAAGTGAATGGACCAGCAAGGCAGAAAATGATGGGAAGAAATGAGAGAAAGCAAAGGAACAAGGCAGAAACAAAGAAAGTGACAAAAAGGAGGAAATTTCTAGTACAGAATTTCCAGAAGGTGGGGATACTATTTATACTGAAAGAGCCCCTACATCCCCACGTGCGGAAGATAAAAGTTGGGAGGCAAAATGATAAACAATATTCATCATGCAGACAATACCATTCTAAATGCAGAACATAAGACAGACCTACAAAATCTTGTGAATATATAGATTAGGATATATAAAATAGATACAAAAAGCAGAAATAAAGAGCTGGCGCTAAATAGAATAGAAAGAAAACTGAAGTCACGGTAATCAGTGAAAAAACAAGAAATCCCTTCATGTAAAACAACAGCAAATGGCATGAAATAAGTTGATCTTCATCATCATCATCAGGTGCCCTGCTGCATGGCGTTGGCGACCATGGACTTCCAACTATCTCTATCTCTCGTTCCCCCAGCATCTCCCCCACCCTCCTCATCTCCAGCCACTCTGCAAGTCCATCCAGCATTCTCTCCCTGGGTCTACCTGGTGCTCTCTTTCCCTCCAGCTTCCCTGTTGTGACCAGGTGCTCCAAATCCCCCTTCCTCATAAAATGGCCTATAAATGTTGCTTATCTTTTCCTAATCTTCCTTATGAGTGATCTACTTGTGTCTGCCTCCATCAAGAATGTCTCATTTGTTTTCTTTGCTGTCCATGGAACTCTCAACATTCTTCTGAGAAACCACATCTCGGCTGCCTCGATCCTGCTCTGGCTTTGCTTGCTGACTGTCCACACCTCGCATCCATACAACAGTATTGGTTCTATATAACATTCAAGGACTCTCTTTCTGATATTAACTGATAGGCATTTGTTAGTAAGAATGCTTGTCATCTTCTTCAAGTTCTTGAATGCTGTTTTGGCTTGGCCGATTCTGCCAGCTATTTCCGATGTGCATCTGCCATCTGATGAAATGACCGTTCCCAGGTATTTGAACTTATTAACCTGTGTCAAGGTTGTGCCATTTGCTGTTATTTTGCATGAGGGGATTTCATGTTTTTTACTGATCACCATGACTTCAGTCTTCCTGCTGTTTAGTTCCAACCCCTTACCTTTGCTTTCTATTTCTAGTATATTCACAAGGTTTTGTAGGTCCCTTTCATTTTCTGCAATTAGCACGGTGTCATCTGCGTACCAAATGTTGTTTATCATTTTCCCTCCAACCTTTAATCCAGGGTCTTCTTCTAGGTTTCTCATGATGTTTACGCTATATAGTGAAAACAGATCTGATGACAAAACACGACCCTGTCTGACTCCTCTTTTGATGTTTTGAAAAGAGCTTATATTATTTTCTATTCTCATTGCAGCTGTTTGTTCCCAGTACATATTCCTGATTATTCATAGATCTTTTCCATCAACATTGAGTCTCTCCAGATGGTTGATCAATTCTTTATGTCGTACCCAATCGAAAGCCTTGGTATAGCCAACAAAGCATAAATACAAATCCTTATTCATCTCAACTGACCTCTCTATGATAGTTCTTAGGATGTATATGGCATTAATAGTTCCTTTCCCTTCCAAAACTCCACACTGTTCTTCTGCTATTTCTCTTTTGATTCTATTCCTTGTCCTTATGATTATTCTTAACAGAATTTTTGTTACATGACTCATCAAACTGATTGTGCAATGGAGTTCGCATTCTATAGCCCCCGTCTTCTTTGGAAGTGTAATGAAAATTGATTTTGACATATCTTTGGGGATTTTTCCAGTGTCATAAATTTCATTTAGGAGGACTGTTATTTTTTTCTATGCCAAATTCCTCCAGGGCTTCAATCATCTCTGTAGTAATGCTGTCTGGTCCTAGGGCTTTTCCTGGTTTCATCTTTTTCAGTGCTGCTCTAACTTCATCTTTCATTATGGGTGGTCCTTCAAAGTTCTTTTTTATAATGTGTTCTTCATTTCTGTCATCCTCAAAAAGGTCTTTAATGTACTCTCCCCATCTGTCCAGTATTTTGTCTTTTTCCATGATAAGCGTGCCATCTTCTGATTTTAAGCAACCAGTTGATGTGCATGAATTTTTCCTGTGGACAATTTCTTCAATTCGTCTGTACATACCCTGAGGATCCATTCTGTGTCGTTCTTCTATCTCTTTGCATTTTGTGTTCAGCCAAGCTTCCTTAGCTTCATTGCACCTATGCCTGATTCCTTTGTTTATCTTCCTGTATATCTCCTCGTTTCTCTTTGCCTTCCTCCTTTCCTCCATCAGGCCCAAAATTTCATTAGTCATCCAGCTCTTTTTTGCTTTTCTATCTGCCTTAGGGATTTCTTCACAAGCTTCATTTATAGAACTTCTCAACTTTGTCCATTGTTCCTCACTGCCACCAACGTCTTCCAGAGCACTGAATTTGTTTTGAACATGTACATTAAATTTTTGACGTATCATTTCATCTGTCTTTAAGAGTCCAAGGTTTAGTTTGATGTTGCTTTTGGTCTGTTTACTTTTCCTCAATTTCAGCCTAAACCCTCCCACTACAGGACTGTGGTCACTGTTGCAGTCTGCGTCTGGTAGTGTTTTTGCTGACAGTAAAGCATTCTAAGTCTTTTGTTGATCAGGATGTAGTCAATTTGATTTTTGGTATTATCTCCTGGACTCATCCAAGTCCATTTTCTTCTGTTAGGCTGCTCAAACCAGGTGTTTCCTACTATGAACTCATTCATCTGTGCCCATTCTACAAGTCCCCCCCCCCCCCCACCCCCTTTCATTTTGTGTACCAAGGCCATGAGGTCCAACTATATCCTCCACCCTATCCTGTCCCACTTTAGCATTAAAATCTCCCATTATGACTGTAACTTCTTGTGATTTACATTGGACCTTGGCCATCTCTAAAACTTCGTAGAAGTTGTCGATGTCTTCCTAAGTACTTGCGGATGTTGGTGCATACACCTGTATGATGTTGATATCAAATGTTTGCCTCCGAATTTGACCAGTAAAACTCTGTCGGACACTGCCCAGTATCCCTTAACTGCTTTTGATTTGTCTTTGTCCATTATGATGCCTACTCCTCTTTCATGTGAATTACCACCAGAGTATATCACCATGGTGTAGTGGTTAACGCAACCGACTACCGACTGGAAGGTTATGGGTTCAAATCCCCATCAAAAATCACTGTGGGATTTTTCGGCTCTAATCGGCTCCTACCCAGCATTGGGCGTGCTATGGGCTCATTGGGAAGACTGGAACCACACAGTCGAGTCTCATCCACTTCGTGGATGCATCATTGAGGGTGTTGCTTAAATCTTCTGACAACACCGCAGGTGTCTGTATCTCTCGGGCCTGGTTGACACCAGGATATATTATGATAGTAAGCGTAGAGTACAACCCTGTTATGCAGTCTCAATCCTAGATGGAACTCCATAGCATCATGATTATCATTCACATCAACATCATCATCATCGCATAATAAAAATTGTTTCAGCTAAGCTTTTTGGCCATTAAAATGGCGTAGAAAATGAAACAAGAAAAAAATTGATATTATTATCTGGAAGCAGTCATCTCACCAGATGGCTGATGAAAATTGGAAATATCCAGCAGAATTGGCCAAACTAAAATAGCATTCCAGAAAATGAAATGCGTCTTTACCAACAAATGCCTACCAATGGATGTCAGGACGAAAGCTATCAAAATTCAAATGTTATATAGAATAGTTGGAATACTGTTGTACAGGTCAATCAACAAAGTCAAAACATGATCGAGGTAGCTGCAATATGGTTTCTAAGAAGAATGTAACTAAGAGTAAGATTAGAGTTCCATGGACAGCAAAGAAAACAAATGAGACAATCTTGAGAGAAGCAAAAAGAACGTTAATGACGACGATAAGGAAAAGACGAGCAACATTTATAAATAGGACATTACTGAGACAAGTGAAATTTGAACACGCAGGACTTCACAACAGGGAAGCTGGAGGGTAAAAGAGCACCAGATAAACCCAGGAAGAAAATAGTTGTTTTGCAAAATGGGTGGGGTCAAGAAGGGTAGAAGATATACTTGCAGTGACAAAAGACAGTTTTGTATCCACGGAGGGACATGACCGACAACACCATGCGGCAAAGTACATGATGATGATGATGACCTGAGACAATTTTGTGTAACAAATACAAGAAGCCTTACAAGTATCTAATATGCTGTTGAATAGGAAGCCCGTGACAAACATTTTTTTTTACCCTGATTTTCTTCCCAAGCCCAAATGCCAGATCACAGATTGATTTCCAGAAAATCCAGAAATATGGCAAGTCTGCAATTAAGACTGTGTGACAGCATGCACTGCACTCTAGTCTATGCTTCCCAGTTAATTTCATGATATATTCTGGCATCATCCATAACACTCAACAGACAGACAGATACATGTGGTCTTAGTCAGGAAAACTAATGGCACATCCATGAAACAAATAGATCTATGCAACTCTACTATGTCACAGTATGTGGTCCCAGCCTTACCAATGACCCCATAGCATACACAACTCAAAGTTAAATCAGTTGGGACCAAAAAATCTTGCAATGAATGAATGATGGTTGAGATTTGAACCTTCAAGTCACAATTCCATGTTTCAGTTGACCACTACACTCACAGTGCCTGGTGACACCAGATTTTTTTTTTTTTCCAGATTTCTGAGTAATTTTTTTTTTCTTTTGCTGTAGTGTAATTGTGATGATGGCATATACTGATATAGCCCTGAAACTGGGCATACTATGCTAAAAGACAAAGCATAAGGGTTGGCATCTTGCCAGTACAGGTGCTTGTAAACGTGCACACACACACACCACACACACACACACACACACACACACACACACACACACACAACTCACAAAATATACTCAGTAACTGGCTGCGTGAAAAATCAAATCGCTTTTAACAAACTACTTAGCTTTGAGTAAATGATATTTACAACATACAACTTATCGCAAAGATTTAAATTTAGAGAATAATGTAAAAAAAATATATGTCTGGTACACCATAAACTTTTTGCAAACATTTATGCACACCTGTTTTTATTCTCTAAGTCATAAATATCTGGTGAATGCACAATTTCAATTTTCATCCAAACAGATAAATTTAATAAAAGAACTAATGAATAGATTATAAATTTAATAAAAGAACTAATGACTAGATATGTGTCATTAACTGATCTGAGTGAGCACAAGTCCCAAACTGATTAAGAGTTGTGACCTCACATAGCAGACCTTCTAAAAGGCTTAAAAGGCAGAAAATGACAGACGATGTGATAAGGTAAGGTAAGGTAAGGTAAGGTAAGGTAAGGTAAGGTAAGGTAAGGTAAGGTAAGATAAGGTATGGTAAGGTAATGGTATGGTGTGGCATGGTGTGGCGTGGCGTAGGGTGGCATGGTATGGTATGGTATGGTATGGTATGGTATGGTATGTATGTTTATGTGCATGATATGAATTATGATATATAAATGATTGGTATGAAAAACATAATGTACACAAAATCATATATACATATGTGACCTGCCACCACGAAATCAGTCTTAACTCGCAGTCAGTCAAACAGCACTAGGAGCTGAAAAGGTGACTGAAGGTCTATCTGGGGTGTTTGACTTTTTCTCAAAATTGATTTCTGCAGACTAGGTAGAAAGAAACTCTAGGGAGAGCTAGACAACAGAAGGTCTTCAGAGAAGTAACCCCCTTTAGACAAGTGTTTCGGCCCTGAATTCCTTACACTCTCGGGGGGCCGGGCCACATCCAGGTCATGACTCCTGGATGCCCTTCTGCTGTTGTCTATTTTTTTTTTTTTTTCCCACGCCGGGGATCGAACCTGGGCGATTCTGCGCTTCAGAACTGCGGTACGCGGTTTTACCAATGTGCTAACGGGGCACACATCATCTGTAGGGAATTTAATCCTTATGAAGTTCACTTTTTTCGTTCCTCCTTGCCCAGATCCAGCTTGAGCTCCTTTCTGCTGCCTCTGCCATCGCTTTAAGGGCTCTAGTCCTCTTCTTCCCAGAAATGGCGAGTTGTTTCATGAGATCATAAGCGGAGGTGCCCACAAACCCTCTTGCCCCGACCTCTATGGCGAAGATTTTGACCCGCAGACCTGCTTTCTTCAGGGTGCTGGCAAGACCTGCGTATTTTTCGGTCTTGTAGATATGTGCTTCTTCCATTCTGCTTTCGTATGGCACAGTGAGTTCTATCAGAATCACTTGTTTCGAGGAGTCAGAGTGGAGAGCGATGTCTGGTCTCATGCCTGTCTTGCTGATGACATCTGGGTAATTTCTCCACTCTGGGAGGTCTGCTGTACACTCCCAGTCGACTGCTCCATCCAGAAGACCCTTTGGCAATGTGCTGGTTGTCATAGCACTTTCGGGCCAGACCTGCTTCCCTCCTGCTTTGTAGAACGTTGTCATAGCAATTGGTGCGTTTGGGGTCATGGTTTTTTCGCTAACCACATCTGTGATCACTTTCAGAACTTGGTTGTGCCTCCATGTATACCTTCCTTGGGCTAGCGCTACTTTGCAAGAGCTTAGGACATGTTCCACTGTTTGTTTCTTCCGACAGAGCGGACATGCTGGGTCGTCTGCTTTCCCCCATTTCACTAAGTTTGCATTCGAGGGGAGCAGGTCATATACAGATCTGAGGAGGAAGCTTATCCTTAGAGGAGCCATGTGCCACATATCCTTCCAGCTGAGACTTCTTTGGAGTGCACTGTCCCATGTTGTCCATTGCCCCTGTTGACCTTGCTGGACTGCCTTCTGCACTCTTTTGACATCTTCTTCTTCCTTCAACTCCTGTATCATAGTGTATGATCATGTCTCTTTTTTCCTTCCCTTTGGCTTTGGACCACCACTGCATTTTTGTTGCTCCCAGTCCCTGTCTGTTGGTTTGCGTGTGTCCAATTATTTCTTTGATGCTGAGGTTTCTCTTGGCATTGTTTACAGCCTCTTGGACTTTCCACTTTCTGCCAGTTCTCAGCTTTGGATGAACTGATCTCACGATATTGTCTTCCGATTCCTCCAGCATGCTCAACAGTCTTGCTTTTCCAACTTTGTATTCCTCCACTATGGATTTGAGAGGTAGCTTCAGCATTGCTTGACGACAGTAGAATGCAACATCAGTGAGACTATAATCTATCACCCACAGAAATTTTTTTCTTGAAAAAATATTATCAATCAATTTAAAATGGTATTTTAATGCACTGATCACAGCAGAAAGAAAGCCATTTTTTACCAAAAGTACCTGTTTTTGTCTCTTATTATGAACCGTAAACCTGTACAGTACGGTGAGTATCCGCACATGTAATCTACTGATGGAAAGCTCTTTGGTGCACCTTTTAGATAATGACAGCGAAAATTAGAAACAAACTGGTCAAAGCCACCAAATAAAGAAATTTAAGGAAAATGTGTAGGACAGCACACAAAAACCTTAGAGGCCGTTTTCTCAAAATAGCCGTCATACAACTTAATGACTTTAAACATACATAACTTCTACATTTTTCTGAGTACAAGTTTTATTCAAGTACCAAAATAATCAGCAGAATGTACACTTTCCAGTGATATGTATATCTCAAAATACCCAACATGCCAGTTAAGACTGATTTTGTGGTGGGAGGTCACATATACACATATATATATACACACACACACACACACATATATATATATATAATATATATATATATATATATATATATATATATATATATATATATATATATATATATATATATATATATATATGACACTCGATGGATAAATGACATATGATAAACATGATGGAAATGAATTACGCAAAATTTCAACTACAGCATTAACAGTAATAACACAGAACTCATAGATCAGATATGACAGATGAACCGCAAGGCCGAACAGTAATTTTCTCAACCATACCCAACCTTTTCATTCCTTCACTCTATCCTTTAGCTTCCTGTGTTCCTCACCCTCTAGTCAACAAGCTTCCAGCATCTCTCACCCATTCCATCAGATCCCTGCAGGAAGCTGTTGGATACTGGACAGGGAGAGGAAAGCAAGAGTAACAGGATGATAGCAAAGTGATTTATAGTTAAGTTAAAAACATTCTGTGCAAACACAGAGAAAACTTACCTTCTTTCTCAGAACTGGATAGCGGAGATGTTTTGCTGCTTATAACGCTGGTGAGGGTTGATGATGCTTGATCCAAGTTGTCAAACAAATTGCCCTTGTCATGCCGTACTAATGGTGAAGGAGAGGCAGCCCCAGAACCTCCACGGTCAGCCCGATCTTCAGACTTGGTTTTACTTAGCAGATTATTGACATCAGGATTACTCTGTACCAGTTTGGACATGATGTTGTGAACAGTATTGCGAACTTTGTCCCCAATCCGTGAAGAAGTTTTTGATGTCATTCCAGAAGGATTCTTATTTTTTGAATCTAAAACACCATTGGGGGGCAAACTCGCTTCTTTTTTCAACTCGATGGATTCTGATTCATTCTCTTTGATAACATCTACTTCATCATCTTCTTCACTACCCTGGTCTGTTTTAACATCTGAAGCTGTCTCAGGCTGGGATTTGGGTGCTGTCACTGGTGCTTGTGTCTGTGATTGGCTACTGCCTGCAGTTTTGTCACTGGATGTACTTGTCACTACCTGGTGATTGGTGTTATTATCTGTACTTTTCACAATAGTTGCCTCTTTCAGGTTAACAATGTCATCAATTTGATCAAGTATATCTTTGTTTTCCTCATTTCCTTTCACCAATGAAGCATCATGTTTGTCACCATTGCGTACACTTTCACCCATGGTTTGCAATTCCTTTACCTCTGACCTGTCAGAATCTGCAGCATCACCACTACCACTAAGTGCCTTCAGATTGTACAGAGCATCTTGAAAGCTGTCTCCAGAATCAGCAGATGCTGCACCACTGTCAGCCTCCTCGTCTTTTCTTTCCATCTGCTGTCCTGGCTGCCACTTCAGAGGCTGTTTGCTTGTCGATTTTTTTGCCACATTCATTCTAGCCTCCTGTCTGCACACACAAATGCATTCCGTGAATGATCAAGATAACATTATAAAGAAAATTATAAATATAATTTTCATAACTTTCTTTCTCATAAAGATATCTGTATTATAATTCGGTAAATGTTACATTACCCTTTCACTCCTGCACCCTGTTTGATGGAGTGAAAGGGCAGCAATATCCACATGTTTACCAGTCCACTCGTATGTGAAGATGAGAAAATATATAGCCATATGCAGTATACCAATTTGAGTTTGTGAGTTTTACAGATTTTTCAAAAGATATACATTTCTACCTGTCATACATGACTTACAATAGGTAAAAATACCATAAATCAAAATGGGTAAAAATGTAGTGTAGATATGTCAGGGTGAAGAACATACGAACATCATTTTTGGAATCTCAAATTCTAGGGTTCAGCAAATTATATCTACTCTACATTCTCATCTGTCATGCATGACTTCAAGAGGAAAAAACAAACATAAACAGGTACTGACTGATCTTCTTGGACAGTTATGTGTCTTAAAACACAATGCTTTTTGGAGATAACCTTCAATCAAGCAAGAGGCTTGGCAGCAACGGGATTTTTTTGTTTTGTTTTGTTTTTGTTTTGTTTTGTTGTTTTTTTTTGGGGGGGGTGCAAGAGGGATAGTAAATAAACAAAACAAAAAAACCAAAAAAAAGGAAAAATATGAGAATTTCATCCTGTGTGTACAGTCCATCCCAAGTACATCAATTTAAGAAAGAAAGAAAAACAGGATTATAAACATTTCAACCCATATACAGAGGTACATAGTGCACATTTGATACAGTAAAATGTTAAGAACCACAACAACCAGAAGACATAAAAAGCACCCTAAGCAAAAGGTGTGAGAAAATGGGAGAATACAAGCAGTGGCATACTGTCACCTGTCACCTGTCACCGTCACCGGGAACAGTGTTGGCCGCTGCACATGATGTCCTCACAAGTTGCCTCCAGCACTCTCGATCTTGGCTAAGTCTGACCACCTCCTGGAGTTTCCTGCCACTGATGTTTGTGATGTTTCTAGCAAGTGATGCAGGTGGCCGTCCTCTGTTTCTCTTTCCTTCCACTTTACCTTGGAGGACAGTGGACATCAAGTCTGTTCTCTCATTACGGATTGGATTGCGTGTCCAACATATTTCAGTCTCCTCCGTTGTATGAGTACTAGGAGCTTGCGTGTAGCACCCAACTCATTCCGTATGCTTTCATTTGAGCGCCTATCCGTCCATTTGACCCTCAGCAGTCTTCGGTAAAACCACAGCTCTGCTGCTTCCATTCGTCTTTCATCCTTTCTTCATTGTCCATGCCTCGCAGCCGTATAACATCACTGGCCAGACAAGACATTTTAAGAGTTTTATCTTAAGGCATACTACATAACTAAAATGAAGTGTAAAGCCTCCTCACCATCACTGGTGTGTCTGGCTATGATGGAGGTACAGTTCTTGTTGTTAGTCGTTTCTTCTATCTTTTTAATATTACTATCCAGGTATCAGGCTTGTTCAGGGTCACATTTCATGCAGTTATAGAATTGACTACAACAGAAACTGCACATGCTGTCTGAGTGCGTAAACATTAGATGGAAATAACATTTATATATAGTCCATTATTAGTGTTTCAAGCTCAGCCAACTGCTCAGAGCCATACCAGGGTAATAACCATCTCAACCAAAATACAATGTGTCTGAACACAGCATTGACTCTTGGAAAAGAGAAAAATCTAAAAAAGAAAATTATGTTCACATATCACTATTTTCACACAAATAATCTGTGGATATGCCCCTGATGGTGTCCTTCTGCCAAATTTATTACCAGATGACTTAAAAAATTGAATATAAATGCATCCTGATACAAATGCATACACATAACGTTGTACACACAAACATGTATTCATAAAAGAAAACATGCCTTGTATACATAAAAATTGGCCGTTTGTAATTAAAATTGCTACTAAGCATTTCACATATCCTAAACGTTAAAAATGCAATTAATATTTTTACTCAATTATCAATCCTAACAGACAGCAAGTATGTAAACAAGAAGCTGTTCAATACTTCAGATCACACAGTTTATTCTGTCAAATGAAAGGTCTACGTTGTCAGCTGTTTTTATCTAGTTATAGCAATGCAAGGGAGATGACCTCTTTCCTTCTCTTGGGACTGTAACGATGTACCTATACCTGGCAGTCAGTCCCTGACGGTCATTCTCTTTTTATAAACAATGAACCACACAAGACAATACTGCTTCCCTAGATAAAAGGAAATACTTGCCTTATAAATTATAATCTTCTTCAAAATTCTTTCTTGTACTTTCCCTTGGTGCCCTGATAGTTGTCAGGTGATTTCTCCACGTTGTGGAGTTTTGCTACTGGTACCATATGTCTGAGCGGCTCTCACTTCGCATGTGTGTGGGTACCCCTCTTGTCCTGCTACCCAAGCAGCAGGTCTGATGAGTTTTACACAGAAGGAAATGCAACCCCGGCTTTCAGAACCTAGGACCTTCCCATCAAAGAGCTCAAAAATTGACAGAATGCTCTGGGAAAGTCTCCTGAGCTGCTCCCCAATCCCTAGCAATCTTCCTTCAAGCTATTTTTGTGTTTTCTTTTTATTTCATTTTCTAGTGTTGTCTTCTTCAAAAGTTCTTGTTTTGTTTTGTATTTTGCACCCACCAGTTCATTTTGTCTAGTTAAAGGTTAATTCTGTCTACTTGTTTTGTTTTTTGTCTGCACGCACACACACACACACACACACACACACACACACACACAAACACACACACACACTCCAAACACTACACTTTTTCTTTTATTCCTAAGCAAATGCGATGTGTGCAAGTGTGCTGTGTATGTGTATAACAGATCAATGACAAAAATGTGTGGACACTTATTCTCAGCTCGTCATGAGCTGAGCAAATCTACGCGAATTTAACAAAACATTATGTCAAACATGACGAAAACCTCAAGTGCCTGAGTGTGGACACTAGAACAGTTCAATCTGGGCATGTGAACAAAACAGTATTTTTCCAAAATGGTTCAATTTGACCAACACGCTCACGAATCACAATGTGCAGATAAATGTGTCAGTTTGTGAACATGTGTGTGTGTGTGTCTATGCATCTGAAGGTGTGTTCATAGTGTGCGTGTGTGTGTGTGTGTGTGTGTGTGTGTGTGTGTGTGTGTGTGTGTGTGTGTGTGTGTGTGTGTGTGTGTGTGTGTGTGTGTGTGTGTGCGCGCGCGTGCACACACACAGGCGAGACAGAGCGCGAGGGTGTGTGTGTATCTGTGTGTGTTGGTAGACGACTGAAAGGTATGATCTACGTTTTTAACTGTATGCCTAATTCTATATTTTGTAAGCAATGTGTGACAGGTTCAAATGTATTGTGTGTGCTTTGTGGGCCTGTCGACTGAGAATGTTACATAACCATACTCTTCATTTTTACCCAATCAGTGCAAATTTTTAATCTTATCTGTCATGTTTGATGGGTAAAAATTGTACAATAAATGCTATACAGTGTGCTCAACTCAGACTTGGGAGCCAATCAACCACAATGGACATACAGATTATGGGCAGAATGTAATCTGTTTTTTTCATGGTGGTGGGTTGTTCCCCCCCCCCCCCCTCTTGTATTTTTATATGTACATCAGGGATGGAAGGCAGGCTAAGTTATATTTGTCTCGCATCACAAAAAGCCCCCAAATCAATACTACATACATTCTCTGCTATCAGTATAATCACCATGATGAAAATAATGTCTCCTTTATCACAGCTCCTCCAGTCTATCAGTATCATCCATCTCAGGAGAAAAAAAAGATAGACAACTGATAAGAAATAATTAAAATAAACGGCAACACACACACACACACACACACACATCACATCACATCACATCACATCACATCACAATGCCATAAAACAATGAAATGAATCATGCAAGTAAACGAAACAAAACAAAATTACAAAAAATGAACAAAAACAAAAAATAGAAACCACACATACATGTACACAAACACACACACCAACCCAATCAGACACAAAAGAAAAAACAAATCAAAAAGCACACAAAAGCCATGACAAACTTAAAGACATACAGACAACACAAAGCAAACAAACTGCTAACAAATATACAATTTCTTCAGCTGTCTTTTCCATTTCTTTGCATTTCATTTATCTCTATTTTAGAAAATGTATATATATTCCATCTGCAATGTTACCCATACACGGAGTCATTTTTGGACCTTCCTCAATGGTATCAGTGACACTGGCACACATGTAATTTATTCCAAATGATGATGCCATCATGAAGAACTGAAATAAAACTGCTTCTAATTAAAACTTCTTTGATTGTAATAACAGCATCTTTAGCTGAATTGCTATCAGGTCCAGATAAGATTGGCCCTATAGCAAGATGGGCCAGATATGTGGTGAGAATGTCTGAAAATCAACTACCATAACAACTTATTATGAAGAACTGAGCTAGGAGAAGTGCTCAGTTGGTAGCCAAATGAACGCTTTGAAGACTGCTTCAAAGTATCCATCAACAAACTGGGCATCAACCCCAATACTGGGAGATGCTTGCACAAGATCAATTGAACTGGTTAAGCAAGCTGAGACCATCAGAGCAAGAGCAGCAGAGAGGAGACGTACAGCAGAAGCTCGAAGAAAACAAGAACCACACAAGGCACAAGCGACCTCCAATTCTACAGTTGCATGAACCCACATTTGCCCTACGTGTGGGCGAGCCTTCCTGGCCCGGATTGGCCTCACCAGCCACCTCCGGACTCAAAAATGCCATCCCCCAGTCAAAATTGGAAGTTGTGGTCTTCTTCGACAACAAAGGTGAAAAAACAAAACACCATAAAATCAATATATCTCAGATCCTTGAAACTTATGGCTGTGTAAACAAAGGGTGGTTTTGTTTGTATTTCTTTTTCTTTATATATATATAAACTGGTCACCAATTTTTCTTTCACCTCCTGTGGCAAGACAAAAATAGTCATACTCAGTGATTTTCAGCAAATACTATTAATACCCAAGTTAAAAAAAAAGTTCTTGACACTGCAATTGTTAGAATCTCAAAATGAAGGTCATGGGGCCCAAGTAGCATAATTTATACTTCAAGCCTTCTGTGAAAAATGGGTTGTGCAACTCTGATCCTTAGATCTGAGCAAAGACAAAAAATGTATACAATAAACAGCTCTATCGTGTCATATGATACATTTTGTTCTGGATAAACAGAACCCTTTTAAAGCTGAACACAGATAAAATAAAGAGTGATCCCTGTCGACACTACGTGTACTTCAACTTGGATTGGTGGTGATGAGGGAGCGTGCAAACACTGGTGTTATCAATATTCATTCCAAACTTCTGTGGAATACCTTGAAAATTTGTAGATTCTATGCATGAATGCATCAGCAAAATCTGCAGTGGTTCTTATCTACAGCTTATGAGAATTGTTTCCAACAAACCAAATCTGTCCAAAACAGCATCCAAAAATTTTGTTTTTCCTACAATAACTTCCCAGCTAACTACTGTAATTCTGTGGCTTGGTGGCTTACCAGCAAATTAAATATTTCAACTGCAAAGAATTCAAATGTAGCATGTCTACCATGAAAAGAAGGGCATGAACAATAATACCATCATTCAAAAAACTCCACTGGTTACCAATCAAATTCCACTGTCAGTGTAAAACTGCACAAGCCTTATACGTTAGACTGCCTCTGAAATATCAAATATCACGCATCCTGCCAACCTCAAAACAAAGGCTTCTTATGGTGCCGAAATGCAATCTTAATTAAGTTACTTAGTGAGCTCTACATTCACTACACAATCTGTTTGGAACTCACAACTGATGATTTGAGGGATCTGCTCACCTGAGGTATCTGCCTTTTGCACTTCAAGTTACAGTTAGACTTACCTGTTCACCCTGGCCTTCCATTTTTCATCACAGTTAAAGACACCTGTTTACCCAGGCCTTCCATTTTTTATATTGTTGATATCATAATATCCATATACTTCAGTGTCTTTCAAATTCTAACTACTAACAATATGGTATCATGAAATCATTCAAGTATACATGATTGATTACCACAGGGATATGTAGGCCTACATGTATTGTGTGATGTTAGTATTGTCACAGTGACATCAATCTCAATCCTTCCATTTTCTTGTTTTCTTTTGGTTTGTTTTTGTTCTGTTTTGTTGTTTTGTTTTGATTTTTTTTCATAATTGGTTCTCACGCCCAGATGGTGCTATGCTCCTGACCGGTGGCTATCTGTTGGTGCCATTATTTTGGCTTGGATAATAAATGTGTTAAGCTCAGTTTGACCCCCAGTGTCTGGCCTCGAGATCAAGTGCCATAATCTGCATGTCATCTTCCTACAATTGTGCATGGCTGGGGGAATCTTCTGGCTCCTCTCTGCTAGACAAGCATGCTGTGGAAACCAAGATACTTCATCCAGTAGTCTTACCTTCCACGCCTACCACTAGACAAGGATGTGCTTTGGTAAACAGTGGGTAAAAACAATCCCTGTGTGTGTTTGGACTGTCAACGCAAGCTTCATCACCCGATTTGTGAGGCAGGGTATTTGCATGTTACAAAGACCCACAGATGTGGTAAGAAGTAACACACCTTATTCTGCAAATGTGAAAGCTAATGTGAACAAGTCCAACACTGCAACCAATATCATGAAATGATAGATTCCACCTTCTGCACTATTAGTAATGTAGGTTATATGATGGGTTTGAGTGGATGTGTGGGTGTTAACTTTCTATGTGCGTTTTTTGCTTTTATTTTGTGTGTGTGTGTGTGTGTGTGTGTGTGTGTGTGTGTGTGTGTGTGTGTGTGTGTGTGTGTGTGTGTGTGTGTATGTGTGTGTATATGCATGTGTAAGGAGGGGGTGTGAGAGTGATACATTAATACACTTTGGTTACAGCTGTTGTTGCTAATGCAGTCATATCAAGCGTGCAGCCATTTTAAGAGTGCCAAGGATCCAGTACCAACTAAGAAAGAGGTTCTCATCACACATTCTATTGTATGCTATGAGATGTGCTCATAGCTATGTTGTAGTGTGTAGGGTATTGACTGAGAAGGGGATGAGGATTTCTCATTGCAGCTTCATATTGTTCACTGCCAGGTATGTTCAGAGCTAGGAAGTGTGTGTGTCAAATTTGCCAGGCAGACACACACTGGCCACACCTGTGTTGTTGTCCTATTTTCTTTTGACTCTGTTGCTGATACCAGATTGCTCCGTGTTCCACGCGTGCGCACAAAAACATTTGGACATCGCTCTTTCTCCTTCGCAGCCCCCACTATCTGGAACTCTCTTCCCTTTGAAATCCGACACCTAAAATCGACTTCTTCTTTCAAAACAGCTCTAAAAACTCACCTCTTTCAAAAATATTATCAGTAAGTTCAACCTCATTTCCCCCCAGCCTAATAGTAGAAAAGGTGTGTTAGTGTGTGTGTATGTTATAGTAGGTAGGTGGGGGGTGGGGGTGGGTGATTATAGAGCCCAATGTGCCTCACAGTACTTTGGGGTATAGCTGTGGGGGTTGTGGGGTGCATTTGGACTTGCGTGAGAATCCGTGTATGATTGTAGCGTATGTAGTATTTTTATGGATTTATTCTATTACTTTGTATTGTGTATTTAGTGTATGTACGTGAGGTCTGAGAGATTGAAATATTGTGAGTGAATGATTGTAAAGCGTCATAAGCTCTGCCGTAGGCAGAGATGTGCGCTTATAAATGGTCTCTTATTATTATTATTATTATTATTGTTGTCTTATTTTTCTTTTGAATCATTAAGGTTTCATAAGTGCAGTAGACTAACTTTTATGATACAGTTAATTATTGGAATATGTATGTACTCAAAATCAACAAAACAAAAATTAAACGCATCGTCCATGTATCCCACAACACCAACACAATCCTAATAGAAATACGACAGACCATCCACATCCTACACAACAGGAGTAGGATTGAGCCAATTGAAAAAAAAGAGGAAAGGAGGGGGAGCTGGGGCTCCCATGGAAAATTTTATTAGTTTAGTTGAAAAACATGTAATCTGCCCCTATTTATGCTCCCCTGGAAATTTTTCACAAGTTTAATTAAAAACCATGCAATCTGCCCCATTTTGAGGCATACAAACATGCATAACTACAATATATGAAGCAGATCCAACTTTCACTAGGCCCAGGAACTTTTTTCTTTACTTCACGTCATACATATTAAAGGTTTAAAGGTTAAAGGTCCCATGGTCAATATGGCCGTAGGGGCGGTGAACTGTTAAAGATTCACCGTGTCTAGGGCACGGCATTATGAAAGGCGGAGCCCATCCCTCTCCTTTCGCCGCCTTTTTTTTAAACCTCCCCCGACCGAAGTCAGGTACCCATTCACTGCTGGGTGGACAGAGGGAGTTTTCAGGCTGGAAAAATCGAACCAGCGTTTAGCGGATTCGAACCACCGACCTTCCGCACCGCAGACGAGCGCTCTAACCACTCGACTACAGGCCCCCCTAATACATATTACTAAATCAGTAAATGATTTATGGCCTACACTCACGTGAATGCCACATGCCTAGAGAAGAATATGTCAACAATTTAAGAACCAACTTTCATAGAACACTAGATAATAATAATAATTACAATATTTATATAGCGCAAAATCTTGATAAAATCAAATCTAAGCGCTGCAGCAGACACACACGCACGCATGCACGCACGCACGCACGCACACACCACACACACACACACACACACACACACACACACACGCGTCGTGGCTATAAATGGGGAGAAAGAATAAAAGCAATAAAAGCAAGAATAAAAGCAATGGAAAATTATAGAGAGCATAGCATATACAATTATATATTATAACCATGTGATTCCCATCCGAGCGGAGACAGGCTGCAGAGGGGGGGGGGGGGTTGAGTGAGGTTAGGATTTTATGCGGAGGAGAAAAGGTGAGTTTTGAGAGCGGACTTGAAGGAGACAAAAGTAGGTTGCTGACGGACTGAGAGAGGAAGTTTGTTCCAGGAGAGTGGACCAGAAACAGAGAAGGCTCGTGGACCATAGGTATTGAGCTTAGTGCGTGGAAAGCGAAAAGTCAGAGGATCGGAGGCAGAGCGAAGGGTACGTGAGGGAACATAGATCTCAAGTAGGCTTGACAGGTAATCGGGGGCTGCGTTATTGAGGCTTTTGTAGCACATGGTGTCTAGTTTGTACTGTATGCGCTTTGATACAGGGAGCCAGTGAAGTTGTGCCAGGAGAGGAGATATGTGGTCAGCTTTTTTCTTTTTGAGTACAAGGCGTACAGCATTGTTTTGAATGCGCTGTAGGATGTGAATGGTGGAGGCAGGAAGACCAGACAGGAGTGAATTGCAATAGTCAATGCGAGACATTATGAAGGAGAGAACGAGTTTTGCAGTTGTTTCCACAGAGAGATACTTCCTGATCAGCCTTATACGATGGAGATGATAGTAGCAAGATCTGGCAGTTTGAGAAACAAAGTTGTTCATGGAGAGGGTAGAGTCAATGCAGACACCAAGGTTTTTAGCTGAATCAGAAATTGGGACTGATGTGTTACATAATGGGAGAGAAAGAGGAGGCAGCTGAGAAAGTTTCTGACGGGTGCCAATGAGGATAGCTTCTGTCTTGTCGTCATTAAGCTGAAGTTTGTTGAACGTCATCCAGTTCTTAATGTCCGAGTAACACTCAGTGGTGCGAGTCAACAGGCGCTGTATATTATCAGGTGAGTCACTATCTTGAAGTTGGGTGTCATCAGCATAGAAGTGGTGTTTTATAGAGTGGGAGCTGATGATGGTGGACAGGGGGGAGGTGTAAAGAGTGAAAAGAACAGGGCCAAGGACAGATCCTTGTGGAACACCACAGGTCAGGTATGCAGGTTGAGAGTAAGTGCCATTGATGAGAACAGTTTGTTTTCTGTTTGATAAATACGAAGTGAAAAAGGAGAGAGCAATGTCAGAGATGCCAAAAGTATGAAGAAGTCTAGAAAGGAGAATACCATGGTCAATGGTATCGAAGGCTGCAGACAGATCAAGGAGTGTGAGGAGAGAGACTTTGCCAGTATCAGTTGCAAGGAGGAAATTGTTGAGAATGTGTAGTAGGCCAGTTTCAGTGCTATGGCACTGGCGGTAGGCTGACTGGAAAGGATTGAGGAGATTGTTGGCAGACAGGTGAGAGTTCAGCTGGTTGAGGACGACTTTTTCAAACATGGAAGGGCACTTCAACGGTTACCAAGACATTACTGAATATCATGCGCTATGGTATGCATTCAAAGCTAACAAAACTGAAACTGTAATCATCTGCTTCTAAACAGCATCATAAAGTAAACATGAAACTGTGAAACATGGAATGGCACTTCAATGGTTATCAAGACAAAGCATGTAAAAACCAAAATGAAACGCTTCTGGAATACAAAAACATACATGTAGAACTATACATCTCCATGGCTGGATATTCATTATACTTGAACATTCACAATGACATGAGTACCTTTTTTTTCTGTTTTTTCCTCTTAGTTCTTACATCCCTGTATCTAATCTATTACATTCTGTGTCTTGCAAATATGTAATGCACAAATGTTTGAGAATAGCACTATACAAGGATGACAATTCATAATTATTACATGATTTTGCTGCATCATTCAATTAGCTTCAATTCGATTTTGTGGCAAATTTCTCTTAGAAGAAGAACATTAAAAGCAATCAACATGCAACTTATTCTTAACGGAGATGCGCGCGCGCACACACACACACACACACATACAGCCTAAGACTGAAACAGAAAACAAAAGTAATTTGAGAAAAAAAACTCCCTTTTGGTCAATATACATTATTTACTAACTAAAACTATCTCCAACAATATTCATATTGTGTGTATATATATATATATATATTATATATATATATATATATATACATATATATATATATATATATTTATCTTTAAGCTCTCTCAAGGTTATATGTAGTATAAAGGCAGTAATAGTCTGGAAAAGCAAGTAGGCATTGCTGAGCCTATCATGCACTGAAAGTGCACAGAGTTGCGAATTTAGTTACAATGTATAACTATGGTTGGAGCCAGTCTTACAAGATTCTGATCCTGCTTCTTGTTTAATACAAATTGACAACCATACAAATACTATTCCACCGTAGTATCACTGTAGTACACTAGATCTACAATATAAATGTTATGGTGGATACTTCGGTGTAGAAATAATACTGCCTCAAAAGTCCAGTTAAAATGCCAGTTTCGATCAAGTTCGTAGTGCGATGTATACGTATTTTGATATGAGCTATTTCCATACCATGGTGAATCTACAATATAACCAATACACAGGTGTCGAAATATATACTGGGATTTCTACTATGTACACTAATAAAATCTGTCTAGTTATCGCTGGTCAAAATGCAGTTTTGCCAAATTCAAGCAAAACCACCAACGTACTATTGGGATCCTTGCTTTGCAAAATCCGACATTCAGTGGCAACTTTCTTTTTTCTAAGTCAACTGTTCATTAGGGAATATTCCACCTATGAAACTGCTTGAGAGACAAGTAAAACCAACAAAGTAACAGCCTACAAAAAATGAATAAATTGTTTTTTGTTGTAGTTGTTGTTTTACATTACCCGTTTGTTCAAAAAACAATCCGACAAAGTGCTATTTGCTTTTAAATCAAATCACATCAAAAAAAGTATTTGAAAAATAATCAAATGAGGCATTAACTCCACTAAGTACCTAAGAACTATCTAGTTTGGCCATACTGAATCATGGGTTTACATCTTCCCAGATACTGGTGAGGAATAACGGTAAAAATCACAATCTAGCAGAAAATGAGTGTTTTCTGTAAAATGCTGAAAACAAATTTTATAGCAAAGATGCATCTCTTTGGTTTGTGTTTCTTATATTCAGTATTTTATAGCTATGGTTTTGACTATCCTGCCAGAAAACCTTTTATTGCTTTGACAGCACAATCTTCATGCTTTGGTACTATACGCTGCGTCTGGTTGAATATGTCTGTCTCTTCTTTAGTGAAAACGGGAACAGGTAATTTGAATCAAAATTCCAACGAACCTTTGTTACTTCACGTGCCAGTCAGTTGGCCAAGTTTGAGCCAAACAATGCCGACACAATAATGTCACGTGATAGGTTACGACGGGAACGGAAGTATGCTGATTTACCCGATGGCCAACTTAATAAAAACGCTAGTGTTATCGCCATGACACAGAGCTCGGGAGGAGGTTGGAACGAGGTGGTGGTGGGAGTGACCTGCATGTATGGAATGGGACGTGAAGCTATAGAAACCGGAAACACGAAAATCGAATGGGAATCAATCTTTTAAACAAGGCTAAAACTTCAACCACGTATTGTGACGTCATGAACAGGCGGCGCGTCAGTCGCTGCGCCCACTGCTAGACGTAACCGGTCCGATTCGTGTTGTTAAATTTTGTTTTAACAGCTGCAAGCCTAATAATATGTATTACGTGGTGTCAAAGTGGCGCATAGTTTAGAAAAGTGCGTGCACAGACGTGACTCCGGCAGGAGCCCGCGGAGGATCGACCATGAAATATTAGCCTATTGCTTGACCTTGGGGCCTGACCTTGGCACACAGGCACTCCGCTTGCGGCCGCCATTTTCGACCTAACCCAATTTATGTATTTTCACCCATCCCTGTCTATATACATAAACACACAACCCATTCAAATATCCCGTACCATTGTATGCTTAATATTAATATTTGCGAGTTTTTACGCCCTTTTTGTTTATACACAATAAATTGTGCCGCATGTACTGCCAGGTCTGCGCCATCCACACAATGTTGGCTACACATTCACACATACACACACTTCATAATCATAACATTCTGGTAAAATATCATCAAAAGATTAACGTCATTGTAAATGTTCTGTGAAACTAATTTTACAGATCCAGGCAGCAGACGCGCTTGTCTTACAACAGTCACATCAAAAATTCAAAGTGTTTAGAAAATGACGAAAGATTGCCTGATTACATGAAAATCGGGTAGAATATGTTGACCAGACTCTCAGGTGAGCTAAATCATTGTTATTCTTCGTGCGATTATTTTCCAAACTGTCGATCATCCATATTCTTGTCATTCACTGTACGATTTCTCGGTTCATCGATAGGTTATACCAGTAGGCTCGATAGGCTACATTCCGGATAAAGACATTCCAGGCGTCAACCAATCAGCGGGTCTGCAGCGAGGAAAAGGGGGCGATCTCCCAGACCTAAAACCATCGGACAGCGGCTGCCGGTAAAAAAAGAATGTGTTAGCAGAGAATTCCGATTTGTCCCTCCTTCAGTGTACAGATTATTTCGGGCTCTGAATTACAATGCTGTACGTTATCTATAAGGATTTTTGAAAAAGAAAAGCTCCTGACAAAATGCCGCCATTAAATGTGTTCACCTTTCCAAATGTTCCTGATGCTTTGTTTCTTAGTGGGCGTCAATGCCAACTTCAATAATGCAAAATTTTTGTCTTGGGTCTTCCATATCACTATGTGTACCTCTCTGTCTCACCACTCCCCCCCCCCCCCCCCACCACACACACATATCAGTAAATGGAAGCATTTTACAAGGTAATTAACAAACATCTCTCTCTCCCTCACACACACACACACACACACACACACGCACACACGCACGCATACACTGTTACATCAAAATGATTCCTATTCACTAAGCTAGTTTGTATAATGGAGCACAGGTGCAGTGTATCATCCTGCCTCTGCTGTGATAAATATGTTCATGTTTAGTGTTACAAACATTGAATAATGAACAAGCATAAAGCATCCAGTTTTAACAGAGCTCTTTCTCTCTCACACACCACACACATATACCATGCACATAGAATCCTTGATTAATAAGTTAATACCACTGAACATATTTTTAAAAAAACAACATACTATGTAAGTCTATTTAAAATCAGTGTGTTTAGTATGTTTAAAATGAATAACTTAAAAAGACAGGAAGTAAGACAGAAAATTCTCTTGTCGAGATAATAAAGTCATCCTCATCTTGATCCTTTGCACATGGTAATCTTGATCATTTGCACATCCTTTGCACATGATAATCTTGATCATTTGCACATGGTGAAACTGACAGAGCTTGCACATTACCATCCAATTATATGCAGCACATCACCACCAATTACACACACTGACACAGGCTCTCACTCCATATCAATTTTCTACTCCCTTAACCCTACCCACAATTCAAAATACATGTGCATGAACAAACATACCATACATACTTTTTAAAAACAGAGTAGAACTGGGTTACAAATCTTAATTTTTCCAATTAAATCTTTCACTGACAAAGAGACTAACCTGAACAATAACTATGTTATTATGTGCCTCCTTCAAAAATTAAGCTGTTGTCGCTTCCATTCTCAGCTTCAGTCTTAACTGATTCATCAATAACTATATTCAATAAATAAAAAAAGAGACTGTGGGTAACTACACTGAATCAGAGTGAGTGAATTTAAAACTGTGATCTTTTAGTGGTAAGTGCGTATGATATGAGTTCACTCCTGTCCTACATTTCTAGTCAACAGTGTGTGTCCATCAGTGGGCTTGTTTTTTAAGCCAGTCTGAGACTGAATGCATCATTGTATGAGTGTGTAAGTGAGAGAGAGAAAATTTTCTCTGTGTGTGTGTGCACGCCCACGTGCACTCATGTGCAACTGCAAGCACATGTGTGTGTGCGCACACGCAATTATCTGTGCTAAATGTGATAAATAATGTTCAGTCGTTTCTCATTTTCTAGCAGAAACTTGTGTTCAACAGATTCCAAATGTCAGACATCACAACACTATATTGTCATTAGTGTCAATAAAACTGGTAAATCAAATTTTAACTCGAATTGCCCTCATCACAATAATATCCAAGTTTTAACATTCAAAACGCATCCTCGCACCAGTTATATGACATTCTGAAATATTGGTTGTTTCTGTAGAGTGTATGGCTCATTTTCAACCATGTTGATGTCTACATTTTTTGGTTGACAAGTAAACAGTAGCAGTTTAAACTTCCTCTCTCTTAATTTCATTTAGACATGCCCCTAGAACTGAATTTTTAAACCTGGTATTTGATGTTTAGATTTCCCAATCTAAACGTTATCCTATTCACACAGACAAACATGCACAAATGACTGTGTACATACTCACTACATATACACCACATAGACATACACATACACACTGACACACACATTTCTTTTATACATACACAGTCACAATCATGATTCACATATTTCTATACCAATACAGATTAAACAATGCAATACATTATCCTGGTAATTCTTGTAACAGTATGAATACAAATAGGAATTTAAGTACCTAAAGACATTCTGCTCAGGAGCAGAGTTCTTGAATTCAAAGTGGACAAATAGTTTCATCCTAATCATCTTCTGCAGGTGCTGTGGTTACTTACTGATTCTGACATTCAGAGTAAGACAATACTTAAGTCAAAACTACAATCTTGTGGTCATACTTGTTGATCAGTACCGTTTTCCATAATTTGCCATTAGACTTTATACGTATAGTTAGGAATTTGCATCATCTTTCTCATCATTATGGACTCTTGATTTCAGCCTTCTGTCATTTTCACTTTGCAATTTCCCTTCCATGCAATGTGTGTGTGTGTGTGTGTGTGTGTGTGCGTAAGCGCGCACGTGTGTGCAAACATATGTGTGTATGAGTGTGTGTGTGTGTGTGTGAGACTGCCCCAAGAGCTTGTGTCCAGTATCTTGAAAATGTAACTGTCCACTTATTGTCTCTCAAACTGTGCAACTTTGTCCTCTTATTGTCTCTCTCAAACTCCCCTTCCCTCCCCCTACTTTCTTCCTATTGATGTCTTTTATTGGGGGGGGGGGGTGGAGGGGGAAGGGAAATGTTTCTGTCTGTGGCAACATAAGTTCAAGTTCATACTGCTTTAAAGCCCAGCCAACTACTAGAGCCATATATATCAGGGCTAACTTATGTCAAAATGACAACAAACCTGGAAGCCTTCCCAGACACATCTTCTCAATGTAGCCTACTCAAATCTTTGGATCTAGTAATGGAAAAATGCTAATTTGCTCTTTGAATTTTGGCAACAACAACAACAAATGTCCTTGAATGATTTATGCAGCACTCTGCAGTTCATCATCTTTACCAAGCTGACTGGTTCCGGGTCAAAAACATATCATAACCGAGTAAGACAAAAACTGAACACAGCAAATTTCTTGAGCTTCACTATGTGGGACGTCTTTGCTTATGTTCAGTGTTGTCAACAGTAGCTCTAAGAACGTTACGAAGATATAAATAGTAACAACTGTATGCTATGGCTTGTACAGTACATCTCATACTTTTTATTACTTAAGTTCAGTATGCCATGCCAACTGCATTTCACACAAAAAGTATTAGCAAAATCCCGTTATCATTCAGACTGCTTTATTATTCAATTAATGATTTATGATCGATAAATTGACTACGAGCAACCGACGTGAAGTCCAAATCAGGTCACGTGACCTCTCTTTCCTGGGGGCGCGTCTCAAAACAAACTCAGAGTGCAACAATGGCTTCCTCACTTTGTCATGCTTTTGACCTCGAAGTAAGCTCGTGGGCATCAATATTTACCTACAGTGCATTCATAATAATTCAAAATCAAACAGGGCATAATCTTGACATATCTGTGTAGACCCTGTGCCTATGCAAGGGACAAAGAAATGCTCACACTGCCGTTGCGTTGTGAGGTCATCACCGGAGAGACGGGTTTGCATGTGGCATAATGGTGTTGTAGTTTGACTTTGTTACTAAACAACGGAGAAACAGCACCATAGGCACATCTTCACTTACCGGTGGAGCAAATCAACTGGATAGACACAATTCGTGGACGACCTATTCATGAAAATTTCGGTTCACCACGCTACTCAGTGTACTCACTGCGCATGCGTATATCGAAAATATGATAATGAGTACGTCATCACTGTAAAGCAGAAAACGTTTTGACGTCATCATTGTAAACCTTTACAGTCGCCATTTCCGTTTGTTGAGTAGTCTGAAATGTTGAAAATGTTTGATCAGATTTCTGCGAAATATCATCCAAAAAGCTCCTCTCTCGAAAAAGTCGACTTACAGCGTAGCCTACAGCTTGGACATGAGCAAATACAGATCTGTAGTCAGACATATTTTACAGCGTTTCACAGACAGCACTTCACAGAAGGCCCCAGCACTCTTTAGTAAATGCAGGTTATATGACCAGTTTGTTTGATGTTAAACGAACAAATTGCCGATTTAATCAGTTTAGTGCAACGGCAGTTTCATTTGCGTGACCTTTTCATAATTATTGTGTGATGGACTTAAACCAGATCATATGCATGCAAACGGAAAATCAACTCTAGTCTAAAATAACCCTTGATTTTGTTTTTATTTTCAACATTTGTAACAGACGATACCTAGAACTCTCTCTCTCTCTCTCTCTCTTCAAGATCGTCCCGAAGTTTTAATGTCAAAACTCTTTGAACCACAATTATTTGCCTTGTTTAACAAGCAACCCTTCTTCTTATTTGATGATCTGATGGTCTAAATAATTCACCATCACGACCGAGTCATTTTCACATGGGAAGGAACCTACACTAAACACCGTCTCCCAAAGCTGAACAATAACGCTTTCTGCTACAAGTAGATCCACAGAGCAGCTTGTGCTGTCTAACCACTTGCAGTTTTCGTCGTTCGGTGTGGGGAAAGCTTTCATGGAGTCGTAGTAAAGATTGTTCTGAGCATGAGGTGATGTAAATTTAGACTGAACACTTATGGAACTGTTAGTACATTTAGAATTGTGGTGTACTTATGTTATGCTGTTTCAGACAAGATGTTGTGTTTTTCTGTCTCATATTTGTCTTCGTTGTTTGAGGTAAGCTTGTGTTAACATTTAGGGCAAATCGCTAAGACGTTTCCTAAATCCTTACTGCTTAGGCATGACAGCGGCTCGAGACCACCGACGCTGCGAGCGAGCGTCTCCCGCGTTGGCTCAGCGAACGCGTGTTCTCGTGGTCTATCCAGTGTGTTACTATAAATAATAAATCTCCGGTCTGAAGGAGAACTAGTTCGCCCAAACCTAGGTCATTCAAAGCTAGTCGGCTACCTGTAGGTTAAATGTGACTGCATACGTCCTAGTTCAACCTAGGTCTTGAATTACGTCATCAGTACGTCAGTCAATTCTCGTCAGTCCGTGAAAACTGTGTGTATGTGTGTGTGTGTGTGTGTGTGTGTGCTACTGGTTGTATATGGAAAAACTTGAACTAGTCGGTACTATAACCTATTTCAGATTTCTCGGTATGACTTATTGTTATTGTTAATCAAGTGACTATGTTTACACTGCAATCAAGTACGTACCGTACCCGACAATGTTTATACAGCATGACTGGCCCGCGCTGTAGCGTATAAAGAGAATGTTGCTGCGCAGTGTGCGTATTCCGTCTAAAGCGGTCGTGCATTGTGGGTGGTTTAACACTAAGCCATCAAACACAGACATGGCTTACAGGATCCTGAACGTGCATATTTGATGTTCTACGCACAAGTTGACCAGGGAGACTGGAAAAATCTCCATCTTTTACCCACCAGGAGAGAAGTACCCATACAGGATCGAACCCTAGACCTTCCAATCGGCAACGTGACAACTTACCCACTTCACTATTGAGCCTATGTTTATTATCATCTAACACAGTTTCGTCTAGTTGCCTCAATCATTCTCTGGCGTATGTGCAGCATTAGATCTAAATCTCAAGACCCGATATGGTCTGACTGTGCAGGCATAGTGTATAAATATTAAATATATCGTATTGCAGCGGAAACCTACATGCCATTTTTCTCTTAGTTGTAGGGTCAGTATTCATAAATCCGGCAATGGATATTAATAGTAACACTGTACCTATCCAAAATTCTCTTCTTTTCTTGGCATGTCATCAGTTTTCGGCAGGAAAATACTTCCAGTGGTCTGCCATTGCCTTCTGAAAGGGCAGTGTGCATGCTGCACGGTGATCTCAGCCTTTGTTCTCGTTGTGTTATATGAAAGTGAAGGATGGACTCTTTAGCTGCAGATGAAAACAGAATGAAAAGTGCAGAGATGTGGTTCTACAGAAGACCACTAAAAACAAGCTGGACTGAAAGACGAACAAACCAAAGCATTCTGGAAGAACTGAACAAACAACCTGAACTTTTAGGCCTGGTTAGGAAAAGGAAATAATTTGGACATGCTATGAGACATCAGAACTGCCATGTAATGAAGACTGTGGCCCAGGAGGCGACAAGGAAGACCGCCGACTTCCTGTACAGAGAACATAGCCAAGTGGACGAAATTGCCGAAGGGTGAAATCTACAGAAGGACTGTTGACAGAAAGGGATGGAGACGGCTGACGTGGCATGCATCAGCGGCTACCATCAAGAATGTCTCCTCTCCCACCGTGGGCCTACATGCTTTACATTCAGTTCCCCAAACCTTATTATGGCTCGGGTAGGCATATTTCTTCACAGCCTAAATTCTGCAACAAATATGTAGTCCTAACCTTAACTGCATGTAAGCTTACCCCAAACTCTGTCATTCGCAGATTTGGTTATTCAGTCTTGAAAAGCGGGGGTTTTGTGTAGGCTCGAGTAGTCTGCCAAATGATTTACAGAACGAACAGAGTGCAGCGTATATGGAACAATCCCAATCAGATGGATCACTCTGCAACAAATCTGGAACTTCACTGACTTGAAATTTAGCCCGGTACTTTCAGGATAAGCTTCTTTTTTTTCTTTTGTGTGTGTGTGTGTGTGTGTGTTCAAGGAAAGGGGGTGAGGGACCAACATGTAGGCTATACATTAGCGATACACATATCAGGCGCATAGATAGGCTACATAAGAGGATTACACGAAGATATAATCTAGCAAAAGCTTGCTTTGCTGCAAACAAAAGCGTCAGCATCGTATGGCGTGAGCAGGCGAGACGCAAACCTATAGGCCTAGCATGTGATGACGTTTGGTATGCGATCGATGGCATCTCACAGGCGCGGAAGTCAAATGGGTAGGACGTCCGACGGCCAGTTGGAAGATCTGGGTTCGATTATGCCTAGGTATTTCCAGTCTGATTGGTAACAGGTAGAGATTTTTCTGATGACCCAGGTCAACATGTGCGCAAACCTGTTAGTGCCTGAACCCTCTCAGTGAGTGCACTCGCACAGAATATCAAATATCAGTACTCCTGTGATATAGATCCTGTAACTACGTACGGCCTTGCCCGTATTAGTGGCTTATGGTAGTAGGAAACATGAAAACACAGCATGCCCACCCAGCGAAGATGGAAGATATGCACACTGTGCACTGACAGCAACATCAGTATCGCCATCATCATCACCATCATTAGTAGTAGTAGTAATGGTGGTAGTAGTAGTAGCAGTACCAGCTGTAGTAGTATCATCATCATCATTATTGATATTATTATCATTATCATCAACATCATATTTATCAATTTTGTCTTTATTCAAATGCGTTTCAATTGATCTTATTCTTAATCACACACACACACACACACACACACACACACACACACACACCACTACCGCCACCATCATCATCAACAGCGACGACAACAACAACAGAACCACACACACGAAAATCAAGCATGATAAAAGGGAAGGAAATACAATCTGAGCTGTTTAGGGCAAAGTCACACGCGCAACATGAAACACGGAAGGAATGGATGGCGTTTGATTGTTTGTTCAGCACACGCATACACACACGCACGCACGCACAGACAAACCGTATACACACACACACGCACGCACACACATACACACACATTCACGCACACATACGCATGCGAACAAACGCATACCACACACACACGCAATCACACGCATACCACACACGCACAAAGATACACACACACACATACACACACACACACACACACACACACACACACACACACACACACACACACACCACCTACCACTACTTTCATCACTACCAACATCATCAACAACTACAACAGAACCACACACCTGAAAACCAAACATAATGATAGAGAAGGAAAAAACGAGCGAAGTCACACACACAACACACAAAACAGGGAGGGATGGATGGTGTTTAATTGTTAATTTAGCACACGCACACACATACACATATATACCGTACAGGCACCACCACGCCACATTATACATAAGAACCGGCAATGAGAGATACTGTGTTACCCGCACAAGAGTGTAAGCTCTTCCTATACTGTACATAATGGTTCGTTGGTTGTTACTTTATTTGTTTGTTTGTTTAGTTGTTTGTTGGTTGTTAATGATCTTTATTGTTTGTTAATGATTTTGTGAGTTGACACAGTTTGGAAAGAATTTATTTTAATAACCACATATAAAATAGTCAGGATTCAAAATGTTCTGTACACTCAGTGACACAGAAATAGTCTGTACCTGTGTTGATCAAGGTCGGTAAAAATTGTCATGAAATCGAAGTGTAGTCAAATGCTAGAGATGCAACTGTTCTCAGGGTTAACATTATGAGAGCTGTGTCCATTTTCTATCCCTCACTGTTTGACTTTCCCCCAAATCCTGAACAGGGTCAGGTATTCATTCCCAACTGGCTAGATTAAGGACGAGCTTGACTCTGCAGCGCTAGCGCACTCACATACAGTGTAATATGCAGGAACCTGCACAGACAGAGAGTATCTTTACCTGTTGTTTATCTACGAAGATCTAAACTACACGGCTGAGGCATTTATTGCATCTGTGGAATTAGGAATGTCAGTAGGCAAGAGAGTCGGGAAAGGAAATGGGTCACCTCCTCCATAGTGTTAACATTTCCTGTGCTAGTCAGGCATACAGGACACAAATAATAGCTGCTATTCAAAAGAAGAGGAGCTGATGGAAGTAGAACCCAAGCTGCACGACTCCTTCACATGCAGAACCTACCGAAGAACATATGCCTCCAGGATTTGTCTTCAATCTTACATGAAGAACCACACCAGGGTCTGAAGACAAGTATGCCAACTCATTTTTCAGATTGATGGGGGAAGGGGTAGGATTTATCTCCACCAACGGGGATCCACAGAGGCCTGGATGTCGAAGAGGTAGAGTCCCACTACCTTCCAGTCTGACAGCGTTGGTGTGATTCTGGCCAGAGAAGAACTTTGTGTCTGAGGCGTGAAGTTCAGCTATGATTATGTTCCTGAAACAGTTCAGAGCTAGAGAAGATGTAGCAGCGAGGGAGGGGAGATTAGCACCATGCTTATAATGCTGAGCCCAAGAAAGTCGAGATCTCTATCACCTTACAATTTCCTATGACTAAGTTTGAATGATGAGACAACTTTAATGTGGCAAGCATGGCGCAACACTTGCCTGTGTGTGTGTGTGTGTGTGTGTGTGTGTGTGTGTGTGTGTGTGTGTGTGTGTGTGTGTGTGGTGTGTGTGTGTGTGTTGGTGTTGTGTGTGAAGAGGGAGAGAGAGAGAGAGAGATAGTATGGGAAGAAAATGCAGTGGTAAAGATTACTCATCGATTTGTAGAATGATAAGACAACTTTGATGTGGCCAGCATGGAGCAACACTTGCCTGTGTGTGTGTATACTGTATGTGTGTGTGTGTGCGTGCGTGTGTGTGTGTGTGTGTGTGTGTGTGTGTGTGTGTGTGTGTGTGTGTGTGTGTGTGTGTGTGTGTGTGTGTGTGTGTGTGTGTGTGTGTGTGTGTGTGTGTGTGTGTGTGAGGGAGAAAGAGAGAGAGTATGGTAAGAAAATGTAGCGGTAAAAATTTCTCATCGATTTGTAATTGTTTTTAATTTCAGTTTGTGTTCTCAAACTGGCATTGCAGTGCTCAGATGACTCCATGTAGATAACTCCATATTCACTGATGCCACTGACGCCATGTGATGGAAGCCTGCACATAGATTTTTTTTCACTAGGAGTGTAGTATGCAAAATCGGGGCAGGTGGTATTGTTTTGTTTTGTCTAACATGTACTTTTGTTGTTGACAGTGTGTCACAAAATGTGTACCATGTGTGATGAGGGGGTGGGGGGGGGGGGAGAAGAAGGGAAGTAGACTCCAAACCGGAGTTGGTTAAGGTTTAGGGGATATAGTTGTGTGAACAAGGTCAGAGGCAGATTGAGGACTCTTCCACTTGAACACACATAAAGCCAGGACGATGGTTCCCAAACTTTATTTACATGTGTACGAGTTCTCACCAAAATACATCTTCATAATAAGAAGACTAAGGAGACATGAAGAAGTCAAAGAAGACATGGAAGAAGACAGTGCCTGTAAGACACAAAACAAGTTTCATATTCATTCAATGACAAAGTACACATTTTGTGAACTAACAGTATCAAAGTACAAGAATGAACTAGGCTACTACATTTAATAAAACATGTGGTGTCTACATTTACACTCAAAAGCACTAACATTTGTAAACATGGAACAAATAATTGATAACAGAACTTTGAGTAACCCTTTGATAATCTGAGGGTAAAATACCATGCTGTTTGTTCGATAGCATTAGCATCTATAGACTAGTAGGCTTTCAGTCATGTACTATAGACTAGTAGGCTTTCAGTCATGTACTGACAGAATAATGCACAATCATATTAAGCTGTTTGGCTGCCACTGGCTGAGTAAGTAGTAACAATACTACGCAGTAAGTAGCTTTTTTGTAACTGAGAGCCAGGTTCAACCAGGTACGAGTAGCCATTAAGTAACAATACTGTCTGAGTGGGCAGCTATTAGACAATTAATATTCAGTGGTAACGACAAACACAGTAACGACAAACACAGTATTTTACTATGGGAACTATGTCGTCACAAACAGTAGGTCTACCTTATCAAATAGTCAACAGTGTTGAGAGAACAACACACTTGAGTCATCTATTACCCATTAGCTCTATGTAATTAGGTATAATTCTAGATCCAGTGCTAGAGACAGTGACGACAAAATAGCATAGCATATTACTATTAAACCATGTCATCAAAACAACACTCTATACGTGATTATCAGTGGTGCTGAGTACATGTAGATAAGGGACACACCAGAACAACAAAAGGATCAATTAGCTGAACACATGCTTCATCAATTATCATTATGTGTATACAACATTGTCAAGAATAAAATAAGTGTTCCTCTGCACAATAATGCATTGCATCTTTGCTTCATGAAAATTGGGACTAATTCTATAGGCATAATGGCAACTACATTCAAACCTCAGCCCCATCCTTACAATAGCAACAGCCACACTAAAGTGTTACAGATCTGGTGAGATAGCCTAGCACATCATTTAGATCGAAACATTTTTCGACCTTGTGAGGTTGCATGTCATTTAGATCAAAACATACTTTCACGCTGTGCGAATTCTGCAAATCTAGCGCGATACTCAATAGCCGTGAGCCAGAATCTAAAGAAATAAGAGACCCTAAAGTCCCTAAGCTTACTGCAATGACCATAAAAAATAAAGTGTAAAAAAAAATCCAGAACTTACTGCTGTGATGGCAGTCTAACAGCGTGAGGTTGGTCACTTCTGGTGAAAGTGGCGACATGCTATTGATTGATTGATTGATTTGGTTCAGTTTCTACGTCGAATACCCACCTCAGGTGATATGGCCGACGGGGATTACCATCCCAGGGAAGTGGGAACATATCTAATTCTACACCGACACCACCAGAACAACAATGATGTTAAGATGGGACAGTGAGATGGCCATTTTTTGGTTAATATATCGCACCCTGGGATTCCAACCCACAACCATTAGCGTGTGAATCCAACGCTCAAACCAACTGAGCTACTGGGGGCCCTGCAGCGTGCTAGGCCTATGACGCGCCTTGTTGGTTTATACTCTTTGGGAACAAAGCACGATGGTCATACTATCAACACTTTCAGATGATAAGGTCTGATTGGTTGTTCTCACCTACACAATGAACACTTCGTGCGTATTTTTAACACAGCGCTTCGGTACACACAACTGGCACACTGGTCATTGTCGGGCAGTTTCTCGGGCTGCTACGTACTGGCTATTACACCGCAAAATACCGAAGGGCGGCGTGGAACAAAGACCGTCTGCTCCGTGCTCCATACAACATAACCTGCGGTAATTGTCTGTGGGTTTCCGCAGGCTACGTACTGGCGTTTGTTTTACAATGTGCTGAAGGTGGCTTAGATTATAACGACGGTCCCCTCTACTAGGCTCTGGGTTTTGTAGGACTACAACCTGTAACAGGCTGAAGATTGGGACCATCATGACAACGAAATTTGTAGGTCCAGCTTTAGAACACATGTACACATTGTAGATCTGCTCATTGTTTAGCAGTGTGTATATGCGTCATGTATTGGTTAGATCTTTGGAATGTTCAATGCATAGGTATGGATAGGCAGAAGCTGTAAAATAACAGTTTAATTTGGCTGAGAGAATGCAAGGCGTTTTTGATCTAGGCAAGCACACTACACTGTGTTGCCTTTGAGCATTATAGGTAAATGGGAAAGATCGTAACAGAGCAAGGCGTTCTGTTACACCTTGCCCCACCAGTTTGAAAACCATCAAGTTCTCACCAAAATACTTGTTCATAATAAGAAGACGAAGACTAAGGAGACATGAAGAAGTCAAATAAGACAAGAAGAAGAAGAAGACATGGAAGGTGCTGGTGCTGCTTCATCCTCTTGTTGTATCGCTTCTTATTCCAACACTGGTCCTCAGTATGACCAGTATGATCACACCAAAGACAGTGTTGTGGTAGCTGCCATTGCCATCACTGCAGCACTGTCTTCTTCTTCTTCTTGTCTTCTTTGACTTTTTCATGTCTCCTTAGTCTTCGTCTTCTTATTATGAAGATGTATTTTTGGTGAGAACTCATGCACATGTAAATAAAGTTTGGGAACCACTGTCCTGACTTTATGTGTGTTCCAGTGGAACAGTCGTCAATCTACCTCTGACCTTGCACAACTATATCCCCTAAACCTTAACCGACTCTGGTTCGGGGTTACCTCCCTTCTTCTTCTTCCCCCCGCCCCCACCATCACACATGTATTCAGTGTCACATGACATGAAGAATAGTGTTGGTCTTTTAGAATATGGGGATGTACTCTTGATCTGCTGCGTTAATATTTTATTTGAAACAGAGGAAGAACGGAGAGAAAGTGAGATGAGTATGAATACACAACTGTATTACTATTGTGTGTTGTTAGACAAAGAATCTCTAGAAACAGACCACACGATGGTAAATAAGATAAGCTTTTTCTTAAACAATATTGATTAATGGAAAAGTCAAATTAACTGACATAAACGATGCACAAGATACAAGAATACATGAAGATAATAAATGAACACCACTTTAACCGTGAAGCTTCAACTAGCATGATTGATCAACATAATACACAAAGAAAATAAATTAATACCAACATAATAGTGATGCTTAAATTAGCATGAATGATGTACCTGATAACAAAGAGAATAAATGAATACCAGGTGAAGTGTGAAGCTTCAACTGGCACAGTAATACTCATGGTACACAAAGAGAACAAACGAACATCGAATGAATAACAAAACTTCAGTATCATACATGGCATCTTGACTTGCCTACAAATCCGACAAATCTGCAAGTGTTATATTAACTATAATCAAATTCATACTCACAAATACCTGGCTAAGACCAGAGGTCCCTGCCCTGAGGAGGGCACCACAAGAAAAAATTTACTTGAGTTCCTCTCTACTAACTGCATTGCACACTCAATGTTGCTCGATTGTATACTTTCCTGAACAAAGAGCTTGGAATATGCAACCAAATTTCTAGAACTATTAAGCAACCAATTACAGAAATATGCATAATTAACCAGATGGGTTATTGTGTGCAAGGCCTGCACAATGTAGGATGGAAGGAGATTCTGGAAGGAACCAAAGGGGGTGGGGGGTGGGGTACAAACAAAATACTGGTCTTATGTACACAGTCTACTACATGGCATGTTCGTCCATCTGTTGACAAATGCAGGGGTGTGTGGGGGGGGCATGTGTGGACAACAAGCTTTGATTGATAGGAGAGAGGAGAGATACTAGGATTCTGAACTTCGACCATCCACGTAACAGGCAAACATTAGTCCATATGTGGTGTTTGATTTAGCCCTACATGTGGAGTGTAAGCCATATTGATAGGAGGAGAGGAGAAGTACTCGGGTTTTGAACTTCGACCATCCACGTAACAGGCAAGCATAAGTCCATCTGTGGCGTTTGACTTAGCCCTACATGTCGAGTGTAAGCCATTGTCCTGATAAAGGCTTACTCGCTCAAAAGATTGCTGTTGGTGTCTGCTGCATAATAAAACAGATTTTTTTTTTTCCTGTGACAGTAGTATGCACAGTCAGGGGTTTCATTTAGGATTTCTCTGTCATTTGATGACAGGTGGTGATCAAATCCATACCATACACTCAGTTTAATGTGTGGAATCAGTGATGTCAGTTAGGATTTCTCAATTTTTTTACATTTAGTGACCAAATATATACCATATGTTCAGTTTAGCACGCAGAGCCAGTGATGTCAACAAAGATATCTCAGTCGTTGGTTGACAGATGATGACTGAAATGTTTACCATAATATCAATTCAGTTTCCAAAGTCAGTTTCTTAAGTTCAAATACACATAGTCCAATAATTGGACCACTGTGGTTACAAGTATAGACCTTATTAGGAACTTCTATTCAGCTATTCAAGAAGTGATTGAAATTAAATCTACGTCATACTGTGTGAATGTTAAAACTAATTACTGAAAAAAATATCGTTGAAATAAGTTTTGCTGTTGTTGTTTGTTTGTTGTTTAGACGTGTAAAAAGAAAATTAAAAGGGAGATTACTTTAATTCAAAACACACAAATGAAGAACTCCCATCTGTATTCTCCAAGTATTTCACCACCAAAATACAAACTCTTCGTGACAGGCTTGACAGGACACTCTGTCAACCATGCCCACCTGACCCTTCCTTCTCTGGTACACCTCTTACTACTTTTACCCTAGTCTCACGAGAAGAAATTCTCAACACAATCAGATCCATGTCGTTTAAAACCTGCGAACTGGATCCTCTTCCAGGTTCTCTCTACTCCGACTGTCTCCCTGCTCTCCTTCCATTCATCGCTGACATCATCAACACTTCTCTTCAAACTGGAACTTTCAAGTCTGCTATTGTTCACCCTCTCCTCAAGAAATACAATTTAGACCCAAATGAACTGAAAAACTACCAGCCTATCTCTAATCTCTCTTTCTTGTCAAAACTCCTTGAAAACGTTGTCCTCAACCAGCTGAACTCTCACCTGTCTGCCAACAATCTCCTCAATCTTTTCCAGTCAGCCTACCGCCAGTGCTATAGCACTGAAACTGCCCTACTACACATTCTCAACAATCTCCTCCTTGCAACAGATACTGGCAAAGTCTCTCTCCTCACACTCCTTGATCTGTCTGCAGCCTTTGATACCATTGATCATGGTATTCTCCTTTCTAGACTCCATCATACTTTTGGCATCTCTGACACTGCTCTCTCCTGGTTCACTTCATATCTATCAAACAGAAAACAAATTGTTCTCATCAATGGCACTTACTCTCAACCTGCATACCTGACCTGTGGTGTTCCACAAGGTCTGTCCTTGGCCCTGTTCTTTTCACTCTTTACACCTCCCCCTTATCCACCATCATCAACTTCCTTTCTATAAAACACCACTTCTATGCTGATGACACCCAACTTCAGACAGTGACTCACCTGACAATATACAGCACCTGTTGACTCGCACCACTGAGTGTTACTCGACATTAAGAACTGGATGACATACAATAAACTTCAGCTTAATGACGACAAGACAGAAGCTATCCTCATTGGCACCCGTCAGAAACTTTCTCCGCTGCCTTCTCTTTCTCTCCCATTATGTAACACATCAGTCCAATTTCTGATTCAGCTGAAAACCTTGGTGTCTGCCTTGACTCTACCCGATCCATGAACAACTTTGTTTCTCAAACTGCCAGATCTTGCTACTATCACCTCCATCGTATAAGCCTGATCAGGAAGTATCTCTCTGTCGAAACAACTGCAAAACTTGTTCTCTCCTTCATAATGTCTCGCATTGACTATTGCAATTCACTCCTGTCTGGTCTTCCTGCCTCCACCATTCACATCCTACAGCGCATTCAAAACAATGCTGCACGCCTTGTACTAAAAAAGAAAAGAGCTGACCATATATCTCCTCTCCTGGCACAACTTCACTGGCTCCCTGTATCAAAGCGCATACAGTACAAACTAGACACCATGTGCTACAAAAGCCTCAATAACGCAGCCCCCGATTACCTGTCAAGCCTACTTGAGATCTATCTTCCCTCACGTACCCTCCGCTCTGCCTCCGATTCTCTGACTTTTCGCTTTCCACGCACTAAGCTCAATACCTATGGTCCACGAGCCTTCTTTGTTTCTGGTCCACTCTCCTGGAACAAACTTCCTCTCTCAGTCCGTCAGCAACCTACTTTTGTCTCCTTCAAATCCGCTCTCAAAACTCACCTTTTCTCCTCTGCATAAAATCCTGACCTCACTCAACCCCCTCTGCAGCCTGTCTCCACTCGGAGGTGAATCACATTGTAATATATAATTGTATATAACATGCTCTCTATAATTTTCCATTGCTTTTATTCTTTTCCCCATTTATAGCCATGTGTGTGTGTGTGTGTGTGTGTGTGTGTGTGTGTGTGGTGTGTGTGTGTGTGCGTGCATGTGTGTGCGTGCGTGCGTGCGTGCGTGTGTGTCTGTTCAGCGCTTAGATTTGATTTTTATCAAGATTTTGCGCTATATAAATATTGTTATTATTATTAATTATTATTATTATTAGCGTGCACTGACCATGCTGGTTCCCTGATTCTTCCCCCGTTCCTCTTTCTTGGTTGTTTGTTTTGTTTTGTTTGCTCTCTCTCTCTCTCTCTCTCTCTCCACTCCCTCTCTTCTTTCCCCCCAAACGCATGTCCTTCATTTTTTTAAGACATCTATTTACAATGCGCATAGATTGCTGGCTATCTGTCTTAATATTCAATACAGATTACTACTGGAACTTTTTATGACTGTGTTTTTGTGAGCTGGTGGGCTCATTTGATACAGTGTGACATTAAAGGTCTGATGTTTCGAGTTCATTGTGAGCCTGCAACACAAAAACTGGCCTGTCTCCTGCCCGCCTAACCCTTCAGTCATTCTGGTGATATACGTGCTTCATACATTCTGTTCCGTCTCCCCGTTTCAAGACTTTGCAACACAAACAGTTTTCCACAGGATCAAGGAGTCTGGTAGATAATTGCTATCAGATGTGGCTAAAGTGCATAAAAATTGTCCAGAGATTCCATGAATCACTCTTGAACAAACTCCAAAATTCTTAAAGGAGTGCGGTAGTGTGCAAGAATCAGAAAATTCATGAAAATAGAATCAGAACGCGTATTTTGATACAACAAAACTAGGCCAATGCAATTCTTTTGGCTTGGCCTTGTCAGGCGTAAACATAAGGCAACACATTACAAACATCAAAAAAGAACAAATTAAATACAAAAATTCAGAGAAAAACAGCAAAGCTTCCCTGTTGTTTCATGAACTAGGGTGCGAACTCCATTTTTATGTGCAAAAGAGGACTACTCACTATGATGACCCGCTGTGTTCATGGAATTCTCATTATGTGAGTTCATGTGTTCATCTTCATGAAGATAACCTTGAACAGTCGTGCCACCATTCTGACTCTAGTACGTATTACATAAGATTCAGTTTGAAAATGAGGTGAAGGCATTCGGATTAGAATGAAGCAATCTTTACTCTCCAATGGCAAAAAATGTGGATATATTTTCTGAACATACTGCCATCAGCGACAATGAATATTATTGTTGCCTCCTCATGAGGCTTTCATCAGGTGGAGTGAGTAGTCCTCTCAGTTTTGCACCCGGAAATGGTGTTCGCACCCTGGTTTCTGTGATACAAGTGTTACTTCGTGCATTGCAACAAATATTTGTGGCAGCTACAGAGTGGCCCACTTTAAAACAATCGGCCCTGAGAGTAAAATTTGTTCATGTGTTTGTTGTTGGGTCAGGAAAGAATCTTTATAACTGTCTCAAAGCATACTCGTGTGGGAATAAAGCAGTATGTTGAAGTAATACTTACGTGTTGATGTCTCTCTAAATTGTGATACATCCCCCAACCGAACTTCTCAGATCAACCAATATTTCACATTCTAATTCTTCTGAAAGCAATTGATAATACAGAGCTTGACATTTAATAACTAAAACAATGTATCATCATGATACCAGACACACTCAGCTATCACAGCTATTTGTTCGTTGTTTTCAATTAAGAGCGACTCAACATTGAAGACGATGATATTGCAAAGATGACGCAGATGTAATGATGATAATGCAAAGGCGACAACAAAACGTAGATGGTGATGACACTAGATAGTACCGACTTGTAAATAGTGTCATGAAGTTAGCAACATCGACATAAAGATGAGCAATTATGAGTAGACAGCAATGACGTGAAGAAAACTGTCACGTCTTGAAGGCGCGTATACGTGTGTGTATGTGTGGGGTGTGTGTGTGTGTGTGTGTGTGTGTGTGTGTGTTTGTGTGTGTGTGTATGTGTGTGTGTGTGTGTGTGTGTGTGTGTGTGTGTGTGTGTGTGTGTGTGCGCGTGTAAAAGGGTTGTATTTATCAAATGTACACATTTTCCCTCCTTGCATATAATGCGTATTCTTGTCAACCTATTGTACATATCTTTGAGTTCATGTTGTGATGAATTATGTTCAGACTGCATTGATGTGTATTTGACTGGCTATGTTTATACAGCATGAATACATTGATGTGTATTTGACTGGCTATGTTTATACAGCATGAATGTATTGATGTGTATTTGACTGGCTATGTTTATATAGCATGATATGTATTGATGTGTATTTGACTGGCTATGTTTATACAGCATGAATGTATTGATGTGTATTTGACTGGCTATGTTTATACAGCATGAATACATTGATGTGTATTTGACTGGCTATGTTTATACAGCATGAATGTATTGATGTGTATTTGACTGGCTATGTTTATACAGCATGAATGTATTGATGTGTATTTGACTGGCTATGTTTATACAGCATGTATGTATTGATGTGTATTTGACTGGCTATGTTTATACAGCATGAATGTGTTGATGTGTATTTGACGGGCTATGTTTATACAGCATGAATGTATTATTTATATTGAAGTGCATCCAAGCATTCTTTGACATGGGTGTTAGCGCTATACAAATGCAATTATCATCATCATCGTCGTCGTCGTCATCATCACCACCATCATCATCGTCGTCATCATCATCATCGTCATCGTCATCAAGGGTCCAACTTGTCTAACGAAGATGATGCCATCACTCCAACAGGCACACACTTGATCCATGGGCTTTGGAACTTGTCCAAGATGTCATGTCACTTGTGTTGGTCCAAGACTCCTTCAAAGGATGCTAAGGCCCACCTTGTCCCACTGAAATAAAATTACAACATACCCCCAAAAAATCCATGCTCATCAATTTAAAACACAACTTATGAGTTGTATCATTAAATAGTAAAGAGAGAGACAATCCCTGCACCTCAGTTGCATCAGTGTAAACAAACGTTTACCAACGTTTACTCCTTATCTGCACAAATCATAATGGTATGTTATCCCAAATAGAAACCTAACACATCACTGACTGGTGAGAAAAGAAGAGAGCAGATTTCCTTTTGACAAATGTAGGAAGAACTTTCCTTTTACTTTCATTCTGACAGTACTAAACTTCTTCCTTTACATCTTCATTCTTCATGTAGAATTAATAGTCTCAACTTCACGTATTTAAAACGACGCAACTTTGAATTCAACATCTCCGGACAGTTACAAGTATAAACAAATAGGCCTACATCTTCTATACCGCCAGATATTTTCAAGCAGGGCTTGGAGGCAGCTGTGGATTGTTCGAAGAGTGCGATCCGTCCAACCCAGCTTAGGTCAACTGGCAACTACAACTCACAGAAATACCGTACACGCTCGCTGCATGCATGTGTGAGAAAAGCGTAGGCGTACTCATTACGGAGGAATGAATTTCAAACCAGAACGCAAAACAGGCCATACTGAAAAATTATTAACCTCGTGTAAGTGACAGTGATAATGATATAAGTGCAGCCTTATATCTGATTTAATCCTGTTATATTTAGGTCAACAGCACAACCAGCAGCAATGCAGGAGTTTACATCAATGGCCAGAAGCTGATAGATGTCAACACTTGTGAGTGCCTGGGAGCTAATTTGTCCACAGATGGCAACTGCATAACCATTGGGCATATGTATCAGGATCTCAACAACAATGGCAGCAAAAGCGAGACTAGGCAGGACCTGGAGAACCAGAACCATCGGCTTCATGATGAAATATAGACTTTACAAATCTCTCATTGTCTCTTAACTTCTATTCATGATATGAAACTTGGATAATATTATTATTATTATTAAGGGCATTTAGAGCGCCTAATCTTTCTGGAAAGCCCTAAGCGCTTACAAACTGTACAATACACATTACATCGAACATAGAAACATAGGCCTAATATAATTTTCATCATACATGGCGGACCTCTGTCACTCCATCCCACAAGCACATACACACCGTTAATAATATCAAATATTAGTACCTACTCTCTGGCACACACACACATATCCTCCTCCCACCCCGAGACATATCTATAGGCGCACAGCAATAACATACACAGAAGCACGCTAGCGCGCAGACAGCATAGCTCTTTTAGGTTAATAAATTTCAGAGAGGAAAGAGATGCGTTTTCAAGCCAGATTTAAATGACTGAAGACTTGTTTTGTGCCTCAGCGGGTAGGGAAGTGAATTCCATGAGGAAGGGGCTTGAAAAGAAAAGGATCGCTCACCATATGATTTTGTTCGAAAAGTTGGGATTCGAAATAAGCGGGTATCGGCTGAGGTACGAAGATGACGAGATGGAACGTATAGTTGAAGATATTCAGACAGGTAAGAGGGAATAGAATTGTCGAAGTATCTGAAGCACTGAACAGCAATTTTATGTTGGATCCTTTTCAACACAGGTAACCAATGCAAGTCTTGGAGAAGAGGAGAGACATGCTGAAATTTGGAAGACCGAAATACTAGCCGAGCGGCATGGTTCTGTACTTTCTGAAGTTTGTCAAGGAGCTGTTTTGGGGAACCAGACAGAAGGGAATTACAATAGTCAAGACGAGAAAGAACGAAAGCACAAACTAATATTTTAGTAGCTACGAGAGTAAGGAGATGACGGATGGAACCTATTCTACGAAGTTCAAGGTAACAGACACGACAGATGTTTGAGACATGCTGCTGAAAGTTAAGAGTGTTGTCGATGGTGACACCTAGATTCTTAACTTTTTGGGAGAGGGTGATGTCTGTCCCATTCAGTGATATGGAAGATGGAATTAAGTCACAGTTGAGAAGTTTTTTAGGAGTAATGAAAATCATTTCAGTTTTGTCTTGGTTTAGTTGTAATTTGTTGCAAGTCATCCAGTCTTTCACGTCGGAAATTCAGGCTTTAGTGGTTTGTACGATGTTGTTTACATTAGAGATGGGACCAGAATTGTAAATTTGATTGTCATCTGAGAAGCTATGATGTGATACAGAATGGCGGAGAATAATATTTGCGAGAGGCTGCGTGTACAAAACAAAGAGAACTGGACCCAGGACGGATCCTTGAGGAACGCCATATCTGAGGGCTGAGGGAGGTGAGGGCAAGCCATTTACAGATACAGTCTGTGTGCGGTCAGAGAGATATGAATTGCTTACTTACACAATTCAGGCCTTTGAGACCAAGTGCCTAAAGAAACTGCTTTCGTATATGCTATCTTTAAACTATGACTAACAAATAACTACTGATCAAGGCCATTATTGGAGGGGGGGGGGGGAGGGTTCAGGAACCACTTCCAGCATCAGAAAAATGATAACGTTTGCCTATGGTCATATCACCCTCCATGACATGCTGTATAAAAGATCTTTTTTCAGGGTATCACGGAAGAAGGCCACCATCAAGCTGACTGAGGAAGAACTTGAAAGCAGCTATCAAAGGCTGGACCAACTTCAGCATATGTGAACCACTTGCTGTAAAACTCCAGACTCAGAAATCGAGAATCCTGTCTGTTGAAATGTTTCGTCAGCCCCCCCCCCCCCCCCCCCCCCCCCCCCTAACAAAGACACTGGTCACAGGATTTGAAGAAAAAAAGAAGGAATAAGAAGGAATCGTTCAGTGTCTTCTGAAAATCTTCCCCAGATACCAATGTAAATTGAAATCCACTGCACCATCACTGGCACCATGCATTCTAGCTCCATTAGTTTTTACAAACTAGATCTGGTCGGACACGTGACCGGGCTTTTTGTCCAGGATTTGCGATCTGTTCAGTCAAGAGACAGCTTCGGATGATGGAGAATATTCTGGTTTGTTTATTTTTGCTATTTCTAGTACAGCTTCGGATGATGGAGAACATTCTGGTTTGCTTATTTTTGCTATTTCTATTACATCTGCAGTTCTTGGAAATTTTCCTTTGAAATAGACCTTTCTATTGTCCTTCCTCAGCATACCAGATGAGGAGCCCACTGCCTCCATCCTTCACGGCTCCATCAGTTGCCGTGGGTTTCAGCAAGTAGGCTATCTCAAATGTATGGGTATTCAGGACTCCTGCTCAATATCCCACGATGGGAACAGCTAGATTGCCTTTATGAAAGTAACTTTTATTTAGCATTTGCAGTGTTGGTTCATATATCATTAAATGATAAGTTTGTTCCTCATGGTGGATGAGGCATAAATGATGTGGTGTTTGCCATACACGCCACCTACAGAAGTTCCACATGACCCTTGTAGATCTGATCAAAGAACCTGACATTGATAACTGAAGTGACAAAAGGAAACACCATCTTTAACAAAAATTGTTGTTGATGCAGCCTTTTGTCTTGTAGGATACGGGGATGTATTGTACTGCTCCAGTATTTTAGTTAAACCCAAGAAGAAAATAGAGAAAGTGAGATGAGTAGAAAACTATGTTAAGAAAATACGCAGCGAGACACATTCTGCAGAGACAGGCCATGTGGTGATATAAATAATGCGCATAATACGCTGTATTCACTTATTCATTGAATATTTTAAAAGATGAACAAATGAACATCAAATTAATCGTAAAATTTCAATATTACGCATGCACAACTTGATTTTCTTCAGTCCGACAATTATTTATGAGCTACACAATTTATCAAGAAAGAAATAAAATCTTCAATATTACGCATGCACAACTTGATTTTCTTCAGTCCTACAATTATTTATGTGCTACACAATTTATTAAGAAAGACATAAATACTCTTAATCATCTGCCTGGGACCACAGGTACCTGCCATAAAGAAGGCACCACTGTGAAACTTTTACTAAAAACTGTCTGAACAACTTAATGTTTCTTGGCAATATACACTACGCACAAAAAGTTAAGGATCACTTGCACAAAAATTCATAACTTTCAAAATAAGAAAGCCAATGCGTTGAAGTTTGGCAAACATTTAATTCCATGCTTTAGTGATAACAATACACAATTGCCTTCAATTTCCAGCAATCGTTTGGTGTGCACATTTGATCAAAGTGGGTACGTATCGAAATTTGATTTCCCAAAGTCATTGAAATCACAAGACAGGGCATTCTGATGCTCCCAAAAGTTCAGTAATGCGTGTAACCGCCATGGCTGTTCTGGCACTCGACGCAGCGAGTCCTCATCGAGTTGACCAGGTTGGTGAAGATCCTCTGTGGAAGCGCCTGCCACTCAGCCTGCAGCATCTGGTAGAGGTGTTGGGCATCCCTGGGAGGGGGGTGGTTGTTCCTCACTTTGCGATCCAGCTCATCCCAGAGGTTCTCAATCGGGTTGAGATCGGGACTGCATGCTGGCCACTCCATTCTGTTGACTCCAGACTGCTGCAGGAAGTCGTTGACCACCCTTGCCCTGTGGGGGCGAGCGTTGTCATCCTGGTAGACAGCCATCAGTCCCATCTGCTGCAGTGTAGGCACAGCCAGCGGTCGAAGGATCTCATCCCGGTATTGGAGGCCAGTCAGGTTACCCTGTACATGATACAAGGGTGTTCTGTGGTGAAGGCTGAAGGCCCCCCAGACCATTACAGAACCTCCACCAAAGGCCACCTTTTCTTGGACAGTGGTGTCAATAAAGCGTTGCCCTGGGCGCCTCCAGACCCTCAGTCGGCCGTCGTTGTGGTTCATGGTGAAGCGTGATTCATCACTGAACAGGACCTGGGACCATTGCTGACGTGTCCACCTCACGTGACGTCTGCAGAAGGCGCGGCGTGCTGCCCTATGGGCTGGAGTTAAGCGTGGCCGTACAGCTGGGCGACGAGAACGGAGGTTAAACCCATGAAGGCGGTTCTGTATGGTCTGCTGGCTGATGTTGATGTTAGTAGCCACCCTCAGCTGCCTTCGAATGATGCTGGAAGAGGCTGTTCTTGTCTGCAGGGCTTGTCGTTCAATGAGACAATCTTCACGTGGGTTTGTCTTCTTCGGTCGACCAGATCTGCATCTTTCATGGACCCTCCCAGTGGCTGTGAAGCGTTGAATCAGTCTGACAATGACCGAGATGGACACCTGAAGTCGCCTGGCCACTTCTCGCTTGGGAACACCATCTTGGAACCATGCAACAGCTCGTCCCCTCTCAAACTCGCTCAAATTTCGTCGTGGAGGCATTGTCAGATCAGGCCTACTACTGGTGGAATGTCTTCTTATAAAGCCAAGCAAGAGACAGCATCTCACACATAAACAGAGGTGCTTGCACGTGATAATGGTTTTTCCATCTGGCTTGTGCAATGTGTTCAGGCAGAACGGTCCAAAATAAGGTCCTTTTTCGCAAGTTTCCGCTTTTTCCGTTTGCGGCCAAGCTCAGTAGTAGAGAATCCCGTGCAATTTTCGCACTAACACAACATCGCTCACTTACAGCTGAACAAGAATTCATAACAATTTGGCTGGACTGAGAAATAAATAACAGTAGCGAACTGAGTTTATTACGCACCTGTTTTCTCATAGTGATCCTTAACTTTTTGTGCGTAGCTTATTTCCTTCAACAAAGAACTCCAGATCTAGGCCTACACGTTTCTATATCTTTTTCTATTAAGATATGTATGCAAAAAGACAACTCTTTGGATTTAAAATGATCAATCAGGCTGATATGTATAATTAATCAGTTATGTTATGTGTACCTGATTTATATGCCAGGTACTGGCTGCAGGCAGAGAGAGAGAGAGAGAAAGAGAGAGAGAGAGACAGACAGACACAGACAGAGAGCGAGAAAGAGTGAGAGGGTGGGGGATATTTGATAGATAATGATAATGATATTTTTTACAAAAGAAAATGTTGTTAGCTAAAAGTCAGTTTTCAAACTTGCCATTGCTTGCAGACTGGATGTTTTCATAAGCAAGTTTAAACCTTGTGAATATACTAGAAATAGAAAGCAAAGGTAAGGGGTTGGAACTAAACAGCAGGAAGACTGAAGTCATGGTGATCAGTAAAAAACATGAAATCCCCTCATGCAAAATAACAGCAAATGGCACAACCTTGACACAGGTTAATAAGTTCAAATACCTGGGAACGGTCATTTCATCAGACGGCAGATGCACATCAGAAATAGCTGGCAGAATTGGCCAAGCCAAAACAGCATTCAAGAAGATGACGAGCATTCTTACCAACAAACGCCTATCAATTAACATCAGAAAGAGAGTCCTTGAATGTTATATAGAACCAATACTGTTGTACGGATGCAAGGCGTGGAGAGTCAGCAAGCAAAGCCAGAGCAGGATTGAGGCAGCCGAGATGTGGTTTCTCAGAAGAATGTTGAGAGTTCCATGGACAGCTAAGAAAACAAACGAGACAGTCTTGATGGAGGCAGACACAAGTAGATCACTCATAAGGAAGATTAGGAAAAGACAGGCAATATTTATAGGCCATTTTATGAGGAAGGGGGATTTGGAGCACCTGGTCACAACGGGAAAGCTGGAGGGAAAGAGAGCACCAGGTAGACCCAGGGAGAGAATGCTGGATGGACTTGCAGAGTGGCTGGGGATGAGGAGGGTGGGGGAGATGCTGGGGGCAACGAGAGATAGAGATGGTTGGAAGTCCATGGTCGCCAACGCCATGCGGCAGGGCACCTGATGATGATGATGATGATAAGCAAGTTTCTGACATGACTTACAAGATCTTTAAAATAAGTATGTATTTGATATTCTGCATACCTATACATACGAAGAGTATTTAGGCACAGGCAGGTCTGCATACATACTGACCTGGAAGATCGTAAACATTTCCACCATTTAGTCACTAGGTCGAAGTGTCCAGGTTGAGTGCACAATCTTCGGACTGGAATTATGACATTCACCCACATGACTAGTGAGCTGGGGAAGGAGGGGGAGGTATGGACAGTAGGCCTTGTTTGATATGAGATCTGAGAGGGAAGGGGGTAGGTATGGACAACAGGCTTTGTTTGATATGAGATCTGAGAGGGAAGGGGGTAGGTATGGACAACAGGCTTTGTTTGATATGAGATCTGAGAGGGAAGGGGGTAGGTATGGACAGTAGGCTTTGTTTGATATGAGATCTGAGAGGGAAGAGGGTAGGTATGGACAACAGGCCTTGTTTGATATGAGATCTGAGAGGGAAGGGGGTAGGTATGGACAGCAGGCTTTGTTTGATATGAGATCTGAGAGGGAAGGGGGTAGATATGGACAGTAGGCCTTGTTTGATACGAGATCTGAGAGGGAAGGGGGTAGATATACTACACGTCATTATTGAAGGGCCAGGAACGTTTTTGAGTCAATTTTTGAAAGGAGAAATAACCTATTTTCTCTTACTCTTTTCTCCAATTCGTTGCCGTAACTGAATGGATAAGAGCTCAGACAACATTGCAGTTTCCTTTTGGCACGTGTTTGGGGATTTGCCGATTTGCAATGGGCGGCCCAAGGAAGACAATTTCCACACGAAATTGTCGAATCTTCAGCAGGGTCTCTCTGACGACGCAGGCAAGGTAGCGACAAAATTCGCTTTGCACGTGCAAGGCAAGCCCTTTTTGAACACTACTCCAGCCAAAGTTGCCCGCAGACGAGGATAAAAAGGACCCGTTCTTGGTTCGTTTTAACCATGCTTGCAAGACGACGGATGACGGATGAGCAGCGGGGGAGAGCCCTCGCTCTGCTTGATGAAGGCCTAGCGCAGCGGGAAGTTGCTAGACGACTTGAAGTGTCGCATTCCACAATCCAGAGACTGCTGGAGCGCTTCAATGAGACTGGAGCAGTCCAGGAAAGGCGTCACACGGGTCGACCCAGAGTAACGACAAGACAGCAAGACCGCTACCTTGCCCTCTCCGTCCTGAGGGAAAGGGCATCCACTGCGGTGACCTTGAGGGGTCAGCTGAGGGACGCAACAGGTGCTAACATCAGCTGCAGCACGGTGAGAAGACGGCTACATGAGGCAAACTTGAGGTCACGGAGACCGGCCGTCCGACCCGTGCTGTCACCGGTCAACAGAGTGCGCCGCATGACCTGGGCCAGGGAGCAAGTGACCTGGACAAGGCAACAGTGGGCCCGGGTCTTGTTTTCGGATGAGTCCAGGTTCACCCTGACCTTTAACGATGGCCGGGCTCTGGTGTGGCGACGTCAAGGGGAGAGGTTCGCTGACGCCACTGTCCAAGAGCATAACCGGTACGGCAGCGGGTCGGTGATGGTGTGGGGTGGCATGAGCCGTGGTACCCGGACCCCCCTGCTCCCCATTGACGGCATCCTGAACGGGGTCCGGTACCGGGACGAGGTTCTGGCGGCCGTGGCACTGCCTGCGCTTGTGGACCTTGGTCAAGGCGCCATCTTCCAGGACGACAATGCACCTGCGCATCGAGCATGCCTTGTGACCGACTTCCTGGAGCAGCATGAAGTCGTCCGTATGGCCTGGCCAGCGTGCTCACCTGACCTGAACCCAATTGAACACCTCTGGGATGTGCTCGGGAGGCGCATCAGGGACAACCACCCCCCACCGGGCACCCTGGCCAGGCTGGTCGACATCCTGCAGATCGAGTGGGCGGCCATCCCTCAGGACACACTCCGTACCCTTGTGGGGTCGATGCATCGGCGCTGTGAAGCATGCATCCAGGCTCGGGGCGGACACACGCGATATTGAAAACAGATTGGCCAAATCTGACACTTTGTTTTTTGAAAAGGGGGGGATGTTCCTTTAAATGCATGTGCTGTTCACTAATGGGTCATTGTGCTAATTTCTTTTTCCAAAACAGGTGTGGAAATGATGAAATAAAACATAGAATCAATTCTAAACATTGTCAATTATTTCAACTTAAAATTAGAGAGGAAGGAAGAAGTGGCCCTTAAATTATGATTAGGAGTATATGGACAGCAGGCCTTGTTTGATATGAAATATGAGAAGGAAGGGGGTAGGCATGGACAGCACGTCTAGTTTGATATGAGATCTGAGAGAAGGGAAGTAGTATGGACAGCAGGCCTTGTTTGATATGAAATATGAGAGGGAAGGAGGTAGATATGGACAGCAGGCCTTGTTTGATGAGATCTGAGAAAACAGGAGGTAGGTATGGACAGCAGGCTTTGTTTGATATGAGATCTGAGAAAATAGGACGTAGGTATGGACAGCAGGCTTTGTTTGATATGAGATCTGAGAAAAAAGGACGTAGGTATGGACAACAGGACTTGTTTGATATGAGATCTGAGAAAAAAGGAGGTAGATATGGACAACAGGACTTGTTTGATATGAGATCTGAGAGGGAAGGAGGTAGGTATGGACAACAGGACTTGTTTGATATGAGATCTGAGAAAAAAGGAGGTAGATATGGACAACAGGACTTGTTTGATATGAGATCTGAGAGGGAAGGAGGTAGGTATGGACAACAGGACTTGTTTGATATGAGATCTGAGAGGGAAGGAGGTAGGTATGGACAACAGGACTTGTTTGATATGAGATCTGAGAGGGAAGGAGGTAGGTATAGACAACATGACTTGTTTGATATAAAATATGAGAGGGAAGTAGTTAGGTATGGACAGCAGGCCTTCTTTGATGTGAGATCTGATAGGGAGGGAAGTAGTATGGACAGCAGATCTTGTTTGATATGAGATCTGAGAGGGAACGAGGTAGGTATGGACAGCAGGACTTGTTTAATATGAAATATGAGAGGGAAAGGGGGTAGGTATGGACAGCAGGACTTGTTTGATATGAAAGATGAGAGGAAAGGAGGTAGGTATGGACAGCAGGACTTGTTTGACGTGAGATCTGAGAGGGAAGGAGGTAGATATGGACAGCAGACCTTGTTTGATATGAGATCTGAGAGGGAGGGAAGTAGTATGGACAGCAGACCTTGTTTGATATGAGATCTGAGAGGGAACGGGGTAGGTATGGACAGCAGGATTTGTTTAATATGAAATATGAGAGGGAAAGGGGTAGGTATGGACAGCAGGACCTGTTTGATATGAAAGATGAGAGGAAAGGAGGTAGGTATTGACAGCAGGCTTTGTTTGACGTGAGATCTGAGAGGGAAGAAGGTAGACATGGAGAGCAGGCCTAGTTTGATATGAAATATGAGAGGGAACGAGGTAGGTATGGACAGCAGGCCTTGTTTGATATGAAATATGAGAGGGAACGAGGTAGATATGGACAGCAGGCCTTGTTTGATATGAAATATGAGAGGGAACGAGGTAGGTACGGACAAAAGGCCTTGTTTGATATGAAATTTGAGACGGAGGGAAGTAGTATGGACAACAGGCCTATTTTTTTAAGGAAAAAGTGTAGGCATGGACAACAGGGCTTGTTTGACATGCGATCTGAGACGGAGGGAAGTAGTATGGACAACAGGCCTATTTTTTTACGAGACATTGAGTGAGGGACAGGGTATATAGAATGCAGCCTAGGAGTATGAGTAAGTGGGAAAGGGATGAGAGGTATGGATAGCAGGTCTAGATTGATACGAAGTAAGAGTGAGATATTGAATGAGGGACAGGGTATATAGAATGCAGTTTAGGAGTGTGAGAGAGAGGGGAAGGGATGAGAGGTATGGATAGCAGGCCTAGATTGATACAAAGTAAGAGTGAGGGAGGGGGTGTTTGGAATGCAACGTCAACCACCGGTCATCATCACTCGCAGTCAAGTAATATGTAGTATGTGCTGTTCAGCTGTGTGCGCCGAGCACAAATGGACACACGTTACTACTTCAGTCTACCCCCACAATAGTTTGCTGTAACGACTTTGAATTAGCCACATACCTAGGGAACTAACGATGTAAATTCTTTAAGTCAGCCTGCTTTCTTGTAACGATGATACAAAATCAAGTTGCCTTCAGAAGCTTTTGTCACTGATGGCTTCCTTCCAGAATGGCATGCTGGCCAGGGTGAAAAAGAGGGGGGACGTATCTGAACTCTTCCCAGTGTGGAATGGGTGAAACAGAGATGCGTTCTAGTGCTTATAGTTTTCTCCATTCTCTTTTCAACAATGTTGATTGATGCATTCATAGACTTTGATACGGGGGTTTACGTCCAATTTTTCTCAGATAAAAAACTTCTCAAACTGCAGACTCCAAGCCAAGACCAAAATGCTCAAAGCTGATCTGCATGAATTTCATTTTTGCAGATGACAGCACACTGGATGTACACTTGCATGAAGACATCCAGTGCATCAGTACCAATTTTGCTGCAGCCTGCAAATGCTTTGGACTTATAATTAGCGTCAGCAAGACCGACTATATGTCAGCCCGACATGTCAGACTTCTGGCGCTTCACCGAGATTGTCGTTAACAATCAGGATATCGAGGCTGTAGAGACGAATTCTGCTATCTGGGCAGTATAGTGAGCAGCAACCAATCTTTTGATGTTGAGGTAGTGGTGCACATTTCCAAGGCTAGCTCTGCCGTTGGAAGGCTGATCAAAAGATATTGGCAGGACCATGGAAGGCTATCAGATTCACCACAAATATTACTGTATATGGAGCAGCAGTACTGAGTGCCCTCCTGCCACACCTGGACTATCTACTTATGACACATTCAACTACTGGGATTATTCTATCAAAAACATCTGTGCAAGATCTGTAATATCACATAGCAAGATCGAGTGTTCAGTTTTCAAATTCTGGAAAAAAAAAGAAAAAAAAAAAAGAAGAAAAATGTGGCTTGCCTTGGTTCTGTACTTTGTTAGTCCTTTTCACACTCTTCACGTCATCACTTGCTGATGTTATCAGTCATTACAACTTCAAAAATATTGCATATATGCTGATAACTCCTAGCTGTACAACAGTGCATTTCCTGGAAACCTTTCAACTATTCTTTTTGAAGCTCCTGAAAGCTTTATTGAAATCCATGCATGACCCATTCCAACCCAGTCATCATTTACCATGGGACATGACAAACCCCGGAACATAGCATGTAGCAGTCAGCTACAGACCAAGAAAGACACAGGGAGTATTTGTACAATCACATAAGCGGCCAGATATGATGCTCCAGAGAGACCCTAGTTAGCTTTTCAGTTAGGTCTGACATGCCCCCAAAGGGGATCCAAAGTTTGCTGTCTTTCCGAGCTGTCACCTGGACTTTCCCTGCAGTCAGCAGCCAAGATGCAGGTCAAAGTTAACAAGAAACATCTGAGTGAGCTGGATGGGACCAAGAGCAACATTACCTCACCACTGATTGGACAATCACCTCCAAACTCCCAGCGCGACAGGGTAGCCATTTCGCAAAGCATGACCCAGTTTCAGTTTCAGTTTCTCAAGATGATGTCTCCGCACTCGGAACGAATTCCATATGCACTAACGTGCTGATCTTGGCCACAACTAACGTCATGTCCATTGGCACAAGCCATTAAGCCTGGCACATAAAATCCATGAGCTGGCCAGGTCCTGAGGTCCTACCTAGCCTATGTTTTACCTAGTCTATCAGCCTACCACTGGAATAATCTTGATTACCGGTAAATGTAAATGACATGTGTATGTGTGTATCTTACCTTCAAAAAAAGAACATATGTATAAAGTAAATAAATAAATAATTAAAGGCCTGAATCACAACACAGCTAGCTATTCTGTATAAACTCGTCTCACATGAGAACCCCCCCCCCCCCCATGTCAATGCCCAAATGTTCAGCTATCAACTAGATGAAGACAAGCAAGCAAGCAAGCAAGCAAGCAAGCAAGCAAGCGAGTAAGTAAATGAATAAGAAGTAAGTATAATGAATAATTAATAACAATAATAGAATAATAAGTAGGTGAATAAATAAATACAAAAATAAAGGAGTATGTAGATAAACATGTAAGAGATGAAAATAATAACAGTAAATACATGCATACACACACATGCCTACAGACAGACATACACATATACATTCATACATACACACCCATATTGACACAGCATGATGGCTGACAAAAACAGCTACGACAACAGCAGCAACAACAACACCAGCAAAGAGGAAACATCCATATATACATATCATGACAAACTTACAGACAACCCCCCTTCAAAAAACAAAAAACCTCACAAAAACAAATAAACAAAACAAAAACAAAACAAACACAAACAAGCAAACAAACAAACAAACAAAGACCCATTTGGATGCAGCCAGTTTACTTTGTTCACAAGCTGAATGGCAAGATCGGGAGATAACAAAATCCAGAATATGCCACACAATGATAAAAGTTAATAGTCTTTCATGTCTGCACAGGATGGATGTTCCTCTGTGGATTCTTCAGCATGTTTTATACCTGGGAAAGGAAGTTTTGCAGCTTTCCCACTGATTTCCAGTTTTTCCTTGTTAGTAACTTTGTATTGATGATTTTAAAAAATGCTCAAGTATCTTTCCAGCAATTGCTTCATGTGTCACAATAAATAGGCTATTGCTCTCTGCTCGAATACAGGTAATAATGATGCCCTCACCAAAATTATCTTGTTGCTTTATTTTCATGTACTCTTCTGTGTAACGTGTGCATCCACTTAAGAACTCCCCCATTTTCTGCAAAGATTTGAGGTTGTGATTTGTTCATTATTTTAAATGAAGTTGTTGATGGCTTCTGTAAATGCCTCAGCCCGAAGTGTCTTCTGATCTGCCTTTTAGAACATCAACTACGCCCAAACAGTCCTTTCCTTTTCTTTTTCCCCCTTCAGGTTTGCCTAGTCGGCTACTCCACAAAAGTCAGTTTGAAAGTTGAATTTCAGGCTTTCTGAATGAAGGGAATAGCACTGGTCTTCTTCTGAGTCTTGATTCATCTTCTGCTTCATGGTGTTTTTGTTATAATACTCGTAACTGCACTGCTTGTGAACAAATTGCCCTAGGGAAGATGTTCTACCATTATTTCTTGCACTGCTTCATAAATGCAAACTTCTAATGGTCTTTTCATTTAGTGGTGTCACAATTCACTATTGGATAATGGTCTTGTGCATACTACATAGCAATGTGGATCTGAAAAATGCTAGCAAAAAATAGTAATATTGTAAACAATCAACAGTTGTATTTCTTATTGTCTCACCATATGAAAGTGCACCCGTGCACACACACACATACATGCATGCACACGCATACACATGTAAAGATGCAATTACAAATGCATGCATTGAAGAGACACAGGTAAACAATATGCAAATAGATACACATAACTACATAACACGAGCTGTTTGCCAAACTTTTGCAGAAAATCCAACAAACATTTGAGTAGATGAAGATGAAGGAGAAGAGAGGGGGTGGTGCGAGTAGAGTGAGGGACAGAGAAAACCTGAAACAGAAAAGAGTGAAATATGCACAGTAAAAAAGAGAAGAAAAAAAATCAACAACAAAGCAAAGAAGACACTGAAATTAAAAACAATTAACTGCATAAATAATACATAGTCAAAAATAGACAAAATACAGAATTTTAGAAAACTGAACCAAAGTAGCTTTATAATTCCTGTAATTTCATCAGTAAAAAAAACAACAAAAAACAACAACCCCCCCCCCCCATCAAATGTTTATGAATCATTGAATGTCAGTTAAAAAACAACTTTTAAAACAAACGAGTAAAATCCAAATCTAAAACAAGTGTGACTTCCTGCATTCAAGCAAATACTGAAACGGGAACCAGAAAACACACACACGAATCAGAATGCGTATTTAATATAACCAAACAAGACAGGAGCAAATTTTCGGCGAACTGGCCTTTGTCAAGCGTAGACGTAAGATCACAAACGAACTAACACCAAATACAAAAATTAGGAGAAAAAACCCAAAAACAAAACAAAACTGAAACTTCCACGAGGTGCTTCATCCAGTGGGAGAAAAGGACTAAACTGACATAGGCCTAATATCAATAATGAGAAAAAATACGCTTTCAAACAATTTTGCAGTCAATGCACCGTAATATTTCTCATGACATGGAGACAGGCTGAAGTTACCATACTGCACACAAATAGTTTACTGTCTGGTAATAAGTCTGAAACGCGTTTTTCTATGTCAGCATGATTATCACGCTGAAGGCAGCCACGACAATCACTCCACACAGGCATGTGGGCTGCGCGCAGATGACGTCACTCCTCGCCGGGAGGAGTTATCTTTCCATTCCTACGGTATTCGTCGCGTCTGAGAGTCCGCGAAACGTTCCGAGTCGATTCCATACTTCTGCTCGGTTTACCACGTTGGTGCCAACAGGAAAAAAATTCATGAATGAAGAGTGGAAATTAAAAAGCTAGAGACGGTGAACAGCTGTTGTTTGAAAGGATGCTACGACAGACAAGATTGGGAAAAAGTTTCTTTTCGATGCATGCATGATCTTGAGAGATAGATCTACTTTCGCTTTTGATCTCTCCCAGCGAACCTCCGATATTTTTGTGTCCGAGAGATCAAGTAGAGTTCGATTTTCAAATGAATATTTATTGGCCTTTCCCGTCATATATGGTTCTACATTTTATGTATATTAGATGTAATAATTAGTTCTAGGGAAGACATTGCGTTGTATTTCTTTTGCAATTTTTTCCTTGGCTTTTCGTTCCTTCCTAGACTATGAATGTGACTACATTCGCGATACGAGAACAAGCATCTGGTGGATATTATTTTTAGGTTTTCGATTCTGTTCTTTCACGTTATGGTTCATACATATGCATAAGCAACATGTCTGCCGCATTAACCAAATATTAACCAATCACTGGCCAGTTCAGTGTGAGATGTGCTCACTCTATTTTCCGCAGCGAATAAGTTAGACTAATCTCCCCTGCGGTAGTCGGCCGTCGCACAGTGTGAAGTGTGTGCGGGAAGAACTGTGTGGCCGAAACGTTGTCGAGTCGTTTGATTTCATCACGTTTTCTTTTTGTTCCATCAAGATAAATGCGCCACCATGGTGAAAGAACTGCTTCGGGACACAGGAATGGCTCAAATGTAAGCTTTCATGACGATTTAGTGATAAAAATTTTTTTTTACCATGCAGCAGAAAATTCTGAATTTTTCAATTTCTTGCATTGTCCATTGATGTTAGCCTACAACATAAATGATTCTAACACTAGTAACAGTGAATGTCTTCACCGGTCTTGAACATGACATATGTGATGCGTTTGTAAAACGTTATTGTTGCTCTATAGTATAGACTCATAGAGTCTAAAAGCCTAAGTTTTAATATTATATATTTATATGATGTATCGCTTTATCAGTCATGTAGGCCTATAGAGTATATATAGACTTAACAACAAAAATGTAATGTACAAATTATTTTCCAATTCCATGCTTTTTTTCAGATAAATTTTTTTATCTGAACACTGATGCCGAGTGATCAGTGATGGCGGTCCTACACATAGATCTGTAACAATGAACAGCCCAGTGTCGTACAGACATGACATTGTTTTAAGTGTTTAGAACTGTATCAGAGTAACTGCCAGCAATCAAGCAAATAGTAATAGGAACCAGAAACACATGAAAAAAGAATTTTGATTCACAAAACAAGACAAACAATACAAGACCAACAAACCTTGGTCTGGTCATATGTTATGCCAGGGGCCAACACAAAAGACAACAAAAACGTTTCTTTTGTATGCTTGACGAAGGCCAGTTCCCATGCTTGATAGCATGTCTGCATGGTTGATTTGAATGTTATATCACCATTACAGTGTGACTTTATAAAAAAGTTCATCATGTGCCCTGCTGCATGACATTGGCAATCATAGTCCTCCATATGAATCTATCCTTTGTTGCTGCAAGTACTTTTTCCACCCTGCCTGTCTTCTTGCACTGAGCAAGTTCATCCAGTATTTTATCCCTGGGTCTACCTAGTGCTCTTTTTCCATCCAGCTTTCCTGTTGTGATCTGGTATTCTAATTTCTCTTGTATCATAAAATGTCCTATAAATATTGCTTGTCTTTTCGTAATCTTCCTTAACTTAATGTTCTTTTTGTGTCTGTTTCCTTCAATACTGTCTTGTTTGTTTTCTTTGCTGCCCGTGGAACTCTTAACATTCTTCTTAGATTTTATCAGATTCCAGCTGCCAGTCTTGTTGTGCAGACATCTGAATGTTGAGTTGCTGATGTCAGTATCTGCATATAGGCCTAACTTATAAGTGGATACGTGCATGGAGTGAGTGAAGATGGCATCACTGAGCTTAGAAAATTACTTGAATATATGCATTAACAACATTGTAGATGCCATGTGATGAAAAATGAAGGAAAAAAATTAGCCCATGTAGTTTAGCCTATACAACCTGTTTGTTGTCAGTATGGTATTCTAACCAACTGAAACAAGCCCAAATGGATCTGATATGATAAGATATGATCCAGACTTAATAATCGAACAAGGTTTTCGTGGAAACTGATGCACCTGGTTCAGATTACAGCATCCTTTAGAAGTAGGCCTATTTTCCTCCTTTATCAGTGCAACATTGCAAGAACCTGAACTAATCAGAAAATGCCTTCTGATAATCCTCTTTTGGGACCCTATATAATATATTAAACTCTGATTTAACAGCTTTTATGAAGTCCTGGATGTGGCAAAATTGTCTCACTACAATTCATTCTTCATGAGAGGGAACAACCAGAAATCATGGGTGGCAAGGTCTCGGCTGTAGGGTGGGTGAGGGAAAACCCAGGTCTTTTTTCATGTAGAAACTGAGTTAATGGCCCTTTTTTGTCGGGACTGGCATTGTCATGGAGGAGGATGTTCTGAGTTTGTATGTTGGGGCACTAAATGCTGATGTCCTTGAGTGACTGGGAAAAATTGTTTCTGCTTAGTATGCGGCAGTGACAATGCTATTAGTGTTACTGTTAGGCTAAGTCTTGCAAAGATAAAACTTTCCAGAGTGGTGTTGAAAAATGGCCTTTCAATGTTTTGATTGCTGCAGATCACAGCTCTTGGATTATGAATATCATGTTTTTTGCAGCTGTATGATCCAATCAAAATGATCAAACTGCTTTTACAGATGTCTCAGCTCACAGATCGTAAAAAAAAATCATTTGAAAGACCAAACCTTTAATCGTTATCCCATTCAGTTTAATAGATGACACCATTAGACTGTTAATCATAAAATGACGAAGCATCAGAATAGATTGCATTTTTATGTGCTTCAGAATTGAGTCTTTCGACAAAAACTCTAAAAGAATTTATGTGTTTACCTGTGCTTTGTGCCGTGGAGTTTTGGTTAATGGGTCATTGGCTACCATACCTGTCTGATACCCAACAAGCACAAAAAATGTTTGTGTTGTTTAGCATGGAATTAAAGTAATATAACAGCACTAATTATACAGATATTCTCAACTGCAGAGTCCAAATATCAAAATATTACTGGTTTTATGTTGCAGAGCCAAAGTCTGCTTTCGCTTTGCAAGTGCAGATGACATGCGTCGTATGTCGCATGTAAAGGTGGATTCTTCGCCGTTGTACCATGATGGGAGCCGTACACCTGTGCCCCATGGTGTCCTTGATTCCAGGATGGTAATAATAGCAATAATTAATGTATAGCTTTCATATAGAATAAGAATCTCCCCATGGGATTCTAAAGAATTTTGCATACATACATGTTATAATCTCACGCACACACGCACACGCACTCACACGCACACAGAAGCATGCATACATGCATGTACCTATATGTATAAGTGTGCACAGATACACTTGTACACTCACACACACACAATGTACAAACACAATGTACAAACACACACGTACAAACACACACGTACAAACACTTGCAAACATGCGCGCACACACACACACACACACACACGCACTCGCACTCGCACACACTCGCACTCGCACACGCACTCGCACTCGCACACGCACTCGCACTCGCACTCGCACTCACACACACTCGCACTCGCACACACTCGCACTCGCACGCACGCACACGCACACGAACACGCTCACTCTCACACACACTCTCACACACAGGCTCTCACACACAGGCTCTCAGAGAGAAAAGTGTATGCTCAAAGTCAAACAATGTACAATTCTCCAACTTTATGAAGGGTCTCATCGTACTATACACAAAGTGATCAAATTTTTCCCTCTGTGAATCGAATCAAATGTTTTACTGGAGCAAGCAACATCTCTCCCCAACCTTTGTCAAGTACGGTGAGAACCACAGTTCAGTTCAACAGCTATTTTTTAGTCAGTCAGTCTTGTGTTGTGCTTCAAGCAGCACTAAATTTTGCACGGAAACATGCTCTTTGTCGCTGTGTGTAGTAAAATCTTATGAATATGTTCTGAATAATAAAAACAATAGAACTTCTAAAACAAGTGCGACTGCCCACATTCAAGCAAACGGAATCCCCTGTGGCGATGCCAGGGGCTGTTTTCAGTATAAATAGTATTTCCATTTCTGGAAATTCTGTGCTAGAAATTTCATCTTTTATGTCATCTCTCACTCACTTTGTATCTTTATTGCTCGTTTGCTTTCTGTCATTTCTTTGTAGGCCCTATGATTACTGGTCCATTCACCTGCATGTGTTCGATAAAATCATACATACTTTTTCTTAGGATTGATAATTGAGTAGGCCCCCTACATGTATTAAAATGCATTTTTGGCTCTAGGGAGGTGAGATATGCGGAAGCAATTTAAGGTAGTTTGGACCTGTTTTTTTTTATTTAGTGTGTTTTTTGAGTGTCCTGTGTGATAGGTTGGATGAAGTGGCCAGGGGAATGTCCTTGGATTGTGTTTTCTCGAATGCATTGATGTGTTAATATTTTTTTTCCTGTTTTGTATGTTTTGAAACGGTTATAGCCCTGATATGGCTCTACTCTGTTGGCTGGGCTTCTAACAACAATGATAATAGGGGGCCTAACAAATTAATGTGTGCATTTTTGGATCTAGGGATATGAGATATACGGAATCAATTTTAGGCAATTTAGGCCTGTTTTTATATTTTAGTGTCGCTTAGTTATGCTTAAATTTGTATTAGGTATGTTTTTTGATATGTTTTTTAAATCCCCTGTGCGATAAATTGGACGGAATGGTCAACGCCAGGGGCATCTTAGATTATGTGCGCAAATGTATTGATATGCGTACTTAATTTTCTTTTCCATTTTTCCCCGTGGAAGTATTGTGTTTGTTTTGAACTGGTTGTAGCCCTGATATAGCTCTACGCAGTAGGCTGGGCTTTAAACAATAACCAATAACAGTTACAATAAGCAAACAGAAACCAGAAAATCATGAAGATCAGACAAGACAGACGCAGATTTTCAGCCAACTGGCCCATGTCGAGTGTAAACATAACAAAACGGCTGGGAAGTTCTTCTTTTTTTGTATTATGTTTTCTATTGGTTGTTTGATATTTGTTCTTTCAGTCATTTTCTCCTACTGGATGAAACAGGGTAGTTTTATTCTTTTTCTCCTAATTTTTGTATTTGTTTGATGTTTGTTCTTTGTGGTTTTACGATTACGCTTCACAAAGGCCAGTTGGCCAAAAATTTGTGCCTGTCTTGTCTGGTTGTATTGATGATAAAAACTTTGTGAATCAGTGGTAGGTTTTATGTGTGGGGCATGAATGGTAGAAGCTGGATTAATAGTAGGCCTACTCTTGTGTCCTGGATAGAACATGGCAGTAATGTTCTTGAAGGAACCAGTGGCTAATTACATGAGTGTACTTTGTCATGTTTTTTTTCCCTCTTTTTTAAAAGTGTTTTTTTTTTGTCTGTCTCTATGCCCTTTGCTGATTGAATGTGATGGGTGTGATAAACTGGTTAGGGTGTCCCATTTGCATTGAAGGTATAGATTTGAGCCTGTGTGCATCCTGAGGGTAAAGAATGGATGTTTTTCGATTTTCTCAGGTCAACATCTGTGCAGACCTGATAGTTTCTGTATCCTCTTCATGTGTACAGGCACACAAAACCCACATCTGCCATCCATCAACATCGTTGAGTTTGATGATAGCACACAGAACCCAAATCAGCAAGTTAAATATCCTATAACTGCTGATGTTTGGTGGGTTATGCGTTTATAGAAATTTGAAAATACCTCTCGGGTAGGCCTACTTGCACTAGGGGTAGAGTATACTACCTAGCATGTACTTTCATTGAAGACAGAGTATGTTAGCTAGCATGTATATTTCCATTGAAGACATACTATGCAAACTGGACAGGACTATAACACTTGAAGTTGAACAGCAAGAGCTAATGTTTTTATACACACACCGTAAAAAATTGCTTAGAATGATGGAAAAAATTGATTGTAAACTATCACCATGGCAGTGTGTGTGCGTGCGCGCGTGTGCGCCTGTGTGTGTGTGCCTGTGTGTGTGCGTGTGCGCGCGCTCAGAATGATGGGGGGGGGGGGGGGGAATTGATTGTAAACTATCACATGGCAGTGTGTGTGTGTGTGTGTGTGTGTGTGTGTGTGTGTGTGTGTGTGTGTGTGTGTGTGTGTGTGTGTGTGTGTGTGTGTGTGTGTGTGTGTGTGCTCAGAATGATGGGGGGAAAAACTGATTGTAAACACTGTGTGTGTGTGTTTGAACATGGTTACACCTCATCAGTTCATTGGTCTGGATGGAGGGTGTGGTTTTTGTATGTGGGTGGCCTTTTCAAGGCTTAGAGCCTGGCACCACCTCACCCCACATCAGAATATTCACCCATGTGTATAATGTACATAGTCTGCTTATTCCATCTTTAGTGGTTGGATCATTGTTCACCTGAATTCTGCCCTTAGATCTATCTCGCTTGGACCATCTGTCTATCAGGAGCATAAGGCTCTTGCCAGCATAGCTCTCCAGTTTCAAGCCCCCAACCCACTGCCACCAAGTTCCAGGATGTGGGGAAAACATGGCTGTGCCTTTTGTTTGATTGTTACGGTGTACATGTGATTATGTGTACATAATTCATGTATCTAACATGAGGTGCATTGATGTCAGGGTGTCAGCTGTCCGAAGAAGAATTGCGAAACATGTGGGAAGAACGTTGCAGAGTGTGTGGGTCACTTTGGCTATATAGACCTGGCGCTGCCGTGTTTCCATATCGGCTTTTTCAAACAAACCATGAACATATTGCAGATGATCTGTAAGGTGAGTACACAGCACAGTCAGTATTATATTTCTTCTTTCCTAAGTGATACTTTAGGAGTTTGGAATTTGTTCATTGCACTTGGACAATTCCATATGTGCTCCACCCAAATCTTGAGGCAATTATCTGGCAGTGAGAACTAAAAAATTGTTCAGACTGAGTCTGCACAAAAACCTAAGTGCTGGCAAGGTATTGAACTGAGGAGTGGAAAGGGGGAGGAGGAGGGAGACCTTTGAAGCACTAAGCTGACACCACCAGAATGATGGAAACATTAAGATGGGCAGCAAATAGGCCAATTTCAACATTGCATGCTGGGGCTGAAATCAAGGTATTGAATCCCCAGTCCACAGCTCTGTTAAAAGAATGATTAGTCTACATAAATGATACTCTAGGGGGATTACCATTGAGCTATTTTAACCTTTTCATTCTGTCATGCTGTCCACCAGTTTCCTGCAGGATAGAGTGAGGGAACTTCCCTTGGAGATGTTGGGGGCTCTTTCAGTACGAAGAAATATCCCCACTATCTGGAAATTCTGTACTATGAATTCTCTATTTTATGTCACTCTGTTTCTGCCGCCTTTGCTGCCTGTCATCTCTGTGTCATTTTCACCTTGCTTGTCCTCTCACCTTGCTTGTCCTCTCACCTGTACGTATTCAATAAAGCCTTACATACTTTTATATTAGGATTGATAATTTGGTACACGTATTACGTGCATTCTGAACTTCTCACATCTCCTTGCTAGGATGGTGCTTTGTCCTTTATGCTACTGTCCCCTTTTTATAGAAGTAGTCTATGTGTGTATGCACACATGTATGTGTATATCATGATATGATATGATATCTTGTATGTATATTTTCTTTTATGGATGAATCCGTGGTGTGTGTGTTTTGCAGAATTGCAGTTGCGTCCTGCTGTCTGATGAGCTTAAAAGGTCCTTCCGGATCAGACTGCTATCATCCAGCTTGTCCTACTTGCAGAAAAAGAGCATCCGCAAAGAGATCCTTGAGAAGTGTCGAAAAGTCTCCATCTGTCCCAGATGTGCAGAATACAATGGTATGTTTTTAAAATCTTCCTTTGAAAATAACAAAAACAAACTTCAAACATTACATGACGGACATATCACGGCGCACAAATCCGAGATACTTTAGTTGGCCACTTTCTGCTGGCTATTAATAGCACGCCCCTTCCCTTCCACTCCCCACACCCTTTTCACCCGTGCCTTTATCACTAGTGCGGGAGCACAAAGATGTGCTACACTGACAGACTTTGGTCGACCCTGCCTGGCTAAAAATAGCACACGCAGGCGACGCTGGCTCGCAACTAAAGGGTGGCAGAATGGCTGGGAAAATGCAGCTGTGATATTCTCACATGTTTTTCTGGTTTGTTTCAAATAGATCTGGTAAATTTCCATACTAGTACCCACTGATTATTAAACAGATTTAACTCCTGAATTCATATTCAGGTATGTTTTTTAAATCATCTGTGTGATAAATAGGAGGAAGTGGTCAACGCCAGGGACATTTCTTAGATTATGTGTGTAAATGCATTGACATATTTAATATTCTTTTCTTTTTTCTTCTGTTGAAGTAGTGTGTATGTTTTGAAGTAGTTATAGCCCTGATATGGATCTGTGCAGTCTGCTGGGTTTTAAGCAACAACACTCTCCAGGTGTCCTGTGTACAAGGTGCCAATGTTTATTAACCTGTTGTGGTATTTGTATAATGCTGTTTTGACACTTATCATTGAGGTATGCAGTGTTGATAAATACTGATACACATCATGACCGATGTTGGTTTTGGACGGTTTTCTTCTTTTCATATGTATTCTTCATTTGTTTAGAGGTAGAACTCCTCCTTTCTAGTCTGATGATGAAAATAAAGCAGCAAAGCAGATGGGATGGCTTCTGTCCTTATCATGAGCTGAGGTTTATCACCTCGGTGTGCTGTGTTTTGAGACAACCTTTATCTTTTATCTTGTTTACAGAACACACAGAATGCCAGGTAAAAACTTTGCTGAATGTAGGTCCTTGGGAAGCTTATTTTCCAAACATGGAAAAATTGGGGGGAAAATGAGACTGGAGTGTAAGAGGCAAATGCTGTGAATTGGTGACTTTCATGCAAACATCCCTATGGAAACAAAAGCCTGGGTTATGACTTCAGCCTTTATACTAACACACTGTTGTAGGCATGTCAAGCTACTCAGTTTTACCAGCACTGCTTCCGACATATCTTGAACATCAAATGGTACAACAGTCTCAAACATGAATGTACTTTTGCAAGCACAGATGTCTAGCATAGATGCACTGCTAACACAGTTTCACCTAAGATGGTCTGGACATCTCATGTGCCTGAAAAAAATCTGTCCAGAAATGTGACATTGATGAAGAACAGTGGGAAATCATGACCACAAACAGGTCTGAATGGTGGCAAGCTATTCCCAAGAGAACAGATGTTATGAAAATGAAAGATGAAGCAGTCAAAGGGAAAAGCATGCAGCAATAAAGGCCAGAACCAACTCTGCAGAGCGTTCCATTGAGTGTCCTGTTTGTGACCGCCTGTGTGCATCACACTTTTGCCTGAGATCCCACATGAGGGTGTTGGACTTTATCGACCACAATAGTTGAAGTTGGACTTTGCCAACCACTATAGTTGACCAGTATTTGTAATAACACACACTTACAAATACCTGGACCTTAAGAGTGGGGAGTAAGCAATTTGAGACAAAGATCACAACCTTTGAGGAGCAGCAGGCAAAACCAGAAAGAGACGTGATAAAAAACTAAAGAGACAGTATATTTTTTTTTTAACCTATGTAGGCTACATGTTTGGCTATATACTTGGATGTCTGCAAACATGTATTTAGGTAAAAAATACTGCTCACTGTGTCGCCATTCAGTAGTAGCCGCCGCAGCAGATGTCTCAACAGCTTCCTCCATTTACTCGTGTCCTGACATTTCTTGCCTCACCTGTTGGCATCACCGGGTTGGGTGTTGGCTGTTGCACATCTGGATGCCACCATCTCTCTCCATGCCGCTCTATCTTGACTTTCGTGGAAATTTCTTGGAACACGTAGGCCACCAATGGTGGCCATGCTCTTGATGTGTCAGATTGGAGGTCTGTCTTTCTTCCTTTCTGCCATTTTTTCCTTGAAAGATGGTTGCCATGAAGTCAGTGTTCTTGCTGCGTGACACATGGCCAGTATATTTTAGTCTTATCTTGTCAATGTCTGCTAGTAGTTGTACTCTGGTGGTATCAAGTTCCTACAGGACATTTTCATTAGAAAAGCCAGTTGCCTTAAACATCATCCAGGTATATGCCCCCACATCACCAGCTCAGATGAAGAGATTGAACAATTCTACAATGACCTACAAACTGCCAAGGATAAAGTAATAATTTCTATCACACTTTGTGAAAAAGAATAGTGCTGTTAGAAACAAAAGATCTTAGAGATGGTCGTCAAAACATGTCAACCTGTACATCACGTAATAGTGGATCAAAGAGTTTGGTTGCAAGTCAACCAGCCAGTCCTTTGAACTTACAGCATCAGATTCTTCAGCTTCAGAGCCAAAGAGAGACCATTGCAGTGCTGGATAGGTGATTGGAGATCCAGTTCACATCTGCAATATAACTACATCAGGCTTCATGTCTAGCTTCAGACCACAGCTTTATCTCCCTGTGATACCCATGGTACAAACAGAGGACCATTGTGAAGTACACAGAAAATTTTTTTTTTTTTTTATATTATTGAAATATGTTCTGTGCAGTTTTTTTTAATTCATTTTTTTTTTCATTTTGTAGAGCAGCACCCCTGTGGGGATGCCCGGGCTCATTCAGAACAAAGTTTCCCCACCTTCTGGAAATTCTATGCTAGAAATTTCTTCTTATCTGTCGCTGTCTTTGTTTCTGCCTTGTTCCATTGCTTTGTCATTTCTTCCTATAATTTTCTGCCTTGCTGTCCCATTCACCTGTATGTGTTCAGTAAAGTCTTGCATACTTTTTTCTTGGGTTGATAATTGGGTACATGTATCAAGTGCATTTTTAGCTTGGGGGGGGGGGGGGGGGGGGTGAGATGTGCAGAAGTAATTTAAGTTACTTTATGCCTGTTTTTATATATGTTTTGGTGTCTTTAGGTATGCTTAAGTTTGTAGTTAGGTGTGTTTTTTAAATCCCCTGTGCAATAAATAGAGTGGTCAACATTGGGGGCATGTCCTTAGATTATGTGCGCAAATTCATGTTGAAGTTTTGTACGTTTTGAAGTGCTTGTAGTCCTGGTATGGCTCTGCGCAGTCTGCTGGGCTTTAAACAATATCGGTAACAACGTAGAACAGCAGATAGGCAAAACATAATGATCAAATAAACATATTTTACATGCAGTATCTATGCAGTGTTGGTATTCATAATGGCTAAAATTGGTCATGAGATAACAGCTCAGAGGCAGTGTTGACAAGGTGAGTCGGGGTGATGTGCAGGGATGGTGAAAAAATGTGGCTTGCTGAAGATAGTGCATGACAAGTATACCAAGAAGAGGAGCGGAGGCCAAAAGGTGATGGAAGATCTGGTGCAGGAATTCGGTAGTGTCATTGAAACCAACAAAGATGTGAAGCCACTTCTCAGCAAATATAAGGTCAGTGAACTGTTTTGTAGTCTCTATGGATAGTGTGTGTGAGTGTGTGAGTGTGTGTGCGTGTGTGTGTGTGCGTGTGTTTGTATCATGTTCTTGTGTTTTATGTGTGTAATGTGTAGTTGTATGTGGATAGTGTGCATATGTGTGAGTGTGGTATGTTTGTATTGTGTGTGTTTATCCAGTTTGTTATTTTTCTCAAGGTATAGATTCTGCACTCAGAATAAGTTTTATATGCACCAGCACCATGGATTATTTGGCAGGATAAAAAGAAAAGACAAAGATCCCTAGTGTCCCAACTGGGAGGGTGGGGGTGGGGGGTGAGGATGGTGGTTATCCTCCATGCCCTATCAAGTTTTATGTTTTGAAGCGGTTATGATAGGCTCTATGCAATCAGTTGTGCTTTACAACGATAACAATAACGGTGCCCCATCTGGGTTTAAAAGACCTATTAACAAACATTGAGTGTGTGCGTGTGTGTGTGTTTGTGTGTGTGTGCGTGTGTGTGCGTGTGTGTGAGTGTGTGCGTGCGTGTGTGTGCGTGCGTGTGTGTGTGTGTGCGTGTTTCGTGTGTGCGTGTGTGCGTGTGTGTGTGCGTGTGTGTGGTGTGTGTGTGTGTGTGTGTGTGTGTGTGTGTGTGTGTGTGTGTGTGTGTGTGTGTGTGTGTGTGTGTGTGTGTTTGCTGTTATCCACAGTGCCTGTTAAGCATTGAACAATGTGCGTGCGTGTGTGAGAGAGAGAGAGAGAGAGAGAGAGAGAGAGAGAGAGGAGAGTGATGATGGTGTGTGTGTGTGTGTGTGTGTGTGTGTGTGTGTGTGTGTGTGTGTGTGTTGGTTTGTTATCGTCCTTGCCTCAATTGGAGTTAAAGGACCTATTAAGCATTGGGCATTTATGTATGTTTGTGTGTGCAGGAAATACTAGACCCCCAAAGAGCACAGCAGCTCTTTGAAAAGATCAGCAGTCAGGTGGGTACATTTTATGTTCCCTCTTTTTTTGTACTGAGAAATTTTTATGTTTAAATATTCTGTTCTCTATTTTATTGCTTGATGTCGGCATGAAGATTTATTCCTTGACCTTGTCATCAAAAACAAGGGAAAAAGTCCTTCACCTACAAGGTCGGAAGAGTTGGGTGACATCATTGAGTGGTTAGGACACTGGTTTTTCCCAGTTGAAAGGTCTGGGTTTGAAGCGGCTCTGGTACCTTGTGTGAGATGGCGATGGGGATTCCCACACCCTGTCCACCAGCTTTTTGCAGAAAGGTGGTGGATAGGGTGAGGGAGTTGAAGGGTTAAGTTTTTGCAGCAGGTGGATGTGGTGTGGGAATCACAGGGTAAAAAGGTGGCAGTTTTTCTGGTCTCCCAGATCAGTCTGTGTGGAAAACTGCAAGTGCCTGAATCCGCTTAGTGTTTGTATGCGTGCAGAACGTCATATACATTAAAGATCCTGAAAGCCATGTCAGAATTCGGTGGCTTATAGATACGGTAAGATCACCTAACATGCTCATCCTCCAAAGGAGTATGTGACTACACAGCAGTGCTTATAGATACAGTAAGATCACCTAACATGCTCATCCTCCAAAGGAGTATGTGACTACACAGCAGTGCTTATAGATACAGTAAGATCACCTAACATGCTCATCCTCCAAAGGAGTATGTGACTACGCAGCAGTGCTTATAGATACAGTAAGATCACCCAACATGCTCATCCTCCAAAGTAGTATGTGACTACGCAGCAATGCTTATAGATACAGTAAGATCACCCAACATGCTCATCCTCCAAAGTAGTATGTGACTAGGCAGCAACATAATGCCAGCACAGTGAGGATCATATTAACGAGCTTGCTTGCATATGGAAAGACAAAACGACTTTGCTTAGAATGGGGAAAAAAAGAAACTAGTCAAAACAAAAACAAAGAGCACAAAACCTCTTGCAAAGCTTTATCAGGTGGAGTGTGGAGTTGAATAATGTCAAGCTTGTCATGAGACAAGTGTTTTCTTAATTCATTTTTTGCTTATTGTATCCACATTTTCTCTGTCTCTGTCTCTCTCTTTTGTTTCTTTGTAGATATCTATAAACACATTGTCATATTGTTATATCACAGGACATTTTTCTTAACCTGTTCATGCTTCTGACCGAATATTTGGTCGGAAGAAACATACACCTCCAGTGCCACCAACCGAATGTTCGGTTGGCAACCTTTCCTATTTTTAGCCGGAAAACCCCAACACTTTCAGTGACGTGTGAGATAACAACGGAAACTTCAGGATTCCCTCTATAAAGAGATGCTAACTATGTATGTGTGACATTTTATGGTCTTTTCTGCCCGTGTGATCGAAAAGGTCACCCCATACAGCTGATTACTACTCAGCGACTGCAAACAATGGTGGAAGAACTCGCTTCAACACTGAGCGTCGATCGGGGCTGAAAAACAACTTATACAGCAAAAGAAGTTGCAGAAATCATTACTTGTGGAGCTGATTCTGATTTGTAGTCTGTTGATTCACTCGATAAGAGTGAAAATGACGATAATTTAGTGGATGCAGGCGATATTTCGATGTTGATGTCGGAAGTCTGACTTGACCCAGATAAGAGTCGGAGTGACATTACTAGCAATGGCCATCGTAAAAACGAAAGTACTGCTGCTCCTGGTGTGTTGTGAAGTATACTGAACAAGAAAATATATAGTGTTGTGGGGTGGGTTTTTCTGGGCTGGGTGAAGAGATATGAATTCTTTTTTAAGTCAAGATGTTTAAAACTGTGGCACAGGCGATTTACCTCATTATTTACACTTAGGCACTGAAGGGGTTAAATAGGAGACAAGTCGGAGAAAAGGCAAAAAAGTGATTAGTAGAAAAGAGGGAATTTCTAGCACAGATTTTCTAGAAGGTGGGAGTAATGCAAGATACTTGGTATCCCCTGGACACGTCAGTAAACGTGTGTCCCCCCCAGACAAGTCAGTAAATGTTTGTGTTGCTGTGACAGGACCTTCCCTTGCTGATGCTCGGTCACCATAAGCAGAGACCTCAGGACCTCATCCTGACAAGAATCTTGGTGTCTCCTCCCTGCATCCGGCCCTCTGTTGTTTCCGACTTGAAGTCTGGGACGTAAGTATATCTGAAATGTTGAAATATGCAAGGAGATTTTTGTGTGTGTCAGAATTCATGGGTTACAGCTCGTGTGTTCACTTCAATAAATTGGATTTTATGTGTATGGCCATTTTTTCCCATTTGTCATGTAGGCAATGTTGTTTTCCACTGTGATATTACTTGGTTCTCTCTAATTATTTGCATATATATATATATATATATATATATATATTATATATATAGATATAGATATATATATATAGATATATGTATATAGATATATATGTATATAATGTATGGTCGACTATCGTGTTTGATAAAGTCCCAACGTAACACTTTATTTGTGTACCCTCATGTGGGATCTTGGGCCAAAGTCCTCTTTTCTGTCACTCTCTTTGTTTCTGCCTTGTTCCTTTGCTTTCCGTCATTTCTTCCTATCATTTTCTGCCTTGCTGGCCCATTCTCGTATATGTGCTCAATAAAGTCACGCACTTTTTGTTGGGATTGATAATTGGGTACATGTATTAAGTGGATTTTTGGCTCTAGGGAGGTGAGGTATGTAGAAGCAGTTTTAGGTAATTTTATGGCTATATTTGTATTCAGGTGTGTTTTTTTTTAAATCCCCTGTGTGATTAATTGGACTAAGTGGTCAACACCAGGGGCATGTCCTTAGATTATGAGCGCAAATGCGTTGATATGTGTACTTAATTTTCTTATCGTTTTTTTTCCAGTTGGAGTTTTGTATGTTTGAAGCAGTTATAGCCCTGGTATGGCTCTGTGCAGTCAGCTGGGCTTAAAACAATAACAACAATAATAACAGTAACAATAACAATACATCGGATGTGTGTATGCATGTTTTTGCCCTCACTGTGCAGGCGGCATGTTACTGCATAGTCTACATACTTCTGTCTGTGGTGGATGTGCATACTGCGTGTTTTTTTTTGTTTCCATAAGCACCAGACACGGACATGACGTACAGGATCTTCAGTGGGTGTATTTGATGTGGGGCATGCATATACATGTGAAGGGGTTTGTGGCACATGTTGATCTGGGGAAATGAGAAATATCTCCATCTTTCACCCATCAAGCAGAAGATACGCAGGTTGGATCAGCCTTAGTAGACCTTCTGATTGGAAGTCTGATGTCTTGTGTGAAGTATGGGATTTTCATTGTTGTCCAACAGGAATGAAGATGGCATAACGATGAAAATGTCGGAGATCGTTATGCTGAACAACTGCATAAAAGAACAAGGATTCAGCACAGGCAAAATGCCTAATCTCATGGTCAGTTCCACTTCCTGTTTTTGCCTTTTCCCTGATTTTTCCTTCTGCCATGTATGTCTCTCTCCTCTTTCCCTGTCCTTTGACCAGTTCAGTGTCATTTTGTCTCCCTTCCCCTCCTCATCATTACCACCTCCCATCCAAAATTCAGACATTAGATAACAATGTAATAATAATAATGATAATGGTAGTGATGGATGATGATGATATCTTTAAGCGCCAAATCTTGTATCAAACTAAGTATCAAACTAAGGCAGCACTCGTATCAATCACCAAAGCAATCTCCACAACAATCAAAACTTCCCTGACCGAAGGCATCCTCCTCCCTCTGTCACTCTCGCACACATGCACACCCACATGCACGCACGCATGCATGCATGCGCTCACAATATGCTGAACTAGTGAACTAGGATACTTTGAAACCTGATGGTGAGTGATCCCTTGACCCAAGTCACACACACACACAGTTTCAACACATTCTCTTTTTCTGTTTCCTCTTTTTCTCTCATTTTTGTTCTTGTTGTCACTACAAATGGTAATTGATTGATTTCATCATGTAGTGTTTCAAAATGCTAGGTAGTTGATTGATTTTGATATGTAGTGTTTCAAAGTGCAAGGTAGATTGATTGTAATGTATAGTGTATCAAAATCAGATTCTCCGTATAGTAGCTATTGTGCATCCATGTCACATTTAGTGGATCTTCTATGACAACTAAACAAAAATAAGGGCGTGTGCAGACCTGGTAACCATATGATTTTCATATATTTTCCAGGAACAAAGGCTATAAGTTCATAAAAATAATTTTGCTGTGTAAAATATGACTTTGTGTTTATCTTTTGTTAGTATTTAATCAATGTGTTGTGTGCCGTGTGTTCTAATGTTTGTGTTATGTGTACATGTATTAATGTTGGTGTGTTGTGTATATTGTGTGTAGTGTGTTCTAATGTTTGTGTTGTGTGTAGTGTGTTTTTAATATCGGTGTTGTATGTAGTGTGTTTTAATGTTGGTATATTTTGTGTGCTATGTGTAGTGTTTTTAATGTCAGTGTTGTGCGTTTTAATGTTAGTGTGTCTTGGGTGTAATGTTTTAATGTTGGTGTGTTGTGTGTAGTGTGCTTTAATAATGGTGTGTTGTGTGTAGTGTGTTTTAATGTTGGTGTGTTGTGTGTAGTGTGTTTTAATATTGGTGTGTTGTGTTTTAATTGGTGTTGGTGTAGTGTTTTAATGTTGGTGTGTTATGTGTCCTGTGTCTTAATGTTGGTGTGTTTTAATGTTTATTGTGTCTAGTATGTTTTTAAAATGGTGTGCTGTGTGTAGTGTCTTATAGTGTTGGTGTGATATGTGTATGTTTTAATGTTGATGTGTTGCATGCACTGTCTTAATGTTGGTGGTTTGTGTAGTGTGTTAATATTAGTGTATTGTGTGTAGTATGTGTTTAATTGTATAGTTGGTGTGTTATGTGTGTGTGTTTTAATGTTGGTGTGTTATGTGCACTGTGTCTTAACCCTCTTAGCTTCATTACGACCGCAGCTGACAGTTCCCCCGCACTGCCTAGCGCTTCGTTACGGCCGTACCCGACCGTAAAAGTCGGCCAAGAGCATGGGCTATTTTGATCACGCTCTGATCACATGTTTCTGGCCCTGGGAGACGGACAATTGGTCAAACATTCTTGGTATCATCCAATGAGATGATCTTGGGAAAATTAGCACTACACACACATCCATTCACTTATGCTTGGGCGCTAAATGTGGTTGGGGTATTTTCAGTCATGCCTCGTAGGTGTGAAAAAATGGCGATGCCCTTTGTAGCAGACGGTTTTCAGGATACATATGATTCTCCAGATTATTCAGAGGAGGAATTAAATACTACTGTTCGTAAATTAGGAAAACACGAAAAGATGTAGCTGAGTCAGATATAGTTGAGGGGGAAGATGATGAAAATTGATTTAGGAGAGCAGACCAACACAGGAGATAACGCGCCGCTGGCCGCATTCCAGCGAACGTGGCACCCATCACTGGTTCTGCTGACAGTAAAGAAATTTGATCTCTGGGTCGGACCAACTTGTATACTGCCAGCTGATGCCAAACCTTTAGATTATTTCTTTTTGTTTTTGTACAGACAATTAGTAAACTGTATTATGAACATTGAATGTAGTTTTGTGGTGGAAAGAAAAATAATGATTAAAAACTACCTGAACAAACTGTGTAAATACCTGAGGAGCACTTGGTGACATTTGGTGACCACTGTGAGTACTGTCACATGGAAATGCTGTTAAACACTTTAGCTAAGCCATACTCTAACTCGTTACTCATCTGTATGTGTTGTGGTCACGTATAGGTGTGCTTCTCTTGTTTTCATATATGTCACTTATTTATTCATGTTTGGTGACATCTTTGGTGACAATGACACGACAAGCAGTGGTTAGAAAGACATACTCACTTGGATATGGAAGTAAAGCATGTTTACCGACACCTGACAAATTTCTAGCTTTATATCTGATCAGACATGCTCACAGTGTACTCATGAACAGAGAATCCTATTTTGGGGGGAAAAGCTTGAGAAAATTCAAAATCTAGGGGCAGTTCAGCTCTCTAGAATGCAAATACAAGAGGGTTAATGTTGGTATGTTTTGTGTAGTGTGTTTTAATATTAGTGCATTGTGTGTAGTGTGTTCTAATGTTAACGTGTTGTGTGTAGTGTGAATATGTTGTGTGTTTGTATTATGTGTAGTGTGTATATGTTGGTGTATTTTGTGTATTGTGCTTTAATGTTGGTGTGTTGTATATAGTGTGTTTTAATATATTGGTGGGTTTTGTGTATTGTTTTCAATATTGGTGTGTTGTGGGTAGTGTGTAATGTTTTAATGTTGGTGTGTTTTGTGTAGTGTGTTGTGTTGGTGTGTTGTGTGCAGTGTTTTAATTTGTGTGTGTGTGTGTGTGTGTGTGTGTGTGTGTGTGTGTGGTGTGCGTGCAGTTTTAAATTTAGTGTGTTGTGTGTAGTGTGTTTTAATGTTAGTGTGTTGTGTATAGTGTGTTTTAATGTTCGTGTGTTCTGTACACAGGAAATGTGGGACCAGCTGCAACTAAATGTGTCCTTGATGTACAACAGCGAAATGTCGGGCATTCCGCCACGTATGCAGGTTGGTACCTCCCTGGTTTTTTTTCCCATTCTTATCTTTATTTTTATTAATTTTTGTTTTATGAACAAAAACAAATATCAGGTCTTTGTTTATACCTCTACAACCATAAAACATATTGTACAAAACAAAAACCAATGAAGATGGAATTCATGGGTTAGATCGTTGAGTAGGCACACTGCTTTCTATCTCATGGTACAGGTCTTCATGTGGGATACAAGACTGACCCTGGAGGTGCAAGTTCTTTCACAGTCATTGTATGGGAAGAAGGCCTGTGGTTTTGGGTTCCTATTTTTCCAGTCCTTGTGTTGAATTTAAACTGTTCTGTGATGTCATTATGACGTTCATGTACTGCTGTCACCAGCTTCTATCTTGTGGCTGATGCTTCCCTAGGTGATGGTATTGATGCCATAGCTGATGAGGTTGGACTTCATATTATCCATGTCGCTTTCCCCCGTGGGGATGCCAGGGGCTCTTTCAGTATAAATAGTATCCCCACCTTCTGGAAATTCTGTGCTAGAAATTTCCTCTTTTCTGTCACTCTTTGTTTCTGCCTTGTTGCTTTGCTTTCTGTCATTTCTACCTATCATTTTCTGCCTTAACCCTTTCAGTGCCAGAGAAAAATGTAAACATGTGCTTCCCCATTGCCGGGGAATTTTGAGGATTCGAGGGTAATAATTAACAAAAAATTCTAGTGCAAAAACAAAGAAACATAAGTGTTTTTTGAAGGAAAATGAACGAGGATTCTGAATCTGGGCTTATTTTTCTCTTAGCTTGATTGCAAAGACCTGTCCAGGCATTCAAAGTGGAAATAATTTTTTTGTGTTGTTAAAAGTAAGTTTCTATCTCTACAGATTGATACCCAACCACTCACAAACAAAAAAACAGCTGAAAATGACTTGTTTGTTGTCAGTTTACATACATAAATGAAAACAAAACATATGACATCATAAAATGTTCATGAAACGATACTAAACCATGCAGACAAATACGTAACCATCCCATCAATGACAGACCTGGTTTCGGTAAACATAAAAGTGATTGTACTAGACACTGAACAGTCAAACTACATGACAGTCAGTGTACTCAGACACTGAACAGTCAAACTACATGACACTCATGAATTGGTTCTCTCTGTTCTTCAGGTTCTGCAATCAAAACAAGAGAAAATAAGCCCAGAATCAGAATCCTTATTCAAATAAGTCGATCAGCTCATGCTCATCAGTCAGAAACAGCTTGAAAAAGCATAGCACACGTCCCCAGTTCCCACTTTCAATCCTGGATTTCATAAAAATTGAGGAATGTCTGACTGTTGTCCATTTGGAGGCCAACAGATTTTCAGTGCCATGCCGTCTAACTGGGGCACAGCTCCTCTGCACCTCTCCTCTCCTCTCCCCTTCTCATCTTCCCCCTTCTCATCTTCTCCCCTTCCCACACCATGAACACGTGCGTGACCCATCTCACCATGTATCATCACGTTCACTGCTGTTGGGTCCAAAGTCCGAAGTTCACGGCCTGCGCACTTGCCACTCGCACTGACCATGGCAGTCGCGGTCTGACTCGTACTTGTTATCGTCTGCTTGCATCAATTCAGCCAGCAAACGTTGAATGTCGGCGTGGTCATTGTTACTTTCTCCACCCTCATGTTGAAGCGAATCATCAGATAACAAATTCTCTCAATGGTCATCATGCTGTAAAATCATTTGAACGGCCTCTAGAGTCGTGAAAGTCCGCTGACGTGAGCCACCGTTCGGCTTGTCGAAGGTTGCGTCGCCATTGTGCTCCACTTCACGTGGTCCAGTTACCAAATCATTAGCGACAATAAAGGTGTCTTCCCTATGACGTATCCTAATTTACATCCTATTTTTATATTGTACACATATAGCTCAGTGTGCAGCGTTCCTGTGTGCTTACTGGCTCACACAGTTGTGAACGAAAAATCGGAAAACTCCTGCGACGTCAGCGGACGGCTCTTAGGCAATATAGCAACATCTTTTATGCGATGTCAGCTGACGGCTTATAGGCACTGAACTGGTTAATGGTCCATTCATCTGTATGTGTTCGATAAAGTCTTATGTATTTTTTCTTAGGATTGATGATTGGGTACATGTATTAAAGTGCATTTTTGGCTCTAGGGAGGCGAGATATGCGGAAGCAATTTTAGGTAATTTATGCCTGTTTTTATATATGTTTTGGTGTCTTTGTGTATGCTTATATTTGTATTCAGGTGAGTTTTTTAAATCTCCCCTGTGCTATAAATTGGACGGAGTGGTCAGCGCTGGAGGCATGTCCTTAGATTGTGTGCGCAAATAATTGATTGTGTACTTAATTTTCTTTTCTTTATTTTTTTTTTCTGTAGAAGTTTTGTATGTTTTGAAGCGGTTATAGCGCTGATATGGCTCTACACAGTCGGCTGAGCTTTAAACAACAGTAACAACAATAACATCCATGTCGCTGAAATGGTCTACCTGGTTCATGGTGTCCTTTCTTCTACTCTGTGTACAGTAACATGTTGGGGATTTAGTTGTTTCCATATGGACAACATGGCCTGTTCAGAGAAACTGGCATTTGATGAGTACATTTGACTACCCACACTTCTTCAGAAGTTGAAGGTTGGACAGTCTTGCCATGTGATGCTGCAGATCTTGCGCAGACATCATTAGTGGAATCATTGTAGCTGTTAGATAAGCCCTTGGTAGTCCTCGTCTTGCAGCGGTACATCAGGGTGCTCAGGACTACCTCTGAGTACACAGCAATCTTTGGGGCGAGACTCATGCCTTGGCCATTCCACAACCTGTTGGTCAGCCTACCAGAGGCAGATCTCCCTGTGGGGATGCCAGGAGCTCTTTCAGTATAAATGTTATCCCCACCTTCTGAAAATTCTGTGCTAGAAATTTCCTCTTTTCTGTCACTGTCTTTTGTTTCTTCCTTCTTCCTTTGCTTTCTGTCATTTCTTCCCAGCATTTTCTGCCTTGCTGGTCTGTTCACCTGTATGTGTTGGAGCGTTGGAGATGCACAATGCCACCTCTGTAAATAGTACAATATGATGTAGGCAAAGGTCATAACGTAAAGTCTGGGGAATGAGGTGATAGACACTTCGTCTTTTCTTGGAGTCAGTATTATGAAGGTGGTACTGGAAAGGGGAATTAGAGCACCTGGTCTCAACAGGAAAGCTGGAGGGTGAGAGAACACCAGGTAGACCCAGGGAGAAAATATTGGGAGGACTTGCAAGGTGGCTGAGGACAGAGGGTGGAAGATGTGCTTGCAGCAACAAGGGATAGATGCATATGGAGGGCCATGGTCACCAGTGCCATGCGACAGGGCACATGATGATGATGATGATGACCAATGTTTTCTCTCCTGTATACATGTCAAGGCTAGGCACACATTTAAAAACAAAAGTCAATTGCAGGGCTTGAATAAAGCTTGAATGTGAGCGTTTGATCCCTTGAAGGAAATCTGATGTTCCCAGTAGGCCGTCAGCAAAGGAGTTTAGATTTTACCACCATGAGTGCTGTTAATATAAAATTTACGGAATTCTTGGAGCATTGTGTGGTGCCTACAAACGTAAAATTTACGGAGGTAGTTTGACACGTTTCAGCCTAATGTAAATGGGAGAGAAGCTGACTGATATTGTCAGTCTCAGAGAGGATTCATAAAAGTGACTTGCTTCCATTGCATGACTTTTTGACCTATGCAACCCTCACCAGATGGGTTTTGTTTATCTGAAAAGAAACTGGTTTTCAGCGAAATGGCAACACCAGAACTGTTTGCAATGCTGAGTGTTTTCAACCTTTGAAAGCATGTGAGTTGAGTCAAGAACTTATCAACGACTTCAGGATGATTCAAAAGACAATTCTGAAAACAAGAAGAGGTTGAAAACAGCAGTAGTTACTCGCTATTGGTATGAAGTGTACACCAGATAGACCCAACACAAAAAGTACTGATTTTACGAGCATGTGACATAAAGGGTTTGTGCCGCAGGCAATACTGTCAGCCAGCCAACACCTTCACACCGTTCAAATACGAAAGGATGGACATTTAGAAAAACCCACCATTTCAGTGAGTAGTATTAGAAGCGGCAAGGGGAGGACTAGGGTGATGGAGGGGGGGTGGGGGAGTGGAACGTGGTGGCAGCGGACACTGACCGGGTCAAGCCACTTAGTGCACTAGTATACTGCGGCTCTTTGTAGTTTGTCAGCTGTCAGTGATCTGTCAGAAGGTGTCATCCAAAGTCTGAATACTTTTAGATTTCATCAGAAGAGCCATCTTCTATTATTTTTTGTGGAAATTTTCACAAAAAATTACAAACATAAATCATTTGAAAATACATTTAGTCCTGCCTAATGCATCAATCTGTAATTTCATGCATAGATTCCCACAAATATGGAAGCAACAGTTGTTTCAAGTGTACATGGTACTGATGCAATGTTTTTCCCTGGCACATGGAAAACACTGGATGTCAAAAACGTCAGCACTCAAGGGGTTAATTGTACTCTCTTCTTGAGTTTGAAATTGATTCATTTGTCCATGTATGTATTTTGTTTTTTTCAGTTTATCCAAACTCTATCAAGCATATTTGACTAGTGAGTTATAGGCTGTTTGACTATTTGTTGTTGCCTTTGCTATTCAGAGTTCAATTTTATGTATATATTTCATTTATATATAATAAATATCGGGAGGTGGGGGGAGAGAGAGTCCCATAATACTGAAATCACAAGGCTGCCAGGATGGAGATCGTACTGCTAGTCCGAGTTTGCATTGAATGAATTGTGATTTTCTCAACTTTATTTTGAAATGTGTAAACCCAGCATGCTAGATATGAGCTGTCAGCTTTTTTTTAAATGAAAATCATAACTACTGCAATCAGAAGACAATTAGGATGCAGGGGTCAAAGTTGAAGGGAAAAATTTCATCTGATAATAAAAGCCAAAAAGTATATGTGTGGTTGTGTAAACAGGTGGAGTGTTTGATTATGTGCAATATATATATTGCAAAGTGTCCATGTCTTAAGCATGCTCTTTGTCTTTACACAGCAACAGTCAGTCAAAGGTATGAGAGGATATATGCAGCGACTGAAGGGCAAAACGGGTCGTTTCCGCGGAAACCTGTCTGGAAAGCGTGTGGACTTCTCTGGAAGATCAGTTATCTCCCCAGATCCTAACATTCAGATTGATGAGGTATGTGTGTGTATACGCGTGTGTGTGTGCGTATGTGTGTGTGTGTGTGCATGTGTGTGTGTGTGTGTCTCTTTCTCGATATGGTAGTGGTTGTGTACTCTGTTAACTCATAGAGCGTTTTCTCGGGGTTTTTTTTTTGTTTTTGGTCAAGCCCCATACGTAAAACTATCATGTCTGAGACAGTGCGTTTGTCTGCTATTGCTATAGATAGCGTCTAATCCTACATCTACCGTTTCAAGTTGAAGTAAACTTCTGTTATGTAGACATTGTCCTAAAGCTCGTTTTCCAGGTTTTAACTTTTTTTTTCAAAAACAAAACAACAAATCATTAACTGTTTCTGTCAACAAGAAACTATTCACTCTTTTTCTTTTTTTTTCTTTTTTCTTTTTTTTTTAATATCTTTTTAACCATTTCACGCCCGCACCCTATCTGCCAGCTGCAAAAACTTAACCCTTTCACTCCCTCACCTTACCAGGAAGCTGGTGGATAAGGTGAAAGAGTGAAAGGGTTAAGTTTTTGTTTTGCTGTGTTGGCTAACAGTGCAGGATGCTGGCAGATAGGGTGAGGGAGTCAAAGGGTTAAAGATTATGTCAGGCCACATTTCTACCCAATCTGGTATGAAGAGGTGGAATGTTTGATTTTGTGTAAACAGGTGGAGCATTTGATTGTGTGAACAGGTGAAGTGTTTAATTATGTGTAAGCGGGTGGAGTATTTGAATTTGTGTAAACAAGTGGAGTGTTTAGTTTTTGTGTAAACAGGTGGAGTGTTTGGTTTTGTGTAAACAGGTGGAGCATTTGTTTGTGTGTAAACAGGTGAAGTGTTTATTTATGTGTAAAGCGGTGGAGTATTTGATTTGTGTAAACAAGGTGGAGTGTTTGTTTTTGTGTAAACAGGTGGAGTGTTTGGTTTTTGTGTAAACAGGTGGAGTGTTTGGTTTTTGTGTAACGTGAGTGTTGGTTTTTGTGGTAAACAGGTGCTAAGTGTTGGTTTTTGTTTAACGTGGTGTTTTGGTTTTTGTTGTAAGGTGAGTGTTTTGTTTTTTGTGTAAAAGTTGGCACTGATTCGGTTTTGTGTAAAAGGTGAGTGTTCGTTTTTGTGTATACAGGTGAGTGTTTTGTTTTTGTGTTAACAGTGGAGTGTTTGGTTTTTGTGTAAACAGGTGGAGTGTTTGGTTTTTGTGTAAACAGGTGGAGTGTTTGGTTTTTGTGTAAACAGGTGGAGTGTTTGTTTTTGTGTAAACAGTTGGAGTGTTTGGTTTTTGTGTAAACAGGTGGAGTGTTTGGTTTTTGTGTATACAGGTGGAGTGTTTGGTTTTTGTGTAAACAGGTGGAGTGTTTGTGTAAAGATTTGTGTCGTGTGTTGCATTGTGAATGAGTAATACCTGATCCTACAGCTTTAAAGAGATTTTTTTTCTGTTTTTTTTCTTGGTTTTTTTTTTTTTTTTTACTACTGAAGTCTTTAAAAAAAGAGAACACCTAAAAAACGCCAGACAAATCCAGGAACAGTGTCTTAGTGTGCAAAATTATGGTGAATGACATTACAGTCTCCTGATGATACCTTCATATGATGCTTTCTGGTTTTTTTTTTTCTTGTTGAAGTATTGTGTATGTTTTGAAATGGTTATAACTCTGATATGTCTGTATGCAGTCAGCTGGGCTTTAAACAGAAATAACAGTAACAGTAACATGCCAAGTGCTGACTGTTTGGCAGGCCTTGTCTTTTTTGCTTGTGACGCAAGATTCTTGGGCGAGTTCAAAAAGGATTCATCTCATTCAAACAATTCATATGCTTTCCACTCAGAACTGCAAGTTGTTATTTGGTAAACTCCTTAAACCTGTGCAGAAACATGCGCTGTCATGTTTTTTAAAATGGGGAGGTAGTGAGGATGGAAGAGACCTATGAAAGACTAAGCTAAGAACTATAGAAGTATTAACTCAATCGAGTCGGTCTTCAGGGTATCGCCCTCAAATCGCGCGATTTTTAGCACATTTAAAAAAAAAAAAGAAAAACGACCAAATAACTGAGACAAAGTAAAGTGATACCGAAAGACCAGGATTAGATCTTTACGAATAATCTTACCTTATTTATGGTATTCCATATACTTGTAAATGATGAGATATCCAAATAGGTATCCAAAGGGGGGTAATTTTTTTGTTTTTTGATCGATATGAACACACACTGTGAAACAGTTTTAGGTGAAGTCCAGAACATAATTTCCATGCCATGTTTTTTTTAAATCACTGATTTCACATGTTGGAAAACACAAGATTACTGGTAGTTGTCACTTCTTGCATACAGTTGCTCCAGAGCACAAAAATATTCACAAAATTGTGTAGGTTCGACTTGCTTTCCTTGACGCCATTTGCGGAATTCGCATGTCGCGGGTAGCGCTGAAAAAAGGCTACTGTTGTCTTTGTTTCACATTGCCACAAACGGTCTAAGGGAAATAACTGCTGTAAACATACCCTAGTTTCGGTCTGACTAAAAAACAAAACAAAAATAGATGTCTGCCGTCGATAAATTGACGTCACGTCTCCAAGCAATAAATGCAAGTGCCGCGATTTTTTTTACCGGCAAGACGCGATTGAGTTAAGATGTGCAGCGAACAGGCCAGATTTTATGTTCCACACTGGGATTGAACTTGAGACATCAGGTCTCAAGTCCATGGCTCTGTCAAAAGAACCCCAACCAGCCTGCTTAACCCTTTGACTCCTGCATGTCTATGAGCATCCTGCATTGCCAACAATACTAGCAAAGCAACAACTTCATTCTTTCTCTCACTCCATCCATCAGCTTCCTGCAGGAAGCTGGTGGATAGGGTGAGGGAATCAAAGGGGTAAGTTTTTGTAGTTGGTGAATAAGGCTCGGGATTCAAAATGTTGAAAATATTTTTTTACACAGTTGATTAGATCAGGAATGATGGGGTAACTGTTGTTGACCAGGTGGTGATACCAGTGCACGTGGCCAAAACGATAACGTATCCAGAGAAGGTGACCCCCGCCAACATTCATGTGATGAGGCAGCTGGTGCTCAATGGACACAACAACCATCCTGGGGCTGACATCATCGAGTTCAAGAATGGCACCAAAAAGTAAGTTGTGTCAGGATAGAAGTAAGGTGTCTGATGTGAGTGATAGAGGGTCACTCAGATTGGTTCCTTGTTAACAGTTCGGGAAGAATAGTCAGGTGGCATGAACAAGTTTTTTGTGGGGTGTTAGTGTGTGTGTGTGCTGTATGGTATGTATGTGTGTCACTGCATGTCAGTGAACTAGCGGCTACATATGAGACTTTCTTCATTTGTCTGAACTTTGCACAGTAATAGATCTTTGTCTTGTGCCACAGGAACTTGCAGTTTGGATATATTATGTGCTACAGAAACCTGTGGTCTAGGTATATCTTACGCTACAGAAACTTGTGGGTTTGGTATATATTGTCTTGCAAGAATCTTTTGTTTGGATATATCTTGTGTCTTGTGCAGCAGGAACCTGCAGTTTATATCATTTTGTGTAAAGGCACCTATGGTTTGGATGGATATATCTTGTACATTGTGTTATAAGAGCCTATGGTTTGGATATATCTTGTGCATTGTGCTGCAGGAACCAGTGGTTTGGATATATATATACCTTGTAATTCCTTGTACATTGTGCTGCAGGAGCCTATTGTTTGGATACATCTTGCACATTGTGCTCCAGGAACCTATGATATGGATATATCTTGTATGTTGTGCTACAGGAACCTGCACTTTGGATATATTTTGTCTTGCAGGAATCTGAGTTTGGGTATATTTATGATTTGTGCTTGTAGGAATCTGCAGTTTAGATACATATAGTAAAATATACCTCAGGAACCTGTGGCTTGGATATATCATGTGCTGCAGAAACCTGCATTTTGGTACCTTCCGCATTTCGTGCTGCAGGAACCTGTGTTTTGTGCTGTAGGAACTTGTAGTTTGGATATATCTTACTCTTATCTTTTGTGCTGCAAGAACCTGTAGTTTGGATAGTTCTTATGTAGGAACTGTAGTTCGGATATATCTATTTTTGTGCTGCAGGAACTTGCAGTTTGGATATTATGTTTTTTGCTGTAGGAACCTGCAGTTGGATATTTCTTATGTTTTGTGCTGTAGGAACCTGCAGTTTGGATATTTCTTATGTTTTTTGCTGTAGGAACCTGCAGTTTGGATATTTCTTATGTTTTTTGCTGTAACTGTTTATTCTTATGTTTTGCTGTAGGAACCTGCAGTTTGGATATTTCTTATGTTTTGTCTGTAGGAACCTGTAGTTTGGATATATATGTTTTGGCTGTAGACTGTGTTGTTGTCTGTTGTGTTTTGATATATCTTATGTTTTGTGCTGCTGGAACCTGTAGTTTGGATATATCTTATGTTTCGTGCTGTAGGAACCTGTGGTTTGGATATATCATGTTTTGTGCTGTAGGAACCTGTGGTTGGATATATCTGTTTTGTGGTTTTGATATATCTTATGTTTTGTGCTGTAGGAACCAGCGGTTTGGATATATCTTATGTTTTGTGCTGCAGGAACCTGCGGTTTGGATATATCTTATGTTTTGTGCTGTAGGAACCAGCGGTTTGGATATATCTTATGTTTTGTGCTGCAGGAACCTGCGGTTTGGGAATCTGGTGAACAATGCCAATGAGCTGCAAGTGGGTGACACAGTGGTACGCCACATGATGGATGGGGACGTCGTCTTGTTCAACCGTCAACCATCGCTCCACAAACTCAGCATCATGGCCTTCCATGTATGTTCCCACTGTCTTTTTGCCCCATGGCGTTGAAAGTTCTTTTCTATTTTTTGGTGACATTGATAATAATGATAATGATCCCCCTCACCTCCCCGTGTTGCTGCTGGGGGCTCTTTCAGTATAAATAGTATCCCCATCTTCAGGAAATTCTGTCACTCTCTTTGTTTCTGCCTTGTTCCTTTGCTTTCTGTCATTTCTACCTATCATTTTCTGCCTTAACTCTTCCAGTACGTAAGTGTTTTCAGACTGGACGCAGGGTTTGTCTGCAACCTATTTTGGAATGGGGGTAAGGTTATTACACTTGTAGATATGTTTGTATCACATAGACAAAGTTGGTATGTCAAGCATGAATCTGAACAACTATGGTTAGCAAATTGAATTTCTATATAAAACTTACTAGTGATTTTATCATATAATTGATACAGATATTATCAATAATTACACTGTGAGTTTAAGCTCCACTATGTAATATTTTGCTCCAATCAGAGAGAAATAATAACTAACTCCAGCTAAATAAACCACTTAGTTCAATTTTCATAATAAAAAATAATTCTCAACTCATCATTCAGGAACACGCACCTAAAATAAAGTCATTTTCTATATTACACCACGATCAGTTAGGATCTACTCACTAAAGGCTAACTTTGAAGACAGAACAGCCAATGCTTGTAACGTTGCCCACAACACATCATCTGTACCATAGAATCACATTTGCCTTGTTCCTGCCTCAATGTGCTGTAGTGTTAATTTGATAAAGGGAGAGAGAATTTGGTTCCCAAGTCTTGAAAACAAGAAGGCGCATTCATGATGTCAACACAAGTTCTTAATGCTGGTTGATGCACCCACAAGGCTTTCTGTGCACTGCAGCTATTTCATCATCACTTGTCAAATTCCAAAGGGTTCGACGCCTGAGCAGCATAGCCTACGGGTGCCCGATGCCTGAGCCTGGCAACTCAACTTACGAAAGTGACTATCAGGGCGATCACCGAAGGAAAGACGATGGATGCTCAATGCTAAATGGATCCAGCAAGCAAGGAAGGTTCTCTATCTGCATTTAGATCGGTATGCTAAATGGGCACATTGTAGTACTGGAACCTGCAGAACGTGACACTGCCGCTGTGGGACGGCTCGTAGGACAGGAATTAATGGTCCAGCACTTGTATGTGTTACTCATTGCTATTTGCTTAGGAGCAATCTGAGGTAATTTTAATGATTTTCGCTGAGTCAGAACTTTCCATTTCAGCATATTCACAAGAGGTTTCTGGGTGTAATTGGTGTCCCTTTGACCAGACCTCTGACAAGCGAATTTTTTGGAATGGTCTTTCCTGGATTTAGCTGTTGCTGCCTTGGCAGCTCACAGATCCTAGGGCAGTGTGTGTTAGGCAGTATCGTTTCCATCTGACTAACAGTGTACCTGGGCTTACCCTTGACTACTTTCCCTTGTCCACCAGCGACTCCTGCACAGGAAGCTGCTGGAAGGGTGCATGGAGCTAGGGTTAAGTTTGCGTTAGTGGACAGGATGGCGAGTCGAAAGGGTTAAACCATGAATGGCGATTCCGTAGGTCTGCTAATGGATTAGATGTTATGCAACCAGCTCCAGTTGGGTGTGAAGAGGCTTGATGTCACTTCACTCGGCATCGTTCATATCGTAGTACTGGATCCACGTTGGGTGCTCTTCAGTGAAGATTGCAAGCCACTTCTCCACTCCCATGGCCTAAGCTTTCGACAGAATGATATTCCATTCAAGGAGTCCACTTGATAGTTGCTCTCCACTTTCGCTGTGACCCATCTTGAACCTGCATGAACTGTTCCCTCTCAAACGTCTTGTTGTCCAGTGGAGGCATTGTTACGTCAGGCTACACTCAGTTGGGTCTTTTACTATTAAGAGGCTCAACGGCCCAGATGCTTCAATTACGGTTTTCTTCTGCATGTGTCATAATGGATTTATCACGGTACCAAGGAGTTTGCGAAGCATGACTATCGTCCAAACAAGGTCCTTTTTCAAGTTTCCGCTTTTCCGTTTGCGGCCAAGCTCAGTAGTAGAGAATCCCGTGCAATTTTCGCACTAACACAACATCGCCCACTTACAGCTGAACAAGAATTCATAACAATTTGGTTGGACTGAGAAATAAATAACAGTAGCGAACTGAGTTTATTACGCACCTGTTTTCTCATAGTGATCCTTAACTTTTTGTGCGTAGCTTATAACATCAAGTTACATAACGCTGATCATTGTCAGGTCACACACCTAAAATAACACAAAGCTACTATTATTACACCACTGTCCATCCTGGGCTTACACTGATGTTAGGCCTACTTTGAGCAGGCCTGCCTCTATCCTTGTCACTCTCCCCCCTACAACCCACATCACCACTGTCACCAGGAGAATCAGCCGATTTGCCTTGTTCCTGCCCCAATGTATCTGTAGATGATGTAAAAGAAACAGAACGGGAGAGGCGTGGTCTCTTTGCAGAACAAGAAGGCCCTTCACAATCATCAACACTCGCTTCTTCTGACTCGGCACTTGATGCACTCTCAACAAAGCTATCATCACTGTCACTGGCAGCTATTTCATCATCACTTTTGTCAAAAATTTCTCGAAAGATTCGACAGCCTGAGCAGCAGTGAGCCTAACAGGTCACCAACTGCCTGACGCCATGGCAACTCAACTTATGAAAGTGAAAACATATCAACAAACGAGGCACACACACAAAGAAAACGCATGGAATGACAAAGCAAAATGGCTAAAAAGGAAGAGGAAGTGTCTGACTGTCGTTATCTGCCATCTTTCAATTGTATGTCGTTAAATGGGGAAGAAATGATAGTACAAAGTGATGAACCATGCTGAGCCGCTGTGAGCGGCTCGTAGGACAGTAAGAGTTAATGGTCCATTCACTTGTATGTGTTTAATAAAGTCTTGCGTACTTTTTCTTAGGATTGATAATTGGGTACATGTTTTAAAATGCATTTTTCGCTTGAGTCCAGAACTTGTCCATTTCCGCTATTTCTCAATCCAGACGGTGTTTATTGTGTTATTTCCTTTGACCAGTCTTCTGGTTTACATGCGAATTGTATTTGGCAGTCTTTCCCTGGATTTTTGTGCTGACATTGTGCAAGCATCACAGGTATACAGCAGAGGAAGTAGGTCATTTCAGGCAGTTCTGTTTGGCCTCTGACAACAGTGTCCTGAATGGGTTAACCCTTTGACTACTTTCCCTTGTCCACCAGCATCCTGCATTATCATGCTGGAAGCTGCTGGAAAGGGTGAGGGAGTCAAAGGGTTAAGTTTTTGCAGTTGGTGGACAGGATGTGCGAGTCAAAGGGTTAAAGCAGGTCTTGATGAATCCAGCATACAATGGATTAAAGCAGGTCTTGATGAATCCAGCATCCAGTGGGTTAAAGCAGGCTTGATGAATCAGCATCATCATCATCATCATCAGTCCCGTAGTCTGGATGACCGTTGGGGCACCATTGAAGATTTTGCAACCAACTTCCTCCACTCCTCACGGTCCTCAGCTTTCCGCAGAATGATATTCCATTCAAGGCCAGTCCACTCTCTGATATTGTCTTCCCATCTTTTTCTCTGTCTGCCTCTTCGTCTCCCTCCCTGAACTGTTCCCTGCAAGACGGTCTTGGCCAGTCCAGATGATCGTGTGACGTGCCCGTACCACCTCAGTTTGCGTCTTTTCACTGAGGTCAGGAGGTCTTCATACGGCCCGATGGCGTTTTCGATTCGGGTTTTCACTTCTTTATTGGTTATATGATCTATGTACGAGATACCAAGGAGTTTGCGGAAGCATCTCATCTCCATTGCCTGTATCCTTCTTTCAATGTCTGCTGTTATGGTCCATGTTTCGCAGGCATACAAAAATATTGACATGACCAGGGAACGCATCAGTCTGATCTTGGAACCGATTGCGATATTCTTGTCGTTCCAGATGACTTTTAGCTTGGTCATTGCAGCTGTGGTCTGTGCAATCCTGGAAAGTACCTCGGGCTTTGATCCTTCATCTGATACTATAGCTCCCAGATACTTAAATCTATGGACGGTCTCAAGTTTCTTGTTGTCTATGGTAATGTCAGTGCTGATGCCATTGGTATTATTTGTCATCAACTGGGTTTTCTCTGCACTGATCTGCATGCCATATGATGTGGAGGCCTCATCAAGATGTTTTATCAAGCTGACTAGCTCTTGCTCTTGCCCAGCTAGTCCGTCAATGTCGTCGGCAAAACGCAAGTTTGTGATTGTTCTACCTCCGATGCTGACTGTTCCCTCGTGGTCTTCAAGTGCGTCAGCCATTATTCTCTCTAAGAAGATGTTGAAGAGAGTGGGGGAGAGCAGGCATCCTTGGCGTACTCCAACTGTGGTTCGGAACCATTCGCCTATGTTGTTGTCATGGTAGACTGCACTGGTCGCCTTTTCGTAGAGGCATTCTATGGTTCTGATCAGGTTGGCATTGATGTTGTACAGCCTCATGGTTGCCCACAAGGCTTCGTGCCAAACTCTGTCGAATGCCTTCTTGAAGTCCACGAAGACGTGGTAAAGGCCTTGCTGGTGTTGCAGGTATTTCTCACAGAGCAATCTGAGGTTGAAAATTTGCTCTGTGGTACTTCTTCCTGGTCTGAAACCTGCCTGCTCTTCTTTTATTATCTCCTCAGCTTGTGGCTTCAGTCTACTCAGAAGGATTTTTAGCATGACCTTACTTGGATGGCTGATCAGGCTGATGGTACGGTAGTTTTGGCATAGTTGTAGGTTGCCTTTCTTCGGGAGAGTGATGATCAGGGACTGGGTCCAAGGTGTTGGCCACTCACCTGTCCGCCAGATCTTATTGCAGATGATGAGTAACATATCTATCATGGCCTCTCCTCCTGCCTGGACCAGTTCTGAGGGAATGTTGTCCATTCCTGCCGACTTGCCTTTCTTCAATGATTTTACTGCAGCTTCAACTTCTTCTCGCACGATGGGGTAGCTGTCGTTGTTGGTTGGTGGAGGAACGTCTAGCACCTTGGGATCTCCTGTTGTTGTGTGTGTGTATAATTCGGAGCAGTACTCTGTCCACCTCTGCAGAATCTCTTGATCTTCTGTGAGACATTTCCCTGCTTTGTTCTGTATGGTAGTGGTTCTGCCTTGTTTTGAGCTTGCTAGTTCTTTCACAAGCTGGTAGGCTTTTTTGCTGTTATTTTTCTGCAGGTTTGCTTCGATATCTTGGCATTGTACTTCAATCCATGTTTCCTTTGCTTTCCTCATGCCTTCTTTAACTTGTTGGTTGGCTTTTCTGTATAGTTTAGCACCTTCATCCGTACTCTTCTTTTGCTTTAGTTCTCTGCGTTTGTCGCTCAGCTTTAGTACTTCTTCCGTGACCCAGGGCATCTTTGTTGGTCGGTGTTTTCCAAGGATGTCGTTGGCTGCTTCGGTCACGGCAGTGTTGAAGTTGTTGATCAGAGTGTCTACTTCGGTGTCCATGTTGTCAAGGACGAGGAGAGGAGCAAACTTCCCTCCTATCGTTGCTTGGAAGTTTTCAACTATGTTGGGGTCTTTGAGCTTCTCAAGATTGAACTTAATTCTTATGTTGCCCTGTTTCTTCATCCTCTGGAGGCGGAGTTTGAAGGTCATCATTACAAGCTCATGATCGCTTCCAATGTCGGCTCCTGGAAAGCTCCTGGTCTTTGCGATGTTAACACTTGACTGGAAGCGTCTTTGAACCATGATGTAGTCGATCTGACTGTGGTATTTTTCTCCTGGGCTGTGCCATGTCCAGCGTCTAGATGGCTTGTGTGGACCGAACGTGTTCACCACCCTCAGGTCGTTGTAACTGGCGAATTCTAGGAGCCTTAAACCTCTTTCGTTGGTCTCAGGGTTGCAGTATTGGCCACATATCCCTTTCCAGTTATTGTGTTCATCCTCTCCAATCTTCGCATTCCAGTCGCCCTGCACTATAATGATGTCTTTCTTTGGCGTCTGATCTACGATTTCCTGCAGTTGATCATAGAAATCTTCGACAGCCTCGTCATCATAGTCAGTTGTTGGGGCATAAGCTTGGATGACGGTGATGTTAAAAGGTGAAGCCTTAAGCCGAATAGTAATGAGTCTGCTAGAGACTGGTCGGCATCCCATGATGGCATTCACAGTGTCTTTGTGAATGAGGAATCCAACTCCATGTTCATGTTTGTCTTCACTGCCACTGAAGTAGAGTTTGTGGCCTTCTGGGGTAGACGTTTCTCCGAGGTTTTTCCATCGTACTTCACAGAGCCCAAGGACGTTCCATCGGTATCTCTTCATTTCATACGTTAGTTCTGCAACTTTTCCTGCTGCTCTCAGCGATCTCACATTCCAGGTGCCGATAGTAACATTTTTTCTTGTACGTAGGGATTTTGGTCCATCAGTCACATACTTTTCACCTCCGCCCTGATGGCCAGCGACGGAAGGCGCGGTCCTTGTTCCGGGCGACGACCGGGCCGGTATGGATTGAGTTGCGGTTGTTATCTTCATTTAGTGTGTCTTGGGCAATGTCGCATGGCGGAGCCCATCCCTCTCCATGCCAGACCACAGCCGACGTCCTCCATCTAGGTGGTTCGCCTTGGTCTTGAACACATAGCCGTTGAGTTCCTTGCGGAACTTCGTCCGCCTTGGCCGGTAACCTGCATCGTGGAGGTTATTCGCCCAGTGATGCAGTGTTAACATCACCCCCTCACATGGTTTGGCACGCCTGCTGAGGCGAGGTCCCGGGGTGTGGCGCTTGGAGCCAGCACGTGAGAGATTTAGAGGATGGACGAGGACCAGTGATGCCCGTCCACCCTACCAGGTAGAGTGCAGCAGCCAGACATCAAAGGTACTACCTCTATCCAGAGCCCCCTACACCCCTACATACAAGGAGTTAAAGCATTTCATGATGAAATGGGCATACTTGGTTGAATTGCCGTTCGTTTCGTCCTGGTGAATGTTCAGTTTGGTTAGCTCTATTGCTTGAGATCTGTCTTACCCTTATTTATGTAATAAAACAGGATTAGGATTGCAGTGTTCAGAGCAGTTGTACTGTTGTACTGGTGTAAGATCTAGAATATTTTCTGACATGTATTGAACAGCTGGAACACTTCTGGCAAAGATGTCTGCCACAAAATCTTATCATGTGGCAAGATGGAGTGTCCGTTTTAACAAGTTCTGAGGAAATGTTGCTTGCCTCTGGGATCAGTCTTGTATCCCACATGGAGATCCACATCCTGCACTGAATACCGGTATTCCTACTCCTCCAACAATGGGAGAATCCATTATCATCATTGTCATTGTCGTCATCGTTGTCATCATCATTGTCATCGTCATCATCGTTGTCATTGTCATCATGATGTTGTTGTTGTCATCATCATTATCTTCATTATCATGTGATGTAAAACGTATGAATGATAATGTCAGAAAGAAATGAATGATAAAATGTTTTCATGCTGTTTGTACAGGCCAGAGTGATGCCACACAAAACATTCCGCCTCAACTTGTGTGTCTGTACCCCCTTCAATGCTGACTTCGATGGAGACGAGATGAATATTCATCTGCCACAGACTGAGGAAGCCAAGGCAGAAGCTCTCGTTCTAATGGGGGTAAAGAGAGAGAGAGAGGGGAGAGAGAGAGAGAGAGAGAGAGAGAGAGAGAGAAGAGAGAGAGAGAGAGAGAGAGAGGAGATAGATTTCTATTAAGTGTCCTGATTTTTTTCTAAGGCATGTGTGTACATTGTTTAGCCCACATTGTACTGTTATGTTACATGATACTACAATATTAGTATAAGATAAAATATATACTGCAGGATACTACAGTACTAGTATAAGATACAAAACCCATAGGCTAAGTAGGACGTCAGGATGTGGCCAGCTCATGTGTTTATGTGCGGGTTAAAGCTTGTGCCGTAATCATGTTGGATCTTCTCCATCACTGGGCACCAGTGACATCAGTGCATATGGAATTCATTACGAGCACGGAGACTTCATTTTGAAGAACTAAAACTAAAACTTTTGCCCACACTGTGTAGGTGATATGTAGCTGCACAGTCTGTGTACGCCATCTTTGATAGGTGTGTCTATTGGGTGTTTTCATGTGTCCATATGTCGCTGGACACTGACAGGAGTTGCAGGATCTTATGTATGCATACTTGATTTCTGTGTGCATATATGCTTGAAGGTGATTTAGGCTCTGACTTGTCTATACACATGTTGACCTGAGAGATCAGAGAAATCTCCACCATTTACATATTAAGCAGGAGTTACCTAGGCAGGATTGAACCCCACACCTTTCAGTTGGAAGCTTGCCCACTTGACTGCTGTGCCTGTAGTTTGAGTTCAAAGACACTATTTTGTATGTATACATTTCAAGGACACATATATATATATAATTTTATTAAGCCTTTGATTCCATCACCCTATCCACTCGCATCCTGCATCCTGCATCATCAGTTATAGCAAAGCAAAAACTAAACCCTTTGACTCCCTGCAGGAAGCTGCTGGATAGGGTGAGACAGTCAAAGGGTTAAATGAAGTTGTGTGTGGTGTGTGTGTGTGTGTGTGTGTGTGTGTGTGTGTGTGTGTGTGTGTGTGTGTGTGTGTGTGTGTGTGTGTGTGTGTGTGTGTGTGTGTGTGATATATTTCTAATCAGTATTTTGTCATTGTGGTGTGTAATTTCAGTCCAAGGCAAACATGGTCAGCCCAAGGAATGGAGAACCTCAGATTGCAGCCCTTCAGGATTTTATCACTGGTCAGATTTGTCTGTCTCAGATTTTTCTTTTTATCTGCCTTTTGATTGCTTTCATAATATATCGGGATGTCGACCAGGCTAGAGACATACAGTGTTGATCAGGAAAGTTGAACAACACTCTGACGCATTTTCCCTCGTGAGGATGCCAGGGGTTTCAGTACAAATAGTATCCCCACCTTCTGGAAATTCTGTGCTAGAAATTTCCTCTTTTTCTGTCTGTTTTTTTTGTTCTTCCTTTGCTTTCTGTCATTTCTTCCTATCATTTTCTGCCTTGCTGGCCCATTCACCTGTATGTGTTCGATAAAGTCTACATATCTTCTCTTAGGATTGATGATCGGGTACATAAGTGCATTTTTAAGTGCTCTAGGGATATGAGATATGCGGAAGCAATTTCAGGTAATTTAGGCCCGTTTTAATATATGTTTTAGTGTCCATAGTTATATTTAGATTTGTAGTCAGGTATGTTTTTTTTTTAATCCTCTGTGCGATAAATTGGATAGAATCCTTAGATTATGTGCTTGAATGCATTGATATGTGTGCTTAATTTGTCTTTCCTGTTTTTGTCCTGTTGAAGTATTGTGTGTTTTGAACTGGTTATAGCCCAGGTATGTCGCTATGCAGTCAGCTGGGCTTTAAACAACAACAATAACAGTAACAATAGTGATGCATCAGAAAGGGGGGGGGGGGGGGGAGATGAGGCACAAGTATGCATTTGCAGTCTTTCCATTGAGTTATAGCAACCTTGGCTTTGGGTAGCAGCTGGTTGGAGTTGAAGATATCAAAACGATTTGGACTGATGGGATTAGAACCTCCAACCCTGTAGTCATCATTGTTGTTACAGTTTCATTTTCTCAAGATGTCTCCATGCCTGGAATGAATTCCGTATGCACTAATGTCACAAGTACCATGTAATGGAGAAGATCAGGAATGATCATGGCACAAGCCTCAAACTCTCTTGCTACAAGTGTCGGGATTTCCCGATCATGTCTCAACAACGTTTGTCTATGAGCGTCAGAGAAATCCGACTTAAGTTTTGAAAATTCGTGTGGCTTTCAGTATTTCCGGTAACCGAAACTAATAGGCAGAAACAGATTCTTTGGTCTTAGCCTCGTTTCAGGCTATGAGGTCACTGTACTACGCAGTTGGTGTGTGGTCAGTGCAAAGTTCACAACCCACTATCTCTGCAGCGAAGCAGACGACGGAAAAGCAAATGGCTGAACAGTACTCAACAACTCAGCACTGTTTAACACGATCTCTTCCTTCAGTGCACGTGGAGTGTGTGCACGTTGGATTTTATGAAATTTCATTCAAAATGTGACTGTAGGAACTGATGTATTGACCTGACTGTGTATTGTGTAAGACATTTTTCACCTGAAAATGTCTCTAATTTTACTTGTACTATTCAGGGCTGTTAGAGTTCAGCGATTTCGCGGAAATCCGCGAATACAGTGATCCCATTTCAGGGAAAGTCAAAGTGCTTCCGCGAAAGAAAAAAAAAAGCAAAAAAAAAAAAAAAAAAAAAAACCCAAAAAAAAACCAAGAACCGCGATCGACGGCAGAGCAGAGCAGACGAAAGGATGGTCTTAGTTCAAGGGAAACAACTCCTACCGAAGTTGGCCACGAGTTATCCTTAACCAAGTGCTATATATGTCATGTGGTTTCAGAAAGTTACTCTAAACACAAATTGATCCATTGATTTGTTAATTTTTTGTGAACTAAAAATTACCCAGTTTGCTGCCAGGATAGGCCCTCTGATTGGCTTCAAAATGTCATATTTTCAATTTTCGGCGGGGGGCTTCGCCCCCCTGCACCCCCCACCAGGGCATTGCCCCTGGACCCCGGCCAATTTTCAGGGAAAAACAGATTTTACCACTAACAGCCCTGACTATTACTCAGCAACCATGAGGGTTAGACAGTTGAAATTTCAACGTTTTGTACACAATCTTTTAATATACGACCTGCCAAATTTCAAAACTCTGTTTTCATTTGTTTGAATGAGAATTTTTCTCATGATGTATACAAATGGCACATATCAGGGGAATGGCATGGGGCATAATCGTACGTAGCGAGTGAGTTAAGCCTGCACATAAACCCTTGAGCTGGCCAGGTCCTGAGATCCTACCTGGCTTCTTTTTCTTTTTCTTTTTATTAAATGTTAGTATCAGTCTGTCCTTGGAACAGTCTTGGTTACTTGTAAATAACATGTGTATCAATCTTGGTTACATGTAAATGACATGTGTATCTGCATATATTATCTTCAAAGAAGAGAACAGCTAAATAAAATAGATAATTAATTAAAGGACTGAATCAGTTGATGTGGTAAACGATACGCCGTGGTGGCAGGTTTCTGATTTCTGTCAGTGTGATATACTGCGCAACATGTTCACATTCTATGCTATTATCCAGTTGACATGTTAAATCAATATTTCATTTCAGTTCATACCTTTTTTCTCTTCATATGCGTTATAGTGTGGTTTTTTTTTTTTGAATGGTTACATTGTATGTGTGGATTTGCAGGCACTAGCTGTATTACAAGTGGGACTTAATGCGACTGTCTTTGATTGACAGTGTTTTGAAGTGTGAAATTGGGTATGTTACAAAATTTCATTGAGTCAGATCCGTAATTGCACAGTTAGAGAAATGTATCACATCCAGCGGTATTCACAGATGATAAAAATGATAGGGAATATCTTAAGTTGAGGTATGTCTTCTTTTATTGTTATTTCTGTTATTATTATTGTTGTTCTTCTTTATTATCATCACCATCATCATCATCATCATTGTCATCATCATTATCATTATTGTGATATGCAGAGGTGTCTTGGTCAGAAATGTTAGCAGCAGTCTAAATAAATACTGTATTTCTGAAGTGGATGAGACTTAATTGTGTGGTTCCAGTCTTCCCAATGAGCCCATGGCAAGCTCATGGTAGTTTTGTGTGGTGTACACGGGAACCCATGTGATCACTCAGAAGGATGTGTATTTTGATTGTGTACATTTGTGTGGTGTACACGGGAGCTTATGTAATCACACAGAAGGGTGTGTTTTTTGATTGTGTACATATGTGTAGTGTAAACGGGAGCCTATGTGATCACACAGAAGGATGGTTTTTGATTGTGTACATTTGTGTGGTGTAGACGGGAGCCTATATGATCACACAGAAAGATGCGTTTTTTGATTGTGTACGAGGGTGAGTCAAAAAGTAATGCCTTTTTATTTATATCAGACAAAGTTTTGCGAAATTACCTGAAATGTTGCTCAGTTACAAATGATTATAACTGTTACGGACTGAAATATTTTGTTTGGTATATTTCTGGTTCATAGACTCATGAGGAAAATTCAAAATGGCTGCCCCCTTAGAGCTGCGTCAAAACAAAGAGCAGTGATTGAATTCCTTGTTGCTGAGGGGGAAACCCCTGTGAACATTCACAGACGATTACAGAATGTGTATAAGGAGAATACTTTAGATAATAGCAATGTTCGCAGGTGGGTCTGTCATCTGAATGATGAAAACCCTGTTCTGGCCCTCCATCCACTTCTGTGAATCCTGCCAATAAAGCAAAAGCAGATGCTCTGATTAGAGAAGATAGGTGCATAACTCGTGAGCTGTTGGCAGAAAACTTTGAAGTGAGCCTTGGAAGTGCTTATAACATTGTTGAAGCACTTGGGTTTTCAAAAGCGTGTGCCTGTTGGGTACTGAGAGAGCTGACTATCGAACGCAAGACTGACAGGGTCAACACCTGCACTGAATTTCTTGAACAAAGTCAAAGAGACAACACCTTCTTTGGAAGGCTCGTTACCAGTGAGGAAACATGGATTCACCATTATGAACCAGAATCAAAGAGGCAGTCAATGGAATGGCGCCGCCCTTTGTCATCAAAACCGAAAAAATTCAAGATGGAAAAGTCAGCTGGAAAAATCATGGCGACTGTCTTTTGGGATGCTCAAGGTGTCATTCTGGCTGATTTCTTGCCAAGAGGAGAAGCAATGAACTCTGAGGGATACATTAAGACCCTGATGAGGCTCAAAGCAAGAATCCGACGAGTGAGACCCAACTTGCAAATTGATAATGTCCTCCTTCTGCATGACAATGCTCGACCACACACAAGCATCAGGACAAGGGAGACAATCGCCTCATTCAGATGGACAACTTTACCGCATCCTCCATACTCACCAGACTTAGCGCCTTCAGACTATGATCTCTTCGGCCCCATGAAAGAGGGTTTGAGAGGCAAGCATTATGCCAGTGACAAGGAAGTGAAAACTGCAATGAAGACGTGGCTCCAAGTACAGTCAACAGAATTTTATGAGGCAGGGATACATGCCCTCATTCGAAGGTGGAACATTGCTATTGAGAGAAACGGTGGCTATGTTGAGAAGTAGAGATGTGATCCCCAGAGGATCAGCTTCATTTTGATGTATGATACACGTTCCTGTGTCGGTACTTGTTCCTGTACTAAAGAAAAAGGCATTACTTTTTGACTTGCCTTTTTGACTTGCCCTCGTATATTTGTGTGATTTGTGTGGTGTATACAGGAGCCTGTGTGATCTCAGAAAAGGATGTTTTTTTGATTGTGTACACTTGTGTGGTGTACACAGGAGCCTACGTGATTATGCAGAAGGATGTGTTCTTTGTTAATGTGCGTTTGTGTAGTGTGCACAGGACCCTGTGTGATCACGCAGAAGGATGTGTTTTTTGATCGTGTGCATTGGTGTTGTGTACACGGGAGCCTATATGATCACACAGAAGGACGTATTTTTTGATTGTGTACATTTGTGTGGTGTACATTTTTGTGGTGTACATTTGTGTAGTGTACATTTTTGTGGTGTAATGTGCATTTGTGTAGTGTACACAGGAGCCTATGTGATCACGCAGAAAGATGTGTTTTTTGATTGTGTGCATTGGTGTTGTGTACACAGCTGCCTATTTGCTCACGCAGAGGGATATATTCTTTGAACGTGGGCATGCCTTGCAGTTGGCCTGCTCCTTCCTGGTTGGTCGAGACCAGAACACCCGTCTCGTCCTACCACCCCCTGCCATATGTAAGGTAAGACTGAAGCGAGTTTCTTAAGTATGGCAAATCGAGCTAAAGCTAGATATTAGCGGCTAGCTAATCTTGGGATGAGTGTGTGCATGTGAGACTATAACAAAATGTGTTAGCAAGATTTAAAGAAGTTTAAAAAAAAAAATCGTATTATCTCTGAGAGATATGTGATGTGTATGTGTCTGCTGCCAAAATATATGAAGATTTTCTCAGCTGTTTCTGGATGGATCTTCACCAAATTTTCATCAAAGATGTGGATTGTGGAGGAGTGACAAATGTGTAAGTTTGAAAGATGAAGTGTTGAAGTCACATGGACCTCAAAAGTGTCCAAAATCAGCACTTTTTGAGAAAGGTATGTGAACAACACTTTTTGTGAAACTTTTGATATTATTTGATGTGTGGTTCCCCTGTTGTGGTGGGCGGTAATTGTGCTTGATGCACATCGGGTTTTATTTCAGCTGAAGCTCTTCAAGTTCAAGGTCACAGTGACATTAAAATCTGGATTTTCTGTTACAATTTTTGTATAAAAAGGGAGGTTAATGTGTTTAAACAACTTGTTTTTGTATAAAAAGGGAGATTGTTTTACTTGTTAACCAACTTTTCTCTGTCTCTCTCTCGCTGTCCCTTTCCTGTCTTCTGTCTGTCCACTCATTTCCCCCATGCCACTCATTTCCTGCATACCAGTAATTTCACCCATACCACATATATCCCCTGTATCACTTATTTCTCCTCCCCCCGTATGGCTCATTTCCCCCATACCAATAACAGTAGGGTTGTATAGGAGTGTTAATCCATTGTGACGAAAGAAATTTATACAAATACAATAACACCAAGGTTTTAGAGGAGTGTTAATCCATTGTGACAAGACATTTATACAAATATAATAACACTAGGTTTTAGAGGAGTGTTAATCCATTGTGACAAGACATAACAAATACAAGTAACACTAAGGTTTTAGAGGAGTGTTAATCCATTGTGACAAGACATACAAATACAGTAACACTAAGGTTTTAGAGGAGTGTTAATCCATTGTGACAAGACATTTATACAAATACAATAACACTAAGGTTTTAGAGGAGTGTTAATCCATTGTGACAAGACATACAAATACAGTAACACTAAGGTTTTAGAGGAGTGTTAATCCATTGTGACAAAAGACATTTATACAAATACAATAACACTTGTAAGGTTTTAGAGGAGTGTTAAGCCATTGTGAGGGGGGAAAACCCATTTATACAAATACAGTAACATTAAGGTTTTAGAGGAGTGTGAAGCCATTGTGACAAATACGACATTTATACAAATACAATAACATCAATGTTATAAGGAAGTGATATGTAAAAAAATATGTTATACAAATACAATAACCTTAATCCTTGGACACCTGCACCGATCCACCAACTGAGAAAACGTAACCATTTAACTTACCCTATCTACCAGCTTCCTGCAGGGTTAAACAGAAACACCAATAGATAATAGTTTCATTTTCTGTTGGGGCAGGGCACATGATCAGATGAGATTCTGTTACTCAAGTACTTTGTTTTTTTTGTTTGCAGCCGGTTCGGTTGTGGACAGGCAAGCAGATCTTCAGTTTGATAATGCGGCCGAGCAAAGCAAACGCAGTAAGGGTGAATCTTCAGACCAAGAACAAGAGCTACACCAAGAACATCTCCCCACGCTACGGCCAGAAAGAACCTCGCGACCTCTGTCCCAATGATGGATGTAAGTCAGTCTTGTGGGTTTAATAGTGCCCTGTCCTGTTCACCCATAGCCAACCAGCATGACATGAAACATTTTTATGCAGATGATTCACAACTACAGAATAGTACCACCCCTGAAAATATCACCTTCCTTATTTCAGAAGTGTCCAGTTGCAACGTTGGTATCCAGAACTGGATGACACAAATTAAACTAATCTAAATGGTGATAAAACTGAAGCCATGCTTGGAGGTACCAAAAACAAACTGGCCTCTATCACGCAGAATACTATCCAGCTAGGTGACAATATCATCCCTCTCTCTCATTCTTTCAAGAACCTGGGTGTGACCTTAAACAGCACTCTTTCTATGCAGCAATTTCTGATCCAGACCTGCCAATTACGCTGTTAGATTCGATGAGTTGGTTACATATGAAGATATCTTTCAACTGAGGCTGCATCTGAGCTTGTGACACCTCATTTTGTTTCGTCTTGATTACTGTAATGCTGTCCTTACTGGACTATCAACTTCTTCTCTCCTGTGTCTACAAAGCATTCAAAACAGCTGCTCGTCTTGTCCTCAGAAAGAAAGTTTGATCATACCAGTCCTCTCCTTGCTCTCTTCACTGGTTGCCTGTCTTGAAAAGAATTGAATATTATAAGCTGGATACCTTGTGTCACAAATCTATTCACCAGTCTGCTCCATCATATCATTTGCAACAACATCAACATTTATACGCCAGCTCACACCTTGTGCTCAGCTTCAGACACACTTTCCGTTCAGGTCCCTAGATTTAAACTATCAAGTGTTGGCCAGCGTTCTTTTGCTGTCTCAGGACCATCGGTTTGGAATAGACTTCCGCTCTGCCTTCGCCTAATACCTACCCTTTCTGCTTTTAAATCCAAGTTAAAAACGCCTCGTTTCTCAAAAATGAATTCTACAACTTCTTTCCCTTAGTCTGTGTATTAAATATTGTTAGGTGGTCTTTGTTGATGTGCTTTGATTTGAATTGTCAAGAATTGGCGCCCAATAAATACTGTTATTATTTATTATTATTACAATGATGTTTGAGATGCTATCTCTTGATGTTTAAGTCAAGTAATGATATTTTGTAGGATGTTATATGTTGATGTACAAATAATGATAGTAATGAAAATAACTGACACATATGACATGACATTTATGATATTATTTAAAATTAAGTCAAAATGCCCATCTCATTGTTCACTTGAGCATTCATCCACAGTAACAAAAACAAAGCATAAATGCGTATGTGAGGGGAAGTACAGGAGGAGAGTGGCATGAAGGGAGTGGGGCAAAGGGGCAAATCATAGTTGGACTTGAAGAAAGAGTTTGTAAATTTCAAAGATAACCTACAAACTCTTATCAGCCCTGGACAAAGGTTTACCCTCCAAAACTACCAGTCCAGGACAAAGATTTACCATACAAACTACCAGTCCAGGACAAAGGTTAACTTACCAACCCTGTCAGCCCTGGTCAAAAGTGAACTTAACAACCCTGTCAGCCCAGACAAAGGTTAGCTTATCAACCTTGTCAACCAAGGACAAAGGTTAAACTTAACAACCCTGTCAGTCTAGAACAAAGGTTTACCCTACCAACCCTGTCATTCCTGGACAAAGGTTAAACTACCGGTCCTATCAGCTCAGGACAAAGGTTAAATGAACAACCCTGTCAGCTCTGTTCGTTTTACAGCCTAGACAGCTATGACTGCTTTTGATTATGTTGCTTTAATGTGGAGGTGCTTCACTACACTTATGAGAACTTGTGAACCATTCAAAGGATTTGCATGTCATTTCACGCAGCTTACAGAAAGGTGGTAACTCGATAGCTAGTGTAGATTTAATTATTTCAGTAAAGTCTGGAGTTTTGACACAGCGTTGCATCCAGTTTCATATATGTTTTGAAATATAGTTTTCATTGTTGAAATTATTTTGGTTTAACTTCATGTTTCACTTTTTTAGCTGTCCCTTGTTTTTTCACAATTTCTAGATAGAAATCCACAGTGTATCCCTTGATTCTCCCCTCGTGGGGATGCCAGGGGCTCTTTCAGTATAAAAGGTATCTCCACCTTTTGGAAATTCTGTGCTAGAAATTTCCTCTTTTCTGCCACTGTTTGTTTTTTTCTTCCACCTTTGCTTTTTGTCATTTCTTACTATCATTTTCTGCCTTGCTGGTCCATTCATCTGTATGTGTTTGATAAAGTTTTACGTACTTTTTCTTAGGATTGATAATTGGGTACATGTATTAAATGCATTTTTGGCTCGTGGGAGATGAGGTATGCAGAATGAATTTTAGGTAACTTATGCCAATTTTTATATATGTTTTGGTGTCCTTAGGTATGCTTAAATTTGTACTTAGGTGTGTTTTTTCAATCCCTTGTGCGATAAATTGGATGGAGTGGTCAACACTAGAGCATGTCCTTAGAGTATGTGTGGGAATGCATTGATATGTGTGCTTAATTTTTTTTCATTTTTTTTTCCTGTTGAAGTTTTGTATGTTTTGAAGCGATTATAGCTCTACGCAATTGGCTGGGCTTTAAACAACTTGAACAACAATCCCTTGATTCCTCCCAATTAATAGATGAAAATGTCTGTACCATTCACCAAATATCTTTTTAACTGTTTGTGTTGTGAACCATGGTCCTTCGGCTAACGTTGTTGAAGAAAATGTGTGAAATTGGCTTAAAGTTCCTTGAGTAGTGCTTTTTTTTTCCAGAAGAGAAAAGAAAAAAGGAAATTTGTAAGTTTTTTCCCCTTCTTTGATTGTTTACACATGGTCTGAAGGTCGGAGAAACCAGTTTAACTCTATTGTGACTGCACTTGCCACAGCTGAGCTCTCCTGCTGGCCTAGGGCTGCCATAGTGAAATCACTGAGAACTGTCGCCTTTGAGCCATTTTCCATTGATTTTAGACAAAGAAACCAGCAAAATGTAGCTGAAGCGTTCAACAGAAGTTCCCTCCACAAGGGAAGCAACTGCCAACTACTAAATCATTAGCATAACAAAAGTAGAGGGAGTTGTATACCCTAGACCGTCTGTTACTATGATCGAAGTAGCCCGTACTCGGTGAGAGCTCAGCTGTTACTTCAATCGAAGTAGCCCCTTGTCAAAGAGTTAAATGATTTGAGATTCCTTGCCCAAGCACTGCTCGGGTGTAGATGCTGGGAATGTTTTTGCATTGCCTGAGCTGTACTCTGATGCTGGGTAAAACGTGTCAGTGTGTCAAATGGGTATCAGTGCATGTGGTGATGTGTCAAAGGTTTTGCTGTGTTACAAGTGATCATTATTATGCACAAATTTGCGTTTCTGATACATTTAAGTGCCTGTTGATGCTTGGGAGTTCTGACCTCACAGGAGTTCAGGCCAGTGTGTCACTAAAACTTTTCAAAATTTTACCGTGATGATGCATTGATTTTCCACTGTATGCAGTATAACTATGAGCAGTGTATCACGTGTGTGCGTATGTGTGTGTGCGTGCGCGCACGCGCGCGCGTGTGTGTGCGTGCATGCGTGTTTGTGGGCGTGTGTGTTCATGGTTTCAGTTCATTTTGTAGTGGTTGTACAGTTTGAACCCTACATATCCTTATGACCTTCTGAAAATTTGGATGTGAACTTTGTGAGCCGAATATGACCCCTTAATTTGCAGGAAATATTTTGATTACAGATGTGGTGATCTACAACAGTGAAATAATGTGCGGGGCCATGGACAAGGGCACAGTGGGGTCAGGGTCGAAGAACAACATCTTCTACTTCATGCTGTGTTACTATGGCCAGCAGGTTGCTGCTGATGGTCTTGCTCGTCTCTCTAGACTCTGCCCGGCTTTCCTTAGTGAGTTGTCTCCCCTGCGCCGTTTCTTTTTTTTTTTTCCCCCTTTATTGTTTTGAAAATGAAACAAGCAGTAGTGTGGTATTCCATTGCTCGAGCGTGATTTGAACAATAGTGTATTCCTTCGTTTGAAATTTAGGAGGACAAGCTATTTGGGCTCTTTTGGTTGAAATAATCAAGTGTTTAATTCGATTGTCTGAAATTTAAATTGAACAATGTGTAAAAACTGATTATGTAGTGTATTGTTCTGTGTCTTATCAGAATTATCTTCATGATATTTTTATCCAGCTTCACTGAATCGGGGAAATCCAGAGTTTGAAGTTTGTTCAAGAGGGATTCATTGTATTCAGACACTTCCATAAATGCTCCACCCAGTTGTGCCACAGTTATGTGACAGACTCCCTGGGCTTGCGCAAAACGCTATGTACTGGAAAAGTGTGGGAGAGACAGAGGGACCAATGAGATGGTAAGCCGACACCATGGGAACGATGGGCAGCGAAGTGGCTACTTTTTAGTGTTGCAGGCTGGGATTTAACTGGAGACATCAGATTTTGAGTCCATGGCGCTATCAAAAGAACCAACCGGCTGAATCTGTTGGTTTTAACTCCATTCTGGTGACCATTTTGTTGAAGTTAAGACCAAAAGACACAGCTGGCTGGTCACACACACACACACACACACGCACACACCGCACACACCACCCCACAACACACCACAACACACACACACACACACACACCACACACACACACACACACACACACACACACACACACACACACACACACACACACACACACACACACACACACACACACACACACACGTGTTTGACAAAGATCGGCTGGTTAGAAATTCGGGGATGTCTTGTTTCATACATTTAACCCACTAAGCCCGATGCATAATCAAAAGTGTACTGTAAGACAGTGGCGGAAACTTACGGGAGCCAGCTTGTCAACAGGTACTAATTGTTTTATTTTTGGTGCACTTGTGTAAACATTTACTAGAAAAGTATTCATAATTTAGAAAGAAGAAATCCTGAAATGCTTAGTAAAAGTAAAATGAATGCATGTTTGCAGGACAGAGTGAAATCAGAGTGTTAGAATAATAAACACATCTATGTACATGCGATGAGAAGTACAATGTAAACAAACCAAATTGAACGACAACTCGCATTCTATCAGTGACTGATGTGCTAAAAATACCCTACATCATGTACTTGCACTTCTCTTGTTCATTTAGAACCAAAAACAAAGCCATATTTACCTCATAATCATTGCCAGTGTCAGAGTCCCAACTTGTCAACATCACAGTCCCAGTCTCACTTTTCTGCAAAAACTTGTAGAAATCAATTGGAAGAACAGCAAAAAGTCGGCCATGTGAAAGGAAGAAGGCAGAGGCCATGCAAAAGAAGCCTTCTGATTGGTCAGTTTGTATTTGCTTTATAGATTGGACAATATTCAGCGGGAGATACGAGTGATGTTTGGACGGTAAAGCCACCATCGTGGCTCATTGTGCCAAGCAGGTTAGACCCTTCCACTCCTGCACCCTATCCACCAGCAGCAAAAACTTTATCCTTTGAAGCTGGTGGATAAGGTGAGGGAATTAAAGGTTTTTTTGCTTTGCTAGCATGGTTGACAATGCAGGATGCTAGTGGACAGGCTGCAGAATCAAAAGGTTAAATAATAATATTTTCTTTTTAATTCATGTATTTGTCTGTGTGTGACTTGTTTATGCAGCTTTTATAACCTACTGTTTGTGTCTTGCAGCCACCCATGGATTTTCCCTTGGTATTGACGATCTCACCCCTAGTCACAAGCTGTTGATTTTGAAGGAGAAATTGTTGAAGAAAGGGTAATATTTTCCTCCTACTTTAGTTGTAGATGATGGTAAGGCTAATGATGAATGAGTAATATTTTCCTTGTTACTTAGTTTGTAGATGATTGTTGAGGGTAATAGTTTCCTTGTTGCATAATTTGTAGATGATGGGTAAGGGTAATTTTTTCCTTGTTACTTAGTGTTTAGATGATGGGTGAGGGTAGTATTTTCCATGTTAGTTTATAGACGATGGGTAAGGGTAATGTTTCCCTTGTTACTTTGTAGATGATAGGTAAGGGTCATATTTCTCTTGTTCCTTTGTAGATGATGGGTAAAGGTAATATTTTCCTTGTTAATTTGTATATGATGGGTAAGGGTAATATTTTGACATATAATATATCCCTCCAATCCATCCATATAACTGTGCAGTTTCTCTGGTTGGGAGAATGGTACTAAACAAAAATGAATTTTTTCATCATGATCATTCAAAAGTTCCTCAGCACTGGTTCAGCCTGTGCAAACTTGGGCGCATTAAGTTTACATCAAAACTTTATAAATGTTGATGTTTTGTGATAATTTCATTATTTTCTGTGTTTTATTGATTTATGACGTTTGATATTTGTTGTAATAAAAAAAAAAGAAAGAAATTTTAAAATCTGAATCAAAGTTACTGCCAGTGTTCAAGCAAATACAAACCGGTAAAACACTGAGACAGAACACAATGTCTTGTTTTCTTGTGTCAAATACACATTCTGCTTGTGTTTTTGTTTTTCCTGGTTCGTAAAGGAAAGTTTGAAAAGTTTTTGAAAAATTTAGAACATCGGGTAGAAAGAAAAAAAACAACAGATCGGACAATATTTGTAGTTGTATTCAAATTGCAGTGGAAGGAGATGGTCAGAGGATTGCCTGTTGCTACAACACGCATGGTTCAGATACTTTAGTTAGTTGGCTCTGCCCTGCCGGCTATTAATAGCGCGCATCTTTCCCCTTCCCTTTCACGCCCCACACCCTTTTCACCCGTCCCGCTGCTTGAGCACAAAGACGCGCTACAGAGAAGTCTTTGGTCGACCCTGCCTGGCTAAAATAGCCCTCGCAGGCAATGCTGGCTCACAACTAAAGGGTGTCAGAATTGCTGGGAAAATGCAGCCATGAAAAGGCTTGACCATAACACTGAAAAGAATTCAGATGGCAATCTGAGCCTGAAAACAGACAAACAAGAGCCGGAAAAAACAAACAAACCAGACCTTACCAAAAAACAACAACAGCAACAAAAACAACAAGCAAACAGACAAATCAAACGAGCAAACAAACAAAAACTTGTGGACATGTTATGATATAACTGAGGTGTGGGTGTACAGGCGGGGAGCGTGCTTGAAGTTCATCGATGATTACAACGCAAACGCGCTACAGACCCAACCTGGCTGTACCAAAGATGAGACATTGGAGGTATGTGCACACTTGTTCTGTCTCAAAAATGCTTGGCTGGCTGTCTTTCTGTCCATCTGTCTGTCCACCACCTCCCCCCCTCCCCCCTTCTGTCTGCCTGCCTGCCTGTCCATTAGTTGTCTGTCTGTCTCTCTTTCTCTCTCTGTCTCTCTCCCCCCTTTTCCTCCCCCCCCCCCCACTTTTGTGCATGTATCATGCCCCCTCTTTCTCTCTGTATGTCTTTTGGCTCTCTCTCTGTCTTGGCTCTCTTTCTTTCTTGCTGTGTGTCTGCCTGTCAACCTGCCTGTCTCTCACACTCTTATCATCATCATCTAAAGCTAATTTAGCAATCCTAATTAAAAACCAGAATGACACATCAACAATCTGGCCAGCTCCAAAAGTATCTTCAAACTCCGGTGATATTCCACAACAGGCGACTGCCAGTGTCTTTAAATGCACACTTTGTAAAGGTTGTAGAAAGCTTAACATAAACTGAAACAGATGGAACATATAAGTACAACAACAACCAGACCTGCCAACCCATACGATTTTGGCGTATTTAGTACGCCAGTTTACTCAAAATACGACCAATACGCCGACTTAATAAAAAATACGACGAAAAAAAAATTAAGATAAAAAAATCAAGTACCATTAGAAAGTGAATTTTTGGGCTCAGAATGCTCTAGATTGCACAGATTTGCACCAATTCTTTAAAAATTTTCCGGGGGGCATGCCCCGGACCCCCTAGTTAGCTTGCGCCTTCGGCGCTGCGCACTCAGAATACACCAATATTTTCAAAAATACTCCATTTTTCCTGGACAAATACTCCAACTTAAAAGTCAGGGTTGGCAGGTCTGAACAACAACAAACTTCCAGCTCTGTCTAGAGAAATAAAACATGATTCATTCTACATTCCTTTCATCACTGTTCCTGAGGTTGTCTGTTGGTCTGTCTGTGCAACGTGTGTGAAGGTGGATAAACTTTCCATTCTTTGTTGTCAAGCTTGTTTCTGTGTGCGTGTGCGTGTGCGTGTGCGTGTGCGTGCGTGTGTGTGTGGCGGTTCTCATCTGGGCTGCCTATGTACCTGAAGATTCACTGCAATCATCCTGTGTTACTGATGCATAGTTAATGAGATTTGACGTCTCACCTGTCGTGTCAACGGGTTCAGTGTTGGCCGCTGCACACTAAGACACTACCATCCCCCTTCAGGCTGCTCTGTCTTGACTTTTGTGGACAATTGCTTGAATATTTAGGCCGCTGATGTTGGCTATGTTCTCGGTGTATGAAATTGGATGTCTGCCTTTCTTCCTCTTTGCCACTGTTTTTCCTTGAAATATGGTTGCCATGAGGTCTGTGTTCTTGCTGTCATTCCAGATGTTGTTGAGTTGGACCATTTTTTGCTTTGCCATTCCAATTCTTATTTTGATATCTTTGGAGCAGGTTCCATCGATTTTTACAGAACCAAGATATTTGAAATCCTTAACATTTTCTTAAGGAACTTTGTTAATTAAGGTGTCTTGATTGTTTTCATTGTCTTTGCCTTTGATATGTAGAATTTTAGTTTTCTTGGTATTCAAGTTTAGGCCAGCCTTTTTACGGCTGCATCTATGATGTGTAGAATTCTTTTTATACTGGTAATGTTGTCTGCTAACAGCACAGTATCATCGGCGTAGCGCAGGTTTGTAAGATTTTTTCCTCCCATCTTTATGCCCATGCCTTTTATGTCAGCATCTCTCCTGACTTGTTTTATGTGGATGTTAAAGAGATATGGTAAGAGGATACAACCTTGGTTAATTCCCCTGTGGATGTTGGAAGATTTCACATTTCTGATTGTTCCATCAAACTGTAGCCTTTTGGTCTTTTCATAATGAGGCAGTTAATGCAATGACAGCACCCCGTACTAGTGAAGATTATGACACTGATGATGAGAAAGAAAACAAGGTGATGATGATAAAGGTTCAAGACGATGAAGAAGAAGAAGCCGATGATGATGATGATTTAAGATGTGCTCTGTACCATGAAGATTAATGGACATTGATGGATCAGGAAGAAAATGAGGTGATGATGAAGATTCAGGAATGATGATGATGATGATGATGATGATTATTAAAGATTAAAGGTGTTCCCTTTTCCAGTGAAGATTATGACATTCTTGATGAAGAAAACAAGGTGATGATGATGGAGATTCAAGACGAAGAAGAAGAAGAAGAAAAAGAAAAAAGAAGATGAAGATGAAGATGAAGATGAAGATGAAGTGTTCCCTTTTCTATTGAAGATTGACATGATGAGGAGAAAGAAAACAAAGTGATGATGAAGATTTAAGATGACGATTGTGTTGATGATGATGATGACAGTGATGATTTTGAAGATTAAAGGTGCTCCATATACCCGTGGTGATTGTGAAATTGATGATAAAGAAGAAAACAATGTTGTGATGATGAAGACTCGAGACAATGATGGTGATGGTGATGATGATGGTGAAAGGTGCTTCCTTTACCAGTGAAGATTATGGCATTGACAATGATGAAGACAATAAGGTAGTGATGATGAAGATTCAAGACAGTGATGATGATGATGATGATGGTGATGATGAAAGGTCCTTCCTTTACCAGTGAAGGATTATGGCGTTGACAGTGAAGACAATAAGGTAGTGATGATGAAGATTCAAGACAGATGATGATGATGAAAAGTGCTTCCTTTACCAATGAAGATTATGGTGTTGACAATGATGAAGAAAATTTGGTAGTGATGATGAAGATTCAAGACGACAACGGTTTTGTTGTTGTTGTTGTTTTTGTAATGATAAACATGCATTGACATTGTCACCAGGCGTTGATGATGAAGGAACTGTCTACAATCCGTGAAGAGGCAGGACAGGCATGTGTGAAGGAAATGCCCCGGCTGAACAGTGCTCTTGTCATGGCTGTGTGTGGATCCAAGGGTCTGTATGCTTTTCATGTTGTGTTCTCTCTGTTCGGGGGGGTGGGGGGGGGGGGGGGGTGTATGTGTGCGTGCGTGCGTGCGTGGGTGTGTGTGTGTGCGTGTGTGTGTGTGCGTGCGTGTGTGCGCGCGCGCGTGTGTGCGAGTGTGTGCGCGTGTGTGTGCGTGTGTGTGCGTGCGTGCGGCGCGTGCTTGTGAAGGTGATTGCACTTTTGTTTTTTGTTTACTGTTAAGGATGTGTTCCTGTATCTCGGTCTGTCTGCATACATGCCTGCCTGTCTGTCAGTTTGCCTGTGTGCTGGTCGGTCTGTGCAATGTGTGTGAATATCAGGCTGGGTAACTCTTAGCGGATCCATTGATTTCAGTGGATGAACTCCTAGTTTCAGAGGGAAAATTTTTTTTTCCAGAGGAAATATTACTGAATTATTTTATTTGCCATCAGGAAATGTATCCATAATGCCTCAAAATTACAGAAATTCATCAGCTTCTGGGGGGGCTTTGCCCCCCAGACACACCAGCAGGGACATTGGCCCTGGACTCTGGCCAGTTTTCAGAGGAAACTATCTTCTCCTCTTACCCAGTCTGGAATATGGATAAACTTTCCATTCTTTGTTGTCAAGCTTGTTTCTTGTGTGTGTGTGTGTGTGTGCGTGCGCGTGCGTGCGCGTGCGTGCACGTGTGTGCGTGTGTGTGTGCGTGTGTGTGTGTGTGTGTGCGTGCACGTGCGTGCATGCACGTGTGTGCGTGCGTGTGTGCATGTGTGTGTGCGTGTGTGTGTGTGTGTGTGTGTGTGCATATGTGTGTGTGTGTGTGTGTGTGCATATGTGTGTGTGTGTGTGTGTGTGTGCGTTCTCATCTGGGCTGCCTATGTATCTGAAGATTGGTGCATTTTGTGATTCTACCCCCTGTTGTGTGCAGAACTTGTCAGATCATTGTGATGTTTTACCATGAAGCTTGCTTTGAAAGACCGCTTAAGCAGTACAGCTATAGATTGGAGGATACACTGTAGGCCACATGATGTTCTGTCATGAAGCTTGCTTTGAAAAACCACTAAAGCAAAATGGATGTAGATATAACGATACGCTGTAGGCCATATGATGTTCTGTCATGAAGGTTACTTTGAAAGACCACTAAAGCAATACAGGTGTAGATATACACTGAAGGCCATATGATGTTCTGTCATGATGGTTGCTTTGAAAGACCACTAAAGCAATACAGTTATAGATAGGAGACACTGAAGGCCATGTGATGCTCAGAGCAACAATACCTCACCACTGATCGGAAAATCGCGTCCAAGCTTCCGACATGACATGGTAGCAATTTAGCAAAGCATGACCCATTCGGATCCAGTCAGTTTACCATGTTCACAAGCTGAATTGCAGGATGAGGAGATGACAAAACCCAGCACATGACCACACAACGATAAAAGTTAATTTTGTTATTGTGATTTTTTTTTTTTTTCAATGAAGTAGTTGATGGCTTCTGTAAATGCCTCAGCCCAAAGTGTCTTCTGTTCTGCCTTTTAGTACATCAAGTATGCAAACATTCCTTTTCTTTCCTTTTCTTTTTCCCCCTAAGGTTTGGCTAGTACTCCACAAAAGTCAATTTGAAAGTTGAATATCGGACTTGTTTTATAGTGCTTTTGTTATAATACTTGTAATGGCACTGCTTGTGAACAGATTGCCCTAGGGAGAATTTCATCATTTCTAGCACTGATTCATAAATGCAAAACGTCTAATGCCCTTTTCATTTGGTGTCACAGTTCATTGTTGGATAATGGTCTTGTGCATACTGCACAGCAGTGTGTATCTGAAAAATGCTAGCGAAAAATAGTATTATAAATAATCAACAGTTGTATTATCTCACCATATAAAAGTGCATCTGTTCACACACGTGCACATGCATACACATGTGAAGATGAGTGCAGTGACAAATGCATGCTCTGAAGAGACACAGATAGACATGCAGATAAATACATGTCACTACATAACTACACAACATGAGCTGTTTGCCAAACTTTTGCAGAAAATCCAGCAAACATTTGATCAGGTGAAGATTTAGGAGAAGAGAGTGGGGGAGGAGTTGGTACGGTAGTGAGGGAGAAAGAAAAGAATGAAATATGCACAGTAGAAAAAAACAAAACAAAAAAAAAACCAAAGCAAAGAAGACAAAGTTAAAAACGAAAGAGTGAAATGTGCATGGTAAAAATAAAAAAGACAATAATCAAGAATAAAATTAGCAAAAATTATCAAATTTTTAACTTTATATTCTGAACATTTAAATATTGTATTATGAGACAATTGGACATGTACTTTTCTTCTGCTGGATTGTTATAAATTGGTTGATTCTGTTGGCTTTTCATTTATTTGCTCTTATCTTCCATGCCCGAGTATGGTTAAAAGGGTGTGCAGAATGTTGGAGATATGTGCATATGGTCTGTGTGCAGGTTCGAACATCAACATTTCACAGATGATGGCATGTGTGGGACAGCAGGCCATAGGTGGAAAACGTTTGACTGACGGATTTGAGGACCGCGTCCTGCCACATTTTCCTAGGAAATGTGAGATATCTTTTGTGTGTTTGTTCTTTGATTTAACGTCTTTTTTGTGTATGTGTGTGTGTGCGTGCGTGCCTGCGTGCGTGCGTGCGGCGTGCGTGCGTTCTTTCTTTGATTTGACGTCTTTTCACTATGAGTGATATCAGACGGTGTGTCTGTGTCTGTCTGTCTGTCTGTCTGTCTGTCTCTGTGTCTGTGTCTGTGAGAGAGATTTCTTTTAACATTTACATACATGCTTTTGGACAAAAAAACCCAACATATATGAACAAGATAAAGAAGTGTTTATGGGGTGAATGAATCTATGAAATCATGAAGGTATTGTATCATATAAGGTAACACCAAACAGTTCAACGAACTAGAGAAAACAATCAGAACATTAGAACGATAGGCTTCAGTGGTTTGCTCATGGTTGTGTGTATGTATGCGTGCATGCGTGCGCGTGTTTCTGTGTTTGCTTTGTGCATATGTGTGTGTGTGTCTTTGTGTGTGTGCGTGTGTGCGCATGTGCGTGCACTGGTGTTTGTGTTTGTCCTATGTATATATGTGTGCATGTGTGTGTGTCTTTGTGCATCTCGGTGTGTGTGTGTGTGCGCGCGTGTGCATGCGTGTGTGTGCGTGCACATCTGTGTGTGTCTCTGTGTATATTGTATATATGTGTGTGTGTGTGCATGTTCCCAATGGATTTGAGGACTGCGGTGTCCATACTTCAACATCCAAAGTCTGTCTGTTTCTCTCTTTCTCTGCATGTGTAGTTTTTGTAGGTGTGTGTGTGTGTGTGTGTGTGTGTGTGTGTGTGTGTGTGTGTGTGTGTGTGTGTGTGTGTGTGTGTGTGTGTGTGTGTGTGTGTGTGTGTGTGTAAGTATTGTATATGTTTTGAACTGGTTATAGCCCTGATATGGCTCTACGCAGTTGGCTGGGCTTTAAAAGAAAAATAAGATAAGTTGAGATGTGTATGTGTTGAAATGGTCATAGCCCTGATATGGCTGTAAGCGGTTGGTGGGCTTTAACTCGATTTGGGCGACAGAACGCCATGTGTGATCCACATTTGAAGACGATTGAACGCTAATTAAACATTTTTCACGAGGTGCATGCTGACCTTATGAATGTTTAATAGCAATGTCAGCAAGATTAAGTCCAAACAGGAAGCGTGGTCAGGTAATAATGTGTGCTGCATGTTGATAACAGACCCCCCCCCCCCCCTCCCAAAATGCCCTTTCACTTTCCACGTGTCAAAAATGGTGCCTCAGACAAGTACTTCTCACAGTATTTCTGAAGAAAGATGGTGACAACAGCAATGTTTACTGCTATAGAAGTAGTTGATGTTAGAGGCTGAAGGTTGACTTTGAAGTGGAGGATGATGATAAAGAGGACAGCGTTTCAAGTGATGAAAGTGATTTGTGGGATGAATTAGACACTGATCAGTCATCAGAGGTTAGTGAGGGCGGGAGTGATAGAGGACACATACATTATGCCAGTAGAGAGCAAAGGAGACAGTGCACCAAGAATGATATAAGCAAGGAGGAATTTCTGGGCGTTTTGATATGTGACTTGTGTGATTTCATTTTTTTTCCCAGTTGTGCCACCTTATTCTGGCACGCTTGGTCTGCACGTGTCAGGTGAGTGCCAGACCCTCACTGACTTTTTCAGTGAGATTGTGACTTAAGATGTTTTGCTGTCAGTTGTTGCAGAAATAAACATATGTGATTGAAAACTTGGAAATGAGAACTGAAGGAAAAAAGTATTTTCAGACAAGTGGCCAGAAAATGGAATAACAGTCAGTGACTTGGTAGGCTTCTTTGCTAGCTGTGCGCATGGGCTTACTTCATGAATCAGAAGTGAAGGACTGTTGGAGCACAAAGTCGGTTCTACAGAGCTCCTTTATTCCAGCAGTGATGAATAGAGACAAATGTTGCCTGATCTTGGCCATGCTATATGTTGGCAATAATGCAGACTACAGACCTCCAGGTCAGAAACATTCAGGGCTGTCTGTTTTTTTCCAAATCATGTCACCTGACTGTCACATCTTTAAATATATGAACCATAATTTCTTCTTTTGTATTCTGAACAGTAGCCACTTTCATTGTTTTTTTGGGTTTTTTTTTGCTCTTATAGATTCTTTTGGTACTTACTTTGCTTCCATACACACAATCCGAGTATGTGAATGTATGGTGATATTGATCATAAATAAATTAAAGGGTATTTTACACATGATAAACAAAGATATATAGTAACCCAAGGTATCAGTAATAAATTCTCTAAGTTCTTCTGACGTTGTGTTTTGTATTTTAATAATTTTTTTCCAAACGCTTACAAATGGGCTGTCTGTTGGGGGAAAACAGGGGAGAAAACTGACAGTCCGCAATGAGTTACACACTAATAATATCTGGTAGATCCTGCTGGTTCTTGTGTGGTTCCAGAACTGATTTTGATTCAGTATGATATTTGTTGACAGCCAAGGATCCAGAAGCACGTGGTTTTGTGTCAAACAGTTTTATTCGGGCCTGTCTCCCTCGGAGTTTTTCTTCCACGCAATGGCCGGACGAGAGGGACTGGTGGATACTGCTGTCAAGACGGCAGAGACTGGTTACATGCAGCGCCGTCTGGTCAAGGTGTGTCACGCCTGTTTTCTGTTGTTTTGTTTGCCCTTTCATTTGTGTGTGTGTGTGTGTGTTAAGGTACAGTAGTGTGGTGTCTTTGTGTTGTATTTTTTGCTGTTTTCTTTAGGTGTTTGTATGTGTGTATGTGCATATGAGAGAGAGAGAGAGAGAGAGAGAGACAGAGAGAGACAGAGAGAGACAGAGAGAGAGACGAGAGAGAGACAGAGAGAGAGACAGAGAGAGAGAGAGAGAGAGAGAGAGAGAGAGAGAGAGAGAGAGAGAGAGAGAGTGTGTGTGTGTGTGTGTGTGTGTGTGTGTGTGTGTGTGTGTGTGTGTGTGTGTGTGTGTGTGTAAGTAAATGTTTATGTGCGTGCGTTCCCCCTGTGGGGATGCCGGGGGCTCTTTCAGTGAAAATAGTATACCCACCTTCTGCAGATTCCTCTTTGCTGTCACTCTTTTTGTTTCTGCCTTGTTCCTTTCCTTTCTGTCATTTCTGCCTTTCATTTTCTATCTTAAAGGTCCGTTCACTTGTATGTGTTCTATAAAGTCTTACATACTTTTTCTTAGGATTGATAATTGGGTACATGTATGAAGTGGAGTTTTGGCTCTGGGGAGGTGAGATATGCAGAAGCAATTTTAGATAATTTATGGTTGTTTTTATTTGTTGTGAAGTCCTTAGGTATGTATATTTTTGTATTCGGGTGTGTTTTTTCAGTTCCCCTGTGCGATAAATGGACGGATGGTCAACGCCAGGGACATGACCTTAGATTACGTGCATGAATGCATCGATATGTGTACATATTTTTTTTTCTGTTTTTCTTTTTTTTAATTTTTTTTTCATATTCCTGTTGAAGTTTTGTATGTTTTGAAGTGTTTGTAGCCCTGAGATGGCCCTATGCAGTTGGCTGGGCTTTAAACAACAGTAACAATAACATAAGTGTGTGCATGAAAGTAAATGTTCATGTTTGTACGATTTGTCCCTTGAGTTGATTGATTGAATGCGTGGATGATCCTGTCTCACATGGGGCATTGTTGGCCTTTTAACATCCTCGCCCTATCCACCAGCTGCTTAAACTTCATTCTTTTTCCAGCTTTTCATACCCTCACCCTATCCATCAGGTGCTTAAATTTAACCCTTTCACCATCTTTAAACTCACTTACCCAATCCATCCGCTTAAACTTAACCCTTTCACTACCATTTAATACCATCACCCAGTCCACCATCTGCTAAAATTGACCCTTTCACAGCCCTATCACTCCCTCACTCTTAATCTTTTCATCACCCTTTGAAACCCTCACCCAGTATACCATTTGCTAAATTTTAACCCTTTCACTGCCCTTTCATACCCTCACCCAGTACACCAGCTGCTGCAACTTAACTCTTTCACTACCTGTTTACGTCATCACCCTAACCACCAGCTGCAAAATGTGACCCATTCTCAGGAAGCTGGTGGATAGGGTGGTGGAGTGAAAGGTCTACACAGTCAGAGACTGAAGGTCATCCTTTGCTGGACAGTTAACTCAATGGAGTTGCAGTCAGAGGGGCGTAGCTTTTACTCATATTGCACAGTTTTGACTAAATTGTAAAACATTACCGAAAATGAACCACAAATAATACAGATATGAAGCAAACACCATTAGAAAATAGAAGTGAAGTTTTACTTGGAATTTCCGACAAGTGTTTTGGGTATAAGTAATCAAAAGAAAACATTCATATGCGGAAAATGAAAAAATTTACGGGCACGCTGTAATTTTCTTCCATAACATGCTACATTCTACCACAGTGGTTCAGTATGACGTATTATATTTTTCTGTTCAAGTAGCGGTTATGGGAAAACACAAAAACAGCCATATTGCATTGTGAAACTGTAGCCTGTAAATTGTATAATTCAAAACGTTTAAATGTATGTGATACTTGGAGCTCACTTGCAGTGGGTGGATTCAAACTCAAAAGGATGCTATTAGATGATACAATAATGGTTGAAGGGATAGAACTGTTATGAAACTGTGTTAGGGTTTCAGGAACTGATTTAATTCCTTTTGATTTCGAAACTCGCAAGAAAAATAATTGGAATCTATTGGAAACATACATCCTTAGTGCTCTCCAGACTGCATTGAGTTAACCTTTGTATGATTGCACATACTGCAGCTTGTTTGTCTGATCTGCTTAATATTGATTGTTGGAGATTTTGACCCTTTTGGTGCCAGGCAAAATTATAAGAATCTGAGAAATGCACCACTCAGCAGTTGGTGGATAGGGTGTGGGAGTCGAAAGAGTTAAAACCTCAACAAAAGATGCCTTTGTTAGTGAAAAGGTTTCAGACAGTCACATGCTATTTGAACTGTTGAGGAAAGTAAAGCTGAAAGCAGGAGGCAGGCAGTGTGCAATGCTGACTGATACTGGTCTTGTTACAACAGAACCTGGAGGACTTGATCATAAACTATGACAGAACAGTGCGCACGTCAACGGGGGAGGTGATTCAGTTCATATATGGCGGGGACGGCCTGAACCCAGCGGTTATGGAAGGTGACAGCAAACCCATCAACTTGCCACGATTGTGGGATCATGTCAGGGTCAGTAGTTTGCTCTGCCTCTCTCCTCTCTCTCTCTCTCTCTCTCTCTCTCTCTCTCTCTCTCTCTCCTCTCTCTCTCTCTCTCTCTCTCTTCTCTCTCTCCCCCCTCCTTTTTGTCTCTCCCCTTTCTCTGTCTCAGTCTACCATGTCTCTCTCTCTCTCTCTCTCCCATGTTTGTCTATCTGTTATGATAGTAAGTAGAGTACAACCCTGTCATGCAGTTTCAACCCTAGATGGAACTCCATAGCATCATGATTATCATCCTCATTGACATCATCATCATCATCGCATTGTAAAAAAATGTTCCAGCTTCTGTGGCCATTAAAGTGGCGCAGAAAATGGGATGAAAAAAAAAAGTTGAGCGCAAAGGTACCCTCCTTAAGTGCAATGAACAAAGAAAAAAAAAGGTGTTTCATCATTGGATTAGTACAGGTTAAAAATGATTGGATTATTATAGGTAAAAAAAAAACAAAAAAAAACCCCAACCGATCTTCTGTACAAAAAGGTATTGTCTAATGACTTTATATATATAGACCTATATATATATATATATGTATGTATGTATAAAAAAAACTGTGCCGTAGAAATATGTACTATTTCATTATTTAATTATTATTATTATTGATTTAGAAAAAAAGGAGAGTGCCAATAGAGAAAGGTATTGTTACAGAGCTTGATTATTATAGAAAAATGTGGCAGTTTCTCAGTTTGTTTAAGAGGGATTCATCACACTTGGTCAGGTACATGTGCACTCCCAAGTCTGCCACCAGTTACCTGGCAGACTCCCCCCATGGGGATGCCGGGGGCTCTTTCAGTATAAATAGTATCCTCACCTTCTGCAAATTCTGTGCTAGAAATTTCCTCTTTTCTGTCACTCTTTTTGTTTCTGCCTTGTTCCTTTGCTTTCTATCATTTCTGCCTTAATGGTCCGTTCACCTGTATTTGTTCGTTAAAGTCCTGACATACTTTTTTCTTAAGATTGATAATTGGTATTAAGTGCATTTTTGGCTCTAGAGAGGTGAGATATGCAGAAGCAATTTCAGGTAATTTATGTCTGTTTTTATATATGTATTGGTGTCTTACATATGCTTATATTTGTATTCAGGTATGTTTTGTAAATCCCCTGTGCAATAAATTGGATGGAATGGTCAGCGCTGGGGGTATCTCCCTTAGGTTATGTCCGCGAATACATTGATATGTGTACTTAATTTTTCTTTTTTTTTTCCTGTTGAAGTTTTGCATGTTTTGACTCCCAGAGCCTGCGCGAAACCTCAGGCACTGCCAAGATCTTGAATTGAGGAGTGGAATAGTGGGGGTGGTGGGCGGAAGACTTTCGAAATACTAAGCTGACACATCAGAATGATGGGAACGTTAAGATTGGCAGCAAATAGGCCGCTTTAAGATTGGCAGTAAACAGGCCAATATTTATGTAGCGGGTTGGGGCTGGGTTTAACCGTTTCCCTGCTTACGCTGTGTCTACTACGAGGCCGTTTTGACATGTCCGTATGCCTGTAATCTGTCTGCCATGGGGAATTTTTGTCATCGAAATTTCAGGGGAAAAAATGGGAGATAACACTAGAAATTTGGCCAATCTCTTGTGGAGATGTCAAAGTGCAGGTTTTTCCCTTCGACCGTTCAGAGAATTGAATATTAGTCTATTTAGCATCGGAAAGTAACGAACCCGATAATGCGATTCAAGATAGCGGTAGCGGAACAACTGCCTGTTCTGTCTCTTCCTCCCCTGTACTTCACCCAAGAACTTATTGACTGTTGAATAGAAAAATATTCACAGTGCATAACAGTAATGAAATTATTTCACTTGATGTTCATTATCTACGAAAACTTAATTTTGCTCTGTTTTTTGTGGTTTTATGTGCTACTGTGTATGTATGGTCTGAAAGCATTTTTTTGTTTGTTTTTTTTTTGTTGAGAAAAAGGCTCATTCTATTAGCTTTAACCCTTTCGCTGCCAAGGAATTAAGCTTGAAGTTAAATCCTATTTGCCAGGGTTTTTCCCCGAAAAACGGGTATATATTTTCAAAAAATTCTGCTGACTTTCTCATTAATCAGAGACCCCTAAAAGTATATATTTTCTGAAAGTAGAATAATTGAAAAACACAAAACGGACAACAAATTCACTCTTTCACTTTTTCCAAAACAATACAATTTTTTTTAAAAACAAGTTTTCTATATTTCAATTTGTTTTACGTTGTTATATTCATCATATGATTGAGTTCTTTACACAGATATTTGTTTTTTCCTGAAGAAAAGTTAAGAAATCCATCATAAAATATGTCTAAGAAGAACTGAAACAAAAGGAAAAAAAAAAACACCTCATTGTGACTGTTTATATTGTTGGTTATAAAGAAACCGTTGTGATGAATGTCCAGGAATTTTCCTCGAAAGTCAAATCAGTCTGGGCCTATGATTATGACACACACAGCTTGCACACAAAGTTTTCAAATTTGTCAAATACCAAGCTAAAATAAAAAAAATGTCTAAGAACAACTGGAATAAAGGGAAAATCCTGCACCTCATATACTGTTATACATAAACCATTGTACGGAAATTTTCCTCAAAAGCCAAATCACTCTGGGTTTCATTTGAATATACATATACATGATTATAATGCAAAAAACAACAACTAAAGAGTTCACACACACACACACACACACACACACACACACACACACACACACACACACACACACACACACACACACACACACACACACACACTCTCTCTCTCTCTCTCACTCACTCTCTCTCTTGAAATATTCACAATGACGTAGCGAGTCAAAAGTTGCGCTGTGTGTGCCAGATTTGAAAACATGGGACAACACAAAGGGCAGGCTGACTGGGGCAGCTCTCACACATGAAGGCACTTTCACTCCTCTTCCCTTGTTTGGAGCACACTCTGCATCTTCTGGTGGGGTGCTGTTTCTTTTCAGTGGGTGGCACCCGAGCAGGAAAGTGTCTCTCAAACAGTCTCACAGTGTCGTCTGTTCGGAGTTGGTGTGGTGGAGGCAGCCGCTGGTTCTCATACAGGAGACTGTGGATCACCTCAAGCTGGAAACTGAGGAAATCCATCTTTTTCCTGTTGGGCTGTTTCTGATGGACCAGAAAAGCATTCAGCAAACTCAGCTGTATGAGGTGTGTAGCAACTTTCTTGTACCACCTGAAAGTCTTTCGGGTGGCACTGTAGGGCTGAAGCATCTGGTCACCTTTATCCACTGCTCCCATGTTGGAATTATAATCCACTACACATTTGGGCTTCACAACCTCCCTCCTTCTCCTCCTCTGGACCCGTGTAGTGGTTTCATCATGCATAGTGGACGACATATAAACCATCTTGCTTGACATCCACTTCATGAACAGCAGTTCCCCATCCCTGCGTGCCTGCAGATCACCCTTGTCTCGAACCTGAACTTCCCGCACAGCTGGAGGCATCCGGTTCTCCCGCACAGTCCCGCAGCAGACAGTCTGGTGGTTGAACAGATACCTGAAAAGGCACAGGGTCAATGTACATCCAAACAAATATATTTGACTATTTTGTTTGTGTCTGTCTGATTTGTTTGTCCGTCTTCTGTCTGTTTTACACACACACACACATACACACATACATATACACACAAACACATACACACACACACATACAAACACACACACACACACACACACACACATATATATATGTATATATGCATATATATACATACATGTATACACACACACACACACACACACACACACACACACACACACACACACACACACACACACACACACACACACATGGGGGCAGGCATGTATGTCCACAAACACACATAAGAGAGAGAGAGAGAGAGAGAGAGAGAGAGAGAGAGAGAGAGAGAGAGAGAGAGAGAGTTTACTCACTTGTACAACTGGATGCCTGAGTACCAGTTGTCCATGTACAGCTGGTAGCCTTGATCAAGAAGATCCCCAAGCATGAACACCACAATCTTCTCTGTGGCATTCAAATTCTGTGCATCAGGGGGAAGGTGGTGCTCAATGGTGAAGGCAGGATCTTGTTTGCCAGTGTACACATGCAGTCGGTATGTGTAACCAGAGTTTTCACACAAGTGAAATAGCTTTATTCCAAAACGGGCTCTCTTGAGGGGGTTGTATTGTTTGAAGACGAGGTTGCCTTTGTACAGCAGCAGTGACTCATCTACAGCTAAAAGTTTGTCAGGTTTGTAGACAGTCTGAAATTTGTCTTGTAAATATTCAACTACAGGCCTAATTTTGTAAAGTCTGTCACGTTGTGGGTCATTGCGGTCTGGTTCATATGCATTGTCATTACAGTGCCAAAATCTCAGGAGAAGCTGGTATCTGTTTCTCGTCATAACAAGAGAAAAAATGGGGGTTGACAGCAGTGGATGGGTTGACCAGTAGGATGCTATGCTTGGTTTCCTTACAATGCCCATCAAAAGTGTCAGTCCCAAAAACTGCTTCATTTCAAATGCATAAGTGTCTGTCCATGCTGCTAACCTAGAATATTTTTTCAGTCTGCCTGCGGTTGCTTGTACTTGCTGGTGTGTCTGCTGTGCATATCTATTTGTTTCCTCTACCAACTTATCAATCAGGTCATCCCCTACAAACAGAGAAAAAAAATCGATGCAGTCGGTCCCATGTGGATCTTTTTTTAGCCCACTATTCCCAGTAAAAGTGGGAATGACAGGTCACGCATTGTTCGTTGGCCCAACATTGACACCGTCGAACACGCTTCGGCCACGCCCTCTCCTCCCGCCCCCTCCCTCTCCCCTGCTGACCCCTTTGCCCACGGCCTCTTGCCCTTCTACCACTACCACCTACCCCCCGCACTCTACTCCTACCCCTCGCCGCCATTAGTGCTAATGGAACGCTGTCGATGTCAGATTCCGAGTCACTGCTGTGAGCTGGCTCAGCAACAGCTTCGTCTTCGGTCAGTGTCTGTTCGTCAGTGTCACTGTCGGCAACCTCTAATTCCTCCTCACTCATCTCCCTCTCAAGAGAATCATCAGACAAAAGCTCGTCAGAATCGTCTTCTTCTAGCTGCCGCTCTAATTCTTTTAGAGCCTCTTCTGCAGTCAGGAGTTTTTGTCGTTTCGACGCGCTACCAGTTGAAGTGCTTGGGCCAGCTGTCGCCATTTTGCTTCGTGTGTGAGGCGGACGGAAAAGCTGCGTGGGGTCATCCAATAAAATCGCGTAAAAAAAGGGATTCCTTGTGACGAATGCGAGATTACTGGTTGTCAATAGTATCTAGAGACCTTCACCTTTCCAAAAATATCCTCTGTTTCATAAACAGTCTAAATATAAAACGAGGAAAATTCCGGACTTCCCCACGACGAGTCTACTCGACGGCCATGGCAGCGAAGAGTACATAAAATTGCCGATGAGTTATCTCGTCAAGTATGGCACCGAAAAGGTTAATTATACTATTTTTCAACCAAATCAAATAACTATGACACCAAACCATAGCCAAGGGTGTAAGGAAAAAAAACATGCCAAAAATTGAAAAGATATCTTAAGAATGGATGAGCAGTGAACAAATTAGTGAACATACCGAAAAAAGCCAGATTTTGTCCTGGCAGGCAGCAATGGAAAAGGCCACAAATACTGTGGCAGAGAAGGGGTTAAGATACTAGATCATGTGTACACAGCTCTGTCAAAAGAGCCAACCAGCCTTTATACAAAAGAAATGGGTATTATTGCAGGCAACAACTGCGAGCAGCTCTCGTGGAGAGCAGAGCCTGTCAGGTCCTGCATGTTGGGCCAAGGTGGAGGAAGTCTTGTCAAGGCCACATTGGACATGCATAGAAAGTGATGGTCCTCGGGATACAGACCGTGACACGTACAAGGTCATAAAGAATGACATCAGGTGAGTGTATGGAAGTGGGGCGCGCGCGCGCGCGCATGTGTGTGTGTGTGTTGTGTGTGTGTGTGTGTGTGTGTGTGTGTGCATGCGTGTGCGCACGGTTGTGTGCGCTATGAGTGTTCCAACTACTTTGATAATTGACTGTTTAACTTTGTCTTTTAACATAACCTGGTTGTTGTTTATGACGTGTGTTGTTAGCCCTGATATGGCTTTAGTAGTCGGCTGGGCTGTGAGCAGTATGAACTTGAACTTGAATTGACTGTTTGTGTGTCAGGGAATTTGTCCAGGAGAGAGTGAAGAAGATGACTGAAGTCAGGGAACGCTGTCTGAACTCCTGCGCTGGAAATGATGCCTTGAAGAAGGCTGGTGAGTGTCCAGTTCCTTTTGTCCTTAACAATTCTGATGGATCAACAAAGAATCAAATCGACCACACACATGCACATGCATATATGCACGCATGTACGTTTACGTGCGCATGCACGCACTCACATGCACAGACGTGGGTATCCATGGTGTTTAACCCACAAGGTGCAGGCAATATGTTATCAGAATCAAACTGACTAAAATGTTCAAGCATGTGGAAAGCAGAAACACAGGAAATTAAAATGAGAACAGCATTTAACTGAAGAAAAACACCTGCACACGCGCGCAAGCACACACATGCGAAGGCATGCACTCACGCACATGCACTCATGCACACACATATGCACTCATGCACGCGCACACACACGCATGCACGCACACACGCATGCGCGCGCACACACACCACACACACCACACCCACACCACACACCACCACACACCACACACCACACACCACACACCACACACCACACAGACACACACCACACAGACACACACGACACAGACACACACACACACACACACAACACACACACACACACACACACACACACACACACACACACACACACACAGACACACACACACACAGACACACACACACAGACACACACACACAGACAACACACACACACACACACACAGACACACACACACACACACACACTGATCTGTTGTGTTTTCATCCTACGTCTACTTAAATACTTGCTTTTATTGTCAGTTATGTACACTGGACAAAGGTCAGTTGGCTGAAAATTCATTTGTGTGTTGTTTAAGATGTAATTACTAAAAATTAGTAATTTTTGTTGCAAATGCTTTATGGTATATCAGGGTTCTGCATTACTGGACTTATTTTAAATAAACACTTGTTTTTTTGCGAAAAAATGGTGTCCTATTGTTTTTTCATAGCCAGGACACTGTGTCCTATTAATTTTCTATGTCCAGGACACTGTGTCCTATTGGGGGTTCAGAAAATGTGAATCATTGCATCTGGCCTTTGTCAGACGTAAAAGAAAATTGTGCCCATTTTATCTTGTTATATTAGATATGCGTTCTGATTCTATTTACATGTTTTTCTGGTGATTGTTTGCTTGAATGCAGGTGGTTACACTTATTTTGGATGAAATACGTAGGATTGAAATATCTGGTACTCATGTATATTACAGATGTATTATGACTGCATTACATGTTACACTAGAGTAGGTAATAACAAATGGGTGATTGAAAAATATATATGCTATGAAACATTACACACGCTGTACGTTTTCATACCTCGGAGTGTGAAGCCTGCTGGTAAAAAGTAAGCCTACCTGCCTTAGCTCTTTGACGCCCTCATCCTGTCCACCAGCTTCATATATTGTCAGCCATGTAGCAAAGAAAACACTTAACCCTTTCATTCCCTCACCCTGTCCACCAGCTTCCTACAGGAGTGCAAGAGTGTGGGAGTGAAAGGGTTAGAGGTGGGAAACATGGGTTTGAATCACAAAATAGATGGGGATTTTTCTCCCTCCCTCCCTCCACTACACATCATGGACTGATAAGTATCAACATTTTGGATGAGATAATAAATTTAGGTGGCATTTGCAGCATATTAAAGATACATTTGCAACAAAGAAGCTGTCCTTGGTAAAATTATGTAAAAAAAACAAACCGCTTGTATAGAGCAGAGATACATGCATGCAGAAAATGGGGGGAAAAAAAAAAGGTGGTGCTGAGCTGCGGCAGTGTGTCCTGCCTAGTGAGATCAGCCCAATTTTCACATTGAAAATCCGTTGTGACAGATAAGAAATAAATACAAATACAGATATACGCTACATACAGAACATATGTGTGGCAAGTATGTGTTTGGATTATGAATGTTTTGAATACCCCCAGTATAAACAGTATCCTCATCTTCTGCAAATTCTGTGCTAGAAATTTCTTCTTTTCTGTCACTCTCTTTGTTTCTGTCTTGTTCCTTTGCTTTCTGTCATTTCTTCCTATCATTTTCTGCCTTGCTGGTGCATTCACCTGTATGTGTTCGATAAAGTCTTACATACTTTCTCTTAGGATTGATAATTGGGTACCTGTATTAAGTGCATTTTTGGCTCTAGGGAGGTGAGATATGTGGAAGCAATTTTAGGTAATTTATGGCTGTTTTTATGTATGTTTTGGTGTCCTTAGGTATGCTTTTTTAAGTTTGTCTTCAGGCGTGTTTTTTAAATCCCCTGTGCGATAAATTGGACGGAGTGGTCAATGCCAGAGGCATGTCCTAAGAATATGTGCGCGAATGCATTATGTGTACTGAATTTTCTTTTCATTTTTTTCCAGTTGAAGTTTTGTATATTTTGAAAGGGTTATAGCCCTGATATGGCTCTACACAGTCGGTTGGGCTTTAAACAACAATAACAATATGTTTGTAATAATGCTTTACAATGTTATTTACAGTGTATGAGGTGGAAAGAATGACTGAATCCCAAGTGGAGGAATTCATGAACCTCTGTTGGAATAGGTTCAACAAAGCCATCATTGAACCAGGTGTGTTTCATGTTTGTGTGTGTTTCTGTGTTTGTGTGTTTGTCTGTCTGTGTGTCTCTGTGTTTGTGTGTCTCTTTGTCTCTGTGTGTCTGTGTGTGCGCATGTCTGTGTTTGTGTGTATGTCTGTCTTTTTGTGTCTCTGTGTCTGTGTAACTGAAATTCCACAACAAAGCCACAGGCGTGTGTGTGTCTCTCTGCGCGTGTCTGTCTTTGTTGTGTGTGTGTGTGTGTGTGTGTGTGTGTGTGTGTGTGTGTGTGTGTGTGTGTGTGTGTGTGTGTGTGTGTGTGTGTGTGTGTGTGTGTGTCTCTCTCTCTCTCTCTCTCTCTGTATTGGTGTGTGTGTCTGTGTAACTGAAATTTTACAACAAAGCCATCACTGAACGAGGTGTGTTTCGTGTGTGTGTGTGTGTGTGTGTCTGTGTGTGTCTGTGTCTGTGTGTGTGTGTGTCTGTGTCTGTGTGTGTCTGTCTGTCTGTCTGTCTCTGTGTCTGTGTAACTGAAATTCTATAACAAAGCCATTATTGAACCAGGTGTGTTTCATGTTTGCATGTCTGTGTTTGTGTGTGTATTTGTCTGTGTGTGTGTGTGTGTGTGTGTGTGTGTGTGTGTGTGTGTGTGTGTGTGTGTGTGTGTGTGTGTGTGTGTCTCTCTCTCTCTCTGTATATGTGTGTCTCTGTGTCTGTGTAACTGAAATTCTACAACAAAGCCATCATTGAACCAGGTGTGTTTCATGTTTGTGTGTATCTATGTGTTTGTCTTGTCTGTCTTTTTGTGTCTGTGTGTGTGTCTCTCTGTGTTTGTGTGTATATCTGTCTCTGTCTCTGCGTTTGTGTAAGTGAAATTCTACAACAAAGCCATCACTGAACCAGGCATGTTTGTGTTTGTGTGTCTGTTTGTCTGTGTGTCTGTTTGTGTGTCTGTATGTCTGTGTCTGTGTACCTGAACTATTACAACAAAGCCATCATTGAACCAGTTGTGTTTGTGTGTGTTCTCTCTGTGTTTGTCTGTCTGTCTATCTCTTTGTGTCTGTGTCTGTGTATCTGAAATACAATTACAACAAAGCCATCATGGAACCGTGTGTGTGCGTGCGTGCGTGCGTGCGAGAAATAGTACAAAGCCATTATTCAACAAGATCTCTGTGTGTGTGTGTATGTGTGTATGTGCGTATATGCATGTGAAAGTCTTTGGTGTGTATGTGTGTGTGTATATGCATGTGAAAGTCTTTGTGTGTGTGTGTGTGTGTGTGTGTGTGTGTGTGTGTGTGTGTGTGTGTGTGTGTGAGAGAGTACGTGAGACAGTTTCTTAGCCTGTTTATGTGCACCTGAAGCAGTGTGTTTGCGTGTGTGAGTGTGTGCTTGTGGGTGTGTGTACTTGACAATCACCTAACGACTTGAGCATCGTGGTGTGCAGGAGAAGCCATAGGCGCCATCACAGCACAGTCAATTGGAGAGCCAACAACCCAAATGACCTTGAAGACATTCCATTTTGCTGGCATAGCCTCCATGAGTATCCTTGTCTTCACTCTCATCTACCCAGTGTGTGTGTGTGTGTGTGTGTGTGTGTGTGTGTGTGTGTGTGTGTGTGTGTGTGTGTGTGTGTGTGTGTGTGTGTGTGTGTGTTTGTGTGTGTGTGTGTGTGTGTGTGTGTGTGTGTGTGTGATGGATGGGATCAGAGAAGGGGTGGTAGAAGGGTGTGAACTGAGAATAACAGCCAACCAACCAACTAACCAGATTTCTAGCAAACTTACCAATGACAAAATACGAGGGTTGTTCAATTTAAGATGTCACCACCCCCTAAAAAACGTACCTCTCATCTCAGCAACTTGAAACTTTTACATCCCCTCGAAGTATTCTCCGTTGGCTAGGATGCAAAGTTCAAGCCTCCTACGCCAATTCTCAAGCGCCCTCTGATAGTCGGTTTTAGGCAGACCAGACAACTCTGATCTTACGACTTTGGCGAGGTCTTGTACCCGGTCAAACTTACGCCCAGCGAGCTTTTCCTTCAGAACAGGGAACAGCCAGAAGTCGCATGGGGCCAAGTCGGGGCTGTAGGGTGGGTGGTCCAAAACTTGGATCCCTTGCTCGCTCAGGAAGGTTGTGGTGACCTTCGCCTTATGGGCACTGGCATTGTCATGCAGAAGAAGGGTCCTCTGGGTGCCGACGGTCGGGCGCTGCTCATGGATTTTTCCTACAACTTTGGGGAGCACAACTTGGGTATAGTAGGAGGCAGTGATTGTTGATTTCTCAGGCAAAATGTCAATTGCCACAAGGCCTTGCGTGTTGAAAAAAATAGAAAACAGTCGCTTGCCACTCTGGAATCCTGGGCGAAGAACAACTGGTCGGTCTCCGTCAGGGCCAACCCACATGCGGTTGCAGCGTTTGTTGGGGATGCCGTAGAATGTGAGCCAACTCTCATCTCCCGTCACTAAGTCACACAGTCGTTTTGGCCCGTTGGGCTCAAACTCATCGAGCAGTTTGCGTGAACATGCCACCCGCTGCTGCTTCTGATCATCACTTAAGAGATGTGGCACCCATCTTGCAGCCAGTTTTCTCATGTGAAGGTCTTTGTGCAGAATGTTGTTAATGGTGCCAATTGAAAGCTCACATGCCTCGCTTAATTCCCGCACAGTCGAATGTGGATCCTCCTCTATCAGTCTTTTCACATATGCAATGTTTTGTTCGTTCCGAGCTGGTAAAGCTCGCTCTGCACGATTACCCCAATCAGATGGCACTCTACCTGCTCCTAATTGTTTGACCCACCTGCAAACTGTGCGGTAAGACACACAATCCGTTCCGTAAACAGCTTGCAAATCTGCGTGTATCTTCCTACAATCGTCACCAAGTTGTAGCCTTGTGAAAGTGTAGAAACGAAATTGCTCATTGGTGACGTCCATTTTTTTCAGGCTCAGCTATTTGAAACACATTTGTAATTACGTCATACTCCGAGTTGCGT